>OY253748.1:670830-1339160 GCA_958009045.1 Oxytorus armatus | reverse complement strand
AATTTTGGGTAAAAATCAACTTCAGTGATCCGTACCAACTCACCAGTACAATTTACACTTTCGCCGCAAAAGGCACTTTTTTAGATTGTTTTATTCTGATTAAATCGAAACCAAGAATAATATGATAGCGTAAAATGCGGCTGAGTTATAGAAATTTGAAAAAAAAGAAAAATTCGATTTACGTGTATTTTAGATGAAAAATCTTCTCACGCTAAGGGAAAGTACTTAGAATTAATAATTAAGGGCTGTAACTTTCAGGGAATTTCTTTTTCGACATATCCAACAAAATTTCGGGTGGGGATTGAAAAAAAAAAATCGCCATAGTACACATGAAATATCACTTAGTGTCGCATGTCGTTTTCGTAAATGATTTTTTTCAAAAATGGTTTTACTTTTGTTGTTATATCCAGTACTTTTTTTGGAAATTGTAAACCGGAAATAACAGAAAAATAGATATATACATTCATTATAAAGGCGGGGTAAAATAGTTCTTCATTTTTATTATGATGAATTAGTATAGAAAATGTTGTCAATTATTTACAATCCTTTTTGACATTATTATCAATTAGTAAGGATGTTGGTTGCTGGCTCATCACTCGGAGGCAACTCCGTACGATCCCTGAGCACGGGCGGCTCGAAAGCGCAAGGTTTATAAATAAATAAAAATCACGAAAAAGAAAAAAATAGTATAGATCGACAGCGTTGTTTATTACAAATTTATTCGTTATCGTTGATGATGATGGTAGTACAATTATTAATATTAAATTCTAATCGTACGTACTAAGAGCTACGAATCTATAGTTGCTCTCCGTTCAGGATAGCTATTTCAATAAATTTTCCTCATTGGGCTCTTATTTTTTCATTCCTTTCCTTCATCATCGCGAACATAAATGCATCAGTGAATAATTTTTTTCCCCAGTATGAAAAAAAAACAAAAATCCGGATGAAAGTTCGACGATAACGTGTGAACGTACAAAAATTACTGAAGCGACTTGACAATGGAATTTATCTTCTCCACGCATTCCTCCTTCTTCTTAGAAATCGTCGTTTCGGCATGAACGAATTCTGGTCGTCCAATTTTGCCCGGTACGAGTTTGTCGACGTAAAGATTTTGCTGCTGATTGTACAATTCCTTGAGGGCTCTGTCGCACTTCTGCAATTCCTGTACCCTCTCGTAAACATCGCCGGAGTCGGTTTTCAACTTAAGCGCCAATTCAGCAACGGAATTGGTCGCGTTCTTATATTCCTGATTGATGCTCTTAACGGCGGTGGAAAAAGCATTGACGTCCTTGTTAGCTTTGAGATAAACCAATTGATCGTCCAATTCGTTGTAAGAAGTGACGCGTCGATCTTGCGACGCCAATATCTTCTCGCACTGTCCGGCAATTCGTAATTTACTCTCGGACGCTTCGTCCTTGTCGATGGTGAAGTCCATTCTAACGTAAATGATAACCATGAGAAACATGAGATAAAGAGCGATAGCGACGAGCAACGGTTCTTGCAGCATGAGAAATCTCGGAAACGTGTATTTAACGCGAAAATTTTGTATATGATTTTCAACGAGATTCCTCTTCGTTATCGATATAACAGGACGTCCGGCGACATCGAGATAGGTATAGTGAAACGAATTTGGTAGTCTGGTAACGGCGTAAGGAAGAATAATTTCGCTATCCCTGGAACCCTCCGGCAGTATAATCTTAACGACAAGTTCGTCGACGACCATATCGTCGAAAACATGATCGAGCAATCTCATTTCCAAGTTGTAATTGTCGTCGGAGTGAAAGAGATATTCGTAGCTCGGTACGTTGTAGCCAATGGTGTAGTGAGTCTTCCAGCCGCCGAAGAGCGGAAATCTTGGTCTAAGATTGACCTCGACGGAATCTTTCTTTACTCTCGTGTGGGACGTCGATATATTGCCAATGTCGTCGCGATAATATATATCGGAGGCAGCGGCTGGTAATACAGTGTCGAAACTGTGGATACTCGATTGCGCCAGTTTGGATTCGCGAGAGTATTCGTAACGCGAGAAAGAGCCCTTGAGAAGAGCACCGGTGTGAAGAAGATCGACCGTTTCTTCCACGGCGATGTTACCCCAGTGGGACAATTCTATCGCTCTCTCGAGACGCGTTACAGTGAGAAATTTGTTGTTGTTCTCAAAATGAACGGTAAATTCTTCGCTCGAATACGGAGCTCTCTTGTCGTATGGGCCGTAAGTTACGGCGGAATCGCTCTGCGACGCGGGCTTGATACGAGTGAAACTTTCGACGTTGCGCGACGGTAAAATTACAGTCGTCGTTTGTTTGGTAACGGGATACGGAGAATAAAGATAAATATTGCTCGTATAACGTACGAGCTGTTTTTCCTTCTGCGTTATTTCTTTGGGATAAGGATCGAGCTCGTGCGTAGAGACAGTTTCCACTTCAACGGACGTTGTTCTACCGGCTTGAAGAGGATCTCTCAGATCGATCTGATAAAAAATACCCGATTCTTTCTCCAAACTTACTACCCTCCAAGCGAGCTCAGTTCTTCCGGCGTCGCGATTATGCGCGGCGAAGTAACTCAGCGAGTCTTTGCTCTTGGCGTCGAGGCCAAAGAGGAAGCTACGTTTTGGCCCTTTACCGCTATTTTCCAACAAGATTTTCGTCGTTACTTTCGTTAATTGCGACTGAAGATCGATCGTTCTGTCAACATTCTTTAGTGCCAGATCGGCGTCCACGAGATTCGCAACCGTCGTACGTACGGTAATTACAATGAAAATTGTGAGAATCGATAAACAAATTATTCTCGTACCTCGTGCCATTGTTTTTTTTCTTCCTTTTAGTTTTTTCTCGAAACTTCGGATATCTTTCTGGATTCGATTATCTTCGAGCTTTTTGGAGTTACTTATAAGGAAATATTCACCTTTGGGTGCCTTTGTACCGGCGTGTTTTGTATCAACGTTCAACGAAACATGGACGTGGCGGCGAGAAAACACTTATGAGACGTGGCCGCGAGCCGTTCACTAATAATCGGGCTCCTCCACTCCTCGAGCGCGCGTGTGATTCGTCGGTTGTTAGAGAAGAATATAGTTTTCTTGGTTATCTCGTTTTTAAGGCGCAACCAATTCCTTATCGTCCCTCGCGACGCTTTTTACCGAGCATTGTTGATGTACTCGGTCGATAATAAAACTGCCTTCTCTTGGGGGGAACGATGCCAAAATACCGACAGTCAAACTACCGACACGGCCTATCGCGCGCTTATCGACTGTTTTTTGGTACGTGTACAGCCGCCAGATGGCGATAACGGTTAAAGCGCAAACATCTCGCGGTTAAGCAATGAACGTAGTTCCGAGTGTCGGGGTTCTCAATAATACCGAGGGACGTGACTGACCAGCAAATTATTTAATCAAATAATAGACGTGGGTTCCTTTTGGCTATATCGGAGCGCGAAAACGTTGAATAACATAAACAACTGTTTTTGATTGAATTTCTTAGAAAGAATTTTTTAAGAAAACCAGGAATAAATGGTATTATGATTATTGTTGGGTTTCGTTTAAAAATTTGTACCTCTGTTCCCTTAAGGGAACAGATATGATGTTTTGAAGAGAAGTACATAGGGATTTGGAAAAATAATGTTTTTAAAAAAATAGCCACGCCTTTGAAATTAACTTTAATTTCAAAGGCGTGCCTATTTTTTTTTTAACAATATCTTTCCAAATCCCTATGTACTTCTCTTCGAAATATCATATTATTAACGAAAACACTCGGCATTTTTTTTCAGATCGACGTTGAAGAGAGTTCTGCTGCGTGCCGCGGAGATGACAGCACCTGACGCGAGAGCTTCCCCAGCGCCACCATGCGGCGTGAAAAATGTGAAAAAAATGTTTTTTGATACATTAATAAACAAGGAACAAAACTTAAAAACAATTTTCGAATATCTCTTTTTTTTTCCCACAAAAAAAAATTCTTGAAAAATGTGAAAAAAAACAGGGGGTCACAGTGGTGTTGTCCCTTAAGATTTTTCGATGATTACACAAAAATTAACTTTTTTTCACCTAATAATAAAAACAACGACAATAAAAACAATCATTTCAATTTATTTGCACAGTTTATTTATCCATTCGCCATTTGTTGATTAATCAAAACCCAACAATAATCATAATAGCTATTATTTCTGATTTTTTAAATAAATTGTTTATAAGAAATTCAACCAACAACACTTCTTTATGTTATTCAACTTTATCTCGCTCCGATATAGCCAAAAGGAACCCACTTTTATTATCCGGTCAAATCTTTGCGACGAAATGTATTAATAATAATAACAACGACAACAAAAACAATTATTTCAATTTATTTGGACAATTTATTTATTCATTTACCATTTGTTCATTAAACAATTAACGGCAATAATCATAATACTATTTGTTCTTAGTTTTGCTAACAAATTGTTTATAAGAAATTCAACCAAAAACAGTTGTTTATGTTGTTCAACTTTTTCTCGCTCCGATATAGCCAAAAGGAACCCACGTGTATTATTTGATTAAATAATTTGCTAGTCAGTCACGTCCCTCGGTTTTATTGAGAACCCCCAACACTTGGAACTACGTTGATTGCCTAACCGCGATGTGTTTGCGCTTTAACCGTTATTGCCATCTCGCGGCTGTACACTTACGAAAAACAGTCGGTACACGCGCGATGGGCCGTGTCGAGAATTTTTGACATCGTCTCTTGTTGATGCACTCGGTCGGTAATAAAACTGCCTTCTCTTGGACGCTCAGTCGGTAAGTGAAACGTTTAAAACGTTGAGAACCCGCCCCAGGGTTTTCCTACAAGATCATAGATCCTTTGAAAGCGTCACGTGTCAATGATAAATCGTTTTTCGATATCGACCAACTTCAGATTGTTAATGCACCGTCTGATTGGTTCGTCGTAATAACATTGACCAATCGAACAGTGAAATGCTCGGTGTTTCGTCGCGAGAACAAACGTGATTGGTGCACGGATTTCCACGCTTTTTCGCTTCCATAGAATAACGTAGATCGTTATTACGAGGGTTGGTAACGTTTTATCGCCGTATGCGTGCGCACAGGCTATCGCACATTTTTTTCTCACGCAGCCCCTTACGCGTGATGAAATCATGTGGGTTATGCGCTTCGAACACGATCGAGCGTCGAGCATTAAAACGGCCGTTCGTTTTACAGTGATTTTTTTATTATTTCATACAACAAATTAATATCGAACTTGAATTGCGCTCGTTCATCGTCGAAGATCAATGAGATATGTGAAAATTGAATTTCGTATCGTAATCATGCTGACAGAAAACTATTCGCCGGAAGAAACTCTACGTTGACGAGGCGCTGCGGCTTTCTAGATTCTTCGCGCACACGCTAAACGGTACGCAAATTAATTCACGCACGAGGCTTCGTTTTACAATTTACAAACGTAATGACAATTATTCGTCTTTCTCAATTAGGTTTCGGTTAATATTTCACAATAACAATATTACTTCGCAGACTTTGAAATATCGATACAAAATGCTTAATTGCGGAGCATTTATCACCCGAACGGGTAACCTCAACACAAGGTAATTTGTTGATTTCATAATTCATAACTTTATATAAAATTCATGCATATTTACTTTACGTTATAAATGTATCACTAATTTATTAGTATACTTACGACAGGTGGATTAATGTGTAATAATTTATTTTCTTCATTAAAATTATTATGATAATTTTTTGAGGAAATAACGACAATTTTCGTTGTTTCTTTTATAATTTATTTTTCCGTTTGTCGTTTGTTTTAAATTAGTAATATTTGATTGTTAATTTTATTTGGTTTTTTATTATTAATTTTGGAGACTCGAGATCGTTTGAAATTCTTTATTATTTGAAGGTGCCGCAAGATACATAATAGATTCACACATTCGCGCGCGTATATTGATTATAGAAAATTCTTTCGCTTATCTTTTATTTGTTTTCTTTTTTATTTCGAGGGCGTTGCGTCGCTCGATCCGTCCGACGATTCCCTTTTTTATTTTTGGTTCTTTAACAGGCTCACTTTGAAACACTAATTATCGGAAATACTCTCGATCATAATTTATCTCGCATTATTATTCTTTATATAATCAGAAATTTGCCGATCTTACCTCTCCCAATTATTTAATTCAATTCGATTTCATAATTCATAACTTGATAAAAAATTCATGCATATTTACTTTACGTTATAAATGTATCACTAATTTATTAGTATACTTACGACAGGTGGATTAATGTGTAATAATTTATTTTCTTCATTAAAATTATTATGATAATTTTTTGAGGAAATAACGACAATTTTCGTTGTTTCTTTTATAATTTATTTTTCCGTTTGTCGTTTGTTTTAAATTAGTAATATTTGATTGTTAATTTTATTTGGTTTTTTATTATTAATTTTGGAGACTCGAGATCGTTTGAAATTCTTTATTATTTGAAGGTGCCGCAAGATACATAATAGATTCACACATTCGCGCGCGTATATTGATTATAGAAAATTCTTTCGCTTATCTTTTATTTGTTTTCTTTTTTATTTCGAGGGCGTTGCGTCGCTCGATCCGTCCGACGATTCCCTTTTTTATTTTTGGTTCTTTAACAGGCTCACTTTGAAACACTAATTATCGGAAATACTCTCGATCATAATTTATCTCGCATTATTATTCTTTATATAATCAGAAATTTGCCGATCTTACCTCTCCCAATTATTTAATTCAATTCGATTTCATAATTCATAACTTGATAAAAAATTCATGCATATTTACTTTACGTTATGAATGTATCACTGATTTATTAGTATACTTACGACAGGTGGATTAATGTGTAATAATTTATTTTCTTCCTTAAAATTATTATGATAATTTTTTGAGGAAATAACGACAATTTTCGTTGTTTCTTTTATAATTTATTTTTCCGTTTGTCGTTTGTTTTAAATTAGTAATATTTGATTGTTAATTTTATTTGGTTTTTTATTATTAATTTTGGAGACTCGAGATCGTTTGAAATTCTTTATTATTTGAAGGTGCCGCAAGATACATAATAAATTCACACATTCGCGCGCGTATATTGATTATAGAAAATTCTTTCGCATATCTTTTATTTGTTTTCTTTTTTGTTTCGAGGACGTTGCGTCGCTTGATCCGTCGAACGATTCCCTTTTTTATTTTGGTTTCTTTAACAGGCTCATTCTAAAACGCTAATTATCGGAAATACTCTTGATCATAATTTATCTAGCATTATTATTTTTTATATAATCAGAAATTAGCCGATCTTACCTCTCCCAGCCAATAATTTGCTCGTTGCGCAGTCGACGCTTATAATGACGCTGCTTCACACGCGCTATTTACGACACGTCTATAATACGCTAAGATCTGGTATATTGGTAGATTTAAAGATATAGACACCTGTTTCTTACGATATACCTGACGCACAACAAATGTAAGACCATCTCACTTTGTGGTCGCTGGGAGAGCGCGAGACGCCGTTCGTCAATCTATTCGCTCTTATTCCGATCATAACGATATCAATAATACTAGACATTATTTTCGTCGGGCCGTTATTTGGGCGAAACGTTACCATAGCGGCCTCTCTAACTATAGTCTATCCTCTCCGGTCGCTATACTGCTATTCTTACAAATGGTTGGAGACGACACGTTTGTAACAAAACGTAAAGATACATTCCGCATATATGCATACGACTGATCGGACTCAATATATTAATGAAACATACATAATTTTTTTTTTAGATTCTCAATACTCACCCGTTAACCTCTTAACGTACTCACCCGCTATTGGCGCTCTGTTGTTTATCAACAATTTTTTTCAAAAATAGCGTTTAAAATCGTAAAGATAATAAATAAAATCAACTAAAAAAACACGTTACGTAAAACATACTCAGCTTTTGAATAAAATTATTGCCAATTCTATGCAAACTTGGGAAAGCACTTAAAAAGATAGTACAAAGCCAAAAAAATTTGTTTCAGCCGGAAACGCTTAATTCTAGATTGCAAATAATATTTTTTTTCCATTTCTCGCAATGTCTTACGTTTTTGAAGAGTTTCCCTAACTGAAATTTGCGGTATTTTTTATGTAAGATAAATAATTTACTCTCGTACAAATTGGTTCTTTTAATAAACCAAAATCAATGTGCGATTGGAAGTATGGCCATGAACTGAACTCGGAGTACAACATCTATAGCCAATGATAAATACGAGTTAGTCGGCTTCAGAAATAAATCGCATTTCTGGATATTTCGTCACATCTTTTTTTTATAGGCGGGGGGGATAAATCTCATTACTTTTTTTTTTACACAAAACTCACCGATTTCTCTAATCCGCAAACAACCCAACTACGTCAAACGCAGCGAGGAATTTGCAATAAAGGGGAAGGGTCATTGGAAAATCTTGAAAAGGAATCTGCAATGAAATATTTGTTGTTGGTACTAATATGTTTGCGATACAAAAAAATGTACACTTATTAGGAGAACATCTAATTAAGTGTCAATGAAAATATTAACTATCTAAATTTGTGTTATTTCGCATCATTTAATAAGTTATACTAACTTATTGTTGTGAAAAAAATTTATTTAGCAGTAGCCTCGCACTTGTGAGCAAAGGAATCAACATACAGAGACGATTATCAACTATTACGAGGAACAAGCTCGTAACATCGGATTTATTGGGATTATCAACGAGATTGATACCAGGAGTTCAAAATACTAATGCCGGTCGTGTATTGGCATCACATATTATCGTCAAATGTATACATTATCCGTACACGAGATCTCTCTGTTTGAGAAAGATTCATACTCACCTACGGGCTCAATGTTCATCCTGTACGACGGATGTTAAGAAAAAATTCGAAATTACCGACGTTTCCAAGGTAATAAAAAAGAAAAATTGCGCATAATTCGGATTCAAAAAAATCTCGTAAAACTAAACTAATTTCGTTATTGCTTCTGTTTTGAAAAAAATAAAATAAAAAAATAGCAGCATATCGATGGCGAATCAAATGCAGTGGATCAGGAAGGCGTGGCAAACTTCAAAATCAAAGATATTTTTGAAAATGAGTCTGAAGATACAACGGAACACCGGACTCACAAACAGAAAAAAATCGAAATGAAAATTTCAGGTGAGGCAAAAAAAAATTCAATTTGCAGCTAATTTAATTGTCGATTTCTAGTTCTCGATTGCAGTTATTTCCAGTAAAGTTGTAACAATTATTTTACGGTAAAATCGTCTTATCGCTTAAGGGCTCACATGTCGCATGCGCGCGGTGAAAACCGAGTAAATTTGAAAAATTATTATCGAGGTTATAGGGTGAAAAAAAAATTAAATTGTTGACTTCACATTTTTTATTAACTTTTCAACTATAGGAAAAAAAATTGAAAATTTTTTTTTAAATATTAACATTATTTTTTACGGGTATAAATGGACTACTGATGAAAATCATGGCGCCTCATTGTCGACATCATAACTCCGTAAAAAATTTTCCAATCTACAAAAATAAAAAAGAATCTAGTAAAATAATGTAGTAGTCTGACGAAGGAATTTTTTTTATTTCCAAAAATAAAAAAATTGCAGTATTTCAAACTTTAGTATACAATTTAAAAATAAAATTGGTGTTTAATAATTTATAAAAAATTGTCCAACCGAAGAATTAAAAAACCTTTCGTCAGACTATAGAGCAAATAAATATTATGATTGAAAAAAAAAGTAAAAAAAACATAAAAAATTGATTGAGTATCGTGCTGACGTTTCTTTTGATCATTAGTCCATTTGTACCCTTGAAAAATAATGTGAATATTTTTTTTTTTAATAAAAAAAGGCTTTTCTCATAGTTGAAAAATTAATAAAAAATGTGAAATCGACAATAAAATATTTTTTAACCATATAACCTTTATAATAATTGTTCAAATTTACTCGGTTTTCAGCGCGCGGAGGGATATGTGAGCCCTTAAGGGAAGGGTTTCAGCGTAAAAAAAACACTTTTTTTGCGATTTTTTTTCTCAAATATGGATTGAGCAATTTTGTTCGAACCTTTTGTACATTATTGAGCATACTTTTGACAATGTTGTGCAATTTTTACATGCAGAAATATTGAAGCATAAGCCCGTGACAGAGCTTCCCCCAGAACGTTTCGGAAAAAAAACAATTTGCGGTGTTCACTATAACTCGGCCGGAAATTATCTGAAAATGAAAAACCATGAAAATTTAGTCAAATTACAATCAAATCTTCCCCCCAACGTTCTCTGATAATTTTTTTTTTCATTTAAACATTTTTGGCGGCCATCTAAAGTGCGAACTGTTATTTTCCACGAAAAATTCCGCCATTTTGTGGGTGGGAAACACCCTTAATGTAAAAAAAAAAATTTAACTCAACGTTGGGGGGAGGTGTTTTATATGTAGAAAATGTGTACAAAGTTTGAAATGAATCGGTCAAGTAGTTTTTAAATGGCAGTGAACACGGACTTTGAAAAAGTAGTTTTGAGAAAAACGCGTCTAAAGTTTATGAAGTAAAAAAGTGAAGAAAAAAAATTTTTCCAAGACGTTCTGGGGGTTACGGGCTTATGCTTCAATATTTCTGCATGAAAAAATTACACAACATTGTCAAAAGTATGCTCAATAATGTACAAAAGGTTCGAATAAAATTGCTCAATCCATATTTGAGAAAAAAAAATCGCAAAAAAAGTGTTTTCTTTTAACGCTGAAACCCTCACCACTCCCTTAATAAGACAATAACTTCAAGAATATTGCTTAGATCGGTTTAAAATTTTAGGGACATATTCTTGAAATGTTAAACAATAAGATAAGACGAAAAAAAAAAATTCGATTTTTCGAAAGTGTAAACCCTTACCCCCCCCCGTTAAGTAACCAGACTACTACCTTAAAACGCATATAAATCTCAATAATATTAAAAGATTTTGTTATTTTAGATATCGAGAGACTGTATCCAAGCGCAAAAGGAAAATTGAACGATATATACGTGTCGGTGGGTTCGCAGTTACAATTATTAAACCCATTGAAGATAGAGTTCTTAGCGCCAAACAGGGATAGACACTTGTGGATGTGCACGTACACGTTAAAGTGGCCGGAGAACAAGACGATAACGTCAACAGCAAGTAACAAAATGAGCGCTGCAAAAATGGGCGCGCTGAAGTGTTTACTGTGGTTGCACAACGAGGGAAAAATAATGAATGGCCACCCGGTGGTATACGAATCGAAGCACGTCGTTGATATGCTAAAACAAACAACGCCATTGACGGTAAAAACGGAAACGCTCGATAGCGTGAAACGGTTGCTCGAACGTTACAAAACGGAAATAAGCGAAGTGACGAAAGATTCGAACGATACGGAACTCATAAAAGACATATCGTTGTTGGAAGAGACATCGTCGGATCCGGTTGGTCGTTCGTATCCGGATAATTGGTTGCCGCAAAATTTGTCGCGTCGTAACGCGATGCTAAAAGCTCGTTTCGAGGATCGCCTCGTAGATTGTAGTACGAAGCCATTGCCGATAGAGGAGTACAAAGAGAGGATTATTCACGAGGTCGCGATGAATCGCGTTTTGTTGATCAAGGGCGATACGGGTTGCGGTAAAACGACACAGGTGCCGCAGTACATAATGGAGAGCTTTGAATCGCGCGGTATTGCCACCGATTGTAACATGATAGTATCGCAACCGCGTAAAATATCGGCGATATCATTGGCCGAGAGAATTGCCGACGAGAGAAACGAGAGAGCGGGCGAGACGGTTGGTTATCAGGTGCGTTTGAAACAGGTACTGCCGCAAACACCCGGCGGAATGTTGTTCTGCACAACCGGCATATTGTTGCGTAAACTACAGAGCAATCCAACGCTGAAAGGAGTGTCTCACGTAATATTGGACGAAGCTCACGAGCGGAGCATCAATACCGATATGCTTTTGGTACTTTTGAAACGTGCGCTGCGATCGAATAACGAGCTCAAAGTAATCGTCATGTCGGCGACGATAAATGCCGATCTTTTTCAGCAGTATTTCGACTGCGGCGTTGTCGAAGTGCCCGGCAGAACGTTTCCGGTTGAGATGAACTTTTTGGAAGACATCGAACGTTTGGGCGTTAGGCAAAGACGCGAGTACGTCGGCGATAAGGAATTTCCGGAAGTGCCGTTTGTCGATTGCGAACAGATCGGCGAATTGATATGTTGGATCGCTAAGAACAAACCGCCCGGCGCTATATTGTGCTTCTTGCCCGGTTGGGCCGACATCGTTAGGGTCAACAAATATCTCGCGGATCATCGTCATCGATATCGCGATATGATTGTACCGGTACATTCGAGAATGGCCCATCAAGATCAACGGAAAATTTTTCAACATCCACCACCTGGTGTACGGAAAATTGTGTTGGCTACTGACATTGCCGAGACCGGTATTACCGTTACCGATGTCGTTTACGTTGTCGACTCGGCGATACAGAAAGCCATGAAATGGCATGAGAAAAAGGGCCTGGCGTCGATGGACAATCAGTACGCTTCACAGGCTAATATATTGCAGCGGTGAGTTACTGATTTTTGGCGTTGCTGTCGTTTCTTCGATCCTGTGAGATTACATTTTTGTGATCACTGCAGAAGCGCGCGTCGGTGAGAAAAGATACCACAAAAACATGGTTTTAAGGTAGTAGTCTGGTAACTTAAGCCGATTTTCATGTCTTTTTTTGGAGGGCGTTTTTTTGTAGGAAAATAAAAATGAATCGCTTTGAATATTTAGGATGTTTTTATTTACATATTAAAGATAGAAAAAAAAAATTTTTTGATAAAATTTGATAGTTAATTATTATTATTATTATGGATCGAATTTGGCACCTCGGAGAAAAAGCGCGTGGGTGGCCCCGGTCATTTTGGCTCTTGATGTTATCTGAAATCAAAAATTCTTGATAATTCTCAATCTATTGACATGTCATTCTGGTCGGAACTACTGAAGTTAAATTTCATGGATAAATAACAAAATTTACTTGCTAAAATAAAAGGACTTTTTTTTCCAAAGTCCGCCATTTTGTTATTTATCCATGAAATTTAACTTCAGTAGTTACGACCCGAATGACATGTCTATAGATTAAGAATTATCAAGAATTTTTGATTTCAGACAACATCAAGAGCCAAAATCACCGGGGGAACCCACGCGCTTTTTTTTTCGAGGTGCCAACTTCGATCAATAATAATAATAATAATGAACTATTAAATTTTTTCGAAAAAAATTTTTTTTGTATCTTTAATATGTAAATAAAAACATCCTAAATATCCAAAACGATTCATTTTTATTTTCCTACAAAAAAACGCCCTCCAAAAAAGACATGAAAATCGGCTTAAGTTACCAGACTACTACATTGACGAGCATTTACAATTTTTTTTTCTTCCAATTACTGTCAATCGTTCCGTTGAAACAACTTTCCCAAGTTCCGTTGTATTTTTTTTTTTATATATCGTGGAACGACGCTAATTTGGTCAACGGTAGCGAATCACGTACGTTCATAATAATTTCCGAAAGATGGAAGAAATGCTCGCCTCAATACACTATGATCTTGATTTTAAGGCGGGAAATAGGGTTAGGACAGCGTTTTCTGAATGATTTTCATGAATTTTTTTATAGCATAAAAAATGAATATGATTTATTGAAACTTTGAGAATATTTTATACGTATTAGGGTGGTTCTTAATTTGGTAATGTTGGAAATTCTTTGGGTATTGTTCCTTGAAAGTAATCAACATATCCAGAAAAAAAATTGGGCGCAAGCGGAACTTTGTCCAATGATTCTAATCCACCCCACCGAGCTGTCGCATTTTTATATGAAAAAATGCATGCATTCGAAATTTTGTTAAGAAAATTGTTTATTATTTCAAAACTATTCGTGATAAAAAAAATATTATATTGTGTTTTTATAGAAAATTTAATGCTCTACAAAAAAGGTATCTTGTAAAATTCTTGTGAATCCAATATTTATCACGTTATTAGCAAATAACTGTCATCATTTATTCCAAAAGTCCATCATTATGGGCAAAACAGGAGTTTGACGTCGAAAAACTGCAATGTATTCTTCGTGTGCAATTAGAAATATGAAGAGATAGTGCACTCAATAACAGTATGTGAACGATATTTAAATTTTCAATTTTATCAATTTTATTATCATTCGTGTTAAATTTTTCTTCTTTGATCGATAAGGACATTGATTTCTTCATCAGTTCCAAATCGATGGCTTTTCTCGAAAGATTTGAAATCAACTCCTCATTTTTTGATATCGATGCGAGCGAGTGGATTTCTAATGAAAATTATTTACAAGGCTTAAAAATAGTTAAAGGAATTAAACTGGTTAACGACGTTGCAGAAAGAGGAATGAAACTTATTACAGAGTACAATGGTCGTCTCACTTATGACGAAGATCAGAAACAATTCATTGTAGAAATAATTGAAAAATATTTTAAAAAATATCCTGATATTAACAATGCAACTTTGCTCCAACCGATGTGATTCATTATTGTAAGTTCATTTAAAAAATATATAACATCATTCATTATAGTTCACAATAAAATTGATAAAATTGAAAATTTGAATATTTTTTACATTTCATTGCACTACGCATTTGAGTGCACTACGTATTTCTTCGTAATCTTATATACATACGATAAATAAATTGCAGCTATTCGGTAAGCCTCCAGCTCCCATAAACGCATATACCCCAAAGTCATATTCCCCAAATGCATATTCCCCAAAATGCATATCCCCCAAATACATATTCCCCAAAATGCATATTCCCCAAATGCATATTACCCAAAATGCATATCCCCCAAATGCATATTACCCAAAAGCATATCCCCCAAATGCATATACCCCAAAAGCATAATCCCCAAATGCATATACCCCAAAAGCATAATCCCCAAATGCATAAACCCCAAAAGCGTATCCCCCAAATGCATATACCCAAAAAGCACAACCCCCAAATGCATATACCCCAAAGGCATATCCCCCAAATGCATATTCCCCAAAATACGTATCTCACAAATGTGTATTCCGCAAAATGGATATGGGGCATTCCATGCCAACTGGCACAACTTTGGGACCGACCTACTTTGATTTTTCCGCTGATTTTTTTATATTTTTTTTAATACTGAAGTGACCATCTGTGCTTTTGTTCAATTTTTTTTTCTCTCCGTTCTCATTTTATAAATTACTAAAATCGGTGTCCGAGCTTTGTGCGCTGATTTGTAGGTTAAGTTCGTACGATCAGAAGTTCGCGCCGAACTCCGAGCATGACAAAATCAATAGCCAATGAAAATGACAAGTTTTTTATAAGGGGTAATGAATACTTACGAGATTGAATACGAAATCTAACCCCATTAAATAAAATAATGTCGAGTAAAACGACCGAATAATTTTTTTTCGTTTTGCAATGGCTTCTTCAATTATAGCTCCCGAACGGTAGGAGCCAAAAATTTTCTTCTAAATGTGATTTTCTGGAACGTTCCTGGCATATTATAAAATGAGAAAGGAAAGAAAAAAAATTGAACAAAAGCACAGATGGTCTCGTCAGTATTGAAAACAATATAAAAAAAATCAGAGGAAAAATCAAAGTAGGTCATTCCCAAAGTTGTGCCAGTTGGCATGGAATGCCCAATATCCATTTTGCGGAATGCACATGGGTGAGATATGTATTTTGGGGAATATGCATTTGGGGGATATGCTTTTGGGGGTATATGCATTTGGGGGTTGTGCTTCAGGGGTACATGCATTTGGGGGATATGCTTTTGGGGTATATGCATTTGGGGATTATGCTTTTGGGGTATATGCATTTGGGGGATATGCTTTTGGGGTATATGCATTTGGGGGTTGTGCTTCAGGGGTATATGCATTTGGGGGATATGCTTTTGGGGTATATGCATTTGGGGATTATGCTTTTGGGGTATATGCATTTGGGGGATATGCTTTTGGGGGTTGTGCTTCAGGGGTACATGCATTTGGGGGATATGCCTTTGGGGTATATGCATTTGGGGATTATGCTCAAAAGCATAATACCCCAAAGGTATATGCATTTGGGGATTATGCTTTTGGGGTATATGCATTTGGGGGATATGCTTTTGGGGGTTGTGCTTCAGGGGTACATGCATTTGGGGGATATGCTTTTGGGGTATATGCATTTGGGGATTATGCTTTTGGGGTATATGCATTTGGGGGATATGCTTTTGGGGTATATGCATTTGGGGGTTGTGCTTCAGGGGTATATGCATTTGGGGGATATGCTTTTGGGGTATATGCATTTGGGGATTATGCTTTTGGGGTATATGCATTTGGGGGATATGATTTTGGGGGTTGTGCTTCAGGGGTACATGCATTTGGGGGATATGCTTTTGGGGTATATGCATTTGGGGATTATGCTTTTGGGGTATATGCATTTGGGGATTATGCTTTTGGGATATATGCATTTGGGGGATATGCTTTTGGGGGTTGTGCTTCAGGGGTACATGCATTTCGGGAATATGCTTTTGGGGTATATGCATTTGGGGGATATGCTTTTGGGGTATATGCATTTGGGGGTTGTGCTTCAGGGGTATATGCATTTGGGGGATATGCTTTTGGAGTATATGCATTTGGGGATTATGCTTTTGGGGTATATGCATTTGGGGGATATGCTTTTGGGGGTTGTGCTTCAGGGGTACATGCATTTCGGGGATATGCTTTTGGGGTATATGCATTTGGGGGATATGCTTTTGGGGTATATGCATTTGGGGGTTGTGCTTCAGGGGTATATGCATTTGGGGGATATGCTTTTGGGGTATATGCATTTGGGAATTATGCTTTTGGGGTATATGCATTTGGGGGATATGCTTTTCGGTAATAGACATTTGGGGGATATGCATTTTGGGGAATATGCATTTGAGGGATATGCATTTTGGGGAATATGCATTTGGGGGATATGCACTTTGGAGAATATGCGTTTGGGGAATATGACTTTGGGGTATATGCGTTTAGGGGAGATGGAGGCTTACCAGCTATTCGACGTCAAACTCCTGTTTTGACCATAATGATCGACTTTTGGAATAAATTATGACAGTTTTTTTCCTAATTACGTGATAAATATTAGATTCACGAGAATTTCACAAGATACCTTTTTTTGTAGAGCATTATATTTCCTACAAAAACGTTATATAAAATTCTTTTATCATACTTTTGAAATAATAAACAATTTTCTTAACAAAATTTTCAATGCTCGCATTTTTTCGTATAAAAATTCGACAGCTCGGTTTGGTGGGTTAGAATTATTGGCCAAGGTTCCGCTTGCGGCCAATTTTTTTTCCTCGATATGTTGATTACTTTTGAGGAACAGTACCAAAGAATTTCCAACATCACCAAATTAAGAACCACCCTAATACATATATTTGAGTATATGCTATAAAATTATTGAAGAATTTTCTTGAAAAACACCGGGGATATTAGCGACCCCATATTGCAGGTCGCAGACTCAGCATTTTGCGTACATTCTGGAAGCCGCAATTTTCATCCGTAATCAAACGAGGTTGGAATTTACTTTTATTATATGTCTCTCTTCTATATGAACCTAAACGCTATAAAAAAAATAGAAAATTGAATTTTTTACAGGGGTCAAAACAAAACAGCATGATTTTTTGCCATTTTTTTTACAACTTTATTTGGAAAAAAAAAATTATTTTAAATAATGATAATATTCCGATTTTAGGTTCGTATGGAGCGCAATACTATGAAGAAAGTAACTGCCAATTTTCGAAACGATTGGTTGAAAACTTTTCGAACTAGCGTGTACGCAAGTCCAAAAAAAAACGTCTCGTTTTCAGAAAAACGCGCACTTTAATGGCTCATAACAATAGAACGTGTCGGGGCCGGGTCGAAGTTTCGAACCGTAAAAGCTTCGACGGTGCGAAACTCCGAATTTCAATAGTACGAATCACATGGTTCATTCCGACGACAGTTTGAATAATCGACTGTATATAACATCGAACGGATATGGAATCGATACCAAAAATTATACGAATTCAATGTCGTCGAGTAAATATTTTATCGAAATATCGAGACGACAGAGCAATTTATCGAACGGTCAGTAGTACTACTTGAAAAAAATCTGAATTCGTGATTTTTAGGGTTCCGCAAAAGTTTCCGAAAATTGTATTATCGAACGAGAAACTATCGGAAAGTGCGAGCGTAATAAAATTGAA
This sequence comes from Oxytorus armatus, assembly GCA_958009045.1. Taxonomy (NCBI): domain Eukaryota; kingdom Metazoa; phylum Arthropoda; class Insecta; order Hymenoptera; family Ichneumonidae; genus Oxytorus; species Oxytorus armatus. The sequence continues at coordinate 1,320,939 of OY253748.1, read as the reverse complement.
GAAAATAATTCTCGGGTGTACGAATTTTTCGGACTCCAAAAATTACGGCGTCGACGATGCGGTATTCCGATAATAAAAGTTCCGAAGGGGCAATATTCCGAAAATTTCCAATTCGTGCGTTTGGACGACAGCAACCACTGGTGTTACCGTCCTGCACGTAATTCCTTCGAAATTTTGCCCACTCGAAATTTTGCCCCGCCGAATTAATGCACTGTCGGGTCTGTTTACCCTTTTCGGGACATACAAATTCTAATATATTTGGCTTCGAACTTTTTTTTTCTTTCTTAACCTTCTCAGGTATAAAACTTGACCGTTCGGCAACTCGAGTTTCTAACACCACGTTTTTTTGGAACTTAACATTTTTCTAATCATTAAAATACGATTTTTTTAAGTAGTAGAATTTTTTGATTTTCGATACTATTGCAGGTCGGTCCCATAACTATTCTTGTCATTTAATCTCTCGATGTCTAACTATTCTTCGCAATGACATTTCTGTTTTAAAAAGGACGGATTTTATGAATTTCGAAAAGTTTTAAGATCGTCCCACAGAAATTCGGAGTTTTGAATCGTCGAAGCTTTTACGCGAAGCTTTTATCGAAACTTCGACCCCGCCCCAACGTGTCGGAATTTTCATTTTTCACTTTCGGAACATATTTTTCAATAGTTTTACCAACAATTTAAGTAATTTAAAAAAAAATCGATTTTTTCGAACCGTCTAACCCTATTTCTCCCCTTAAGAACACTGGAATCGGTGTACGCGCTTCTCGCGCTGCTTTTCCAAGTTAGGTTCATGGTGCGATCTGAAGTACGTCACAAGAACGTATTCTGAGCACGACATCGACGGCCAATCATAATGACGAATTATCCGGCTTCAGAAATAAATCGCCTTTCGAGATATTTCGTCACCTTGTCCTCTTTTTTTTTATAGAGCGGAAACTGGGACCGGAAGTATTTATAATCGAGGTTGCCTAAGCCCAGTCTCTGTAACGCAAACAGTCAATTGCGTGCATATTTTTTACACGAGTATACCACGTTATGCTAACTAGCAGGCAATCCACCCTGAAAAGAGCCCGAACAAAACGGTTTTTGATGTTTAACGCGGACTGAAAATTTCATGACCCCTCGAACGGAACATCGTCCACGTTCTCCCGATTTTTATTTATTATATTTCTGTAACGAAGCATTAAAATCTTAATTATGATTGAAACGTGACTGGGCGAGAGTGGTTTGAAATTTGACCGCGAGAGGTCAGGCTGCTAAATGGTAATTGCCAATAGTGGCTGAACTTGGGCAACCTCGATTATAAGAACTTCCGGTACCAGTTTGATCTTAAAATCGAGCTTTTACTCCACGGTTGGGACTGTAAAAAATAATCGTCACGTCATTGGTGAGACAAATCCTCCATGAAGCTCACGAATGATTACATCCTCGTTATCCCTCGGACCTAAAACCTCCAAAAACCACCAGGACGATAACTAAAAAAAAAAAACAAAACCTCAAAACTTTATAAATTTTCAGAAAAGGCCGCGCCGGTCGTGTCACAGCCGGCACGAGTTATCATTTGGTGACTCGACGGCAGTTCGAAAATTTGGACGTTCATCCGTTGCCGGAGGTGTTGCGCTCGTCCCTCGAGAAAACCGTTCTCGACTGTAAGACATACAGCGACGAGAGTGCCGAAAAGTTTTTGGGCAGCATGCCACAACCGCCGACCTTATCGGCAGTGAGAAAAGCGATTAACGATCTCGGCGAGCTCGGTGCATTGGATCAGAATGAAAATTTGACACCACTCGGCAAACGCATGGCCCTGTTTACCATGCATCCAAAGCTGAGCAAAGCGATGGTTTATTCGTCGATATTTCAGTGAGTTTAACGTCAAAATTAGCAAAATAATATCGTGGAACGAAAACAAATGGAAAAAAATAGTAGGGTAGCACTAAATTCATCGTTCCCAAAATGGTAAGTAGATTGAAAAATATGAGAACACGTTTACCGGGACCATCTAGCGTCATTGCGAATCAATAGTCAAAGGATTTTTCAGTCTAGTTACTTTTTTGGGTACGATGAATTTGGGGTGCATGGCCACCCTACCGAAAAAATGCGTACAAGTATTATTGTGTGATTTATCGTTTTGCCGCAGATGCGTCTCGCCAATGGTCACAATAACGTCGGCAATGTCAGCGGAAAACGAGATATTTACGGGTACCCTCTACGACAAGGAAACCATACGGAAAGTGAAACAGAAGTATCATCCGGCGAGCGATCACAACAGTATAGGATGGATATTTACCCAATGGGCCAGCGTCATTAGGCACGGCAGAGACGCCGCGAAACAATTCTGTTGGAGCACAAAACTATTTCCCGAAAGAATGTTCACGCTATCGAGTACGTTGCCTCGTTACCCGAAAAGACTATTTTTTTTATCATTCTTTTCCTCGTTTTACTTGTAGTACAATCAATAGGGAACCCGTTACTCTTGTCAATTCCACAAAAAATTACAAGAGTTATTTTTTTTTTTTTTTTAATTAGGTTCAGTATCACGTACTGAATGTAAATAAAGAAAATTCTTACAAATTAAGTGACCGCAAGTGCCGCCATTTTGAGGAAAACCGTATCGGCCAACATCTCCGTTACCGTGCACTTTAGGCCAAAAATGCTAATAACCTTTCTTGTAGATAATTGTATTTCCTATCTTTTTTTTTTTATAATTTTTTTTGTATCACTTACCGTTTACGACTTATGCGGCTGTTAAAATTTATTTATTCACTTTTTGACCTGTATCTCTCTTAATAATAGTTTAAACAATAAAATGCTAATAACTTATCTTTCAAATCCATACATTTTCCACAACTTTTATTTGAAACTTTTTTGTCTAAAATTAATATTCTCAAAGTTATAACGCGTTCAATGTTGCGCTACTGGGTGCAAGGCTGATAAAAACGCGTTATAACTTTGAGAATATTAACTTTAGACAAAAAAGTTTTAAAAAAAAGGTGTGGGAAATTTATGGATTTAAAAGATAAGTTATCAGCATTTTATTGTTTAAACAATTATTAGGAGAGATACAGGTCAAAAAGTGAATAAATACATTTTAACAGTCGTATAAGTCGTAAACGGTAAGTGATACAAAAAAAATTATTTAGATAAAAAGATGGGAAATTCAATCATCTACAAGAAAGGTTATAACCATTTTTGGCCTAAAGTGCACGGTAACGGAGATATTGGCCGATACGGTTTTCCTCAAAATGGCGGCACATGCGGTCACTTAATTTGTAAGGATTTTGTTCATTTACATTCAGTACGTGATACTGAACCTAATTTAAAAAAAAAATAACTCTTGTAATTTTTTGTGGCACAATATTCTCTATTGATTGTACTATTGGCGGCGCACTGGTCCGAGGGGCGGTTAATTTTGACACCGCTCCGAGGACGCTCCCACAAGACAAATTCAATTTCAAAGTTCGCAAAGACGTTAAAAAACACGTTTTTTTTTATAAAGTCCCCAAAGTTTTTCACGAACAATGTTAAATAAACATTTGCTCAAAGTTATTTCACACGCAAGACATTGAGGACATTGGAAAATTGTGTTTTTAACGCCCTTACGAATTCTTGAGAAATAACGGAGTTTTTTTTTTCACGTTCACAATGTTGAGCACGCAAAATGACGTTAAATAAACGTTTATTTAACGTCAGTTTACGAGTAAGATATTAAAAACATGAAAAAAAGCGGTATTCGTAGCGTTTTGGCCACGCGAATGGTTTTTGACGTCACGTGTGCGGGCGGAAATGAACGCGCAATCGCATATCGAGCAAAAGAGCTTATTTTCCTCTCCCAAACGAAATTATGATTTTCGTTTGCTCCACAGAAATACGCGATCTCCACGCCGAGAATCTCGCCCAATGTCGTATGCTCAATAAGGCCGAGCTGTACGACGATCGTGAGAGCTATTGTAACGAATTTTCCGAGATCGACGAGCTCGTTCGTGGTGTCCTTCTCTCCGGTTTGGATCAGCTTTTGCATCGGCGGGATTTCGAATTGAGAAAAAACAAAGTGAAGAAAGGAACGACGGTTTTCATAATGGAGTGAGTAATAAAGCGCAGAGTCGTCGGTAATGATTCTAGATGGAAAAAAAAAAATCATCGATAAATTCACGTTTGACGCAACAACTTTATTTATTTCGACAACTTTATCATTACAGGGACGGTAATCGGGCAACGGTAACCCCCGAAAGCGTAAACTTTAAAAGAAATTCTTGGCCCAGCCCGTTTCTCACTTACGTACGACGACAGCACAGCGAGGAACGAAGAACTTCCCTGATTCGTGAAACGAGCATGGTCGCGCCTCTTACGGTGTTGCTATTCTCTCAAGGTCATGTTCACGGATACCAGGTCGGTTGAATGAGGTTTTTTCTTTAGTTATGTCGCAATTTTTTTTAACACTTTATCCGTCAGTGAGCCACACAAAGTGGAACTTATGTGTAACCTCATAAATGGCTAAAAATGGATAAAAAAAAATTCGAGATCCATTACTCATTGACGAAACATGAACGATGAAGTAAAAATTCATTATCCATTATGAAAAAAAATGGGTTCCATGTCTAAACATCACGTTTCGATTACTTCACGGATAATAACATCGCACGCGAAAACTACATGGCGCATATTTACACATCCGGTTTAATGGGTTTTGTTGAGTTTCGTCGGGTTTTATTGGGTTTTGATCGCCACAAAATAAACCAAACCCCAACCCAAAACCCAAACTCCAACCCAAACCCCAACCCAAAACCCAAACCCCAACTCAAAACCCAAACCCCAACTCAAACCCCAACCCAAAACTCAAACCCCAACCCAAACCCAACCCAAAACCCAAACCCCAACCCAAAATCCAAACCCCAACCCAAACCCCAAACCCCAACCCAAAACCTAAACCCCAATCCAAAACCCAAACCCCAACCCAAACCCCAAAACCCAAAAACCCAAACCCCAACCCAAAACCCAACAAAACTGAACAAAACCCACTAAACCGGATGTATAAATATGCGCTGTGTATTTTTCGCCTGCGATGTTATTACCAGTAAAGTAATTGCAACGTGATGTTTAGACGTGCTACCAAAAAATGATATTTAGTGATGGATCTCCGATCGATGTTCCAGTTTTTACCAACGAATGAATTTCGCATTAATTATTCGTGACAATGTTTGATACAATTGATAACGGATCGTTGAAATAATTCGCAACTGCGATCGTCGAATTTCTTCCAATTTCTCGAAACAAAATACAAAAGCTATCAATTTTTTCTCTAAATACACTTTTCCTTCGACAGCAATCGAACCATTCTGGAGGCAATGACTCCAATAACGAAGTAGTACTGACGATTAAAGGACGCAAGAATGTCAGAGTTTCGTGCGATCAAGAGTAAGTTTAGTTATCGCAACGAAAATTCCAGACGAAACAAAAAAACAATGAAAAATCATTGAATATTGTATGAAATTTATTTTACAGAGTCGCCACTCTACTTTTGCAATTCCGCGACTCAATGTGGAACGTCGTGCGCTATCTCGTAATGAGGCAGGGCCTCGTCGAGGACGCACCGGGTACCAATTTTCACAAAGTTGAGGAGTACAAGCAATACATGCTACAGGTACTCGCGAAAATGTTGGCTGAGGCAGCGGAAACAATCGACCAACAGGATAACACGATTAAACAAAAATCTAAGATAAACGAGGAGGATGATGGGTGTTCGGAAGACGAATGAGCGTCTTACGGTAGATCATTAAAAGTGTAAACAATGTGTATCCTAACTTTATTCATGAATTGTTACCTTAGAAACTTTAAGACTACAATTCGGATTATCAGCCTGTACAAATCGTGGAATAATAAATTCGTTTACAGAAAATAAACATCCCCTCCATTCCCTCCTAATATTATTTCATTCCTTTAAAACGGTATCTCAGGATCACACCGCCCGATGTAATGTCGCAAAATGTCTAATGTCACGTACCTAAATGTTAGCCTAACCCAGGCCTCTGGCACTCGCCAATGTTTCCCATGCAAAAGTTAGTTCCAGTTTGTCCCCGTTATTGTCCGAGATCCGCCAGGATCGCTGGTAGACTAGTAGCCCTGCTCTAACCTCTCTGCTCTGACCCATTTCACAGTAGTTTCACGCATAAGAAGGCAACCAAAGACAAAATATCGCATTAATATTTACAAAAGAATAATATAAAAACGGTAATACCGCACACAGGCATAATAACGAATTATGCCACATTGTATTGTTCCGGGATGCACTTCTGGATACAAATCAAATCCAGGAAAAGTGAATTTTTTTACTGTGCCGAAAGATGAAAATCACATAACATTATGGCAAAAAGCAATACGAAGAAATGACTTTGTGGTGCGAGTAGGACAAGTTGTATGTGCTAATCATTTTTTGTCTGAAGACATATTATGGAAGCGAGAACTGACTGGTTCTGATGAACAAGTACTTGGCGTTGTAAGTAATAAACAAAGTTTTATTTTATTTCTCTTTGTTTACCTGAACAAAATCTTTATACAATTCTTACACAATCTTTATTTTCCAGTCATATTATAAGCGACCGAGGTTGCGAAAAGGTGCTGTACCGTCACAATTTCCACGGACGGAAAATAGTCAGAATAACGCTATACTTCATGAAGAAAATCAGGTGCACGATATTGTACAGCAATGTGGCGAAGAAGTTGTACGAGAAATAACATCGAGTCAGCCAACAAAAGATTTGTTTGGAGATTTAATAGCTTGTACTGCATTGCAAGTACCCGACAATTGGATTAGACGCACTGTAAACTGTGATGGAAGAACGATGGAATCATTTGTCGCAGCATAGTTGCACGAAAATAGAAGACAATTTTATTACTATGAACATGAAAGAACTTATGGTGCAAGATAACTTAAATCTTAAGATCAATATAATGGCCAAACCCTTCAATGCTACCAGTTTCGAAATTTGCAGTGATGTACTAAATAGCATTGAAGAAGTAGAAACAACATTAAATATTTTAGATGCAAAAAAAGATCTGTCCTGGAGCACCTGTTGCGAAGAATGCTACGTGTACCTCAAATATAGCAAACATTGATAATATTGGCACTGTACGACATAAACGATGTCTTATATTACTTGAAAGTGAAGGACAATGTATATTTTTGCAAAAGACTCGAAAGTACATTCAAGAAAAAACAACTTCGTATGAAACAACAACGGAAAAGAATTCATTTGACATTATCCCCGAGAAAGCAAAAGAATCTTCATGAACTACGAGAAAAATGTCATTACGTTTTTAAAGCTAAGGGACGAACTGAAAAAAATGCTGCAAAAGTGAAAAATATTTTGGAAAAATGTCAATGGAAATGGAAAAATGACATAAGACTACCAGCGCTCCTAGCGGATCTCGGAAAATAACGGGGACACGCGAAACTACTGAGCGTCAGAGGCCTGGCGTAACCTAAAAAAATTTTGCAGTTTGGATGTGAAGGATGAAGGTTAGAGTAAAGAGCATGGAGACTAGAGTAACGGAGTCCGATCTTTAGTGGGGAGCGTACGAAAAATTCGTTCTCAGAAATCCGTCACAGCCATCTTTCCTGAGACTTTATATTTGACGTTATTCGGAAACGTAATCCGTCAAATATTAATTCAGATAATTCCTTCGTTGCTAATGCTTCTTCCTTGTGAAATCAACCCTCTAAAATTCATCCAATTTAACGAAAAAAATCGCGTTATTTGGTGCTTGTGTTAAAATTCGTATTAGATGAATGGAATCAACGTCAATATGTCTCGTATGATCAGTATAGAGCGAGTATTGACATCGTGATTTTGTTGGAATTTTCGAAAAATAAAATACGATTCATTTTTCCGCGTGTCTGTCCTCAATTTAGTGAAACACATCGAGGTATTATAACGGTGAGAAAAAAAGTCGGAATAAGCGTTAAAAAAATATTCTGTCTTAAATTATAATATGCGAAATTCTAAAAGTATAAGCAGGCTATTAATAATAAAAGAATAATTGGAGAAATTATGATCGAACTGGCAGCGTTGACACACAGAAGATTCTCGTACGAGATCGTGTATTTCACCATGTCCGGATATCGGCATAAACGATCGTCTGGAAATAGACAAAAAAAAAATTGTACCGCATTAATGAAAATATTGAGGTGATGAAAAAAATGATTAAGTTTTTTTTTCTCGTTTAAATAAAGATTATGTGTGAAAAATACTTTTCTTTTTTCGAATAAAAAAATTTCATGGACGTTGAACGGTCGTTAATTTACCTGAGCATTGATAGGCCGAATTGGTCGAAGAATTTACCGACACTGACAGATACAACGGATTGCAATCGTGAATGTAGCTCGCATCTCCGCAATTGAACGTTACGCTGTGAGAATTGCTGTTGACGGTTGTGCACTCGGAGGTGCTTGAGTTTATGTGCAAAATGTCGCGAGACGTGCAGATTGTCAAACTTGTCGAGCCCGATCCTTGTACCTAAAGGAAGGAAAACAACTATTGTTAATTCTTCGCTAAACAATGTTACGATACAAGAATTGTATATTTCTTATCGGTTCGAGCCCTATTTCTAAAACCTAAAGAATCTTTGGGACAATCGTCTAAAAGACGAATACAGAAATTTGACGAAAGAAAAATTTTCTTTGCCCACCTTTATCGTGGCGAAGGAGTCTGTGTCGGTTCTGTAGAAGTAATTGGGATGAAGTCTGTAAAAATTGATTCCGGACGGTTCCAAATAATCGTCGTACGAACTCGACGATCCCGATTGGCTGTAGCTCGAACCGCATTGTGAATTTATGAGTCTTTGGGGAACTGAAAATATACGAGTATGTACTCAAAATATTGCTACAGATTCCGGGCGATAACGGTTTAATATTGTCTTCTAGTTTTCTTAACCTCGTTTTATGCTCGACAATAGTGAAGTTATCGGTCCCGAAACGTCCTGAGCAGTCAAGACTCCGGCTAAGAAGATATCTGTGCTCGGATTTCTCACAAGATCGGACCATCTGTCTTTGGCACCGTACGTCAAGAACATAAGCGTTGCATCTATCGACAAAACGATCGGTGATTAAAAGACGTACGAGTTTCGGGCAGAGAGTACCCGGAGACGAACGAGTACTTTGAGTACAATGCACTTTGAGTACCGAGTAACCCAAGCATCAAGTTGTCGGAGTACCGAGTACCCCAAGTGCTCCGAGTACACAGGACTCTGAGTACCTGCTACCGAAGTACTCGGAGTACTGGACGCCCCGTGCACTCTGAGTACCAGGTACCCCGCCTAATCCGAGTACCAGGCGCTCTGAGTACCGATCAGCAAGTACTCCGAGTACCATGCGCTATAAGTACCGATTAGCAAGTGCCCAGACACTTCGAGAACAAAGTACTCTGAGTAGCGAGTACCCCAAATACCAGGTGCTCTGAGTACCAGGTACCTCCACTACTCAGAGTACCGAGAGCCCCGAGTACTTCGAGTACCAAGCGCTCTGAGTACCGGGTACCCCAGGTACTCCGAGTACCAAGCGCTCTAAGTACCGGGTACTTCGAGTTCTCCAAGTACCAAGCGTTCTGAGTACCGATCACGGAGTGTCCAAGTGCTTCGAGAACAAATTACCCTCAGTAGCGGGTACCCCGAGCACTCCGAATACCAGGTGCTCTGAGTACCAGGTGCCCCAAGTACTCCGAGTACCGAGTGCCCAAGTAGTTCAAGTACCGAGCGCCTAGGTAACGGGTACCCCGAGTACTCCGAGTACCGAGCGCTCTGAGTACCGATCAGCGAGTACCCCGAGTATCTCGGGTACTGCACGTACCGGGAACCGAGTAATCCAAGTACTCCGCGTGTCGAGCAGCGACTACCCAAGTATTCCGATTACCTCGAGTACTCCGAGCACCCAAGTACTCCCGGTATCAGGCACTTTGAGTGGCCCGAATACTTCGAATACCAAGCACTTCGAGTACCGAACAGTGAGTACCCAGTGCTTGAATTTTGTTAAGCACCAAGTACTCGAGCTTCACGGTTGACTTGCGGTACTTTGAGTCCTTGAATTACTGCGAGTATCGGTAATTGAAGTTCACGCAATACTCGTAATACTTGATAAGTGCAAAGTATTTGGGTTTGTCTAAATACGACATTGAATACTGTAAATTTACGTACCGGGAAAATCCTCGTTTAATCTTTTAACTTGTTCCTTGCAATATTCTTTATCGTCATCGGAAATCGTGGATGTGTACGGGACGATCAATATCACTTCGGAATTTCTACCACCCAAACCGCGATCTTTTTCCTCATTTAGTTTCGTCGTTTGCATCGATCTTATCTTATCGAATGATTTGGGTAGGTCAAATCGTCCATTAACTGAAAAAGAATTATTTATAATAAATCCCGACCACTGGATAATTCGTTGAAACTAAAAGTGCACTCACAGGATGAATACTGGGTTTCATTGAATCCATAGAAATCTAATATGCTATTGCTACTGTTGATCATTAACGATCCGTCGTGGGCGCTTATGATCGTGAAGTTGCTGTTGTACTTGCTGACATCGAGATCCTCCAACATCGATCTAAAAATCAATACATTTTTCGACGAATCGTTTGATAATGTATTCTTTTTTTTCATTCTTAGTTGTATTTTATTTATATACTCACGCGAGGATAGTCTGTATATAAGTAAAAGGCCAATTGGTATCGAGGAAAATCGTGATATCCGTTGAAATTCGATTGAATTGCTTGAAGTTCGCGGTGCTACCGCAAGTAGGATCGTTCATTGAAGCTGCGCAAAATATAAATCATGTTATCAACGTTTTTACATTTCGAAGATTTTTCGTCTACGTTTTCTGTCTGAACTCAAAACCATTTTCCCATTCCATAATCTCATTTTTCCGAAAAACTGAAAATTCCTCACGAGACATGGTGTTCGAGGTGTGTTGGAAAGACAAAAAACAGATACTTACGAATAAACGTAAAGAGTTTGTCGGACGCCTGAACGGCAAATTTTTCAATCTTCTCCGGATCTATGGTGACTTTCGCCACACCTGGACTGAGCACCAGTGCCGATCTGAAAGCCTTCAAACGTCACGTACATTTTTTTATACCCTACAAAAATTCATCCTATCGTTTGACGTGGCATCGAGCGAAATTTGATTTATTGAATTTAACTATATTGTAATTGAATCTAAGAAAAATTTGTTTGTAAAATTTCGTCAATATTTTAGTGTCACTCTGACACCAAACATACTCGAAGGAAAAAAGATTGTTTAAATGGTGAGAGCCAAGACGAGGTCAATTTTGCGTGCAATGTCCCAATATATATACCAATTAATGAAAAGAAAGAAAAAAAAACAAAAAAAATCACACCTGTGCACTTATCGTGTCGTTCGGCGCGACTGATGTCAACAAATTTTTTCTATTACAGGCCCTTATCGTCGTATTGAATACTCCTCTGTCGCTGTAATACATGTCGATAATCTGCGATAATCGGAGATTGGGTACTCGCGAGTACCAACCGGCCACCTCACTCGCCAATATCAAACCGTCAAGATCACCGCGTATCTCGGCGGCTGTGTAGTGCAGATCCTCGTTTGAATTCAAGAAGTACCATCGCGGCATGTAAGACGAGTTCCAATGACCGTCGACGCCTAACTTCAGTGGCTTGTCCGCCAATGGACCTTGTCGAAGTGCTAACTCTGCTAAATCACCTAAAAAAAAGACATATACAAAATGAACGATTTCAATTAATGATAATTAATAATTAATAATTAACACTTAATAATTTATAATTTATAATTTATAATTAAAAATTAAAAATTAAAAATTAAAAATTAAAAATTAAAAATTAACAATTAACGATTAACAATTAAAAATTAATAATAAAAAATTAACAATTAAAAATTAATAATAAAAAATTAACAATTAACGATTAACAATTAACAATTAGCGATTAACAATTGACGATTAGCGATTAACAATTGACGAGTAGTAGTAAATGTTTTTATTGGCCACCAAATTAAAATTTTTTTTTTTTTTTCCAACATCTCGTTTTTTTTTTTTTTTTTTTTTTTTTTTTTTTTTTTTTTTGGAGGGTGGGCCAGGGCCATTGACCGAAGTCCTTCAGCCCATGCATCCAAGTAGTCGGTTGATGACATCATGGTTTGATTTATTTATTTATTTATTTTTCTTTCTCGTTCATTTTATTTTTTCCCTTTCCATCAGTTTAGCGGGATGCGGGTTGCGGTGCACTTATGTCTGATGCTCATTTGTGTAGGGCGGGAGAATGAAAAACGTAGAATAAAAAAAAAAAAAAAAAAAAAAAAAAAAATGTTTTCAATTTAAAAAAAAAAAAAAAAAAAAAAAAGTATTAAGTTTGCTCGGTTTACGTTGTTAGGGCTTCCATAATTTCCAAGATTGTGTGCGAAGGGTGTTTGTGCTTTGGTGTAATTCCTATTGGTATTGTTCTGCACAGTGGTGCAATTGTATCGAGGTGTTGCCGCGCAAAGTTCGTGCTTAGCTTTCCTGCTCTGCTGATAATTGGCTGTATTTTGGTGATGTCGTATAACAGTTGGTTCGATGGGTTGTGCAGTGGGTTGTTCGGGTGTCGTAATTTGGTAAGCCGGCGGAGAGATATTGTTTCTGCTGTTGCGATATTTTTTAGGCTTCGGTTTTTGCAGTTGAGCCAGAGCGGATGACCATACTCCAGCAGAGGCCGACAGATGCACTTGTAAATTTTTGTGGCGTGTTCAATAGCGATCTGCTTATTTTGGTATGTCAGCTTGCGGAAGTGCGATGCACGAGCTGTGGTTTTTGTTTTGATTGATTTCGTATGTTTGTTGAAGTTAAGCTTATTATCTATCGTGATTCCAAGATATTTTGCGGTTGTGCATGGGTTGAGTGTTTTATCGTACATGGATATTGAAGGTGAGTTCGGTGATATTTCGTGGTTAAATATTATCAGTTTGGATTTTGCTGGATTCGGTTTGAGTCGCCATTTGTTGAACCATATGATGCTTTTATCAGTGAGCCTTTGCAACGCGTCAATTGTCGATTCGATGGAGCTGTTGTGTGTGATAAGGGCCGTGTCGTCTGCATATTGAAGTAGATAAGATTGAGAATCAACGGCGTACTTATTCGCTTCGCTGTGAGTGAAGTTGTATATGTCGTGGCAGAAGATGTTGTAAAGCAGGGGGGAGAGGGGAGACCCCTGTGGGACCCCTTGCTCAGGTTTGAATTTGTTTGAGGTGCGATTGCCAATTTTAATTCTTAAAGAACGGTCGTTGAGCAAGTTAGCTATTAACAGAAGTAGGTAGTGCGGGCATTTAAGTGTCCAGAGTTTGTATAGGAGCCCTTTGTGCCAGACGCTGTCGAAAGCTTTATTTATGTCCATGAAGAGTGTGGCGGATCGTTTATTCGCTAGTTTGGCTGCTTGGATGTTCGAGGCGATGATAGTGAGTGGGTGAACTGTTGATTTGTTGGTACAAAATCCGAACTGATATTGTGGGATTTTTGCACCCAACTCCCTCTCAAGGCGATTTTTTATTATTTTTTCTAGAATTTTCCCCAAAGTGGGGAGCAGTGTAATGGGTCGATAGTTGGCAGCTTGACTTGTGTCCGTGTTAGGTTTCGGTAAGGTGATGATGATACCATCCTTCCATTCTTTGGGGAATACGCTGTTATCGATGCAGAAATTGTATATTTTAAGTATGAATTGTGTTATTCGCTGGTCGAGTTGTTTGACAATGGCCATCGGAACATTGTCATGTCCCGGCGCCGTGTTTTTTCCTTTTTTTATTATTCGCGTGAGTTCTTCGGTGGTGATAGCGATGTGATTCCGATCGAAGTTGGCTGGGTCGTCGAAGAAGTCACTATGCCACTGTTCCACTATTCTTAAGTTGGTCTCGTCGAAATGGTCATCTGCTGATTTGCTGAATGCTTTTTTGAAGTGTTCCGCAAATATATGCGCTTTGTCCTGGCTCTCCTGTATGTGTAGTCCATTTATTATGAGGTTGGTATCCGGAGGGGTACTATTGTAGCCTGATAGCCTTTTTATTGTTTGCCAGTAGTTTTTACCTTTTTGCTTTCTTATTTCGTCGCATGCTTTCAGCCATGTGTGAGTTTTATACTGTTTTATCATTCCTTGGATTGCCTTGTTAATTTGGTTTAGTTTCGGTTTATATTCTGGTAAGGGGTTCGCTCTGTATTCACGGTACGTTCTTCTTTTCAGTTTAATGAGTCTGATGATGTATGGCGGAAGAGAGTGTGAGAAGAAGCTTTTGGTGGTTGTTGGAGTGTGCGTTTTTACCGCGTTTGCAAGGCATTCTGAGAATCGCGAAATCGTATCTTGATTGATTGGTGTGCTATCTATAGTTTCGACAAAATGGATCACTTTCGCATTGATGCATTCCAGGTTGGCTTTGTTGAAATTGAGTTTTGATGACGTTTCTCCGGATCTGATAGGCCTGCTTAAGTCCAGTGAGATGACTATCGAGAGGTGGTCTGAGCCTAAGTCTGGCGTGAGTTCCACTGACGTTATATTGTTGATGATGTTTTTGGTGTAAAGTATTCTATCTGGAGTTGAGTCTGTGTTGTTGCGCATAATAAACGTTGGTGGAGTGTTGTATTCGGCGAAATTCGAGTTTATGACTAAATCCTGAAGTTGTCTTTTTTTATAGGCGTTTATGTTGAAGTCACCGACGATAATCGCGTATTTGTATCTGCATGCCTTAATTAAGATAGAGTTATCGATGTGTGCGTGCGGATGGATGTAGACAAGGAACATGTGCAGGTAGTCGTTCTTGAATGGAATAGAAATGTGGAGAGCTTCATTTCTCCGATCGTTGATGACGATAGAGTTTTCTTTTTTTGGTCGTAGGGCCGGGTTAATTTGGAACATGCTGCCGCCTCTACAATTTTTGTTGATGATGTTTCCGTCTTGCTTAATGCAATTCCAATTTCGGTAACTCGTCCTGCTTTTGTCGTTAGTTTTAGTTTCTACGAGAGCCACACAGTCTATGCTGTTATTTTCGATGAAGTTGTTAATTAATAGTTTTTTTGTGCTGTAACTATTGATGTTGCCGTAAAGAATTTTTATTTTAGCCATTGGTGGTCGTGTAACTCGCGCCGATGATTGTTTCGGTTGGTGAGGGTGCTTCTGGGTCGCGTAGGTCAAACATCAGGATATATACTCTGTTACCTGAGAAGACGGCTGCGGTGTCGATGTTGAATTCAGCGATAAATCTTTTTTTCAATTTCGCTAAGAGTTCCTCTCTATTGACGTGTTTTGGTTTGTTAATCTTGTTGATGTAGCAATTTATGATAAAGTCGTGAGTGGTGATTGGTGCGTGGATGGAATTGTTTGTAGTTGTTTTTTTGTTGATTTCTGCAGATTTTTTGTTTAACGATTTAATCGTGGCGTTTGGGATACCTTCGATTGGCTTCGTTGGACGTTGTGGGCATTTGAATGACCACGCGCCGTGGTCCGTTGCGTGGCATGCGGAGCACTTAATCGGCAGGTCCGACGAGCAGTTATCGGTTTTGTGCTCGCCGTTGCACTTTTGGCAAGTAATTTTGTTCGGACAGTTCGTCGTTGTGTGGGTGAAGCTTAAGCATTTGCTGCAGGGCTGGGGGGATGGCTGCGGAGGCGTGCTCGGGTAAGCTGTGTAGTGTTTTTGTAAGAAGAAGAGGCCTTCGTTCATGAGCTTTTCGAACGAGCGTTCGCATCCTGTTATCACTCTCATCAGGGGAGTTGGATTGCTCGTAGCTCGTGATATAATTCTCTTGCAGTATCTGTGCGTTATTCCCTGGCTGCTGAGTGCGTCGCTGATTGTTAAGTCGTCGAGTTCAAGTTCAACCGTAGCGATTACCGCCGAGAACGATGCGGAGGTGGTAGCGAATTTAGGGTTGGTTGTGCGCGGGACAGTTTTTGCGAAGGAGGTGATTATTTTGTCCTTGACCAGTTTGTCTAGTATTGGGATGATTTGTTTTTCGTCGGCGTCAGATTTCAGGAGGAAGCCTTTTGCTGTTTGTAAGATAATATCTTTTGCTTGGGGATTTTCTGTAGTCCAAACGTTTGCGAGCATGATTCTGCTCGTCATGGTTGTTGTGTTTATGTAGAACAGGTGTTTGTATTGTTTACGATTACGCTCGAGCGCGCGGGCCGAGTAGTTATTGTTAAGGTTTGTTGATACTTGGCTGAGAAGTGTGTGGGTATCCGATGCTGAGGCCCTTGTCATCGCTCGCGTTGTCGGTGTGTTGAAGCCTTGTCTTGGGCGCTGGCTTAACGGACTCGCGAATCCGTCCGTATCACTTTGTGATGATTTGGAGGGTCTGCCCCGTTTTTTGCGCGTCTTATTGCGTGCCATTAGCAAGCGCGTTTCGACATCCATATCGGAGTCGCTAGTTTTCTGCATCTCGTACTCCCTTGATTGGCACAATCACTCGCGTATTACAACAGCGTTAGAGCGCGAGTAGCAGAACACGTCCGTACCGTATGAAAGTACGAACGAGACTGACAATTGACGATTAACCATTAACAATTAATAATTGACAATTAATGATTAATGATTAATTGACAAGATGATTAGGACTGGCTGATATAAGGAAAATAGCTATATAAATTATTAACCTTATTTGTTAATAACTTTTTAATAAATAACGACCACCAATTGTGTCAGAGGAAAAAGTTGTCCAGGAAGGATCCCTACACAACATATATTAAAGGCAAGTCAATCGGAAGTGGGTCCCCTTTGCTCCATATTTACCCTAATAACAATTGACAATTAATTATTAACCATTAATAATTAATGATTAATTATTAATGATTAATAACTAATGATTAACTATTAACAATTGACAATGAATAATTAACCATTAATAATTAATCAAAATTCCTTCAAAAAATGTTATTTAACAAAAAGAAATCAGACTCGAATCGAAGGAAGGAGAGGATATTGATATTGGTGAGACGATTGTACGACAGTACAATACGGCCATCTGTTAGTCTTTCCCACTCAAATCGCCGTATGCACGAAAATGTACGATTTCAATTAATGATAATCAACAATTAATTATTAACAATAATAATTAATAATTAATAATTAATAATTAATAATTAATAATTAATAATTAATAATTAATAATTAATAATTAATAATTAATAATTAATAATTAATAATTAATAATTAATAATTAATAATTAATAATTAATAATTAATAATTAATAATTAATAATTAACAATTAACGATTAACAATTTAAAATTAATAATTAAAAATTAACAATTAAAGATTAATAATTAAAAATTAACAATTAACAATTAACAATTAACAATTAACAATTAACAATTAACGATTAACAATTAACAATTAGCGATTAACAATTGACGATTAGCGATGAACAATTGACGATTAGCGATGAACAATTGACGATTAACCATTAACAATTAATAATTGACAATTAATGATTAATGATTAACAATTAATGATTAATAATTAATGATTAATAATTAATGATTAATAATTAATGATTAATAATTAATGATTAATAATTAATGATTAATAATTAATGATTAATAATTAATGATTAATAATTAATGATTAATAATTAATGATTAATAATTAATGATTAATAATTAATGATTAATAATTAATGATTAATAATTAATGATTAATAATTAATGATTAATAATTAATGATTAGAAATTAATGATTAATAATTAATGATTAATAATTAATGATTAATAATTAATGATTAATAATTAATGATTAATAATTAATGATTAATAATTAATGATTAATAATTAATGATTAATAATTAATGATTAGAAATTAATGATTAATAATGAATGATTAATAATAACGTACGACCGTCACACGATGCTAAAATTTCTCCTATTTCATTATCGAATGTAATTTGTAAATAATTCAATAACCGGCTATCGTGGCGATCCATTTGTTGTCGAGAGTCGCGCTCGATAGTCCGTCGTGCGATTGCCATTCCTCCTTTAACAGATTACCGAGTCTGACACTTTGGGGTTCCAAACCAGCGGCTATTCCAGCCAAGACCGAACCACCAGCTATTGCGCCCCATTCGGTTTTTATAACGCCATTCTCAATGGGACATTTGCTCTGTGGCGGAAGAGCGAAGAGTCTCGAGCTCTCCGGATGATTTGGCGGTAGAGCCGGGTACCACGAATTTGGATCGATACCCGTATCTTTTGTATCGTCCTTGTTATTCAACGTTTCGCTGGCAAAAAAATTAAGAAGAAATGTAGCTCTCCGTGTTATATGAGTATATCGACGCTGCTGACCTCTATGAGAATTGTGGGCCATTAGCAACGCTCGCCATACTACACTAGGACCTCGATTTTAAGGGAATCCCCACTATTTTGCTTCGTCTATGCCCAGTGGGTCTCATTACGTCACGACGGCCAGGATCGTAGTCGTACTTCTCTTAAAATTCATTGGGGCCCTTTTTCGGTTAGTTTGTTCGCACGTTAACGTAACGTCGTGCACTTATGCAAAAAGTGTGAACGTACATAGCCCTAAAAATGAGGAGAGAGGGCGCCCCGATCATGTTGGGAATTACATTTTTCATTGCAATTAAAACCCGACA
Source organism: Oxytorus armatus (assembly GCA_958009045.1). NCBI lineage: Eukaryota > Metazoa > Arthropoda > Insecta > Hymenoptera > Ichneumonidae > Oxytorus > Oxytorus armatus. The sequence goes on along the minus strand of OY253748.1, from coordinate 1,302,308 downwards.
CATTCGCGCAGTAATCATCGGGCACCGAGCGGGAGATAGTAGTTTGAATTTTGTCCGAGAGATGTCGGGCTGTTAAACGGTAAATCCCAATGTCATCGTACAATCACGGCCATAAATACGCGAGTATTTATGCCGTCGACAGATGGCGACAGCGAATAAAGGAGCAAGGAAAAACGCGCGAGTGACTTGAGCAGCCTCGATTACAAGAACTTCCGGTCGAAATTTCTTCGTAAAATCGAGGTCCCGGCGCACTTTAATATTTCAATATTTACAGTTGTTCCGGCGTTAAAATTTCAACGTCTTCGCCAACACCGCTGGACCACGTTAACGATCTTCTTTTGAATCTTCTCGTGTAACTGTACGGCGAATTTGTATTTCGGCAGGTGACTGTTTCATCGCCGCGTTCCATTATATCGATGCTGCTCGAGAACATGGAATGGAGCGAGCACTGTCGAAAAAAGAAAGACCATGAAATTAATTAAGAATGGCGTCGATAAATGACGATTAATTAGATTGGTAGGGTGTCATAGTCCCCAAAAGACACAATCCCCAAAAGACATAATCCCCAAAAAGACATAATCCCCAAAAAGTTACTAGATTTCAGAATCGACTTTCATGATGGAGGTTAGTGCCCGTCAATGTGATAGATGGTGCTGCGGTCATTTTCCGTCTCGTTTAAAGTAAAGATTCGAGGATTACGCGCGTTGGCCCTTTTGCACTTTTCCGAATATTCAGGTTATGTATCGTACCAGACGAATTTTTTGCGTACAGCCTAAGACCATATAGGCAGAAGAAGATTTAGGTTACGTACACTAAACAAGTGTTTGAAGTGGAATAATTGGTTGACAGCGATTTAAAAAAATTTTTGTAATAACTCTTCGACCCAATTAATATTCGAGTGAGACGCAAATATTTGCATTTTTATTTATTCAATTTTCATTACAATATTCGTTTATTGCATCTGTTGCTAAAAGAGCCAAAACAGAATATTGTAATTCGATTGTTCAATAAATAAATAAATAGGAACCGTAAATGAAATATTGTAATGAAAATTGAATAAATAGAAATGCAAATATTGGTGTATCACGCACGAATAGTTGTTGGCTCAAGGAGTAATTACCAAAAAATTACAAAAAATCGTGGATAAGCAATTGTTGACGTACCACTTAAAACAGTTGTTGAGTGCACATAACCTAAATCTTCTTGTTTTTCCCATATGGTTTTAGGCTGTACACAAAAAAAAGTTGACTAGTACATAACCTGAAACCTGAAAACTCGGAAAAAGGGCAACGCACGTGATCCTCGAATATTGACTATACATTAAGGTGGTTCTTAATTTGGTGATGTTGGAAATTCTTTGGTATTGTTCCTCAAAAGTAATCAACATATCGAGAAAAAAAATTGGGCGCAAGCGGAACTTTGTCCAATAATTCTAACCCACCCCACCGAGCTGTCGAATTTTTATATGAAAAAATGCATGCATTCAAAACTTTATTAAGAAAATTGTTTATTATTTCAAAACTGTTTATGATAAAAGAATTTTATATAACGTTTTTGTAGGAAATATAATGCTCTACAAAAAAGGTATCTTGTGAAATTCTCGTGAATCTAATATTTATCACGTAATTAGCAAAAAACTGTCATCATTTAGTCCAAAAGTCGATCATTACGGTCAAAACAGGAGTTTGACGTCGAATAGCTGCAATTTATTTTTCGTATGTATATAAGATTATGAATATTCAAATTTTCAATTCTATCAATTTTATTGTGAATTATAATGATTGATGTCATATATTTTAAAAATCAACTTACAATAATGAATTACATCGGTTGGAGCAAAGTTGCTCTGTTAATATCAGGATATTTTTTTTTATATTCTTCAATTATTTGTACAATGAATTGTTTCTGATCTTCGTCATAAGTGAGACGATCATTGTACTCTGTAATAAGTTTCACTCCTCTTTCTGCAACGTCGTTAACCACTTTAATTCCTTTAACTTTTTTTAAGCCTTGTAAATAATTTTCATTAGAAATCCACTCGCTCACATCGATATCAAAAAATGAGGAGTCGATTTCAAATCTTTCGAAAAAAGCCATCGATTTGGAACTGATAAAGAAGTCAATGTCCTTATCGATCAAAGAAGAAAAATTTATCAGGAATGATAATGAAATTGATAAAATTGAAAATTTAAATATCGTTCACATACCGTTATTGAGTGCACTATCTCTTCATATTTCTAATTGCATACGAAGAATACATTGCAGTTCTTCGACGTCAAACTCCTGTTTTGACCATAATGATGGACTTTTGGAATAAATGATGATAGTTTTTTGCTAATAACGTGATAAATATTGGATTCACAAGAATTTTACAAGATACCTTTTTTGTAGACCATTGAATTTCCTAAAAAAATACAATATAATATTTTTTTATCACGAATAGTTTTGAAATAATAAACAATGTTCTTAACAAAATTTTGAATGCATGCATTTTTTCATATAAAAATTCGACAGCTCGGTGGGGTGGGTTAGAATTATTGGACAAAGTTCCGCTTGCGCCCAATTTTTTTTCTGGATATATTGATTACTTTCAAGGAACAATACCAAAGAATTTCCAACTTCGCCAAATTAAGAACCACCCTACTGTGCATGGGACGGAAAATGCCTGCAACGCCATCTGTCACTTTGACAGGTACTAAACTGTCAACGTGACAGTCGATTCTGTTATCTAGTAACTTTTTGGGGATTGTTTCGTTTGGGGACTGTGATACCCTACCATTAGATTTTAGTTTTTTTCATTAAAAATTCATTTTAAACATGTAAATTAGAAAAATGCTTCCTCGTGGTTTTATCACGCTCAAAAATCGTCCTCCATCGGAGCAAGTTCGTCAGTTCCTAATTGTCACACTATTTTGTTTAACGATTAAGCCCGTAGTCTGGTCTAGAGCGAGATTTTTGACGTCATTTCTAATGTGCAATAACGTTTAAACCGTTGAAGTTGTCTTGATGAAAATTTACACGTGCATTTATTGATCCTTAGAGAATACTTGTAGATTTAAAAAAAAATTATTTAAAAAATTTGTTGACAAAATTGCGGTCTGTTGAACTTTCATTAATGATATTTCATTATTCCACGAGTTATAAAATGTCGGCAAAATTATTGTTCGACTCAATAAAAATTTTTTTTAAGTACCAATTCTGCTACCAGTGCTCAGAATACTCATACAGATTGAGAATATATATTTATATTTTTTTTTCAGATGCATACAACATCGTTCAGAGTGGGCGCCGATTCCGGTGCACCATGTTGCAACAAGGCAAAAAACTACATGAAAATATTGAAAATAATTTTTTTTTTTTTATGTACAAGTATTCTCTAAGGATCAATAAATGCACGTGTAAATTTTCATCAAGACAACTTCGACGGTTTAAACGTTATTGCACATTAGAAATGACGTCAAAAATCTCGCTCTAGACCAGACTACGGCCTTAAATGGTAGCCGTTAAAAAGAGAATTTGAATGCTTACCCGTTCGACACTGGTGATACTGTTATTGGGAAATCTAACAGCATTTCCTTGTATCATTCGTAGTGTCTCGGCGTGACGATAAAACTGATATCCATTCGGTGCAAAAGGGGTCACACCAGCTTGGGCAGGTACAAATGGATTTTGCGTTATGCCATCTTGACGAAATCTAAAATTACATTTCTTTTTTATTTCTCTTCATTGCCATTGGATATCATTCGTCAGATAATGTTAATTAAAATTATTCTTTCTTTCAAGCGCTCATATACCCCTGAAATTTTCAAAAATTCGATTCTTCTCACAGATTTTCATTCTTTATACTTTTAAAAATAAACAAAAACTTTTAAGAAAATTCCACTCCCTTACAAAGTTATAACAATAAATGTGACCGGAAATTTTTAACGCGTTTTTTCTCGAAACTACGTTTTTAGACAGTGTCAGCGGGATAACTCAGTCAATTTTTAATATTTTTTAACTTTATTTATTTTTTAATCTTAATAATTATTTTCTCTATAGTCTGACGAGAGGTTTTTTTACATTTTTTCGTTGGACAATTTTTAATAAATTATTAAACAATATTTTTTTTGTTTTAATTGCATACTAACGTTGGAAATAATGTAATTTCTTTATTTTTGAAAAAATAAAATAAAACTCTCCGTCAGACTATTACTACTACATTATTTTACTGGATTCTTTTTTATTTTTGCCGATTGGATAATTTTTTTTCAACAAAACTACGAAATAAATTGAGATTGCAAAATAGGGTGTTTATCATAGATACCGGTGACTGTATAGAATAATTTTTTTGAAGCGATTACTTTCAAAATGGCGGCTGTACAGCGTTTTTGCGATGATGTCTCAGTTTTTGTTGGCCGGAAACATAATTCAGACAATTTTCAACCGATTCACTTGTAATTTCGAATATATCTTTAAAAATACATTGTCTATGGAAGCGCTTAGGATTTTTTCGATATATTGATTTTTGGCCAAATGGCGCCCTTCTAAAGTGAAAAGTGGAAAAAATTCTCAAAAAATCGTCAGAAAATTGTTAATAACAAACGAACTATGTAATATAAAAAAAAAATCCTACGCACTTCCATAGACAATGTATTTTTAAAGATATATACAAAATTTCAAATGAATCGGTCGAAAATTGTCTGAGTTATGTTTGCGGCCAACAAAAACGGAGACGTCATCATAAAAACGCTGCACAGCCGCCATTTTTAAATTAATCGCTTCAAAAAAATTATTATATACGGTCACTGATACGTATGATAAACGCCCTATTTTGTAATTTCGATTTATTTTGTAGTTTTTCTGAAAAAAAATCCTCAAAAAAGCCTATTTCTTCCGGCCTTTAGAGTGGCCTGACCCCTTAAGGTAGTAGTCTGGTAACTTAAGCCGATTTTCATGTCTTTTTCGGAGGGCGTTTTTTTTGTAGGAAAATAAAAATGAATCGTTTTCGATATTTAGGATGTTTTTATTTACATATTAAAGATACAGAAACAAATTTTTGTTGAAAAAATTTAATAGTTTATTAGTTAAATTTAATTTTTGTTGGTAAAATTTAATTTAATAGTTAATTAAAAAGTTTAATAGTTTAATAGTTTAGTAGTTAATTTAATAGTAGTATTTTAAATTTAATAGTATAATTTAATAGTAGTATTTTAAATTTAATAGTATAATTTAATAGTTTTAATTTAATAGTATTATTATTATTATTATTATTATTGATCGAAGTTGGCACCTCGAAAAAAAAGCGCATGGGTGGCCCCGGTGATTTTGGCTCTTGATGTTATCTGAAATCAAAAATTCTTGATAATTCTTAATCTATAGACATGTCATTCTGGTCGGAACTACTGAACTTAAATTTCATGGATAAATAACAAAATGGCGGGGGACTTTGGAAAAAAAACACTTGTTTTTCCGAAGTCCCCCATTTTTTTTCCAAAGTCCGCCATTTTCTTATTTATCCATGAAATTTAACTTCAGTAGTTCCGACCAGAATGACATGTCTACAGATTGAGAATTATCAAGAATTTTTGATTTCAGATAACATCAAGAGCCAAAATCACCGGGGCCACCCACGCGCTTTTTTTCGAGGTGCCAACTTCGATCAATAATAATAATAATAATAAACTATTGAATTTTTTCAAAAAAAATTTTTTTTGTATCTTTAATATGTAAATAAAAACATCCTAAATATCCAAAACGATTCATTTTTATTTTCCTACAAAAAAACGCCCTCCAAAAAAAACATGAAAATCGGCTTAAGTTACCAGACTACTACCCTAACATGGGAGATCGCCGAAACCGCGCACTGACCGCGCGTTCACTGCCGTCGGTTTCACATAAAAAATGTAATTTTTCCATAATTATTACACTCGTACTTCTTTCATTCCCACGCGACAATGCATTTTTTACCTGTGCAACAATGCCACCGACAGACTTCTTAGATCCATGTTAAGCTCGGGATTATCCTCGATTTTTCGTAGAATCGCGAGGAGCGTCGGTATATTTTTCGGTAATTTGTTATTTCTGTCGAGCAGATAAGTATTGTTGTAACATTCCAAAAGTGAGTTCGGCACATTGGCCAAAGAATTTTCCTGAGCGATTGCGCCTAAAAAAAAACAAAAAAAAATGATTTTAAAAAATGACACAATATTCAATTGGATTGAAGATCAATTTAATTTTGGATTGGCCGAATAGGAAATTCAGGTGAAACTTATACGATTCAAACGGCGAATCAAAGAAAAAAATCAACGAACAACAAAAGTATTTGCAATTTGTGTTTCAAATTTGTATTTATTCACCGAAAAAATTTTCAATTTTTCTAATTTGCATTTCAAATTTGTATTTAATCACCCAAAAAATTTTCAATTTTTCTAATTTGCATTTCAAATTTGTGTTTAATCACCCAAAAAATTTTCAATCTTTTTTATTTGCATTTCAAATTTGTATTTAATCACCCAAAAAATTTTCAATTTTTCTAATTTGCATTTCAAATTTGTATTTAATCACCGAAAAAATTTCCAATTTTTCTAATTTGCATTTCAAATTTGTATTTACTTACCCAAAAAATTTTCAATTTTTCTAATTTGTATTTACTCACCCAAAAAAATTTTCAATTTTTCTAATTTGCTTTTCAAATTTGTATTTACTTACCCAACAAATTTTCAATTCTTCTAATTTGTATTCAATCACCCAAAAAATGTTCAATTCTTCTAATTTGCATTTCAAATTTGTATTCAATCACCCAAAAAATTTTCAATTTTTCTAATTTGCATTTCAAATTTGTATTTAATCACCCATAAAATTTTCAATTTTTCTAATTTGTATTTACTCACCCAAAAAAATTTTCAATTTTTCTAATTTGCTTTTCAAATTTGTATTTACTTACCCAAAAAATTTTCAATTCTTCTAATTTGCATTTCAAATTTGTATTCAATCACCCAAAAAATTTTCAATTCTTCTAATTTGCATTTCAAATTTGTATTCAATCACCCAAAAAATTTTCAATTTTTCTAATTTGCATTTCAAATTTGTATTTAATCACCCAAAAAATTTTCAATTTTTCTAATTTGCATTTCAAATTTGTAATTAATCACCCAAAAAAATTTCCAATTTTTCTAATTTGCATTTCAAATTTGTGTTTAATCACCCAAAAAATGTTCAATTTTTCTAATTTGCATTTCTAATTTGCATTTCAAATTTGTATTTAATCACCCAAAAAAATTTTCAATTTTTCTAATTGGCATTTCAAATTTGTATTTAATTACCCAAAAAATTTTCAATTTTTCTAATTTGCATTTTAAATTTGTATTTAATCACCCAAAAAATTTTCAATTTTTCTAATTTGCATTTCAAATTTGTTTACTCACCCAAAAAATTTTCAATTTTTCTAATTTGCATTTTAAATTTGTATTTAATCACCCAAAAAATTTTCAATTTTTCTAATTTGCATTTCAAATTTGTATTTACTCACCCAACAAATTTTCAATTTTTCTAATTTGCATTTTAAATTTGTATTTACTTACCCAAAAAATTTTCAATTTTTCTAATTTGCATTTCAAATTTGTATTTACTCACCCAAAAAATTGTCAATTTTTCCAATTTGCATTTTAAATTTGTGTTTACTTACCCAAAAAATGTTCAATTTTTCTAATTTGCATTTCAAATTTGTATTTACTCACCCAAAAAATTTTCAGTTTTTCTAATTTGTATTTACTCATCCAAAAAATGTTCAATTTTTCTAATTTGCATTTCACATTTGTATTTGATAACCCAAAATTTTTAAAATTTTTCTAATCTGTATTTCAAATTTGTATCTCATATTTGTATTGAGTGAGCCAAAAAACCTCTGGATAAAAAATTTCATGATAATCAAGGGAGTTGTGGGATTTTTCAAATTTGTGATGGGCCAATTGGATTAAAAATTTCAATGAATTACATAATTTTTTTTGTTATTATTAAAATAAAAAAGAAAATTCGTTCAATTAAAACGTAATATTAATTCTATTGTTCATTTGTATGTTTTTTCGTTTTTTGTTCGTTAATTCGTAAATTTGTGCTCGCTCACCCAACGAAAAACCGACGATCAGCAGGTAAAGCAACATTTTTGTTTGTTCAATGAAAAATTATCCCGAATTTTTGTCGATCAAACGATCCTGAATTGGATCGTTGTTGTTATTGTTTTTTTTTACAGCGATTCCTCTTCTTTTGTTTCTTTTTGAAAATCACATCACTCAAACTTTACTTAATCGCGTTAACGTTAACGATCATGCCACCTGCCCTATTAATAGAATACTGTGCGCTATTTTTTTTTCTCTCTTTTTTTTCTTCTCTCGAACAGGTACCCGCAACCACACCTTTCGACTTACTCGAACAAAATCCCACTATCAACGATAAGATACCTTATCCTATATATGAGTAAGACCACATTCCCACCAGCTTTTTCATTTCGTCGCTTGCCAAACCAACGCTTTCACGTATAACGAAAAATATCCGTAAAACTATCGACATTATCACTTCGGACGATAATTTCGATGCGCTAATTCAGATTTTCTTATTTTCACCACAAATTCTTATTCGTCAACGGCGAGGAACCTCTGGATACAAAATTTCATAAAAAATCCACCAATTTATGCAATTTTTGTCGTTTCACATCATTCGCTATTTTGAATTTACAATTTTTCAGCGAAAATTTATGAGGGCATATCGTAACGAAAAAATGAAAAAAATTCGTGTAGAAAGTTTCGTGCATACGACAACCTACCAGAGGGAAGATACATGTTGAAAAGTAATCAACCAATCGTTTTGAAAGTTGGCAGTTACTTTCTTCATAGTATTGCGCTCTATATGAACCTAAAATCGGAATATTAGCATTATTTAAAATAATTTTTCTTTTCCAAATATTTAAAATTATTATTTTTTCTTCAATGTACAAGTATTCTCTAAGGATCAATAAATGCACGTGTAAATTTTCATCAAGACAACTTCAACGGTTTAAACGTTATTGCACATTAGAAATTACGTCAAAAATCTCGCTCTAGACCAGACGACGGCCAAATAGGGTTAGGACAGCGTTTTCTCAATGATTTTCATGAATTTTTTTATAGTATAAAAAATAAATTTAATTCATTGAAACTTTGAGAATATTTTATACATATATTTAAGTATATACTATAAAATTTTTGAAGAATTTCATTGAAAAACACCGGAAATATTAGCGACCCCATATTGCAGGTCACAATCACACTCAGCATTTTTGTGTACATTCTGGAAGCCGCAATTTTCATCCGAAATCGAACGAGGTTGGAATTTACTTCTATTATATGTCTCTCTTCTATATGAACCTAAATGCTATGAAAAAGATAGATAATTGCATTTTTTACAGGGGTCAAAACAAAGTAGCATGATTTTTTGCCATTTTTTACAACTTTATTTGGAAAAAAAAAATTATTTTAAATAATGACAATCGTTTTGAAAATTGGCAGTTACTTTCCTCATAGTATTGCGCTCTATATGAACCTAAAATCGGAATATTATCATTATTTAAAATAATTTTATTTTTCCAAATAAATTTGTAAAAAATGGCAAAAAATCATGCTACTTTGTTTTGACCCCTGTAAAAAATTCAATTTTCTATTTTTTTTTATAGCATTTAGGTTCATATAGAAGAGAGACATATGATAAAAGTAAATTCCAACCTCGTTTGATTTCGGATGAAAATTGCGGCTTCCAGAATGTACACAAAAATGCTGAGTCTGATTGTGACCTGCAATATGGGGTCGCTAATATTTCCGGTGTTTTTCAATGAAATTCTTCAAAAATTTTATAGTATATACTTAAATATACGTATAAAATATTCTCAAAGTTTCAATAAATTATGTTCATTTTTTATACTATAAAAAAATTCATGAAAATCATTGAGAAAACGCTGTCCTAACCCTATTTCCCCCCACTTGATGTGAAATGTATCGAAAATGATATGAGGAGTTAAACGCAGTCAGGAGACCGGTGAAAAGAAGGCGATTTTTCAAGAATTTTTCCTGAAAAGAGATTTTAATTTATTAACGCAAAAATTTTTATACACACTGTGGTAACTTTTAACTTGATTTTCATATTTTTTATTTGTAAAAATAATGATTTCAAAAGCAGCTATAACCGATGTCCCCGAGCTCCTCTGAAAAAAGGTGTCTGACGGTGAGCACAATATCTCCGGTTTGGATTATCCAAAATGAAAAAAACCAAAAAGTTTCTATTAGTGGATAGATAAATCTAGGTATTGATCGAAGGAATAGTCGAAATTTTGATTTTTGACAAAATGCCAGCTCCATAAAGAAAAAATTCCAATTTTCGACCAAAATTTTTTCGTTGAATTTAAAAAAAAAATAGAAATAATTATCGAAAGTGTTATTCCTTCGAGGGGTACCTGAAGAATATATCTGAGAAGGTTGTGTTAAAATTACAGACCGATCGGTTGAGCCGTTTTTTCAGAAATCTTGCTCACCGACCATGAAAACACCGTTTTGAGAAAAACCGGTATTAGCGAATGAAAGATCTGATTTATTCTGATTTTTAACCTCGAAAGATAAAATTTGTGAAGTGTAATTAAATCTTTCATCGTGCAGACAGTTTGTCTATTTTTTTTTTTGTAATTAAATAAATTTGTATTTTCTTTATATATTCAATTTTTTTTTATCAATTAACGATATTCCTTTTGGTTACCGATTTTGTTTGCTTAAATGACAGTTTATTTTTCAACTGAAGAGAGAATAAAATTTGAGGAAAAGAAAATTAATTCTACGTAGAAACGAAGGGACGGCCCATGAGGCATTATTTGACATTATTCCTGTTATCTTATCTGATACGAAATGTTATCACGACGGACCTATACCGATTTGTGATTCATCGAGAAATTTCACGCTTCGTACGAGAATGGTTTGTAAGTTTCTTCATGTTGAATGAATGAGCTGTACTGGATTATTCATAACCGTCCATATATATATATCTGTACATCTGTGCAAATGTACAGAAATGACTCGTAACGTGAGGTGTATTGTAATATTTTGTTGTTGTATGATACGATAATCAAATTATAGACAGCAGAAAACCCTAATAAATTACCGCTAAAAGATATTATTTTTATGAGGTCATCTGCGACTATTGGAAAAAAAGATTTTCGCATGAGGTATTTTAGCCAGGGTTCAGACAATTTTAACCCTTACTCTCTCCTAATGCCCGGAATTGTTGGAAGGGATCGTCGCATTATAATACACAAAAATGTGTGTCGATAGTCTTTAGTGCGAACGCGTGACGTTTCAATAATAATTAAAAATGTGCTGCATTATTACAGGAACAATATAATAAACTAGCTGTGCCCCGCGATTTCACCCGCGTTAAATTTGGATTATATATCTGTTTCATACGCATTATGAGTACATAACCAAGTGCATCTCATTAACTATAAATACCAGACGGAAATTATGTGGAAAAATAGACCAATCACGAAAAAATAAACCGACGCCACCGCCGCTCCTTAGGGCCATAGCATGAAGTTATATGGCCTAGAGCCTTCCCAAATAAACGGGTTATCTAATGCAAAAAGAATTTTTTTAATGGGATTAGTATTTCCTGATATTAGCGCGTTCAAACAAACAAACTCTCCAGCATTCTTATAGGAATGTAGCATAGATATAGTAGTAAGATAGTAAGATTAGGGTCATAACATAAAGTTATGTGGCCTAGAGCCTTCCCAAATAAACGGGCTATCTAATGCACAAAGAATTTTTTTAGTGTGAGTAGTATTTCCGGACATTAGCGCGTTCAAACAAACAAACTCTCCAGCTTCATTATAGTAATATAGCATAGATATAGTAGTAAGATAGTAAGATTAGGGTCATAACATAAAGTTATGTGGTCTAGAACCTTCCCAAATAAACGGGCTATCCAATGCAAAAAGAATTTTTTTAATGGGAATAGTATTTCCTAATATTAGCGCGTTCAAACAAACAAACTCTCCAGCTTTCTTATAGTATACAGTACAAATATAGTAGTATAGTAGTAAGATTAGGGTCATACCATGAAGTTATATAGCCTAGAGCTTTCCGAAATAAACGGGTTATCTAATGCAGAAAGAATTTCTTAAATGCGATTAGTATTTCCTGATATTAGCGCGTTCAAACAAACAAATTCTCCAGCTTTCTTATAGTAATATCGAATAGATATAGTAGTAAGATAGTAAGATTAGGGTTATAACATAAAGTTATATAGCCTAGAGCTTTCCGGAATAAACGGGTTATCTAATGCAAAAAGAATTTTTTAAATATGATTAGTATTTCCTGATATTAGTGCGTTCAAACAAACAAACTCTCCAGCTTTCTTATAGTAATATCGAATAGATATAGTAGTAACATAATAAGATTAGGGTCATAACATAAAGTTATGTGGCCTAGAGCCTTCCCGAATAAACGGGTTATCTAATGCAAAAAGAATTTTTTTAATGGGATTAGTATTTCCTGATATTAGCGCGTTCAAACAAACACTCCAGCTTTCTTATAGTATATAGTATAAATATAGTAGTATAGTAATAAGATTAGGGTCATACTATGAAGTTATATAGCCTAGAGCTTTCCGGAATCAACGGGTTATCGAATGCAAAAAGAATTTTTTAAATGCGATTAGTATTTCCTGATATTAGCGCGTACAAACAAACAAACTCTCCAGCTTTCTTATAGTAATATCGAATAGATATAGTAGTGAGATAGTAAGATTAGGGTCATAACATAAAGTTATGTTGCCTAGAGCCTTCCCAAATAATCGGGCTATCTAATGCAAAAAGAATTTTTTAAATGCGATTAGTATTTCCTGATATTAGCGCGTTCAAACAAACAAACTCTCCGCCATTCTTATAGGAATGTAGCATAGAAATAGTAGTAAGATAGTAAGATTAGGGTCATAACATAAAGTTATGTGGCCTAGAGCCTTCCCAAATAAACGGGCTATCTAATGCACAAAGAATTTTTTCAGTGTGAGTAGTATTTCCGGACATTAGCGCGTTCAAACAAACTCTCCAGCTTTCTTATAGGAATATCGAATAGATATAGTATTAAGATAGTAAAATTAGGGTCATAACATAAAGTTATATGGCCTAAAGCCTTCCCGAATAAACAGATTATCTAATGCAAAAAGAATTTTTCAAATCGGATTAGTATTTCCTGAGATTAGCGCGTTCAAACACACAAACTCTCCAGCTTTACTATAATAGTAAGATAACAATCAGGAGAACACGGACGACGCTCGGTCCGAGGGTTATGAGATTTTCGCACACTCGAAAGATCAAAAACCGTTTTATCCGCGTCGTGTACAGAGAGGCGCGACTAAAATTGCATAATTGCTGAAAAATGAACAATTTATAAATATAACATTATGTCACGTATTAGATTGATATTATAAGTAATGCTTTATTGTTCGAAGGCATTTTTTTAACCGTAGAGTCGGTGGAAAATATTTTTGTGATTTTAAGGTTAAACATGGCCCGTCCATGACGCATTCCCTCTGTATCCAATCGTCGCAGTTGAGTCTGTTCACGCACAAACATCAAAGGTAATGATCCTGATTATCAGATCGTAGTAAAAACATTACATTCCGTTAAAAAATATACGATAATGGAGAGTTTACAACTACTTCCCACGCCATCTAGTGCTGACTAGGAACGAGCAGCCATTTTGAATAGGCTACGCCTGCGTGGGAATCCCCAATACAGAAGTATCAAAAATGACCACTGTGATTACCGGAAAAATAAAAAGGCTACGGAATTCCAACACCGAGCAAAATGTTCCTTTTTTGATCCGAAACAACATTGATTTCAGTTTTTTCCTCGTTCCAATGTGTACCCTTCCGGATTTTTACGCATGACCTCTTCCCAATTTCATTTTTTTTCATTTTTCTTCTTGTCACTTCCTACCCACACTCCGCTAAGCTAACCTAACTTCCATTGGGCCCGCAGACGTCTTAGCCACATCGGATTTGTCATGGGCACGGAGAAACTGCAGGAATACCTGTGTCGATTCAGACGGCTTTGTTTTCACTGAGTTTAAGTTGTATTTACATCATAAGCTCGATAAAACTGCCTTCCGGTCAACAGTCGTCGCGCCACCTATCCAAATAGTGACCGCGGTCAAAGCTGCTTAACTTTGGGTTTGGGCGCGTAACATAGATTTTAGTTGCTTATCTAAATAAAAGAGCGAGCAAGTTGTACCATTTTCAATTTTTCTCATATCTCGCTGACTCAACTCCCGTTAAGTCTAGTAAAACAGTAAGAGTATCGAACACACCACATCTGCATCAACGTTCGATCAATATTTCAATTAACAAATAAAAACTACAATCGCGAGTGTTACACCATCTACATTACCTGATTCGTCTCTGCACAAATCTCCACGGTATGATGGACCAACCGAGGCGACGGAGGAACAGGATACTAAAGGCTCTCCTATCTCTCACTCTCCTCCTCTCTGAAATACTGCATAGTCAAAGGCGAAACTCTCGATCCCTGGGTAATTTGCTTTATTGCCGTTAGAGTGCAGAACCTGTTATATTCCAATAATCGTCATCGTGAATCGGATATACGATAAGTTCCAACGTTTTCATATTGGAATTGAAAAATACTTTAACCGCATATAATATCGTTCCTATTATTATAATATCGAAGGCTGCGCATTACGAATGATATATCCATTATCCAGCGTCCGATCGCAACGTTGACCAATATAACTTTTGATCGTTTTACAGAATGACACGTAATAGACCGAACGCGAAACTGGTCGACGCCAAACTTCTAACGCTACGAATTATAGCGATGAAAAGTTTTCCTCTTTCCATTTCTTTCCTAGAAAATTATGACGCGCGCGAACGATTTCGCCCCTTGGGGGGTTGAAATACGTAATGCCGCGTGAATCATTGATGATGGAAACAGAGAGCAGACCCGGCTGAACGTGTGGCGAAGAACGACGCCAGTAGTTAGCGTCATGTCCGCAGCGCCACGTGTATTTTCCGGAGATCCGTTGACGACGCAAAGATTTAAGAAGCATCACGATCCAACGGATAATCCTGCTAAGACCAATCCCGATGTCCGTTATATTTTGGCCTTTGTTTACTTTAACCTCAATCTTTTCGGACTGTGTCCCACACGAAAAGCCGATAACACATCGCCGAGATGTACGAGGAAAATCATGGCTCCGATAATGTGTTTAGACATAATTCTTGTTGGCATAATTCCGCAAATCGCGGCTACCCACAGTTACAAACTTTCCGTGGAAGAAATCGTCGCTCTGATAATAGCCACTACGAGTATGTCTTTGTGATGAGGAAAGTTATGGTAATTTTGCAGCACGAGGAAGGTAAGTTGTTCTCTTAAGTCTTTCATACGATAATACCTGTGTTTCGCGTAATACCGATAGATTTGATTATTCATTTCACATTATACACATATCTGCATTATGGTAGGCTTCCATATACACGAAATTTTTTGTTTTTTCGTTACGGTATTCTCTTATGCATTTTGACGATAAATTCCAAATTCAAAATGGCGACTGATGAAACGCCAAAAATCGCATAACCTGCCGGATTTTTATGAAATTTTGTATCCAGACATCTCGCGCATTCCTGAATACAATTTCGAGGGCAAAAATTACAAAATTCGAAATAGCCCATCGAAAATTCGAAAAATCGCGTACCTCGATAGATTTTTATGAAACGTTGTATCCAGAGGTTTTTTGGGTTGCTGAATACGATATTGAGGTCAAACGTACTCAAAATGGCGAATGAAAAAAACCAAAAAAAAAAAAAAAAAAAATTACTATTTGTGTTTCAAATTTGTATTTAGGCAGACAAAAACCTCTGGATACAAAATTTCATAATAATCTGTCGAGTTATGCGTATTTTTTGTATTTCATATTTGTATTTAGTCACCCAAAAAAACTCTTGGATACAAAATTTAATTGGAATCTAGTGAATTATGCGATTTTTAGAATTTGTGATGCGCCATTTTGGATTTTCTAATTTTCAGCTCAAATTCGTATTCAACTGCACAAAAAACATCTGGAAATAAAATTTCATAATTATCTAGCAAGTTATGCGATTTTTAGAATTTAAGATCCGCCACTGTGAATTTCATAATTGTGCGTACCAGGTATTTCATAATTGTACGTTACCAGGTGAAAATGCGAATTTTATATATGCCTACGTTGTACAAAAAATGAGATAATAACAATTTTCTGCTATCCTCGATTGGTAACTAATAATTTAATAATTTTTGTTTCCCTTTTAATGTCGCAGAGCGAGGCGGTTGATTTTGCGTCAAATTCCTGCAAGTGAATTATTTTTTTCTCAGATTTTTCCAAGTAGATTGAACTCACTTTTGTCATAACTTCTTTTTTAGAGATCGAAGACATTTCATAATTACTTGACGCCCATTTTAAACGTTTGAAGTTTCTACATAATTTAGCACTGTTACGTCGTGACGTTTTTCATGGGATTTTTCACTGTATTACAATAAGGGATAACACCACTGTGACCCTCTGTTTTTTTTCACGTTTTCAAGAATTTTTTTTGTGGGAAAAAAAAAGAGATATTCGAAAATTTTTTTTGGGTTTTGTACCTTGTTTATTAATGTATGAAAAAACATTTTTTTCACATTTTTCACGCCGCATGGTGGCGCTGGGGAAGCTCTCGCGTCAGGTACTGTCATCTCCGCGGCACGCAGCAGAACTCTCTTCAACGTCGATCTGAAAAAAAATACCGAGTGTTTTCGTTAATAATATGATATTTTGAAGAGAAGTACATAGGGATTTGGAAAAATATTGTTTTAAAAGAAATAGGCACGCCTTTGAAATTAAAGTTAATTTCAAAGGCGTGCCTATTTTTTTTAAAACAATATTTTTCCAAATCCCTGTGTACTTCTATTCAAAATATCATATTATTAACGAAAACACTCGGTATTTTTTTTCAGATCGACGTTGATGAGAGTTCTGAATTAGGAAAAAGATTGTTTAAAAAAAAATAGGCACGCCTTTGAAATTAAAGTTAATTTCAATGGCGTGCATTTTTTTTTTTAAACAATATTTCTCCAAATCCCTATGTACTTCTCTTCAAAATATCATATTATTAACGAAAACACTCGGTATTTTTTTTCAGATCGACGTTGAAGAGAGTTCTGCTGCGTGCCGCGGAGATGACAGCACCTGACGCGAGAGCTTTCCCAGCGCCACCATGCGGCGTGAAAAATGTGAAAAAAAATGTTTTTTGATACATTAATAAACAAGAAACAAAACCCAAAAAATTTTTTCGAATATCTCTTTTTTTTTCCCACAAAAAAAAATTCTTGAAAAATGTGAAAAAAAAACAGGGGGTCACAGTGGTGTTATCCCTTAAGACCGTAGTCTGGCCTAGAGCGAAATTTTTGACAATGGCCATGGGTTGACGTCATTTCTAATGTGCAATAACGTTTAAACCGTTGAAGTTGTCTTGATGAAAATTTACACGTGCATTTATTGATCCTTAGAGAATACTTGTACATTTAAAAAAAAAATTATTTTAAATATTTTCACGTAGTTTTTTTCCCTTGTTGCAACATGGTGCACCGAAATCGGCGCCCACTTTGGACGATTTTGTATGCATCTGAAAAAAAAAATATATATATATTTTCAATCTGTATGAGTATTCTGAGCACTGGTAGCAGAATTGGTACTTAAAAAAAAATTTTGACAAAATGGCGGCCTGTTGAACTTCTATTAACGATATTTCGTTATTCGACGAGTTATAAAAAGTCGGCAAAATTATTGTTCGACTCAATAAAATTTTTTTCTAAGTACCAATTCTGCTACCAGTACTCAGAATACTCATACAGATTGAGAATATATATATATATTTTTTTTTTCAGATGCATACAACATCGTCCAGAGTGGGCGCCGATTTCGGCGCACCATGTTGCAACAAGGCAAAAAACTACATGAAGATATTTAAAATAATTTTTTTTTTTAATGTACAACTATTCTGTAAGGATCAATAAATGCACGTGTAAATTTTCATCAAGACAAGTTCAACGGTTTAAACGTTATTGCACATTAGAAATGACGTCAAAAATCTCGCTCTAGACCAGACTACGGCCTTAACTTTACTTTTAGCCTAAGGTGTAATATTTCGCGCTCACCCACAACGCAAATTCATCACTCGAGCGGATGTCGCCGCTCGAGTTTCTGCTCACCTCTTTTCAGCTAAATTCATAAATTACCCGAGCTCAGTCATACTAAATCGTGAGAACGGATGTTACCGCTCACATTTCTGCACACTCCACTTTTAGGCCAAACGCACGAATGACCTGAGCGTTTGTTCGTTCGCTCGAAGAGCGAACGGTCAATATCAAATTTTCGCTGATTAATTTCCGGCGTGGCGAGGCTCGAGGCCTCGCGCGATATTTCTAACTTTTGGACTTTTAGAAGTCAGCACTTTTCGGTTGCCGCTTCACGACAACCGAATGCACCTCGAAGTAGTCAGTCTTCATTCAACACTCGTAGCGAGAAGCCCGCTTTTAAGGGCGGGGTAAGGGTTTTAACTTTCGAAAAATCGAAATTTTTTTTTCTCTTATCTTATTGTTTAACATTTCAAGAATATGTCCTTAAAATTTTTAACCGATCTAAGCAATATTCTTGAAGTTATTGTCTCATTAATCTCCTAGCCTTTAACGCTATACCTCTAACAGCTGCGGGCGGTCGGGCTAGCAGTCCAGCTGTCGAAAAGGTATACAGTTTATTCATTGCTATTGTGTATATAGTATGTAGTGTATACTATACACTACAATATTTTAAAAGAAGAAACGAGCTGGAATCGATGATTCAGGGTAAGTTGGAAAAAAAAAAATTTTCTTCACTTTTTTACTTCATAAACTTTAGACGCGTTTTTCTCAAAACTACTTTTTCAAAGTCCGTGTTCACTGCCATTTAAAAGCTACTTGACCGATTCATTTCAAACTTTGTACACATTTTCTACATATAAAATATCTCCCCCCAACGTTTAGTAAAATTTTTTTTTTTTACATTAAGGGTGTTTCCCACCCACAAAATGGCGGAATTTTTCGTGGAAAATAACAGTTCACACTTTGGATGGCCGCCAAAAATTTTTAAATGAATAGAAAAATTATCGGAGAACGTTGGGGGGAAGATTTGATTATAATTTGACTAAATTTTCATGGTTTTTCATTTTCAGATAATTTCCGGCCGAGTTATAGTGAACACCGCAAATTGTTTTTTTTTTCCAATACGTTCCGGGGGAAGCTCTGTTACGGGCTTATGCTTCAATATTTCTGCATGAAAAAATTACACAACATTGTCAAAAGTATGCTCAATAATGTACAAAAGGTTCGAATAAAATTTCTCAATCCATATTTGAGAAAAAAAATCGCAAAAAAAGTGTTTTCTTTTACGCTGAAACCCTTACCCTTCCCTTAACAAGTATTTGCGAAAGTATACTTATACACTTATACATTTTATCACGATATCCTTATTGTATCAACTGTTTTGCGTCTACGGAAAACCAAACCTTTATATTCACAATTGTCCGAACAAAAGCGATTCATAATACTCGACATCTCGATTTCAATCGTTAATCGGGAAACGAACCACTCGTCTTATTCACTCATTCATAAATCGTACCCTATGCGTTTCCCCCATGACCTCTGAGACGCCGCGTCCAAGTTAGTCGCCTTTTTACCTCTGAGTCGCCGCGCACACGTCTCCCTTGTGAAACCCCCTGGGACGTAACAAGCGCCTTAATGAGTAATTTTCGAAATACACCGAATGAATGAACGTAAGAGTATTTGTACCAAATTACAATTGAACGAATAGACATAAATCTGTCCGAACATTACAAAAAAACGTACCCGATGATATCCGCACAAATATTAGTATATTATTCGTACGAATATGGCAAAAAAAAAAAAAAATGTGTACATTGAAACTTGCATATTCCTTCCTTGTGATTTTTGCACGTTCGCAAATGTTCCTCCGTGAACCAGAGGCTCTTACAATTTTAGTTCCCTCGCAGAGGAAGCTTCGTGTACGCGCGACAATGACGAAGCAACGAGCCAACATTGAAAAATAAATAATCCCTCATAGAGAAAGCTTTGAGCTCTGTGCGACATTCTCAGGAAGCAACTGGCAAATTTCGACTTGCGCCTTTTTTTATTTTATTAAAAAAAAAAACCTTTACCTAATAAGTTTCATTTTTCCGACTGTCCTGTGTCAGAACCTAATCTATGAAAAAAAAATAGCGTCTTTAATGCGCGTCGCGATAAATCTCGTACCGCAATGATTCTGTCAGTGAACAGGATGTGAAAGGATAACAAAAGTACAATTAAATCTTCATCGAATAATGGAAAGGTGAAGTATTATTCGAAAAAAAAAAAAAAAAAAAAAAGAAAATGTCATTAAGTACACAAAAATATTTGCACGTATAAATAATCACCGTTAATATTATGTATCTGGGCAAGATTCAAGGCACGCACTTGGCTCTTGATTATAAAAATTATTCTAATATTTACAATTTTGTTGTTTTTTTTTTCCTCTCTCTCGCGTTTCTATCGCTCACTTTCGTTGCCATTATTCATTCGCACTTAACGCACGCGAAAAATGTACGGTTGCGTTACGACACGCGCTGTTTACAATCGTAATTTTCGCACGCATGATAAAATACAAAAAATTAATATACGCGAAGCGGCATAACGTACCAATTGGACCATTTATCTTCTTCGCCGTGTCAAACTTCGAGAAACCTTCTTCGAATTTCTACAAATTTTCAAACTTAGGCCCGCGTCAGTTTTATATTTCTTCTGTGGTTTATACATTTTGCATATACACAAAATGTCCGTTGGTTCTTGACTAAGTGTATATCGTTTTTGTTTGCCGCAATTGAGGGAAATTATAATTTTTTTTTTCGTTCCAGCGGCCTGTCAATTAAATTATCACTATGTCGAAAACGTCTTTGAAAAATTATCGAAATTTTACATGTTCACTTTGTCGCGCGAAAAAAAAAATGAAAATTTCACATGACTGAGTTTAAAAAACTTAGAGTTTTTTTAAATGACGAAAGGTACATTTCGAGGTGAGAAGCCGAAGAAATAAATGGCTCCTGTCGACACGTTTCGTTCCATATCTATATATATTGTTTTTTTTTTCTTCATAAATATAGTAGTAAATTATTGCAACCGTTAGTCTTAGTAAAATTATGGTAAAAAAAAAAAAAAAAAATTGTACACACTCGTATTTACAATTTAGAACAAAGTGCCCGATTTCAACGTGCTGGAAATCGTTAGAATTATTTGGAAAAAAAAAAACGTTTACGATGGCAGGGGGATTCGTTTTGATCCCAGGATTTTCACAGTCTGTTATTTTTTTTTTTCATTTCTTTTTTCTTTACAACGTAAATGGCAACAATGAATACGATTTTACTGGACGAAAATTTCCAATTACGATTAGAACGAAAAAAAAAAAAAACAATCAGTCTAAACCGTAGCGGAAATTCAACGTAAAATAATGTGGATACGATCGAGTAACGATAACAGCAGTATCGGATGCAAAATCCGCGCAATTTTCCAACGTTTCCGTCTAAATCTTCCAAGTTAACGAAACAATAAATATTTTTTTTTCTCTCAATCATCATCGGAACCAAAATATAAATTCTTAAATGTTAATCTCGATCGGACAAAAGGATGAACAGTTTTTCATTCTCCACGCCGTTATCCTTTTTCTTTTTTTTTTTTCGAGAGCACAACCAAATTCTCACTTTTATCTTTTTTTCTTCCGTTTATCTCTCACCACGTTTTTCTCGCTCTCTCGCATCGGACGAGAGTCACAAATTTTCGAGGGTTTTTTCGTTTTTTTTTTTTAAGCACTAGACGTTCACCGACTAGTCGGATTGTTCGGTTAAAAATTAAGGACTATAGGATGATGTCGTTACTAAAATAATAATAATAATAACAATAATTCATAGTAATCGCGTAGCGTATAAAATTAAAACAATACTGTTAGCTTAAGCGGCTGCCGGGGTGTTTGCATTCTAGTGCTTGCAAAATTTTTGTGAAATTAAATTTTTTTCAACGAGTATAGCAAGAAAAATAATAATAATAATAATAAGAATGTACTATACTTTTGTCAATTGAGAAACAAAGGATTTTCGTACTTATGACACTAGCAGCATCTTACGTTACTTAACGCGAGTTGATTCTCGTCCTCGAAGGATAATACTACGCCGCGTGAAAAAAAAAATACATAAATTATTTCATACTCGTCGTTCAGCTACATTTTTTTTTTTTTTTTCCCCCCCTTGACACAATGATTATGTACAAGCGAAGAGTCCGAAGCCCAGGATTTTCGTAGCTGCCCTGCCGGCGACTCGCGCTGACCATTTAAAAATATATTTATTTTATATAATACTAATAAGCCAATGTCGCGTATAAATAATCGTTGTATCGTGTTAGGAAGCTTGAGTTCTCGTGGCGAGTATTAAGGTAGTAGTCTGGTAACTTAGTGGGCGGGGGGGGGAGGGTAAGGTTAATTCGTACAAAAAAAGGCATGTTTTTGTGATTTT
The DNA here is from genome assembly GCA_958009045.1 of Oxytorus armatus. Taxonomy (NCBI): domain Eukaryota; kingdom Metazoa; phylum Arthropoda; class Insecta; order Hymenoptera; family Ichneumonidae; genus Oxytorus; species Oxytorus armatus. The sequence goes on along the minus strand of OY253748.1, from coordinate 1,279,640 downwards.
TTTGTGACGACGCAGTTAAAATCTCTTTATTAAAACTAACGGTACAGTAAAATATGACATTCGAAGAATATTATACAAAATTTTCACGAAGAAATATTAAAAAATACGGCAATGGCAGCAATTATTCGTACGTGTCTCGGAAAAAAGTAGAATTGCTGTGTCCCTCATAACTTGGTGCTGGATCGTCTGAGATGAAAAAATGAAAGTTCATTCGTTAGATAATAGTTTTCCCCGGGTAACGCTGAGAGGGTTTTTCGAAATTTCAATTTTTCAATTTTTTTCGAACATTTTTAAGGGAAAAAAGCGATTTTTTTTTTTTTTTTTCGTAAAAATCGCGTTTTTCCCCTTCAAAATGTTCCAAAAAATTGAAAAATTGAAATTTCGAAAAACCCTTCCAGCGTTACCTGGGGAAAACTATTATCTAACGAATGAACTTTCTCATTTTTTCATTTCAGATGATCCAGCACCAAGTTATTAGGGACACTGCAATTCTACTTTTTTTCCGAGACACGTCCGAATAATTGCTGCCATTGCCGTATTTTTTAATATTTCTTCGTGAAAATTTTATATAATATTCTTCGAATGTCATATTTTACTGTACCATTAGTTTTAATAAAGAGATTTTAACTGCGTCGTCACAAAAAAATCACAAAAACATGCCTTTTTTTGTACGAATTAACCTTACCCCCCCCCCCCCTTAAGCCGATTTTCATGTCTTTTTTCGAGGGTGTTTTTTGTGGGAAAATAAAAATGAATCGTTTTGGATTTTTAGGATATTTTTATTTACATATTAAAGAGACAAAAAAAAATTTGTTTGAAAAAATTTAATAGTTCATTATTATTATTATTATTAATTGAAGTTGGCACCTCGAAAAAAATGTGGCTCTCGATGTTATCTGAAATAAAAAATTCTCGATAATTCTTAATCTATAGACATGTCATTCTGGTCGGAACTACTGAATTTAAATTTCATGGATAAATAAAAAGACTTTGGAAAATAAAGTTTTTTATTCCCAAGTCCGCCATTTTGTTATTAATCCATGAAATTGAAATTCACTAGTTCCAACCAGAATGACATGTCTAAAGATTAAGAATTATCAAGAATTTTTGATTTCAGACAACATCGAGAGCCAAAATCACCGGGGCCAGCCGCGCGCTTTTTTTTTCCGCGGTGCCAACTTCGATCAATAATAATAATAACAATAAACTATTAAATTTTGTCAAAAAATTTTTTTTCTGTATCTTCAATATGTAAATAAAAACATCCTAAATATCCAAAACGATTCACTTTTATTCTCCTACGAAAAAAACGTTTTCCAAAAAAAACATGAAAATCGGCTTAAGTTACCAGACTACCACCTTAACACCAAACGTACCGAGCGGCGGGTCAAAATGGACCCTTTTAAAATTTACTATCAATTCGTACATTCATTGTTATTTCTCTCGCTCATCTGACTTTCTGTAAATTTGTTTGATTATTTTCTTAGAAGTAAGAAGTTACATTACGGATTATTTTCTTTAGTAATTAAGAATTGCTTTCCAAAAATCACCGCTTCTTTCGTAAAGGGAGATAAATGACCCCTTATGTGCCGGTACGTTTGGTGTTAAAAGAAAAAAAAAAAAAAATACTCGACTTAATCTTAAAACTATTATTTATATCCACTTAGAAGTCTTATAAATGTCATGTCTTGATTGTTGAGCTAGTTTTTTTTTTCTCTTCTTCGATTGAACATGACAAATTTGATCATCGATTATGAGGAAGTTCCGGGCGATACAGTCCATTCCAATGAGAATTAGTGGAGAAAAAACAAAATGTAGGAAAAGTAGATAAAAAAATATCTGAAGATTTCGTTTTTTTTTATCGTAATATTCTTCGAAATCTATTTTCTACGTTATCAATATCGTTAAAAGTTCTCCGAGAGTACATAAGTTCAAAGTGTTGTATTTAATTTTTTCTTCGCGAAAAAGAATATTAATATTTAATTTTTTAGGCCCAATTTGACGACTGCCTGTTAAATTCCATTTCTATTTTACAGGCGAACTACTCAAGGTATAGAATTTTTTTTTGCACTTCCAATTTTCCGTACAAAAATTCATTGTTCTCCTCGTTCGATAAACTGAAAGTGTTAATTTTCATAGACGCGTCTATTCATCGAAAAACTTTGTCGCTTAACTCTCGGATCCTCAATCTTGTTCGTACAAAATCTTTCAAAAAAAAACGGTGTTTTTTTAGGTTTCATTGATTTTTTAGAAAAATCGTAAATTTACGTTACGGTACTGAAACCCATCCACGAATATCGTCTCCGAAGGAAATAAAAATCATTGTTTAACTTATAAACGAGGAAAAAAAAAAATCTATTACTCATTTGACTAGACCGTATCGCTCTCCGTCGCCATCTTAAAATACAATATTTATTCGTTGTTCGTTGAACTTGTGCTGTTTATCGAAAAATCTCGTTGTTCATATATTTTTTTTTACGGATCACGAGACAGGAGCTTAACGGAAAAACGTATTGACATTTTCACGTTTTTACCTTCACGTTACACGTACGAATTATCCGCGTAGCCTCAAACAAACGAAGAAGAAGAAAAAAAAACGTCTATAAGTGCAAATCGAGAGTTTCGAACAAAAGTTACGACAAACAAATGAAAACGCTATTCCAATGATCGTTTCTCGTACGATAATTATCGCGAGGGTCGACCATTGTTTATCATCTTTCAAATTAGCCCTCCATTTGCCACGAAACACCGTGCGGCCGTTTTGTTTAACTCTCGACTTCACTGGCGTCCCACGCGGTCAATCGCCTTCTCAATTCGTTTTGCCAATACGAAGATCAATAAAACATTGACAATGACGATCCAACGGGAATATTCTTCAAAGGCACTTAGTAAAAAATCACGCAATGAGCAGTTATACAATTCGCAACGGACGAATAAGATGAAAAAAAAAAAAAAAAAAAAACGATTTCTCTGCGTAATGGAAAGAACCCGAAGCGATAAATAAAACGCAGTTTTGTGTGAGCATGAATCCGTGCGTAAGTGTTCATTTTTTTTTCTTCTCTCTCAAGGGAAATTCACAGCGGTTGCTCGGTCGGTAATGATCCTTGATGCAGCGTTGGCTCACCGTGCGACGCGTTACCAGCTCCGCTTCCGGTCGATTCCCCGTTCGAATTGTTGCTATTATTGTTCTGACCGTTTAGAAACGAGGTCATTTCCATCGACGTATGTTGCCCGCTCTGTTCAGAAACATGCGTGTTCGTTCGCTTCTTTTCAGATCTAGAGCGTGTGAGGTAACGTACGTGTGTGTCGTGTGTTTTTCGGAAAAAAAAACAAAAGAAAAAGCGGCTCCAGAGAGAGTGGCAAGAGGAAAAAAAAAAAGCGAGGTAAAAGAAGTGACTAGAGAGGTTTATAACGGACGAGAGGGGACCGAGTATCAAAAATTGACGAGGAATGTTTGGTTCTATTGTTTTTACGTTGTTTTTACGTTGTTGTTGTTTACGTTCGTTTTTTCTTTATATTCTATAAAAGTAAGTTTAAAATATCGTTGTCTTTAGTTTTTTTTTTTCACGGTATAAGAAATCTAATGTTATTATATAATTTTCTAAAGTTTCAATAAAAATTCAGTCGTCTTCTTGTATTTACGGTGAGAAAGATTAAAAAAAAAAAACAACGACAGCAACGCATCTCATTGTTCATATTTTAGGGATTTTTGAAAGGCGTTTCAAAAATATGTTCAAATATTTTCTGGTTAATTCAAATTTGTTAAAAGTATTTTTAATCTACTAGAAAAGTAACGAGTTAATTAACATGAAAATATTTAAAGGTATTTAAATATTAAATACAAAATTTTAATCCTTTAATTTGAATTTTTAAATTTTTATTTAAATATTTTTATTTTTTATTTTTTATTCATTTTTTATTTTTTTTTTTATTTTAATTAATATTTTTATTTTATTTTTTTTATAAATAATTTAATAATCTTTTATTTGGATTTAAATATTCTCTAGTTAATTAACTGGAAAGTATTTAAGGGCTCACATACCCTTGAAATTTTCAAAAAATCGATTTTTTTTCTTTACAGATTTTTATTCTTTATACTTTCAAGAATTTTTCGAAAAAAAATCGTTTAAAAAAATTCCATTTTGTTACAAAGTTCGAGCAATAAATGTGACTGAACTTTGGGTTGGGATGGCTACCAATCAGAAACTTTCAACGCCTTTTTCTCCAAACTATGTTTTTAGAAGGTATCAGGATGATAACTCAGTCAATTTTTTAATATTTTTAAACTTTTTTTTTTCAAATATTGATAGTTAGTTTCTCTATAGTCTGACGAAGGGAATTTTTTTTATTTTTTGGTTGGACAATTTTTTATAAATCATTAACCACTAATTTTTTTTTTAAATTGCATACTAAAGTTTGAAATACTATAATTTCTGTATTTTTGAAAAAAAAAAACCTCCGGCAGACTATTAGTACTAAATTATTTTACTAGATTCTTTTTTAATTTTTGCGGATTGGATGATTTTTGGCTTTCATCTGTAGTCAATTTATACTCGTAAAAAATTAAGTTAATATTGAGAAAAAAAAATTGATTTTTTTTTTCTTATAGTTGAAAAGTTAATAAAAAATGTGAAATCAAAAACATATTTTTGATAACGATAAGGGATTTAAATATTATTTAGGATAATTATCCTAATTAATAAAGTTATTCACGTATTGATCCTCGGTTCCAATCATCCTTACGAAGTATATCTACAAATCTACATCATAGACATTTGATGATATACTAACCTTAGGCTGCATCGTGTCCTCCGTTGTGTCGAGAACAGCCAGTGGATTTGATGTTATGTTAATCTTCGAATCGTTTATACCGCCGTTCATCACTCGTCCGTTTGACATGGATTTTCCTGTGGCACGAGAGAACTTGTCAATTTTCGAAATACCGAAGAAAAAAAATCTACTACAAATAAGGCATTCGTTAAAAAAAAATTGTACGTTTTTGATTTGATTGAGTATCGCTTTCAATGAATAGAACGATCTGTATGTTGCTTAAAATTCTAGTGAATCTGATAAGTGTATCGCTTTTGCTTCAACGGATGTGAAACAACACGCTACCCAATAAATACATAGCTCGTTAAGGGGTATGGCCACGGTAGAATTAAAAGAAAAACATTTTTTTCATCGACTTTGAGCGTATAACGTAAGCCTACCTCTGGCACGGCCATAAAGTTTTTACTAATTGGCGTGATAAATAAATTCGACAATTTTTAACCGATTGCCTTCAAATTAAAAAATTAAGTTTCTAATTGTATTTCGCAGAGAGATACGTACGGAATTTCTGATTAATTAAAATCTTTCCATTTCATGAGCAGTTTTATACGAAATTTTTCCACTGGAAATTCACGTTTTAAGTTCAAATGCCTACAATATTCGAATAAAACAATATTTATCAAATTCCGTAGGTACTTCTCTAGGTATTCTGATGTAGATTGAAGAGATTTTTTTGTTCGACGTCAAAAATTATGGATGCCAAATGTTAAGCCGCGGAGCGTCTCAAAAATAAATTTGCATTAGCTTGATATTTATACTAAATAGATGTGTAATTAGTTTCACAAATAAATCACTTTTTGATACAAAAAAAAAAAATTGTTAAATGTGCACATGATTTTAGACTCGCTGCCGTGGCCATACCGCTTAATGAAACTTGTCGCGCTTTGATGAGTCTGCAAAAATCGTGCATTTAATTCGACGCTCGATTTGACCAGATTCTCCAAAATCGAAGTTACCGCCTCTCTCCGAAATGCTATACCTTCGTTCTGGGATGATTCACGACTCTGCTTTATCTTGCTCCTCTTGTAAATAACCGCGACAGTCCCGAGAGCACCGAGCAACGTAGCACCGCCAAGTGCACCACCGACAATCGCGTAGATATTGCTACTACGCCCGTTATCCGCATTTTTCGGTGTATTATCCTGTATAATCTGTTGTACCGGCGGAGCTTCGGTCGCTGCTCTCAATGTTTTTTCCCCGATAATCTTGGAAAATTCGGACGCGGCATCGACGGAAAAGCTCTGCACTTTGAATTCGTAAACGGTATCCGGTTGCAAGTGGGATATCGTTATGTTGGTGGAATTTTTTCCTTCCACGGTTGTTTTCATGTATTCACCGGCGAACGTTGAGGCACGATGATAAACGTAAAAACCATCGATATTCGCGGTTCTGTCGGGATTTTGCCAGACAAGTAGAACACGATCGGTGCCGAGTGGTTCGGTATTCGTTAGCAACGGTATCGGCATTTTATTGCTGTCGAAACCGATCACGCGATTCAAATGAAATCTCACGGAATTCGGACTGAGCTCGTTGTCATTGTTCGAGTAAACAGCGGCTATTCTGAATCGATAAGTGTGATCGGGCTGAAGATCCGTAACCTCGAACGATCTCACGTGATTCGGTATCTCCATGTTTGCCGTCATCCATTTTGATTGTTTACCATTCATCTTTTGTCCCAATTCCCGATACTGAACCTTGAAGAATTGTATCGCGAGGCCTTTGTTATCGGGCACGGACCAACGAACCATCACCGACACGTCCGATAATCTTGTAACGTTTGGCTGATTCGGTGGCACCAAAACTGCTGAAAACAGAGAACATTCTTTCTTTAGTCGTATTATTATTGTAAAGGATAGGGAACATTTTTCATAAGCAACCCTGACGAAGTTATGATTTCGTCGTGTAGGAAGCTTTGTGATATCGTTATTGCCAGAGAATTACTGTTTAACGAGAATATGGCAAAAAAAGGTGACATCACAAATATTAAAACGGCTTTCCAAAGCTATGTGATGAATTTTTAAGGTAATTAATTTCAAGTGGTTAAGATATCCATTTGAAAAATCCGATATTGTCTAGTAGTTAGGATATCCATTAAAAAAAACGTCCGATATTGTCTAGTAGTTAGGATATCCATTTGAAAAATCCGATATTGTCTAGTAGTTAGGATATCCATTAAAAAAAACGTCCGATATTGTCTAGTAGTTAGGATATCCATTAAAAAAACGTCCGATGTTGTCTCGTGGTTAAAATAGCAACATCCATGAAGTGATAATCTCTATTAACTATTTTCGTTTAAATAACACGCTTTCTCGTTTGCCACTGAAGTTCGTGATAAGAATTAATGCGAACTAATCGAATTTAATGTGGACATAGTGATATGTAAAAAGGAGGCAAGTTAAGTATAAGTTAAGTCAAGACATGTGTAATTAAGGTAAGTGGATTGCAATGTGTAGAAGCTAACGAAGAAGTGAAAGATTATAAGGTGTTGTAAAAGATGGCCGCCATACTAATGGAAATAAATCTATCGATCGAATTTAACGTGCAGAATGTGTGCATTTCTAGGTTTGAAGTTCAATAAAAATCTTAAGAAGTGCACAGAGCAGTGTTCAACGGCATAAAACATGCAATAGATATATTATTTTCCATTTCCAACCTCGTGGGATTACCTTCCAACCTGAGTCCTAAAAATCACCCGACAATAACTGGAAGGGATCATTTTAAGTCTTATTAAGTCCTCCGTGGTATTACCTTTGAACTGTGATGTAGTTTTGTGTCTTACTCTTGTTTAAAATCACTTTGAGTCTATTGCCGAAAATTGTTAATAGAAAGGAATTGAGACCACCGTACCAGAAGCCAAATGAAATCATCATTCTGCGTGCGAGCTCCGTCGAATTTAACATGAAGAAAAATTTAACACAGAGAATCGGGATGGATGAAGGATCGGGAACAGGTAGTAGGCGTTCCTGAGTATTTTATTAACCAATATAAATTTAATTTTCATCGTAAGTTAGCGTATTAGTATTGTTAAAATAATCAATTGGCTGCTAAATATGGGCACTCTTTATAAATACACGCGTACCTGAAACATGCAAAATCATTACAATGACTTTCTTGAACAGTCGTACAATCGGATCCTCGCTCTACTACCGTTGGATAGTATCGCATACAAAATTTGTTAAAATCTTGGATCAAGAAAATCGCATTTACAAAAATTCCTCCATGACGATATCACAAATGTATCTTACAAAATTCGTTAAAAAAAAAATATAGCGATCCTCCAATAATCACCTGTACCCTTATTACGATGTCCTTCCTTGCTTCTTCTTCTTCCGCCACCGACCCTCGTGTGTTTATGAACACCACCGTTGGGCGGTCCGTGATCACGAGTTTTTCCACCACCGCCGCCACCAACGTGCTGCTTTGGATTGACCCTAAGCAAATTGTAACCCGAGTGGGAGCCGTAATCATTGCTCGCGACGCATTGTACGAAACCCGCGTGTCTCTTCTCAACCGGCGATATGAACAATGTATTTCCCTTTATCTCGACGTTTTCGCTACGCAAGAGAGGCTCACCGTTGATCAACCATTCGAGACTCGGCGGTGGATCGCCCGTAACGCTACATGCCAACTCGAGCTCACCGCCTTCCGAGAAAGTCGCCGCTTTGGGTGGTCTTACGACTCTGGGTACTTCCACAACTTTCAGTATTATCGCTGACGATATGTTTCGCGCGCCGATACTCCACATACAATCATACTCGCCGCGATCCGACGACTGTACATTTACGATTTTGAGACCGGTCGATGTGTAACGCGAGCTCGTTGGCAATGTACGTCCGAGTTTCGTCCAAGTGACGCGCGGCACCGGATAACCAGCCGCGTAACACTCGAGCGTGACATTTTTACCGCGCATTATTGTGTACACCGGTTTTGGCTGTTTAACGAAATACGGATCGACGTTCGTTCTGTCGTCGTAAATTTCCAACACGGTCTTGTAATTACTACGATACGTTTGTGTCGTTATATAATTCTCGGCTGTGCAACCGTAGTCACCCGAATCCGTGACTTTTGCATTTTCAATGACCATCGTCTTGCTACCGGTTATATTGACGCTACGGACTGGACTGTCGTTCTTGAAGAATTGAACGACCGCCTCGGGCGAGGAGTATGGCACGGGACAAGTTATGGGAACCGTGTTACCGGCTGGTACACGAATAAAAACGTTACTCTTGTCCGTGAATTTTTCGATCGTCGCTAGGCTCAGACGCGCCGGATCCGAAGCTAGACCACTCGTACCTGTGAAAAACAATAACAAAAATGGCATTGGTTTTTTTGCTATATTCTATCCTATTTTTTTTCTTCATTTCCGAATCCCACCCGTTCGGAAATTGCACGGATCTTTTGAGGAATATTTTTGGGTTCTAGGATATTTTTAACTGGGATTTTTTTTTTTTTCGTACCAGGGTATTCCGTCGCGGATATTTTCGTTTTGGGATTATTTCGGTAGGGTAGCATGTTCCCCAAATTCATCGCCTACAAAAATAGAGCTACACTGAAAAATTATCAATTGTCAATTATCCTTTAACAGTTATCAATTATTAATTATTGCGGCGCTGGCATTCGGGCTGGTAGATATGAGAACACGTTTACCGCGCCATCTAGCAGCATTGCGGGTCGAGGGATTTTTCAGTCTCGTTACTTTGTGGGGAACGATGAATTTGGAGACAATGAATTTAGGGAACATGCTACCCTACCAGAATTTCGTCGTTGGGATATTTAGACAATACATCAGAAAATTCCTCGTCATAAAAATGATTTTTTTACAAAAATGTGTTTGCCGCGAGTAAAGAGCGGTGGTGATACCGGTCACGAAGGGGATATAAAACGGTCTATTGCTTCGGCATCGTACAGATAATAACACTTCGCCGAGATGTTGACTGCTATCGAGGCTGTATAAAAGAAATTATTATTGCTGGTCGTTGAGTAGCCTTGGCACTCGGTGATCCGAGGTTTATGACTGGTTCTATAAAAGGTGTGAGAATCTTCATATTCTATAAAAATTACGTTACTCGTCGGGGACACAACAGCGATAAAACACATCTCTGTGGTCCGAGATGGTTGTGTCGATGGTCTCCCGGTATTATTACTTCGTTTCTACGAGCGACAGTGAGACACAGAATCAAAAAAGAATGGAATAGTAAGAACAAGACAAAAAAAACGCGGTTTTCTCACCGTAAAAAGCTATGCATCTGTAATCCCCGGCTTTGGACGAATCGTCGAAGTTGACCACGTGCTTGGAGGTCTTACCACCGCTATTCGGGGCATTTATTAGTGGACCCCAGTGCTCCGATCCCAATGCCCTGTGACGCCAGGCAAATTTTTCAGCCGCGAGATTAAGGCTACACTCGAAGTAAACCTCGTCCCCGAGTGGCGCTGCCAACGGCTGAGGATGACGAGTGAACACCATACCAACTTCTTGTCTCTGTCCTGTTGGTTGTTTTTTTTTAACGCAAGAAACAAACAAATTTCATCGATAAGATTTGATTTAGAGATTAGCTCACGCTATTAAACATTTTTTTAAACATTTACGATCGCACTGTGATAATGTTTTTGTTCTCCACAATATTTTTTAGGTACTGGAAACTCTGGACATTGTTCCACAAGTTGCACTGTTGGATTTTATTGAAAAGAAAGGTGTGTTAACGTCAATCTTAGACAGCCGCCATTTTATTCATACTAGAATCGGCGTGGGCGCGTCGCGCGCTACTTAAGTTCATGCGATTTTCAAAGTATGCACGTGAATGAACTTCAGAAATAAATTGCATTTCAAGATATTTCATGACACGTCCTTCTTATAGGCGGAACATAAATTTGTAATTGTGAGAATTGCTCGAATTTCCTCTGTCCGACTACTGGTTATAATACGGTTATTTTGAAGTTTTTTATTTAACAATAATAGCAACAAAAAATAGAAGAGGAACAAAGAAAGGAGGTTAACTTACCCGAAGCGTAGCATCCCAGAGCGTGTAGAAGGAGCGCGATGGCGCCTAACAGCAGGGAGGACACCGGCCGCATCTTGACACATTCTGCAAACACAAGAGAGATCGTTGGATGAGCTGTGTTTACTCGAGCGTAGAGCGAGCGTTACGCGTGTGTACTATATACTCGTCGAGCTCGTTTATCCGTGGCATCGTCGCACCCTTTATTCCCTTTCTATTGGCGCACTCATCGCGACGCTGCTCTTCGAGCAACTTCCCACCCCCCTACCGGCAAGTCTTTGAACTCTTTCGGAGATTCCTGTGGATATCCCGCTCGTACATTATTACAGCTTCGATTTTGGCGGCCCGCCAAAATCGGGGTCGCTAAGATTATATTTCCAAAAACGAAATGGCCAAAGTTTGCTGTTTCGACGATTAAGCTGCCATTGTTTCAGATTTAGGTACTCGGTGAAATCACGGATACTAATATAAAAAAAGATAAAAAAAAATAGCCAAAGATCCTCTGCTCTCGCGTACATTCCTGTATGCTATATGTGTAAAAACCCGCAAGTCCCGGGACGAGAGCGCACAACTGAAATTTTAATGGCAACGAGACGACGGCCTCTTGTCGTCGTCGTCGTCGTCGTCGTCATCGTCGCCGTGCGGTTTAACTTTAGAATCCGAAGAGTTCACGTGGAAATAGAACGCGTGCCTGCGTTCCTGGCATAGAATCGTCTTCTTCTGTCGCTCATTGCTGTCTGTTTTCTTCACTCGAGATCTATATCTCAAGTGGATCAATGATCTTTTCATAAATCAAAGAAATTCACTTCGGGCGATCCGTTAGAAAGATCCAATAACAAAGAACAAGAAGACAGAAGTATTTATGGCAATTATTGTTGAATTACCGTTTAGCAAACCTGACTTCCCTGGGCCAAATTTCAAACTACTCCATCCCACTCGGTGCTCGATAATTACCGTGCGAATGTGTCAAGTTTTAATCATAATTAAAAATGTGCTGCTTCGTTACAGCTACGATATATTGCTACTATAATAAAGCTGGAGAGTTTGTTCGTTTGTTTGTTCGTCTATTTGGTCGAACGCGCTAATCTCAGGAAATACTAATCCGATTTGAAAAATTCTTTTTGTATTAGATAGCCCGTTTATTCAGGAAGGCTCTAGGCCATGTAATTTCATGCTATGAGCCTAATCTTACTGTCTTTCTACTATACTAATATATCCATACTGTACTATAATAAAGTTCAAGAGTTTGTTTGAACACGCTAATCTCAGGAAATACTAATCCGATTTGAAAAATTCTTTTTGCATTAGATAGCCCGTTTATTCAGGAAGGTTCTGGGCCATATAGTTCCATGCTACGACCTTAATCTCACTATCTTACTACGATACTAATATATCTGTAGTATACTACATATAATAAAGCTGGAGAGTTTGTTTGTTTGAACACGCTAATCTCCGGAAATACTAATCCGATTTGAAAAATTCTTTTTACATTAGATAGCCCGTTTATTCAGGAAGGTTCTAGGCCATATAATTTCATACTACGACCCTAATCTCACTATCTTACTACTACACTAATATATCTATAGTATACACTATAATAAAGCTGGAGAGTTTGTTTGTTTAAACACGCTAATCTTAGGAAATACTAATCCGATGTGAAAAATTCTTTTTGCATTAGATAGCCCGTTTATTCAGGAAGGTTCTAGGCCATATAATTTCATGCTACGACCCTAATCTCACTATTTTACTACTATACTAATATATCTATAGTATAAACTATAATGAAGCTGGAGTTTGTTTGTTTAAGCACGCTAATCTCCGGAAATACTAATCCGATTTGAAAAATTCTTTTTGCATTAGATAGCCCGTTTATTCAGGAAGGCTCTAGGCCATATAATTTCATGCTGCGACCCTAATCTCACTATCTTACTACTATACTAATATATTTACGGTATACACTATAATAAAGCTGGAGAGTTCGTTTGTTTAAACACGCTAATCTCCGGAAATACTAATCCGATTTAAAAAATTTTTTTTGCATTAGATAGCCCGTTTATTCATGAAGGTTCTAGGTCATATAATTTCATGCTACAAACCTAATCTCACTATCCTACTACTATACTAATATATCTATAGTATACTATAATAGAACTGGAGAGTTTGTTTGTTTGAACACGCTAATCTACGGAAATACTAATCCGATTTAAAAAATTCTTTTTGCATTAGATAGCCCGTTTATTCAGGAAGGTTCTAGGCCATATAATTTCATGCTACGAACCTAATCTCACTATCCTACTACTATACTAATATACCTATAGTATACTATAATAGAACTGGAGAGTTTGTTTGTTTGAACACGCTAATCTAAGGAAATACTAATGCGATTTGAAAAATTCTTTTTGCATTAGATAGCCCGTTTATTCAGGAAGGCTCTAGGCCATATAATTTCATGCTGCGACCCTAATCTCACTATCTTACTACTATACTAATATATTTACGGCATACACTATAATTAAGCTGGAGAGTTCGTTTGTTTAAACACGCTAATCTCAGGAAATACTAATCCGATTTGAAAAATTCTTTTTGCATTAGATAGCCCGTTTATTCAGGAAGGTTCTGGGCCATATAGTTCCATGCTACGACCTTAATCTCACTATCTTACTACGATACTAATATATCTATAGTATACTACATATAATAAAGCTGGAGAGTTTGTTTGTTTGAACACGCTAATCTCCGGAAATACTAATCCGATTTGAAAAATTCTTTTTACATTAGATAGCCCGTTTATTCAGGAAGGTTCTAGGCCATATAATTTCATGCTACGACCCTAATCTCACTATCTTACTACTACACTAATATATCTATAGTATACACTATAATAAAGCTGGAGAGTTTGTTTGTTTAAACACGCTAATCTCAGGAAATACTAATCCGATGTGAAAAATTCTTTTTGCATTAGATAGCCCATTTATTCAGGAAGGTTCTAGGCCATATAATTTCATGCTACGACCCTAATCTCACTATTTTACTACTATACTAATATATCTATAGTATAAACTATAATGAAGCTGGAGTTTGTTTGTTTAAGCACGCTAATCTCCGGAAATACTAATCCGATTTGAAAAATTCTTTTTGCATTAGATAGCCCGTTTATTCAGGAAGGCTCTAGGCCATATAATTTCATGCTGCGACCCTAATCTCACTATCTTACTACTATACTATACTAATATATTTACGGTATACACTATAATAAAGCTGGAGAGTTCGTTTGTTTAAACACGCTAATCTCCGGAAATACTAATCCGATTTTAAAAATTCTTTTTGCATTAGATAGCCCGTTTATTCAGGAAGGTTCTAGGCCATATAATTTCATGCTACGAACCTAATCTCACTATCTTACTACTATACTAATATATCTATAGTATACTATAATAGAACTGGAGAGTTTGTTTGTTTGAACACGCTAATCTACGGAAATACTAATCCGATTTAAAAAATTCTTTTTGCATTAGATAGCCCGTTTATTCAGGAAGGTTCTAGGCCATATAATTTCATGCTACGAACCTAATCTCACTATCCTACTACTATACTAATATATCTATAGTATACTATAATAGAACTGGAGAGTTTGTTTGTTTGAACACGCTAATCTACGGAAATACTAATCCGATTAAAAAAATTCTTTTTGCATTAGTTAGCCCGTTTATTCAGGAAGGCTCTAGGCCATATAATTTCATGCCACGACCCTAATCTTACTATCTTACTACTATACTAATGTATTTATACTATATAATAATAAAGCTGAAGAGTTTGTTTGTTTGAACACGCTAATCTCAGGAAATACTAATCCGATTTGAAAAATTCTTTTTGCATTAGATAGCCCGTTTATTCAGAAAGGCTCTAGGCCATATAACTTTATGCTGTGACCTTAAGGAGCGGCAGTGGCACGTTGAATCGCAAAAACGTTGCACAGCCGCCATTTTGAAATTAATCGCTTCAAAAGAATTATTGTATACAGTCACTGATATGTATGATAAACATCCTATTTTGTAATCTCGATTTATTTTCTAGTTTTTCCGAAGAAAAATCCCCAAAAAAGCCTATTTATTCGTCCTCTAGAGTGGCCTAACCCGATAATGCGCTCCATCTGTATCCAATTGTCGCAATTGCTTCCGTCCAGGCACAAAAATAAACGGTAATAAATTCTGATTATCAGATCGTACTAAAAACATCGTTTTGTAGATATCGATTATCTTCGTGATCGATTATTTGAGAATCGATTATATTTTCAATATCGCCCGTCTCTTCAAAACACTGTACGCGTCACATTGTGTCTCTCGGTGTTCTTCCACTTCTTCGAGAGCGCATCGGGACGCAGGGACAAACAAACGCGGAAAGAAAGGAGAATCAAACATGGCGACGAACGTACACACACATTAGGCGAGCACTCGTACGGATAAGTTGTATACAAAGGAGCAAGAGGGCAGGAGGAGCGCCCACTCGTTGCGCTCGAAGTGTGATAGATGTCGTTCCGTCTTCGATTCTAACATTCCTCACTCGTCTATTATTGAGTACTCCTCTCGACATCTCGAAATTTCTTTACTTCATCCGCGACGTCTCGCCGAACTGTCTCTGTGCATCTGCGATTTATGTATACACGGCGACGTACGAAAATTGTCACGAATCTAAAGACACTAACGATCCTTCAGAATCGTATATTTTCACTTACTCATTCTAAGGACAAAGTGCTATTCACGCGCAGGTATACATACATTAGTTGGAATTGTGGGTTTTCATGGATCTACGAATGAGCGACCTTATAGGGTATGGAATAGCGCCACGCTCGAGTCTCTTTGCTTGCTTGCTCTCTCGCCTCGGCGTCGAACCGTTTACAACACCCACGTGTTGTGTTCTTTGCACGGACGGTCTAGTGGCACAGTCGTTGATCACTAAACCCTCCGGGATCTGTCGAGTGATCTGTTATCGTTGCGCGATTGGCTAAGAGTGTATCGAGTTGATTAGCAGAGATTAACGTTGATCAATCGCTGTGCATTTTTGTCGTTTAGCTGGGCGCCATGTTTTTCTTCTTCAGCCAATAACTATGCTATCTCTGGTATAGAACGTTCGGGGAAGTGTGGCAAGTCGAAATGAAAAGCTCCAGTCACCGGTAAAAATTCCGTACGACTCGAGAGAGCCGTGTAAAGATCCGTACACACTTGGCCCGACGTAGAGATGAAAAAACAACGTGGCGGAAAGAGCGGGATATCGAGTCGAAGGAAGATGCATGTACAAGCCGTTTCTATTCGGTTTATTAGGCAACCCCCAAGAGCGTAGGCGGACTCATTCATAGATCGGTCTTGTACTATGAGTCTCGCTTGTCCCTCTTACTTCACGGTATATCCATGTATATATCGTATATATGTATACAAATGAACGGGGGCGCTCAACACCCACGCGGCTTCTGACGTTTCTCTAACGTTTCTTTTTTCATTCATATTATTTCTGCGCCGGAGTTTTCTCCAATGACGATCGGAGAAAACGTTTCATACGATCTTGACGAAGAGTCAACTTATACTTCTTGGTTCGTTGAACTTCTTTTTTATCTCGTACGATAAACACCGCAACGGAGAGTGCTCTTTTTTAGTCTGCGAATTGACACTCTCGGTGTAAGCTGAATTAAAGGATCTAGTCCGAAGTTTTGTATAAACGGAAAACAATACAACAAGACTTTGATTTTAAGAAGTAACTGGGACAGCAATTTCTTAGAATCGATGCTGCCCAACCTAAGCCCCTATTGAAAATTACCATTTAGGGTAATTCGACGTCGTACAAATGCAATTTAATAAATTCGCCGTCTAGTAACTCGTCATTAAAACCTTCCGATGGCTTTTAATGCTTGTCGCGAACGGACTGAACAAAACAATGAACAAAAAAAGAAGAAAATGAGGGCACGAGCATTCGGACATTAAAACATGTTCGATGTGGGGAAAGGTGCAAAAAAAATCTAGGCCGAACTCGAATCCCCGGATTAAATAGGCTCGTCGTTCTAATGAACTCGTCTCACTCGCTCGCGAGATGTTCGACATTCACCGTACCGATTTCCGTTTCACGTTTTCCTCCCAACGAACGTATAACGGACGGCAACCAGAGTGACCGGAGAGGATTCGCGAGACCAAAGAGCGCGCGCCAAATCGATCGTTGAAATGATACCCACGACAGATGGAAAGAGAAGTGGCAACGAAAAGAAAGAAAAGAAAACAAAGTATACCGGAAAGACACGAGATCAAGTTTGGAAATGTTTACCAGAAGTTGTATGGTCATCGGTTTCAAGCCACATATTTCTTTTCAACTTACAGGGTGAAAAAACATCAAAACATGTGAAAAATTCCAACCGAGTGGATGCTCGAAATACTCGAATGGTCGTTTTCGGAAAAAAAAATTGTAGCGCGATATGATTAAATACAAAATAAATATTTAGGAAGTGTAATTTACGTAGATTTTTTTATATACGAGGGGAGACACAAAAAAAACGGGAATTGCGCTGCGGCGGGGAGGGAGAGTGGGGGAACCCATTGCTCGACCAGGTGTCCGTTGGGGACACGTCTCCTGAGTTAGTGTGCGAAGTTCTGTCGCCGTGAGTGCATCGGTTCGCCCGTGGGAATTTTTGTGGTGAAACAACTTTTTCCATTTCGGCGAAAACGTGATGGCCGATTGTCGAGAGCAACGCGCGGCTGTGAAATTTCGTTTCCTGTTGGGTAAATCGGCCGCGGAAACTACTGTAATGCTTAAGACTGCTTATGGAGATGCTGCTCTAAGTAAAACCAGAGTCTACGTTCTTTTGATTGGCCTGTGCATGAAGTGACTATGTTCAGAGAGGTTCCACGTTTAGTTTACTTCTTGCTAAATTCACTCGAGAACTTTCCGACAACAGCGACGCTTTTGGCGAAATGCGAAACCATTATACGACGGATTTCTCAGGAAGAATTTTTCGTACGTTCCCCACATGCAGAGCAAAGAGAATGAATGAGTGCGATCTCTAGTGGGGAGCGTAAGAAAAATTCGTACGTACTTTGACGATTTATTTCGTGAGTATGAAAAAAGGAATAGGATTTCTTTTCAGAGGATTTATTTAACACATATTGAAGTATATGAAAAAAAAATTTTGTACCATTTTGATACGAAATGGCGGCGACAGAGCTCATCTTGAAAGTCGTCACCGTTTTTGTTGGCCGCAAACATAACTCAGACAATTTTCAACCGATTCACTTGAAATTTTGAATATATCTTTACAAACACATTGTCTATGGAAGTGCGTAAGATTTTTTAATTTTGATCGCGTAGTTCATTTGTTATTAACAATTTTCTGACGATTTTTTAAGTACATTTTTCACTTTTCACTTTAGAAGCGCGCCATTTGTCCAAAAATCAATATATCGAAAAAAATCCTACACCCTTCCATAGACAATGTATTTTTAAAGATATATTCAAAATTTCAAGTGGAACGATTGAAAATTTTCTGAGTTATGTTTCCGGCCAACAAAAACGGAGACTTCATCGGAAAAACGCTGCACAGCCGCCATTTTGAAATTAATCGCTTCAAAAAAATTATTCTATACAGTCACTGATATGTATGATAAACACCCTATTTTGTAATCTCGATTTATTTTGTAGTTTTTCTGAAAAAAAAATCCCCAAAAAAGCCTATTTTTTCGGCCTCTAAAGTGGCTTCATCCCTTAATAACGAATGTCAGACGATTTTTATTCGATTTTCTAAAAAAGTATCAAAACGAGCAATTCGCTCAAGGAATTGGTTATTTTTTTCTTAGCAGACGTGACAAGGTTTATTTGGAGTTTGTTGGGACCGTACTCTGGTCTAGAGCGAGATTTTTGACGTCGTTTCTAATGTGCAATAACGTTTCAACCGTTGATGTTGTCTTGATGAAAATTTACACGTGCATTTATTGATCCTTAGAGAATACTTGTGCATTGAAAAAAAAAATTATTTTTAATATTTTCATGTAGTTTTCAGCCTTGTTGCAACATGGTGCGCCGAAATCGGCGCCCACTCTGGACGATGCTGTATGCATCTGAAAAAAAAAATATATATATATTCTCAATCTGTATGAGTATTCTGAGCCCTGGTAGCAGAATTGGTACTTAAAAAAAATTTTTGACAAAATGACGGCTTGTTGAACTTTCATTAATGATATTTCATACATTTTCGGGTATTCGACGAGTTATAAAATGTAATAAAATAATGTAATAAAATGTTTTTAAGTACCAATTCTGCTACCAGTGCTCAGAATACTCATACAGATTGAGAATTTATATATTTTTTTTTTTTCAGATGCATACAACATCGTCCAGAGTGGGCGCCGATTTCGGCGCACCATGTTGCAACAAGGCAAAAAACTACATGAAAATATTTGAAATAATTTTTTTTTTTTAATGTACAAGTATTCTCTAAGGATCAATAAATGCACGTGTAAATTTACATCAAGACAACTTCAACGGTTTAAACGTTATTGCACATTAGAAATGACGTCAAAAATCTTGCTCTAGACCGGACTACGGCCTTAAGAAAAAAATTGTTCACGACTTATACCTCCGCCAATTCTCTCTCAGGTTATCCTCGTTCGGTCGATCAGCGACGCAGAAAGAGAGAAAGAGAGAGAGAGTAAAGATGTATGTTTGATATATATTATAAAAGAGTTTCTGGGTATCGTTCCCCGGCGGATCCGACATGTTGCTCCTGTTGCGTCTGGCCGTTTTCTCGTTGCTTTTGCTTCTCGCAGATCGTACGTAACAGGTGAGAAGGAGCCAAAGTCCCGAACACACGGGTTGCCTCCGCTTTTCGACCTTCCCTTCTTGTAAAAATGAACAACTCGAATTCCATAGCAGGGATCGTCAACCTCGATGATCGCGTTCGCCTCGCACTCTACACTGGACGCAAATACCATCAGCGCCATATATATGATATTTACGACGAAAAATGTAATTCATCTGGGAGAAAAATTTAAGGGCTCACATATCCATGAAATTTTCAAAAAATTCATTAATTTTTTTTACAGATTTTTATTCTTTATACTTATAAGAAATTTTCAAAAAAAAACTTAAGAAAATTCCACTCCGTTACAAAATTATAGCGATAAATGTGACCGACATGGAACGGCTACCTACCAGAAACTTTAAACGCGTTTTTCTCGAAGCTACGTTTTTAGACAGTGTCAGCACGATAACTCAGTCAATTTTTAATATTTTTTAACTTTGTTTTTTTTTTAAATCTTGATAATTATTTTCTCTATAGTCTGACGAGAGGTTTTTTTAATTTGTTGGTTGGACAATTTTTTATAAATTAATATACACTAATTTTTTTTTTAATTGCATACTAAAATTTGAAATACTGTAATTTCGTTATTAAAAAAAAAAAATCCCTCCGTCAGACTATTACTAAATTTTCTTATAGTTGAAACATGGGTAAAAAATGTGAAATCAACAATTTAATTTTTTTTTCACCCTTTAAGGTAGTAGTCTGGTAACTTAAGCCAATTTTCATCACTTCTTTTGGAGGGCGTTTTTTTGTAGGAAAATAAAAATGAATCGTTTTGGATATTCAGGATGTTTTTATTTACATATTAAAGATACAAAAAAAAATTTTTTTGAAAAAATCTAATAGTTTATCATTATTATTATTATTGATCGAAGTTGGCACCGCGAAAAAGAAGCGCGTGGGTGGCCCCGGTGATTTTGGCTCTTGATGTTATCTGAAATCAAAAATTTTTGATAATTCTTAATCTATAGACATGTCATTCTGGTCGGAACTACTGAAGTTGAATTTCATGGATAAATAACAAAATGGCGGACTTTGGAAACAAAAATTTTTTTTTTCTCCAAAGTCCGCCATTTTGTTATTTATCGTGTTAAGTCAAGTTAAATTTCATGGATATATAACAAAATGGCGGACTTTGGAAAAAAAAGTTTTTGTTTCCAAAGTCCGCCATTTTGTTATTTATCCATGAAATTTAACTTCAGTAGTTCCGACCAGAATGACATGTCTATAGTTGAAGAATTATCAAAGAATTTTTTAAGTTAAATTTCATGGATAAATAACAAAATGGCGGACTTTGGAAAAAAAGGTTTTTTTTTTTCCAAAGTCCGCCATTTTGTCATTTATCCATGAACTTTAACTTCAGTAATTCCGACCAAAATGACGTGTCTATAGATTAAGAATTATCAAGAATTTTTTATTTCAGATAACATCAAGAGCCAAAATCACCGGGGCCACCCCACGCGCTTTTTTTTTCGAGGTGCCAACTTCGATCAATAATAATAATGATAATGAACTATAAAATTTTTTCAAAAAATTTTTTTTTTGTATCTTCAATATGTAAATAAAAACATCCTAAATATCCAAAACGATTCATTTTTATTTTCCTACAAAAAAACGCCCTCCAAAAAAGACATGAAAATCGGCTTAAGTTTCCAGACTACTATCTTAAATCACAAGATCGACGGATCACCCTCTTTTCACATTTTCGTTTCGCACGCGCCCAATTGACTAATTCTCAATGGGAATTCCCGTTTCCTTCGAAACATTATGAAATTTCCTTGCAGGTACTTTTTTTCAAATTTTCAAATTCATCAAATTTTCGCAAAAAAGCGAAGATATCCCCGCATCGCAATTCGAATGCCCGGCGCTGTATACCCCCGTGCGAGCACCGCGTACACACGGCATTCGTTCGTAGTAATGTAGGAGTGGGGAAGCCCCTCTCGGAGATAAATTTGTCTATCCTATATCGAAATCGTTGACCCTCGACGAGAAGACCGAGAGGCTCATTTGTGTGACCGAGAGAGAGAAAGAAAGAGAGCTGAGTCGGTAAGTGAGGACAAAGTGAGAAAGAGTCTCGTCCCGCATGTAGGGGCAACACAATGTTGTGTAACGAAAGAACGTGCAGAAAAGAACGCGTCGAATGAACCACAAACATTTGGCACACGTGTTGACCCCCTCGTAGCATTATAAAATCAAACTGACAAGACTTCCGTCGTAATTAGGACTTTGACTTTGTAAATTGATCGATAAAAACTGTATACTTTCCAAGTTACGAGCCTGTTTGCCAGTAATTTCGTAACAGCGTATGTAAAACGATTTTTTCTTATGACAAAAAGCGTCGCTTTTCGTGGCACTTCAGCTACCTACTTTGTTCGAACGATAGACGCGGATGCGTTTGGACGTCGTTCGGTAAATTTTAACGTTCAATTGTGGAAATAAGAATTGAATAATGGAGCGTATGGACGTGTGTTTGTGTGTGTATGCGAGGGTAAGAGGAGTTTGTAAAGTGAGACCAGAGTGAAAGGTATAAAAAGAAGAAACAAAAAGCGGGCGAGAAAGAATGGAAGAAACGTGGTGCATTGAAGTGTTGGAGGGGAGCGAATCGTTGGGCTTTTTTTCTCTCAATAATACCCGAAAGACTTTCGGAGAATAATATGAAAAACAAAATTTACACCTGGGTGGCTCTCCTAAGAGCGAAAAATGCCAGACGAACGTGCGCAAGTATATCCCCCACTCGGATATGGAACTTCGGGGGACACAATGACCCACGTTGTTACCTCCTTCTCTTGTCTCGTAGTTTCTATGTGCCCGCCACAATATACAAACACACATACACACAGGAAGCACTTGAAGATCCGTACAGGTCGATAGAGATCGATGAACGGATACACCGTTGTATTGTATCGTGGCACGAACTATTTTCGTTTATTCCTCTCGCTTCATGATGGAGTTTGAATCGTTGGCAAAGCAACGAAAACAGGTTTTTCATAGAGCTTGAACTATTCCGGGTAATCCGGATACCCGAGTTATTCGGGTTTCACGGATCCTTCGAATCCGTATTTCCCGATAACTTGATAATATCCGGGTAATAACGGTTTTCGGGTATACTGATAGTTTCGGGGTAACCGGGTACTCGGATAATAACGGATAATATCGGGCAATTACCGCCGATAATTGATGCCGAAAACGGCTGAAAATTAATTGTTCGATTTACACAATTTGCGAGGCATGCGTGGATGTTGCCGAGAACAATGTTTGCGAAGTACATTTATAAGACGATTAATAAATCATTACCGGAAGATTGAGAAACCGGGATTACGTCGGTGTTCATGTCCGATCATTTGGTTGACCATTTTTTATTTTTACCGACTGTTTATCAATATTAAACAAATTAGATTGTCATTGTAACGAAGATTCTTGGAAAGAATCCTGCAGGCGTTTTTACTATTATTTCCGAACTATTTCTTTACTGTAATTCACAACCGACAAAAACTACAATTTCAATAAAACATTCTTGTGTAGATTAAGGGGTAATATCCACCAAATTTATTTATTTTTTGTCATTTTTTTTTTATTGGCTTAAATCATGCTAAGACTATCCTAGAATCAAAATCTACAACGCCCAAGTACTGATCTAAACTCAAAATTCGTTTAAATCAATTTTTACCGAACAACTTTTATGCTCCAAAATCACATTTTTCGCTCATTTTAGGCGATGCTCGTTTTTTTTTTAATTTCGCGGCTTTGTAAATTAGTAGAAGTTACCTATGATCGATATCGTGTTTTGAATTTGAAGTATAGAGGTCGCTGCATCAAATTTCGACCGTTACAGCGTCTGTACAGCACGTGTTTACTCACAATTTCCCTTTGTTTAGTCGATCAGCCGTTCTCGTTGTGTACGTTCTTAGTTTGAGTTTTGCTATACTTTTTAACTGTGAATTATATTCAAAAGTACCGTTTACGATGCTCTTGGGTTAACCGTTGGACCGAACATGTACGAGTTTTGCGTGGGATCGGACGCCAATCGCGTCAAAGTCGCTGAGCATCGTGTGTCCGATATCGCGAAGAGGCTAGGCGCAGCCTTACATCAGACAAAAAAAAAAGGAAGAAGAGGAAAATAAGGCCCGGGAAGGACAACTTTACGGCGCAGGGATAGCTGACTGAAGGTAAAAAAATTATTAAGGACTATATTATTGCGATTCTTAAGATTTATAGCATTTTGAAACTTTAAACGCGTTTTTCTCAAAACCATGTTTTCAAAATCGGCGAGCAGTAGAACTGAAAAAGTTTACATCCGATTGACTTGAAATTTTAACTGTAGCTTCTTCATTAGATTATCTAGTGAAGTACACGCGATTTTAGCGATTGATTAACAACAACAAAAAGTTATAAGCAATTAAAGTCGATTTTTTTTGTCGAAAATTTTTTTTTTTTTTCAAACCGTCGCCATTTTGCGAAAAAAAATTCTAAAAATATAATCATGTGTACTTCACTAGCGACACTCATGTAGATAGTGAAACATTTTTTTTTTTGTTATAGGTGGAGTTGGGCACGACTTCTACTGCTCGCCGCGGAAGAACTTTTTAAAAAAGCGGTTCACGGCAATCGCTGCACAGCCGCCATTTTGTAAAAAAAATAACAATTTTTTTTTTTTTTTCTATTCTCCAAGAGTTGCTTAATCCAATGATATATTATTTATATACCTTACATCTCAAATGTCCTTTAAAAAAAATCATGAAAAAAGCCTTGTTTTTTTGAGCATTTGGTGGATATTACCCGTTAAAAAAGCAATGACATAATCTTCTATACAATGTTAGGGAAACACATGATCATTTCATAAGAACGTAATCAACGTTGACCTGCACTATTTGCATCTTTAATATTATTTTTTCATCACGATTTATTATTATTTAATAAATATCCTCGGTTTCTGAAATGTATATTCGCTTTATGGGCGTGCGTGCAGTTTTTATGAACTTTAGAGTTGGAGAGAAAATATAGAATGTGAAGAAGCGGATCTCGGCTATTCTTAATATGCGCAGGCAAGCAATTGTGATCGTAACAGCAGATTCGAAAAAATTGTGGGAGTCACATGTTAAATGTTTTCCCGAGTAAATACACAATTATTAGTACAATCAATAGGGAGCCCGTTACTCTTGTCATTCCACATTAAATTACAGGAGTTATATATTTTTTTAATTAGGTTCAGTATCACGTACTGAATGTAAATAAACAAAATCCTTGCTAATTAAGTGACCGCAAGTGCCGCCATTTTGAGAAAAAGAGTATCGGCCAATATCTCCGTTACCGTGCAATTTAGGCCAAAAATGCTAGTGAACTTTCTTGTAGATAATTGAATTTCCCATCTTTTTTTCAAAATAATTTTTTTTGTATCACTTACCGTTTACGACTTATACGACTGTGAAAATTTATTTATCCACTTTTTGACCTGTATCTCTCTTAATAATAGTTTATACAATAAAATGCTAATAACTTATCTTTCAAATCCGTACATTTTCCACCACTTTTATTTAAAACTTTTTTGTCCAAAATGAATATTCTCAAAGTTATAACGCGTTCAATGTTGTGCTACTGGGTGCAAGGCTAATACAAACGCGTTATAACTTTGAGAATATTAACTTCAGACAAAAAAGTTAAAAAAAAAGGTGTGGGAAATTTATGGATTTAAAAGATAAGCTATTAGCATTTTATTGTTTAAACAATTATTAGGAGAGATACAGGTCGAAAAGTGAATAAATAAATTTTAACAGTCGTACAAGTCGTAAACGGTAAGTGATAAAAAAAAAATTATTTAGAAGAAAAGATGGGAAATTCAATCATCTACAAGAAAGGTTATTACCATTTTTTGCCTAAAGTGCACGGTATCGGAGATATTGGCCAATACGGCTTTCCTCAAAATGGCGGCCCTTGCGCTCCCTTAATCACGTACTGAATGTAAATATCGTATATCCTCTACATTTTGTTGATTACTTTTACGTACATAATGACGTTTAAATAAATCACCTTCACGCGATATATAGGTTGGTTAAAATCATCGCCTGACGGGTACTCAACCAAAGCGTTTTGTGCTTATTGCAAGACGATTCTCATCGCTCATAAGAAAACTATACAAGATCATTCTTTATCGAAAAAAAACACACACAGGTTACCAAAAATCAGGACACCATTGCCGCTTCACCGAAAATCGATACATTCACTAAACTAACTCTGTCCCCAACAACGAAAGGAAGCCGAATTGAAAATCGCGACGTACGTGGCAGAGCATTGCCACGTAAAAGTGTTTGAAGTTCGTTGGTATTTAGGTACAATTACAAATACTCAAATATAAAAAATAGACAAAAGAAATATATCATTACTATATTAATTACGATTAAACAGTCTTGTATTTATTGAGAGCGGGGTAAGGGTTTTCACTTTCGAGAAATCGAATTTTTTTTTTGTCTCATCTTATTGTTTAACATTTCAAGAATATGTCCTTAAAATTTTCAACCGATCTAAGCAATATTCTTGAAGTTATTGTCTTATTAATCTCCTGGCCTTTAACGCTATACCTCTAACAGCTGCGGGCGGTCGGGCTAGCAGTGCACTTTAGACGCGTTTTTCTCAAAACTACTTTTTCAAAGTCCGTGTTCACTGCCATTTAAAAACTACTTGACCGATTCATTTCAAACTTTGTACACATTTTCTACACATAAAATACCTCCCCCCAACGTTCAGTTAAATTTTGTTTTTTTTTACATTAAGGGTGTTTCCCACCAACAAAATGGCGGAATTTTTCGTGGAAAATAACAGTTCACACTTTAGATGGCCGCGAAAAATTTTTTAATGAAAAAAAAAATTATCAGAGAACGTTGGGGGGAAGATTTGATTATAATTTGACTAAATTTTCATGGTTTTTCATTTTCAGATAATTTCCGGCCGAGTTATAGTGAACACCGCAAATAGTTTTTTTTTCCAAGACGTTCTCTGGGGGAAGCTCTGTCACGGGCTTATGCTTCGCTATTTCTGCATGAAAAAATTACGCAACATTGTCAAAAGTATGCTCAATAATGTACAAAAGGTTCGAATAAAATTGCCCAATCCATATTTGAGAAAAAATATCGCAAAAAAAGTGTTTTTTTTACGCTGAAACCCTTGCCCCTCCCTTGAAGCATGTATTCATTTTTTTTTTAAATCTAAACCAAACTGCACCGCCATCTAGGGTGCGTTCCTGGTGCCGTTCGAGCTGAAACGTTGACACTTTGCCGTTGGCACGATAAACAATGGCCTGGCGGCGGATGGGGACAATCTAGGGGATTTCTAGGGGAAAGCAAAATGAACCTTGGGGGAATCCGCACGGACCACCTGGCGCCACTGGTTCATTTGCGACTTCGTGAAAACGAGAATCATCATAGTCGAATCTGCACTGTGTGGAATCTGTTTTACCGGCGAGTCATCGGTTTTAGGAACGCGTAACCGCATTCTTCTTGTTTTATTTCCGTGAAATAAGGCGTAACAATCGCGTAGGGCTGTCTGTGATGGTCCGAGGGTTAGTAAAGTCCCTTTCTTCGTTTCAAGATGGCTTTCCGGTGGTCAGGTGTCGCGTTACGGTGCAAATTTATATTGAAAAAGAGGGGTGCCCCACGCCACTCTTGTAAATTTCATTTGAGAATTCGTTCCAGGCTCTTCACGTTTGTAACCTTAAAGGACCCTTTTGCTTTCACAATTGAATCCCCGGGGACACGTTATCCCGAAACTAATAATGACTTTTTAATCCAATCGCTAATCGCCCCTCGTCGCCCAATCAGAGACAAAACTAACGGCACTAAACGCTTCGGGAATTTTGTAAGAACGCTCAAAACGCTTCTTCGTGTCACGGGATTATTTACGAGCTCGCCACGGCGTGCCGGGCGAAATCCCCGAAAATGAAAGTCAGAGACACGCCGTGCCAACTCGAGCGCGCGCGGCAGGTGTCGGAACTTATTAGGTAGGTGCTAGGAGATCGAGAGTAATGTACGCGATACTTATAGAGTGGGGCTGGAGGAAGGAGGGAGTTCGCGCGCCAAACGCTCGGAAAGCCGTCCAACCGGGCCGGCAATTTGTGTCGCGGAAGATTTGGGAATGGGCGAGCCACCCCACGGACGAAAAATCGACACTGGTCGGGCCCACGGCGTTCCAGTATGGTCCGAAACGACCCAACATATTCAGGTGGTCCATTTTACCCCCACCACGCTAATTCTTGTACACGGCAATCGCGCCGGCGAAATATTTATATAATATAGAGAGATATACAACAAACTGGGGTGTTCCATTTTACCCCATCCCTCCAATTTATCCGTACGGCGGTGGCTATATATTTTTTTTTTATGGATACAATTACACGGCAGGTAAATATCACCGACAATCTTTTTCCAATTCCGTTTCATGAATAAAATATTTTGTTCACCCCTGAAGTTAACGGGTCAGGCCACTCTAGAGGCCGAAAAAATAGGCTTTTTTGGGAATTTTTTTTCAGAAAAACTACAAAATAAATCGAGATTACAAATTAGGGTGTTCATCATACATATCAGTGACTGTATACATTAATTTTTTTGCAGCAATTAATTTCAAAATGGCGGCTGTGCAACGTTTTTGCGATGACGTCTCCGTTTTTGTTGGCCGGAAACATAACTCGGACAATTTTCAACCGATTCACTTGAAATTTTGAATATATCTTTAAAAATACATTGTCTATGGAAGTGCGTAGGATTTTTTTTTTATATTGCGTAGTTCGTTTGTTATTAACAATTTGCCGACGATTTTTGAAACAAATTTTTCACTTGTCCCTATAGAAGTCCGCCATTTGGCCAAAAATCAATATATCGAAAAAATCCTCCGCACTTCCATAGACAGTGTATTTTTAAAGAAATATTCAAAATTTCAAGTGAATCGGTTGAAAATTATCTGATTTATGTTTCCGGCCAACAAAAACGGAGACGTCATCGCAAAAACGCTGCAAAGCCGTCATCTTGAAATTAAATCGTTTAAAAAAATTATTGTATACAGTCACTGATATGTATGATAAACGCCCTATTTTGTAAACTTGATTTATTTTGTAGTTTTTCTAAAAAAAAAAAAAATTTCCAAAAAGCCTATTTTTTGGCTTCTAGATTGGCCTAACCCCTTAAATAACTCGTTAACATGCCTAAATCCCTACGGAAACAAATTGTATCCATTCCATGTGCCATTTTACCCCGTCCCTCCAATTCTTCCGTACGGCGGTGGCTATATATTTTTTTGAGTAAATATCGCCGAGTCTTTTACCGATTCCGTTTCACGAATAAAATATTTTGTTCACCCCTGAAGTTAAATAACTCGTTAACATGCCTAAACTCGTACGGAAACAAATTGTATCCATTTCATGTACCATTTTACCCCGTCCCTCCAATTCTTCCGTACGGCGGTGGCTATATATTTTTTTGAGTAAATATCGCCGAGTCTTTTACCGATTCCATTTCACGAATAAAATATTTTGTTCACCCCTGAAGTTAAATAACTCGTTACCATGCCTAAATCCCTACGGAAACAAATTGTATCCATTTCATGTTCCATTTTACCCCGTCCCTCCAATTCTTCCGTACGGCGGTGGCTATATATTTTTTTGAGTAAATATCGCCGAGTCTTTTACCGATTCCGTTTCACGAATAAAATATTTTGTTCACCCCTGAAGTTAAATAACTCGTTACCATGCCTAAATCCCTACGGAAACAAATTGTATCCATTTCATGTTCCATTTTACCCCGTCCCTCCAATTCTTCCTCACGGCGGTGGCTATATATATTTTTTTTTAGTAAATATCGCCGACAATCCTTTCCCGATTACGTTTCGTGATTAAAATATTTTGGTCAACCCTGAAGTTAAATGGCTCCTTACCATACCTTACCATACCCTACACTGAAACAAATTCTATCATAGCAATACACCTGTATATTTCTTTCGAATGTATGAAAAATATTTGTAAAATATATGAAAGTTCTAAATAATTCATATGAATTTGTAAATAAAATATGCATTTTTCTTATATTTTTCAATAAATACATTTTTTCCGTCGAGGTAAGGAAAAAAAAAAAGAGATGCGGTTTTGAAGGATCGCCATATACAGTTGAGAGTCGTATTTACGAGCGAGATAAAGAAATAAAAACGTGACCGAGAGCGCGAGACAAGGTCCGAGAACAGAAAACATCAATTCGTCAAGATTCACTGTAACTTCGATTTTGGCAATTTTATAAAATTAACCCCGATTTTGGCCAACCCGTTAAAACCCATTAAAACCCGTTAAAACCGTGAATTCCGAAGAAATATCTTGAAACTCACCGACCTCGGTTTTGGCAACTTTTCAAAATTCTCTAACCCCGTTTTTGGCAACTAGAGATACGAGTTTGGGCGAATTTTGAGGAATTGCCATAATCGAGGTTGAAAAATTTATACGTTCGAGGCTTCTATTTTTCAACCTGCTTCCCCGTTGGCTCGAGCGGTAATAAAAGTTTCACCACAGAATCGTTGGTGGTCCAACAGGCCCGAAGAAAACTCACCCTTTCGCGTCCAAACGGTCAGCTTCGCCGCGAAACGAAAAATCCTCCAAATGATTTTTTACCGACGCCAGCGATCGAACCCTTCTTTCGCACGAGCCAGGACTTACGAAAACGAAAGACGAATAAAAACAACCAAAACACACTTTGAGACGCTCCGCGCGCGCACACGTACTCGATCAAATCACTGCACACTTTACATGGTCCCTTTCGGCGAGATCGAAGATTCACAAATTTTCTCGTATAATTCGTCTCTTTTTACTTTACCCTTCGCTCTAATGTTTCAATCATATATGTTTGTATGTTCGCGCATTGTATGATATTTATTGTATTGGAAAAACAAGTGATTTGTTTTCGGTGTGTATACACCGATGCGTATAAGACGTAGGGACGGGAGCGTGTGCGATGAAACGCAACACGATGCGCTGCTCGGAGTGCTCGCTGTTGCTCGGCGTCTCCGTTGGCGTCCACGAGAACACTGGAATGCAGACCGACGGGTTTTGAACCATGAAGTATATAGCGCAAAGGCCCCCTTGTGGTGGATGCGCTCTCCGGAATATATCTATTCTAGCGCGCAGGTCTCTATGGTGTTGATCTGACGTCACGTCTCTTAAACCACGTGACTTGCACGTGAATTTTTCTTTTATATATATCTATATATATATATATTATTTTTCTCTTGGAGTTTTGAAACTTTAACCCTCACCTATACTTATCAGTACTTATACCGAGATTTATGGGCCGTAGTGACCAATAGGAGATCGTCTGTCGGACTATTTATTTTTAAACCGCGTTCGTTGGACGCTTTGAAGTTTTCGTCTCGTGTATTTACGAAAAAAGTAAAAGAACAAAGATTTTTCAACGAACATAGACGAGCGACGAGTGGTAAATTTGAATAATATTTCAGAGACGTTAATTTAACGTTTTATTTGGCGAATTCAATTTTTTTAACGACCATCGATTTTATACCAACGATCGTTCCGAACGTTATATAGTATATTGAAATTTTTGTTATTACTTTTCATAGAGATAAACAAAATTGTTTCGCGATAAGTAATTGTCATGGAATTATGTAGGATCAGGCTTTTTATCGAATATTATGACACTTATATTTCTCGCTCATTTATTTCCAATCGAAAGTTTACATTTTCTTTTGTACACGCATTATTGTTTGTGAATTCGTGAACCCGCTCACCTCGTTAGCGCCTTTAGAATACGGCCTTGTCCGACGGTCTCGGCGTCAACTCGCCGAAAAACTCGAATAACCTTTTACCGTTTCATACCGGTTGATGAATCATAAATATTCGTGAATCCTCGCGGTTATTCATTATCGAGAATATTAGTAAAAACTTTGCGATAAAAACCGTTACGAAAAGTTCCAAAAGAATACACTATGCGCGCATTCTCCTGATTGGCCAAATCTGAGCCAATAGGGATCGAGGTATTCAGGCCTCCTTACTCGTGAGAATTACACTTCCGGGACTCCCTGCTCTGCGAAAAAGATATAAGTAACGTCTATATTATGTTACGACATTTGGCCGAAAGACAGAGGTCGCTAAACGTCAATTCTGAATCTTGGCAAAAAGTAACATCTTTCAATCTTTATATGATTGTACGCCTGATCTATTTTCAATATTTCTGGATACTGGGATGTGGATTTATGATTGAGGATCGAAAATAATTCATAGACGCGTTCTTGTCGTATACTTTAAAGTTCTGTCGTAGTTACAGCCTAAGATATTACACCCAAGTTATCAAAAATATTCGTGAATCTTCGCGGTAATTATTATCGAGAATATTAACAAAAACTTTGCGATAAAAACCGTTACGAAAAGTTTCAAACGAATACACTATACGCGCATTCTCCTGATTGGCCAACTCTGAGCCAATAGGAATCGAGTTATCGCCCGCCACTCCTCGCTCGTGAGAATTACACTTCCGGGACTCCCTGCTCTGCAAAAAACATATATACGTAACGTCAATACGTATTATGTTACGACATTTGGCCCAAAGACAGAGGTCGCTAAACGTCAATTCTGAATTTTGGCAAAAAGTAACATCTTTCAATCTTTATACGATTGTACGCCTGATCTATTTTCAATATTTCTGGATACTGGGATGTGGATTTATGATGGAAGATCGAAAATAATTCATAGACGCGTTCTTGTCGTATACTTTAAAGTTCTGTCGTAGTTACAGCCTAAGATATTACACTCAAGTTATCAAAAATATTCGTGAATCTTCGCGGTAATTATTATCGAGAATATTAGCACAAAAACATTGCGATAGAAACCGTTACGAAGAGTTTCAAAAGAATACACTTACGCGCATTCTCCTGATTGGCCAACTTTGAGCCAATAGGATTCGAGGTATCGACCCCTAATCCGTACTCGTGAGAATTACACTTCCGGGATCCCCCTGCTCTGCGAAAAAGATGTTAGAACATTTGGCCGAAAGACAGAGGTCGCTAAACGTCAATTCCGGATATTGGCAAAAAGTAACATCTTTTATGGCCGTAGTCTGGTCTAGAGCGAGATTTTTGACGTCATTTCTAACGTGCAATAACGTTTGAACCGTTGAAGTTGTCTCGATGAAACACGTGCATTTATTGATCCTTAGAGAATACTTGTACATTGAAAAAAAAAGAATTATTTCAAATATTTTCATGTAGTTTTTTGCCATGTTGCAACATGGTGCGCCTCAATCGGCGCCCACTCTGGACGATGTTGTATGCATCTGAAAAAAAAATAAAAATACATATTCTCAATCTGTACGAGTATTCCGAGCACTGGTAGCAGAATTGGTACTTAAAAAAATTTGTTGACAAAATGGCGGCCTGTTGAACTTTAATGATATTTCATACATTTTCGGGTATTCGACGATTTATAAAGTGTCGGCAAAATTATTGTTCGACTCGATAAAAAATTTTTTTAAGTACCAATTCTGCTACCAGTCCTCAGAATACTCATACAGATTGAGAATATATATATATATTTTTTTTTTCAGATGCACACAACATCGTCCAGAGTGGGCGAACGAGGACCATGTTAAAAGGCAAAAAACTACATGAAAATATTTAAAATAATTTTTTTTTTTAACGTACAAGTATTCTCTAAAGATCAATAAATGCACGTGTAAATTTTCATCAAGGCAACATCAACGGTTTAAACGTTATTGCGCATTAGAAATGACGTCGAAAATCTCGCTCTAGACCAGACTACGGCCTTAAGGCCTTACATACGTCGAGAATTTTCAAAAAATCGATTTTTCTTTTGTTCACAGATTATTATTCCTTATAGTCTTGGGCGTATTTCTGTTTAAGCTGATTGTAAAAATTCCCCATAGTTCAAAAGTTATTGTAGATAATGTGACTGCCCGACGAAAGGACAAAGGCGAATCAACGCTACCAAAGCAACAAAAGAGGCCAGAACAATTCGTCGATTAGAAAAAAATAAACAACAACAATTTTTTACTGACAAGAAAGCCGTACGATATGAAGCTGGAATGGGAGATTAGACGTAAGTTAACTAAATAAATTTAAAAAAATTCATAAAGTTCTTGCTCCAGCCGCGCGCGACTTCGAGCGAAACGCGCTTGAAACTTTAAACGCGTTTTTCTCAAAACTACTTTTTCTGACACGGTCGGCATGATAACTCGTACGGTTTTTAATATTTTTCCATGATTTTTTTTTTTTAATATTCGGAATTGTTTTTTCTATAGTCTGTCGAGCCGGATTTTTAAAATTATAATTAGAAAATTTTATAAAAACAATTAAAGTGTGACTTTTTTCACACAAACTTAACATTTTTTTCTTAAATTACCGTAAATTGTTTAATTTTCTCGAATTTCAAAAATCCGGCTCGACAGAACTATAACTACTACCTTATTTTACAAGAATTTCTTCACATTTTGCATATCCGTCAACATTTGAGGAAGAAATACTGCCGACCGTGAAGCAACTTTTTTTTTTACAGTGCTTCAAAAAATGTGATTTTTCATGTTGTAATTTTTGAAAAAAAAAATTGAAATAAATTTTTTTACAAACTTAACACGGTAATAAACAATGTGTGAGAATTTTTTTTATCAATTTCTATTTCTATCCCTCCTAAAAACAGTTTTTCTTTTGGTACGTTTTCGGTACCGCTGGACGTATGTAAAGCCTTAAACGCGTTTTTCTCAAAACTACTTTTTCCGACACGGTCGGCATGATAACTCGTACGGTTTTTGATATTTTTTCATGATTTTTTTTTTAAATATTCGGAATTGTTTTCTCTATAGTCTGTCGAGCCGGATTTTTAAAATTATAATTAGAAAATTTTATAAAAACAATTAAAGTGTGACTTTTTTCACACAAACTTAACATTTTTTTCTTAAATTACCGTAAATTGTTTAATTTTCTCGAATTTCAAAAATCCGGCTCGACAGAACTATAACTACTACCTTATTTTACAAGAATTTCTTTACATTTTGCAGATCCGTCAACATTTGAGGAAGAAATACTGCCGACCGTGGAGCAACTTTTTTTTTTACAGTGCTTCAAAAAATGTGATTTTTCATGTTGTAATTTTTGAAAAAAAAAATTGAAATACATTTTTTTACAAACTTAACACGGTAATGAACAATGTGTAAGAATTTTTTTTATCAATTTCTATTTCTATCCCTCCTAAAAACAGTTTTTCTTTTCGTACGTTTTCGGTACCGCTGGACGTATGGTAAGTCCTTAATCTTTATTCGATCGTACGCCTGATCTATTTACAATATTTCTGGATAACGGGATGTGGACTTATGATTGAGGATCCGAAAATAATTCACAGACGCAGTTTTTGTCATATCCTTTAGATAAAGTTCTGTCGTAGTTACAGCCTAAGATATTACACTCAAGTTGTATAAGCAAGGCCAAAAACTTAACAAACATTTTACAGTATGTGTGTGTGTGTTTCGTTTGAAATTAATAATAATAATGTTAATAATAATAATAATAATAATCAATAATCAATATTACACATTACGCCAACAAAATTCTTAAAATGTACAATATACATAATATTTTCAATATATATATTTATATATATATTAAATATATATATATATATATATATATATATATATATATACACATATATAATATATTTATTATAAATAATAGAGGTGAAATTTATCGAAATCTAAAAATAAAGGATTTCTCTTTTTTGGCACAACGTCATGCAACAGAAGCAAATGAAACACCATTGTGGCATTTTGATTGTCCGTGGCTGGGTGTGTTTCGCATTATTTCTTCTCCTCTTCGTCTTTTCTTTTTTTTTTTCATTTAATTCATTTCTCGTCAATCGTTTGTTAATTTTGTTATTTGTATGCTTCATTTACGTCCGTACGCGGTGCTCACGTTAATCGCTTATCGTTCAACATGATTTTTTACCTCCCTTCGGTTGTTTCGGAGTTAACAAATTCGTACGTCAGCCGGCACTCGCGGTAATGATTATCGGGATCGATGCCCCGATCGAGGCGCGAACGATCGTGCGGAAAAAAACGAAATTACGTCGAATTGAGAATCGCGCTATGCAATTATATATTTTGTTTCTTTTCTTTTCACGCAAACGATTTTTCTTCGTGGCGCTCGATCGACGCGATCCAAGACTCTCATTATTTTTTACATTTTTTTTTACATTTAGCTCTTATTTTTTTTTTTTCTTCCTTATATCGACACGGCGAATCTACGCTCCGTTATACATATAAAAAAAAAAAACAAAAAAAGAAAAAACCGGCCGACTAGAGTATTTCATCCGGTATCAGGTGTTCCTGGTGTATATTGCTTTCGTTTATTTATTTTTTTATTTTATTTTTTTTCGTTTTTTCTTCTTCCCCATTTGTCCCCGTCATGATTGATACAAGTTTCCGCACTAAACGTACAACTTAACGTTTAGCTACTGCTAAGTATTCGTCTTTTTTTTTTCGTGTATGCATAGTTTTTTTTTTGTATCTTTGTATTTTTTTGTATTCTTCTTCTTTTTTTTTTTTTATCAATGATTCCTCCGTTGTTTTAATTGTTTTTGGGTGATAATAAACGACCTCTCACTCGTCCCTTCCCACCTCTCCGAAAATCTCGGCCACCTAAGTCAATTAGTTTAGAATAAGCTACATGGAAGAACGGACCTTCAGTCGTGTAACGAACGAAAGCTGGAGCTTTGAAGAGAAAAACAAAAAATAGAACGCTTCTCGTCCTCGATCGCCAGACACTCGTTAAACGCATCGTCGTCGAACTATTAATTATGTATTTTTTGTCATTTTATATTTCGTTTACTTGGATATTTCTTTATTTTCGTTCGCGGCAACGTGACCCGCGGAACACCCATACGTGTTATATAAACTTTCGCGACGGTAACAGTGTCATTGGAAATATTAAAATTTTGTTGTCATCATTTTTATGAAAGCCAATGAATACAGGTATATTCGTTCAACGCGAGGAGCGAAGGGCAGGGGGAGCAAATGAAATCGCGAGTACAAAATGGTGGGCGTTGTTTGGTTTGCGCTACGAAGGTGCGTTTACCCGTGCAAACGCCTTTTGTGCCATTTTTTTTATTTTTTTTAAATATATATTCTGTTCGTCTCTCCGATTCCTTCGCTACCTCCGTCAGATCGTCGTTTATTAACGGTTCTTTCCATTTCTTCTGTGCTGTAATTTTTTTTTTTTTTTAGATTTTCAACGGTTTTTCTTCTTCTTTCTTAATTCGCTTCGTTAAGCTCTAAATGAACTGTGCATCAGCGAATCGTTAGGAAGAGCTTCATATCACACGGGCAGAACCCTGTAAAAATATACCTTCTCTCTCTCTCTCTCTTTCTCGCTTTCTTTCTCTCTATATAGACAACTACGGACGCGCATGGAATTTAACATTCGTGAACCGGTCGCTCGTTCGCTGCTAATTCACGCGCCGGACTGATAGCCGGAAACTAGGGCAGGATAAAGTAATATCGAAGTGTTGGTCACTTCAAGCGGTCGAGTACTAAGTACTTCAAGTATTTGACGCACCAGATACTTAGAGGTTGGAAGTACTTAAGTTTTCTTAGTATCAAATACTCGAGGTATTTTGAACGCTAAGTACTCCAAAGTACTTTGAGTACCAGGTATTCCAAGGTGTTTTGGGTATCGAGTATTCGAAGTATTTTAAATACCGTACGCACGAATTTTTTTGAGTACCGCGTACTCGGAGTATTGAGTACCGAGCGATCGGATTGCCATGAGTACTGAGTACTCGAAATATTGCGAGTGCCGAGCACTTGAATTGTTGTGAGTACTTACTACTCAAAGTATTTCGAGTACCCAAATTGCTGCGAGTACCGAGTACTTGAAGTATTGTGGGTACCGAGTACTTGGTGTATTTTGATGGTCGAGTACTCAAACCATTTTGACTACCAAGTACTTAAAGTATTTAAAATACTTAGGACTCAACATATACGAAGTGGATAGTACCGCAATCATCGGAAGCGTCAAGTACTTCAGGTAAACTGCCGAATGATTGAAATACCAAATACTTGAAGTAGTTCAAGTACCGAGTACTTGAAATATTTGAACGAGCAAGTCCTTAAAGTGGCACAAGCTCCAAGTACGCTGCGCACTTCAAGTACCAAGTACTTTAAGTATTTTAAATATCGACCAATTCAAGTATTTCAAGTACCAAGTACCATAAATGTTCGAAGCACCCAGCGTTAAAAAAATCAAATACTCGTAGTACTTCGGGTACGGTAAGTGCTTTCGGAGAACTGGAGTCGGCCAAGTACAGTGAGTACTTTAGTCGCTTCAAGTACCGAGTAATTCAGGTACTTCCGGTACTTGAATTGCGAAGTACCTAATCCATCAGGCACTCGGTCCGTGCTACGTCGAAACTTGACGTTCAAACGCGAGCACATGCGATAATATCAATGTACGATATTTTTCGAA
The DNA here is from genome assembly GCA_958009045.1 of Oxytorus armatus. Taxonomy (NCBI): domain Eukaryota; kingdom Metazoa; phylum Arthropoda; class Insecta; order Hymenoptera; family Ichneumonidae; genus Oxytorus; species Oxytorus armatus. The sequence continues at coordinate 1,241,480 of OY253748.1, read as the reverse complement.
TCCCCCCACCCCCCGTTCGTCTAATAGAAAATCAAATATTTTCCGAAAGATTGCGCAAAACGACGACTTTCCATTTGTAAAAATAAGAACAACGCAATATATGTGGTTCTTCTCTGCCCGATTCGTTAAGCCCGTGAAAGTACTCGAGGGAATTTCTTCAAATCGATAAGTTTCGTTCGACAAACGAGAAGCCACGAAGTTTGCGCGTAGTAAAGGATAATCATTCAATCGTCAAAATATCAAATATATTAACCCTGATGAAAATATAAATAATGAAACGTTAAAAAATTTTTTTAGTTAATTTTAATATCGCACAGCGTCCCAACGTCTCTGAGCCCAAAACACCGGTTCCTGAAGGGTCGGAGGCACAACGATTAATGAAAGATTTACCAATCTTTTTCACTTATCTTCTTTACCGTTTTTTTCCTTTTGGTTTAAGGAATAAAATATTCGCTTTACAACACGGGACGTCGTTGAAAAACGAAAAATTGCGAATGAGACAGTAAACTAGCGGAACCGAGTACGAGAAGACCGGAATCTTTTATGCGCGCCGCGTATATGATTTACACGCTACTTATATGCTTTACAGAACAATTGAAAATTGTTTCAAAAGCCCGCCACGAATAGAGTAGAAAAAGGCGATAACTGATAATATATACGTATATACAGGGTGTCCCAAAACAAGCACGTTAGAGTGACACGGGGGTTAGATTCACCCCGAACCTATCAGAATAAACAAATATGACCTCAATAAAGATCTCATGGTTTTCGAGAAAAATCGTCTTTTTTGATTTTTCGGAGAAACGCTACCTAGGCCTTAAAATAAATAAAAAAAACGATTTTTCTCGAAAACCATAAGACTTTTACTAAGGTCATATTTGTTTTTTTTTTTATAGGTCCAGAGCCAATCTAACCCCCGTGTCAGTCTGACGTGCTAGTTTTGGGACACCCTCTATATGTAGTAGGGTGGTTCTTAATTTGGTGATGTTGGAAATTCTTTGGTATTGTTCCTTGAAAGTAATCAACATATCCAGAAAAAAAATTGGGCGCAAGCGGAACTTTGTCCAATAATTCTAACCGACCCCACCGAGCTGTCGAATTTTTATATGAAAAAATGCATGCATTCAAAATTTTGTTAAGAAAATTGTTTATTATTTCAAAATTATTCGTGATAAAAAAATTATATATTGTGTTTTTATAGGAAATTTAATGCTCTACAAAAAAGGTATCTTGTAAAATTCTTGTGAATCTAATATTTATCACGTTATTAGTAAAAAACTGTCATCATTTATTTCAAAAATCCATCATTATGGCCAAAACAGGAGTTTGACGTCGAAAAACTGCAATGTATTCTTCATATGCAATTAGAAATATGAAGAGATACGTAGTGCACTCGATAACAGTATGTGAAATTTAAATTTTCAATTTTATCAATTTTATTATCATTCATGATAAATTTTTCTTCTTCGATCGATAAGGACATTGATTTCTTTATCAGTTCCAAATCGATGGCTTTTTTCGAAAGATTTGAAATCAACTCCTCATTTTTTGATATCGATGTGTGCGAGTGGATTTCTAATGAATATTATTCACGAGGCTTAAAAATTGTTAAAGGAATTAAAGTGGTTAACGATGTTGCAGAAAGAGGAGTGAAACTTATTACAGAGTACAATGATCGTCTCACTTATGACGAAGATCAGAAACAATTCATTGTACAAATAATTGAAGAATATAAAAAAAAATATCCTGATATTAACAAAGCAACTTTGCTCCAACCGATGTAATTCATTATTGTAAGTTGATTTTTAAAATATATAACATCGTTCATTATAATTCACAATAAAATTGATAAAATTGAAAATTTGAATATTGTTTACATTTCATTGTTGAGTGCGCTACGTATTTCTTCATAATCTTATATACATACGAAAAATAAATTGCAGCTATTCGACGTAAAACTCCTGTTTTGACCATAATTATCGACTTTTGGAATAAATGATGACAGTTTTTTGCTAATTACGTGATAAATATTAGATTCACGAGAATTTCACAAGATACCTTTTTTGTAGAGCATTATATTTCCTACAAAAAAGTTATATAAAATTCTTTTATCATAAATAGTTTTTAAATAATAAACAATTTTCTTAACTAAATGCTGTCGAATTTTTAAATGAAAAAATGCATGCATTCAAAATTTTGTTAAGAAAATTGTTTATTATTTCAAAACTATTCGTGATAAAAAAAAAATTTATATTGTGTTTTTATAGGAAATTTAATGCTCTACAAAAAAGGTATCTTGTAAAATTCTTGTGAATCTAATATTTATCACGTTATTAGCAAAAAACTGTCATAATTTATTTCCAAAGTCCATCATTATGGTCAAAACAGGAGTTTGACGTCGAAAAACTGCAATGTATTCTTCATATGCAATTAGAAATATGAAGAGATACGTAGTGCACTCGATAACAGTATGTGAACGATATTTAAATTTTCAATTTTATCAATTTTATTATCGTTCATGATAAATTTTTCTTCTTCGATCGATAAGGACATTGATTTCTTTATCAGTTCCAAATCGATGGCTTTTTTCGAAAGATTTGAAATCGACTCCTCATTTTTTGATATCGATGTGTGCGAGTGGATTTCTAATGAAAATTATTTACGAGGCTTAAAAATAGTTAAAGGTATTAAAGTGGTTAACGATGTTGCAGAAAGAGGAGTGAAACTTATTACAGAGTACAATGATCGTCTCGCTTATGATGAAGATCCGAAACAATTCATTCTACAAATAATTGAAGAATATTAAAAAAAAATATCCTGATATTAACAAAGCAACTTTGCTCCAACCGATGTAATTCATTATTGTAAGTTGATTTTAAAAATATATAACATCGTTCATTATAATTCATAATAAAATTGATAAAATTGAAAATTTGAATATTGTTTACATTTCATTGTTAAGTGCGCTACGTATTTCTTCATAATCTTATATACATACGAAAAATAAATTGCAGCTATTCGACGTCAAACTCCTGTTTTGACCATAATGATCGACTTTTGGAATAAATGATGACAGTTTTTTTGCTAATTACGTGATAAATATTAGATTCACGACGATTTCACAAGATACCTTTTTTGTAGAGCATTATATTTCCTACGAAAACGTTATATAAAATTCTTTTATCATAAATAGTTTTGAAATAATAAACAATTTTCTTAAAAAAATTTTGAATGCATGCATTTTTTCATATAAAAATTCGACAGCTCGGTGGAGTGGGTTAGAATTATTGTACAAAGTTCCGCTTGCGCCCAATTTTTTTTCCAGAAATGTCGATTATTTTTGAGGAACAATACCAAAGAATTTCCAACATCATCAAATTAAGAACCGCCCTAATATGTAGATATATATACATATTTTTGTTTTTTTTATTACATTTCCTTTCGTTCGTTACTTTTTTTCTCCACTCTTTGTTTCATCTCATGAACGTTTTGCCGTCGCGGTTGGACCTTGCCTATTTTCTGCGATAAATCGCCAATATATATCGCTCTCTCTCTTTCTCTCTCCCTATAATTGCAATTTCACGAATTACACCTCGCGTGTATACGCCGTATATATAAATATATATATATAGGGTATATTCATATATACATACACACCTTTGTTTTTTTTTGTTCTGTTTTGTTTTTTTTTTTTTTTTTTCAAATATATTATTCAATTTCTCTATTCGAATAGTTATTTCACTTGCATATCCATATATATGTATATATATTTTTATATATACACATACATATACCTATACATATCTACAGGGGAGAAAAAAAAATTAATATAGAACTCTATTATCATTAATTAAACTCTCTATCAATTAATATGTATAATTCCTCGCAACAGTTCTAAAAAGTTTTTACCGTTTTGTTTTTGCTTTTACTTTTTTTAATCTTTCGTCTCGCTACCCGATGTTCCTCAGTTACGGTAAATCGCGAGGAAATTCGCTCTCACGTCGAGCCTTATCTTTCAATTTTTGTTTTTTGTTTTTTTTTTCTGTGTTGTGTGTGTCTATTGTTTTTTTTTCCTTACACAACGATTCTTTCCGGTTCCGGGGATATCTCCCGTACAATCGTCTTCTGTTTTCTTCTTCCCCTCCCTCTCTCGCTTTTTCTCTCTCTCTCGCCTCGTTTACTCGTCTATTATTGCTTGTAGTTTCAGTGCTACCGAATTCGTTTTGGCATTTAGCGATTCACGCTCGTATGAAAAACGTTTTGTGTGTGTGTGTTTGCGTGTGTGGCTGTTTTTTTTATTTGTTGCTCTTCTTCGAAGCACCCTCGGCGCACGGCGTCGCCTTTTTATAGGAGTATTAGAAAAGAAAGAAAAGAAAAAAAAGAAAAAAAAAAAAGAGATGCGACGCTCATCACGATTCTCATCATCGCGCTACTAAACGCTAATGATAACTTTTACCTCGTCGGAACCTTATCGAAAATATTGCTTTGGCCGCTAAATCGTCGCTTTTTTTCTTCTCTCCCTCCGCCCATAAAGCGCGCGCGATGTATTTAGTATCGTACTTTCCTTTTTGTCATTACGCTTTGTTCTCCCTCGTTTCATTCCTCGCTCGACACTGTTGTTCTGATTTTTTGTCCCCCTATCCCCCAATTTTGTGTGCCCCATCGCGCACCGAGAGCACCAGTTATTAACGCACTTCAACCCCTAACTTGCTTGAGATACCTGTTTCCCTCGCCCCACTCGCGCCAGCGTCTGCGTCTCTTGTCCGGCAGGCTCGTGTAATCGTTCGGGGTCGAGCGTCTCTTTGATTTTGGCGCCGTGGTGGATTTCGTCGTAGCTACGATCGTCGTCGTCGTCGTCGTCGTTGTTGTTCCGCTGCTCGTCGTCGTCGCCGTCGTCGTCTGCGTCGTCGGAGTCGTTGACGCTGACTCGCGTGCCTGACGATCGCGCGCGCTATGGTGGCCGAGTGCTGTACTAACGCCAGCGAGATTCAACAGAGCGTCCGCACCCTCGGCTATTTTTCTCTGCTCGTCGACGTCCGGTACCGTCATTTCCGCGCTCGATCTCTTGCTGCAATTTAAGAAAGATAAATTAATAGATTAAATTACTAAAAACAAAATGTATTGCTCGATAATTGATTTGTTTTTTTCTTGCTCGTTGTGGGGTCAGAGGCGGAGCATCGATTCGAGAGAAAGTGGAAAGAGAAAACGAACATTTTGTTCTCATCGGGTTTACGCGATTATAATTTATTAATTTCTTTTGAATATTTATTCCCACCTGTCCAGCTTCACTGAGGTAATGCAACTGTAGGTGTGATCCTCGCTCGAACTCCTCGTGATCACCGGCACCAATTTCTCAGGCTCCGCCGGTTTCCTTTTGCGATCTACGAACACAATTTTACGAAATTTTTCTATACTCCGCTATCGATATGGAAGTGTAGTATGTTCCCGAAATTAATCGTCCCCAAAAAAGGAACTATATGGCGCGGTAAACGTGCTCTCATATCTACCAGCCCGAATGCCAGAGTTCGAGGACTGAGCAATAGATACGTTGCTATTATGATCCTCCTTTTCTATTATGCCGTATCAATTATCAATTATCGATTGTCAATTGTCAATTATCAATTGTCAATTGTCAATTATCAATTGTCAATTATCAATTGTCAATTATCAATTGTCAATTATCAATTATCAATTATCAATTATCAATTATCAATTATCAATTATCAATTGTCAATTATTAATTATTATCTAATAATTATCAATTATCAATTATCGATTATTAATTATCAATTATCAATTATCAATTATCAATTATCAATTATCAATTATCAATTATCAATTATCAATTGTCAATTGTCAATTATCAATTATCAATTGTCAATTATTAATTATTTTCTAATAATTATCAATTATCAATTATCAATTGTCAATTGTCAATTATTAATTATTATCTAATAATTATCAATTATCAATTATCAATTGTCAATGATTAATTATTATCTAATAATTATCAATTATCAATTCTTAATTGTCAATTATCAATTATCAATTATCAATTATTAATTATCAATTATCAATTATCAATTATCAATTATCAATTATCAATTATCAATTGTCAATTATCAATTATCAATTATCAATTGTCAATAATCAATTGTCAATTGTCAATTATCAATTGTCAATTGTCAATTATCAATTGTCAATTATCAATTCTTAATTGTCAATTATCAATTGTCAATTATCAATTACTAATTATCAATTGTCAATTATCGATTATTAATTATCAATTATCAATTCTCAATTGTCAATTATTAATTATTATCTAATAATTATCAATTATCAATTCTTAATTGTCAATTATCAATTATCAATTATTAATTATCAATTGTCAATTATCAATTGTCAATTATCAATTATCAATTGTCAATAATCAATTGTCAATAATCAATTGTCAATTGTCAATTGTCAATTGTCAATTATCAATTGTCAATTATCAATTCTTAATTGTCAATTATCAATTGTCAATTATTAATTATCAATTGTCAATTATCAATTATTAATTATCAATTGTCAATTATCAATTGTTAATTATCAATTGTCAATTATCTATATATAAAAAAAAAATTTTTTAAAAAAATTATCAATTGTCAATTATCAATTGTCAATTATCATCTAATAATTATCAATTGTCAATTGTCAATTGTCAATTATCAATTGACAATTGTCAATTATCAATTGTCAATTATTAATTATTATCTAATAATTATCAATCATTAATTATTACGGCATAATGAAAAAGGCGGTTGCCCGATCATAATAGCAACGTATCTACTGCTGTGTCTTCGAACTCCGGCATTCAGGCTGATAGATATGAGAACACGTTTACCGCGCCATCAGGCAGCATTGCGGTTCAATAGTGAAGGGATTCTTCAGTCTGGTTACGATTTTGGAGACGAGTTTGGGGGCGATGCATTTAGGGAACAAGCTACCCTACCATCGACATCACTTTTTCGATATTTAATGTATCGAAGTTCGATTCTCGAGTGTCATAACTTTTTTTACTAAAAGCAATGAGAACTTCCGAATTCGTACGACGTAAAGAGCCGTTTCGGTTGAGAAATCTTAAAACGATCCTCAAATCACAATTTGTGTTGACGATAATATTAATTCTTCTTGCGCGGCTTCTCGCGTACTTCGGTTCTGTAAGATTGGACATGAATTTGCCGATAAATTCTTTCGTAAACGATGTGACAAAGCAGCAAATAAAAAATGTCTTATCCAGGTCTCCGTCCTCTCTGCCATTAGGCCGATTGTGCAAAGTATTTGATTTAAACGGAGATGTAACAATCAATAAAAACGTTACCTTTGTTGTGATTCAATATGATCGGTCCGTGTTTGAACGAAAGCATGGCAACAGCCGCGGCGTCAACGTCACTGTCGAACTCGAGCTCGGAATTGTCACCGATATTGCTCGAGGCGAGCCTCTTCGATAAATAAGGAAAAAGAACGGGATCGGGTAGTCTCGTGCTCGTGCTCTTGCGCGGCGTTTTGTCGGGGGACGAGAGATTTTGCGCGGTCGGAGGTGGAAATGGCGCTCGTGAAAGTGCTTGAATTAAATTTGGACGATACTGAGCGTCCACCATCCAGAGCGAACCTTTGCCCAAATTCTGTAAAATGGAAATTTGCTTCGTGACTAGGGGAAGCAAAGAAACATAAAAAAAAAAAGCGACGCCTTATACTGGGGTAGGGTGGTTCTTAATTTGGTGATGCTGGAAATTCTTTGGTATTGTTCCTCAAAAGTAATCAACATATCTAGAAAAAAAATTGGGCGCAAGCGGAACTTTGTCCAATAATTCTAACCCACCCCACCGAGCTGTCGAATTTTTATATGGAAAAATGCACGCACTCAAAATTTTGTTACGAAAATTGTTTATTATTTCAAAAATATTTATGATAAAAGAATTTTATATAACGTTTTTGTAGGAAATATAAAGCTCTACAAAAACGGTATCTTGTGAAATTCTCGTGAATCTAATATTTATCACGTAATTAGCAAAAGAACTGTCATCATTTATTTCAAAAGTCGATCATTATGATCAAAACAGGAGTTTGACGTCGAATAGCTGCAATTTATTTTTCGTATGTATATAAGGTTATGAAGAAATACGTAGCGCACTCAACGATGAAACGTAAACAATATTCAAATTTTCAATTTTATCAATTTTATTGTGAATTATAATGAATGATGTCATATATTTTAAAAATCAACTTACAATAATGAATTACATCGGTTGGAGCAAAGTTGCTTTGTTAATATCAGGATATTTTTGTTTATATTCTTCAATTATTTGTACAATGAATTGTTTCTGATCTTCGTCATAAGTGAGACGATCATTGTACTCTGTGATAAGTTTCACTCCTCTTTCTGCAACATCGTTAACCACTTTAATTCCTTTAACTATTTGTAAGCCTCGTAAATAATTTTCATTAGAAATCCACTCGCTCACATTGATATCAAAAAATGAGGAGTCGATTTCAAATCTTTCGAAAAAAGCCATCGATTTGGAACGGATAAAGAAATCAATGTCCTTATCGATCAAAGAAGAAAAATTTATCATGAATGATAATAAAATTGATAAAATTGAAAATTTAAATATCGTTCACATACCGTTATTGAGTGCACTACGTATCTCTTCATATTTCTAATTGCATACGAAGAATACATTGCAGTTTTTCGACGTCAAACTCCTGTTTTGGCCATAATGATGGACTATTGGAATAAATGATGACAGTTTTTTGCTAATAACGTGATAAATATTAGATTCACAAGAATTTTACAGGATACCTTTTTTGTAGAGCATTAAATTTCCTATAAAAACACAATATAACATTTTGTTATCACGAATAGTTTTGAAATAATAAACAATTTCCTTAACAAAATTTTGAATGCATACATTTTTTCATATAAAAATTCGACAGCATTTTGTTAAGAAAATTGTCTATTATTTCAAAAATATTTATGATAAAAGAATTGTATATAACGTTTTTGTAGGAAATATAATGCTCTACAAAAAAGGTATCTTGTGAAATTCTCGTGAATCTAATAGTTATCACGTAATTAGCAAAAAACTGTCATCATTTATTTCAAAAGTCGATCATTATGGTCAAAACAGGAGTTTGACGTCGAATAGCTGCAATTTATTTTTCGTATGTATATAAGATTATGAAGAAATACGTAGCGCACTCAACAATGAAACGTAAACAATATTCAAATTTTCAATTTTATCAATTTTATTGTGAATTATAATGAATGATGTCGTATATTTTAAAAATCAACTTACAATAATGAATTACATCGGTTGGAGCAAAGTTGCTTTGTTAATATCAGGATATTTTTTTTTTATATTCTTCAATTATTTGTACAATGAATTGTTTCTGATCTTCGTCATAAGTGAGACGATCATTGTACTCTGTAATAAGTTTCACTCCTCTTTCTGCAACATCGTTAACCACTTTAATTCCTTTAACTATTTTTAAGCCTTGTAAATAATTTTCATTAGAAATCCACTCGCTCACATCGATATCAAAAAATGAGGAGTTGATTTCAAATCTTTTGAAAAAATCCATCGATTTAGAACTGATAAAGAAATCAATGTCCTTATCGATCAAAGAAGAAAAATTTATCATGAATGATAATAAAAGTGGTAAAATTGAAAATTTAAATATCGTTCACATACTGTTATTGAGTGCACTACGTATCTCTTCATAATTCTAATTGCATACGAAGAATACATTGCAGTTTTTCGACGTCAAACTCCTGTTTTGGCCATAATGATGGACTTTTGGAATAAATGATGACAGTTTTTGGCTAATAACGTGATAAATATTAGATTCACAAGAATTTTACAAGATACCTTTTTTGTAGAGCATTAAATTTCCTATAAAAACACAATATAAAATTTTTTTATCCCGAATAGTTTTGAAATAATAAACGATTTTCTTAACAAAATTTTGAATGCATGCATTTTCCTTTCTTAAAAAAGACATGACACTCGATTCTCGAAACTCTCGAAATGCGAGATAAATATATCGAATTTTGAAGCCAGTTTATCGTCAATCTGATTGGTTGTCGTAAAGGGCGCGTAATTCAAACACGATTTAGTTCACTATGAAACAACATCTATGGTATACAAAGATTTAATCCTTTCTTAAAAAAGACATGGCACTCGATTCTCGAAACTCTCGAAATGCGAGATAAATATATCGAATTTTGAAGCCAGTTTATCGTCAATCTGATTGGTTGTCGTAAAGGGCGCGTAATTCAAACACGATTTAGTTCGCTATGAAACAACATCTATGGTATACAAAGATTTAATAAGATTAAAGATTCAATAGATCATTGACTCTCGGCCAATGCAATTCTCAAAATTTAAAAACCTTATATAATAAAGAAAATGCGAGATAAATATATCGAATTATGAAGCCCGTTTATCGTAAATCTGATTGGTTGTCGTAAAGCGCGAGTAATTCAAACACAATTTCGTTCACCATGAAACAACATCTATAGTATACAAAGATTCAATAAGATCAAAGATTCAATAGATTATTGACTCTCGCCCAATGCAATTCTCATAATTTAAAAACCTTACAATAAATTATGTACTATTTAACGAAAAGACAACCGTTCGAGACGAAATAATCGTGGCGACTGCGGTATGGTGACAAAATCCGTTGTGCCGTTTGGGAAAAAGTATCTATAAGAATTAGCAGTTGATTCTTAATCTAAAGGACAAGTACGAAATATGAAACATTCAAGGGCGAGCGAAGCGAGCCCGTTGTTGCTAGTTTCATATAAAAATTCGACAGCTCGGTGGGGTGGGTTAGAATTATTGTACAAAGTTCCGCTTGCGCCCATATTTTTTTCTAGATATGTTGTTTACTTTCAAGGAAAAATACCAAAGAATTTCCAACATCACGAAATTAAGAACCACCCTAATACCGGGGGTACTTGTCCAGTCAAATTTTTGTCACGACGATACGAATTCACGTTTTGTCTCAACCCTAAAAACATAAATTTCCCGGACAAAGCGTTACGCACAAGAATTGCCAAATTGCATCCCAGTCGCTGGACAAGTAAGCGCCCGAAGGGGAGACGAAACGAAACGAAGCGCTGTGTCGGTTCAAGTCGTTTCTTCTTTCCCGTCCGATTCCTGTCCGAGATTTCATGAAATTACCGAGTAACTTACGGGAGCTTTCTCGACTTTGCGAAAGCACTTGTTAAGACTGAGATTGTGCCTGACGGAATTTTTCCATCCGGTCGGTGCGTTCCTGAAGTACGGAAAATGATCGAGTATCCAGGCGTAAACCTCCTTTACCGGAAGTGCCTTCACCGGACTGTCCTCGATCGCCATGAAGATTAGACACGAGAACGAGTACGGCGGTTTGCTATTTCTATGCAAATGAGGATCGTAAGGTATGTGGGTTGGATGTTTGTTGCGATTCGAGACCGGCAAATTATTGTTGTTCAACGATATCTTCGCTTGATTACTTTGCGCCGTTGGGTACTGATCGTTTCCCTTTGTCGTATCCTGGTACATTTGTGACGTTGCTTTTTCATTATTCTTACCGGGACTCTGGTTAATTTGGCCATTTTGACTCTGAGCGCGCGCCGCGCTCGAAGAACTGCTTTTACCGTTGCTATCTGCAAATTTAATCGTGCAACGATTAAAGACAAATAAATATTATCGACGCAAGGAAAATATTTGTCGCGAAGAATACCTGGAAAATAACTATCGTCGAGGCTCGATATGGAATTGGTGTTTTCCGATAGTTCCGGGCTATCCTCGCAAATATTGTTGTTGTTGTTGTTGTTATTGTTATTATTGTTGTTATTATTGTTGTTGTTGTTAATAACATTGTCATTCTTCGCGCTCTTCGTCGGACTCGATATTTCGAGGCCTTTGAGCAAATTTTGTTGATGCAACCAGCTAAGGGAAGTTAGATCGTCGTCAGGTTGGCTGGATTTGACATTATCATTGGTCGAACCATTGGCCGTACCGACAACGTTATCCTCGCTCGGTTGATCATCCGCCGAGCCCGTGTCCGTAAATGTACTCGCGTTATCACCTTCCTTGAGGTTAAAGACGGTCTCGCCGAAGGTCAAAACACGCGTCACCGTCAGACCACAAGCGGCCTCTATGCCCGTTGCGTCCGGCTTATCGGGTGCCATTTTCTTGGTCGTTTTTTTTTTGCACTCTCGTTCGTGCCAACCTCCGGACCTCCTTCTTGCTTCACCCCCTATACCTGGTCACTGGAAGAAAAAAAAAAGAACAATCATGCGGGCTTCAATCGTGGCGCAAAGCTTTGTCAGACGCTCGTTAAATGATTCGCGTGACCTGCGTGATAAAAAAAAAAGTAAATGAAAACGTGGCGTGAATTTGAGCGGAAGTCACTTTGACGATTTCAATAAATTTCCAACGTTCGAATGTAATTTGACGGAAAAAAAGAGCGTGGCTGGATCCGTGCCATTCTTCTACGACGAATAGCAAAATTTCCTTGAATTTCATTCGGGCATTCGCATGAAAAATGGGTCGAAAGTCTTGAGAACGTCGGTGTACCGAATCTGTACTGGCCCGGTACTGGCTGCCAGTATTGGGCCAGTACAGATTCGGTACAGGAGTGTAATAGCCGGCCGTTATACTGGCATCAACGGTCGGGCCAGTACCGGTTATTTAATTGGCCCGAACTTTGGCTCTGACTTTGGACCAGACTTTGGCCCAGATCCGGCAAACTTCTGGCTTACTACTGGCACCAACGGTCGTACCAATACTGGTTATTTCATTGGGCCGGATCTTGGCAGACGATTTTGCCGACGGTGCAAATTACATCTCAGCGAGAAATGGCAAATTAAATATATATCGAATCGACGTCTCTTAGACACTTTTGGCGTCTAGTGGACGACGATCCAATGTCTATTCAAATTCTATTTTCTCTCTGGGAGTAATTTATATTTCTTTTGACCACGTTACCAGATGTTTCCCAAGCAGCAGACGTACGTCCAAAGGATGCACTTTGGACGTAAGGACGTTCTTCGGATGTTTTTAGGACGTCCTTTGGATGTCTGTGTTGTCTGGGTTGTTTATGCATAAATGTTTGATAATTAAATGCACTTGATATATACTAAATACTCGGAGTAGTTTTTATTAATAAGAGACTAAGTACATATACAGGTCTAAAATACGTACTTAAATGTTTATAGAACAGTGTTTATAAAATATAGGCTATATGAAGCAAATATAACACTAAAAAATATTGTATTAATCGTGCAATTTCAAGTTCGGGGCAAATTATAATTCAACTATTGGGTTGTTTGCAAAATAATGGACTTTTGATCAGAATAACCTAATCTACAATTACATTACCGAACGCAACTGTTAAAGTGAAATACTCTCAGTATTGACACTTTCTATAGCCCAGTACTAAGCCTGTATCGAAGCCAGAGCTTGGCCGTATTTTATAGCCTATTTTGGCCCAGATCTGGTTATTATACCGGTCCGTAGTGCGGCCAGATTGACAACGAGTACTGGCACAAGACGATATTTTGTACTGACCCAAAGCTTGGCCAGATTGTCAGCTAGTACTGAAACAATACTGGCTGCCAAACTTTGACTGCCAATACTGGCACAAAGCTTGGCCAGTAGAATTCAACCGGTACTGGCATAAGACTGTATTTTATACTGGCCCGTAGTACGGACCGTAGTATGGCCCGCAGTACGGCCCGGAGTATGGCTCATAGTATGGCCCATAGTATGGGCAGATTGTCAGCCAGTACTGAAACAATACTGGCTGCCAAAGTTTGGCCGCCAATACTGGCCTAAAGCTTGGCCAGTAGAATTCAACCAGTACTGGCATGAGACTGTATTTTATACTGGCCCGTAGTATGGCCCGTAGTACGGCCCGTAGTATGGCTCATAGTATGGCCGATGGTATGGCCAGCTTGTCAGCCAGTACTGAAACAAGACTGGCCGCCAAAGTTTGGCCGCCAATACTGGCACAAAGCTTGGCCAGTAGTACGGACCGTAGTACGGCCCGGAGTATGGCTCATAGTATGGCCCACAGTATGGCCAGATTGTCAGCCAGTACTGAAACAATACTGGCTGCCAAAGTTTGGCCGCCAATACTGGCCCAGAGCTTGGCCAGTAGAATTCAACCAGTACTGGCATGAGACTGTATTTTATACTGGCCCGTAGTATGGCTCATAGTATGGCCAGATTGTCAGCCTGTACTGAAACAATACTGGCTGCCAAAGTTTGGCCGCCAATACTGGCACAAAGCTTGGCCAGTAGAATTCAACCGGTACTGGCATAAGACCGTATTTTATACTGGCCCGTAGTATGGACCATAGTACGGACCGTAGTATGGCCCGCAGTACGGCCCGGAGTATGGCTCATAGTATGGCCCATAGTATGGCCAGATTGTCAACCAGTACTGAAACAATGCTGGCTGCCAAAGTTTGGCCGCCAATACTGGCCCAAAGCTTGGCCAGTAGAATTCAACCAGTACTGGCATGAGACTGTATTTTATACTGGCCCGTAGTATGGCCCGTAGTATGGCTCATAGTATGGCCGATAGTATGGCCAGATTGTCAGCCAGTACTGAAACAATACTGGCTGCCAAAGTTTGGCCGCCAATACTGGCCCAAAGCTTGGCCAGTAGAATTCAACCAGTACTGGCATGAGACTGTATTTTATACTGGCCCATAGTATGGCCCGTAGTACGGCCCGTAGTACGGCCCGTAGTACGGCCCATAGTATGGCCCGCAGTATGGGCCCATAGTATGGCCAGATAGTCAGCCAGTACGGGGCCATTACTGGCGGCCAAAGTTTGGCCGCGAATATTAGCCCAAAGCTTGGCCAGTAGAATTATACTGGCAATTTCTACGTGGGCATGTACGGCCATTATTTTTCAGTGAAAAAAGTACTTGCAACAAAAGTGAGTAAAACTATTTCTCTTAAAAGTCATCGGGACCCTCTTTGGACTAGGTTGTTACTAGGGCTGTTACTTTTATCCGGTTTAGCCGGATACCCGAAAGTATTCGGGTATCCGGGAAATCGGATCCAACACTTCAGATTCGAATACCCGAATATCCGGGTATTCGAGTACCCGAGTATCCGGGTATCCGGATATCCGAATAATCACGGATCCGGGTAACCGGGTAATAACGAATAATGTCGGGTAATTACCCGATTTTTCGCGTACAGGCTCAAATAGGACCGCCGGCGTAAAAAAAATAATGATATTGTATTAGTCTGGTCATCAAATAAGCCGAAATTTCGGGCGTTAATAGTTACCATTGCAAAAAAATTGGAAAATAACTTGTATGAAATTTGCTCTGTTCAAAGAAATTGTGCAAAACTACGGTAAAAATCAAAACTTAGTGTTGACGAATCAGACGTCACGGTTTTCCAATTTATAATAATTGTGTATTTACTCGGCGAGAACATTTTACATGTGACACCCAAAATTTTTTAGAATCTGCTGTTACGATCACAATGTCTTGCCTGCGCTTATTAAGAATAGCCGAGATCTGCTTCTTCACATTCTATATTTTCTCTCCAACTCTAAAGTTCATAAAAACTGCACACACTCCCATAAAGCAAATATACATTTCAGAAACTAAGGATATTTATTAAATAATGATAAATCGTGATGAAAAAATAATATTAAAAATGCAAATAGTGCAGGTCAACGTTGATTAAGTTCTTATGAAATGATCATGTGTTTCCCTAACATTGTATAGAAGATTATGTCATTGCTTTTTTAATCTACACAAGAATGTTTTATTGAAATTGTAGATTTTGTCGGATGTGAATTACAGTAAAGAAATAGTTTGATAATAATAGTAAATATGCCTGCAAGATTTTTTCCAAGAATCTTCTTTATAATGATAATCTAATTTGGTTAATATTGATATCAGTCGGTAAAAATCAAATATGATCAACCAAATGATCGGACATGAACACCGATATAATCCCGGTGTCTCAATCTTCCGGTAATGATTTATTATTCGTCTTATATATGTACTTCGCAATAATTGTTCTTGGCAACATCTACGCATGCCTCACAGATTGTGTAAATTGAACAATTTTTTTCAGCATTTTCGGCATCAATTATCGGCGGTAATTGCCCGATATTATCCGTTATTATCCGAGTACCCGGTTACCCGGATACCCCGAAATTATCCGCATACCCGAATCCGTTATTATCCGGATATTATCGAGTTATCGAGATATACAGATTTGAAGCGTCGGATCCGTGAAACCCGAATTACTCGGGTATCCGGATACCCGGAAAAGTTCAAGCTCTAATTGTTACGCACTTTAGCGTAACGTTGTGTACTTATGTATAAAGCATGAACGTACATAACCCTAAACATCCATAAGCGGAGTGATTGGCCGTTTGCATTATAGGGACTGGGTTCAGGCAGCCTCGAACATAAGAACTTCCGGTCTCAGTTTGTTCTTAAAATTGAGGCCCCAGCTTATAAACTCTTCTTCTAAATCATAAAATCGCTGCCGATAGTCGTACGTGCAATTTTCACGTTTAAAACTCTTAAAATCAAATTCCTGATTCAAAATGACGGACAGAAGGCTGAAGCCTTCTGTCCGCCAGTTTGAATTTTCTGAATTAACAATATTTCACTTCGCGTATGTAAATACATTGAAAATTGACGATAATAAAAATTAGGTCGATTAGTGAAAACTAAAAACTAAATCATTTCTTTTTCTTTTTCCCAAATAGAAATAAAATCTGATTAAGAAGCGTGGATTATCGAGATACGCGTCGGTGCAATCGAAGTGCAGAATCAAATGAAGAAGCGAGCGTCATCAACGAGCGTGATTCGAGAATGGATTTGAGGAAGAAAAATTGAATTGAAAGAAAATGAGCGCCGCGACGCTAGAGTTTCGAGTCTCTCGCCCGTTACAACGGCGCTAATGTCTAATTTCAGTCGAGTCCCAAGTATCTAATTTTAAGATTTGTACCGCGGTGCCCGCCGTGCCGATGAGAAAAAGCTCGCTCGTCGCGTAGAGGACAGAAAATAGCACGACGACGAAGAGAAAGGGGTGGAGGGGCGGCAGAGGTATTAAGAGAGAAGTTGTCTCGAAATGACACGCGTATTGCGTGTAATACGGGAAAAAGAACACACGCGGGACTACCAAGTACTAAACGCCTCTGAGGCTTTTTGCATAAGTCGCAAGAGGACGCTGTAATAAACTTTACAATTTCCTCGCGTCTCCCGTAATCTCACATGGTGAATATTTTCAGTTTATCACGATAAACGTATATTTCCTGGTTTTAATGTTATTCGAGAATGAACCGACAGAGCGCCACTCGCGGCGAATTTCGGAAATACCGATTGTCGAGAATAAGAGGAAAAATTTGTGTATACACACAAATAGGGTGTCCCAATAACTATTAGCATCTTAGATATCTTCGAAACTATAAGGTTCACAGAAATATTTGTTGAATCAAAATTGCACAGTACGAAGGGACCCATCCAATGATACCAAAGTACTCACCCCCGCCCCCTGGGCTAGGGATGGGGGTGGGGGTGAATACATTCAAAACGTCACATTATTTCTAATACGTCACATTAGAAATGACGTCAAAAAGCTCGCTCTAGACCAGACTACGGCCTTAAGATTTCAAAGGGGGTGGGGCAACTTTGAAATCTTATTGCACATTAGAAATGACGTCAAACATGTCGCTCTAGACCAGGCTACGGCCTTAAGATTTAAAAGTTGCCCCACCCCCAGCCCAGGGGGTGGGGGTGGGGCAACTTTGAAATCTTATTTCACATTAGAAATGACGTCAAAAATGTCGCTCTAGACCAGACTACGGCCTTAAGATTTCAAAGTTGCCCCACCCCCAGCCCAGGGGGTGGGGGTGGGGCAACTTTGAAATCTTATTGCACATTAGAAATGACGTCAAAAATCTCGCTCTAGACCAGACTACGGCCTTAAGATTTCAAAGTTGCCCCACCCCCAGCCCAGGGGGTGGGGGTGGGGCAACTTTGAAATCTTATTGCACATTAGAAATGACGTCAAAAATCTCGCTCTAGACCAGACTACGGCCTTAAGATTTCAAAGTTCCCCCACCCCCTGGGCTGGGGGTGGGGCAACTTTGAAATCTTAAGGCCGTAGTCTGGTCTAGAGCGAGATTTTTGACGTCATTTCTAATGTGCAATAACGTTTAAACCGTTGAAGTTGTCTTGATGAAAATTCACACGTGCATTTATTGATCCTTAGAGAATACTTGTACATTAAAAAAAAAAATTATTTCAAATATTTTCATGTAGTTTTGTTGCCTTGTTGCAACATGGTGCGCCGAAATTGGCGCCCACTCTGGACGATCTTGTATGCATCTGAAAAGAAAAATATATATATATATTCTCAATCTGTATGAGTATTCTGAGCACTGGTAGCAGAATTGGTACTTAAAAAAAATTTGTATTGAGTCGAACAATAATTTTGCCTACATTTTATAACTCGTCGAATAATGAAATATCATTAATGAAAATTCAACAGGCCGTCATTTTGTCAAAATTTTTTTTCAAGTACCAATTCTGCTACCAGTGCTCAGAATACTCATACAGATTGATAATATATATATATATTTTTTTTCAGATGCATACAACATCGTCCAGAGTGGGCGCTGATTTCGGCGCACCATGTTGCAACAAGGCAAGAAACTACATGAAAATATTTAAAATAATTTTTTTTTTTAATGTACAATTATTCTCTAAGGATCAATAAATGCACGTGTAAATTTTCATCAAGACAACTTCGATCAATAATAATAATAGTAAACTATTAAATTTTTTCAAACAAATTTTTTTTTGTATCTTTAATATGTAAATAAAAACATCCTAAATATCCATAACGATTCATTTTTATTTTCCTAGAAAAAAAAAGCCCTCCAAAAAAGACATGAAAATCGGCTAAAGTTACCAGACTACTACCTCAAAACAGCGTTACAAGAATTTCAATCGGAATATGCAAAATTGAAAGAAAAAGTACGTTCGGTAATCGTGAAAATTGTTTTCGCCCTCGTTCGTTCGGCTCCCTCTAAATTTCCGCTCGTCAGGCGACTTCGACAGAGTTAAAGAAGCGACTCTAGGCACTTAGCGCAACGTTCGCGCGACGCCGTTCATTAGTCGGCGAATTTTCTCGGTTTTCACGCTTCGAACTTTCTCGAATTCCTCGTGATCCCCTTCGCCGCGCCGCGGAACTTCCTCCCACTCCGATTCGATAGTTCCGTTGGACGGGGATTCCCCCGTCCAATAACCGCATGTTCATTCACTTTTCACCGTACATAGTTTCGTCCGCGCGACTTTGACCTCGTTAACGTTGATTGGCCGTTGAGCTGACCGAGAATTCAAGATGGCGGATATCTTCTTTTCAACACTTTGTCGTTTCAACGAATCTTTGAGACTACGAGAGACAAAGAATAGTAAAAGAAGAAACGTGATTGGACCTTTTCCGTTACGGTTGAAAAACCATCGGAATTTGACCAATCGGAATTGACGAGACGAAGGGCGAATCATCGATGACAACTTATCGGGGATTCTAACCTTAGAAAAAAATCCAATTTAAAACAAACAATAATTGTGATTAAGGCGGAATATCGTTGAAACGCGTGGTTTATTGTCGCGTGACGATATATTACGTTTGTTAGAAGTAGTCGATTCATTACGTCGAAAAAAACGGGTTAGAAATGCATGTGAACCGAGAAAGCTGATTATTGGATATTGTGGGGAGGGGGGGGGCTTGGAAAAGCTTAACTTCAAATTGTCAACCAAGATTTCCTATAAGCGTTCTCCGCCATCGTGAAAAAAGTGTTGTATTTTGTTTTTTTGCAATAACTCGGCTCTCCGTCGAGATACGAAAATTGCGATGGGATACTTTTTTGTTGCTTCTTTTACGCTCTACAATTTAGGTAATATACATTTTTCACGTACCGTTCATCGTTGTTGAGATATCGAACGGGAAAGTAAAAAATTCAGGTAGTGAAACTTGTTTTTGGCTGTACACATTTGTATACACACATGTATATAAATCGTCAGGCGAGCATGGACAACGTGCGAATCACCGCACAAAGAGGAGACGGCAAGAATGAGGCGCTACTGTGAAACATATGAAAATATACATATATATATTTTCATATGTTTGCTAACTTACTTTTTTACTAACTTACTTTTTTCTTAGATACTTTTTCACGTAAATTTGACAAAAAAACTGCAAAATTATATTTAACAATCTTTAAAAATATTTTGGTGGTTTTTGTAGAAAAAAAAATATTTTTACTTTCTCGTTCGATATCTCAACAACGATGAACGGCAGGTGAAAAATGCATATAACCTAAATTGTAGAGCGTAGAAGAAGCAACAAAAAAGTATCCCATCGCAATTTTCGTATCTCGACGGAGAGCGGAGTTATTGAAAAAAGAACAAAATTTAACACTCTTTTCAAGATGGCGGAGAACGTACATAGGAAATCTTGGTCGACAATTTGAAATTAAGCTTTTCCAAGGCCCCCCCCCCCCCCCCCCCCCCACAATATACAAAAATCATCTTTCTCGATTCGCATGCATTTCCAAATGTATATAATGACTGGCCTAAAGCGTGCACAACGGATTTGTGTGTATGGCCGCATATCGATAGGTTCTCTCGCGTTCGGCCATAAAGCAGACGGAATTGGAGAGAGAGATGCTGTTGCCAGGCAACGGTCAACCGGCTCCCTATATTGCCTTAGCAACACACACAAACGGTGGCGTCGCAAAGCGCATAATTCACGATGGATGCGTCTCGCGGCGTTCGTCTTCCTCTTCTCTTCGCAAAATTAACCTAAACTCACGAATCCGTTTGGAAACACATCGAAAGTACGTACAAAAGAAGAAGAAGAAAACGATTAATCCAAAGTTCATAAAGAAAAACCAAATCTAACAGAGCGAAAGGGTAAAGGAATGACCGTCACGATAAGTCGATAACGAAATTCAAATGTTCGCGGCGTTTTTCGTCCCACCATCAATGTTTCAAGTCTCGAACCCAGAAGCGTGCCAATAGCGTCATTTGTTTATTCTCTAATGAGCTACAAAATGGCCGACATCTGTATATACGGAGGACGCGAAGAGTTGCGTCGTCCGATATGTTATATATCCTATCGTCACACGCGTACCTAACAATATGTGCACCAATTGAAAGATTTTTGTTAACCAGCAAACAGCAATTTAACGAGATTTTCCTTATCGCGACGAAAACACGAAAGAATCCTGCGAGACACGTGTATTTTATTCACGAAAATATTTAAACAAAAATGGCGTCGTTCGTTTGTTCGACGATATTTCATTGTCTTACTGTATTGTTTTCTTTGAGTTTTCAAACGTCGTAGGAAATCGAAGACCCGAGGCGTCGAAACGTTGACGAAAAAGCGAAGAAGAGAAAAACTTGCGCTATTTTCACACAAATGGGCGTTTCGTTCGCGATTCTTTCAAAGAATCTCGCGCTACTTTTGTTTCTTTACGTTCTCCAATTGTGTCATCCATGGAAAATCATTCGTTACAGGAACATTTTGTTTCAACCTGAAAATTGTCACGTGTCACCGCGAACATGTCACTAATTCCATAACGAAATTGTTCGGCACAACAATATTGTATTGTGGCCTCGGAAGCGGAAAATTTTTTTTTTAAAAGCAACGAGAAAATAAGAGGAAAAAAAGAAGAAAATAACAGGCGTTCCTCGGCGACCGCACGGACTACGTTGTGTACTTGTTGAATTCAAATATGGAGTTGATAATGATTACGAAACTCGAGCAAGCATGAAAATGGCCACGGCATCAAACACTTGCACACGGGCATCAACATGGTGTGTTAAGATGCACTATCGCGATGAAAAAGAAGAGAAAAAAAAACACACACACTTTTCGACGAACATTTGTACGAGTTGTAATTGGAGGAAACTAAAATGATGAAGAGAAAAAAGGAAAAAAAAAACGTTTTTTTTTCTTCATTAACGAAGGAGAATTGTTTTTTTCAATTTTTTTTTCTCAAAATCCAATTTCACCGTCGACCATACTTTTGTTCTTTTTTTGGTTTTCGATCGTTCAACCGAACGGAAAGTGTGCGACAATGTTTTAAGAATAAAACATCCGAGATTTCCGTGCGAGCAAATGGAAAATGGAACGTTTCGCGACTGTTGAAAAGTCTTTTATTTCTTCATCTAATTTTCTCATTCCATTTGATCGTCGAAATTGTGTACTGCAACACGTAAGATCGAACGTACAAGAAGGCGATGATATGAAAAAAAAAAAAAAAAAAAAAAAAAAGCCCAAGTGGGGGAGCCCGAAACGAGCACATGAAACAGCATTTTGCGTCTACGATTTTTCATTTCTTTCTCGTATTCCGTGTTGATTAACTTTGGTCTTTCATTTTTTTTTTTTCCTTCTCTTTCCTTCTTTTCGTCGCCGTGAACAATTCCGAGTCCGTATTATCACACGCTTAACCCGCGGAAAAAAAAACGTGTAGATCCGTGAGAAAATAAATAGAAAATAACAATTTGTTTCGTCGATGCTCGAGCGGATAAAACGCCAGTCGAATAAAAACTTACGTGCTCGATGAGACAGACGGTGTCCTTAGTGAATTTTGTGAAGACGGACAGGCATCGCAAGCACACTCTACACAACAGCCAGCTGATCGGGACGCCATATTGTGACGTCACGACGCTGGGAAGGGGAACAGCCGCTATATAAACGAGAGGCGAAGGATGAGAACGAGGAGAGGAAAGGCACGAGATATCGAATATCGAATTGGATTGTTGGAACGTGTTTTATCGAAGTTTGACACTTTTGGCGGGAATATTCGAATTCATTTGTTCTTCACGAACGGCAATTGATGATTTCTGATTGTCTTCGTTGACGACTAACTGTGGCTCGCGTTGAATTTGGATTATATATCTGTTTTATACGCATTATGAGCATATGACTAAGTGCGTCTCATTAAGTGTAAATACCATCCGGAAATTATGGGGAAAAATAAAAGAACCAATCGCTAAAAAATAAACCGAAGCTACCGCCGCTTCTTAGGGCCGTAATGTTAAGTTATATGGCCTAGAGCCTTCACGAATAAATGGGCTATCTGGAGGAAAGAGAATTTTTTTGATCGGATTAGTATTTCCTGAGATTAGCCCGTTCAAACAAACTCGCCAGCTTTATTATAGTACGAACTGTGCCCAGCGTTAAATTTCCGTCCGTCTATTCAACGCGCTGCCACAACCTCTTAAGGGCGAAACATAAAGTTATATGGCGTAAAACCTTTATCAATAAACGGGCTATCTAATGCAAAAAGAATTTTCCAAATTGGATTAGTATTTCCTGAGATTAGCGCGTTCGAACAAACATACAAACATACATACACACTCTCCAGCTTTATTGTAATAGAAAGAATAGTAAGATAGGATTAGGACCATAGCATAAAGTTATATGGCGTAAAACCTTCCTGAATAAACGAGCTATCTAATGCAAAAAGAGTTTTCCAAATCCGATTAGTCTTTCCTGAGATTTGCGCGTTCGAACAAACATACAAACGATCCAGCTTTATAATAGTAGTAAGATGAGATTAGGATCATAGCATAAAGTTATATGGCGTAAAACCTTCCTGAATAAACGAGCTATCTAATGCAAAAAGAGTTTTCCAAATCCGATTAGTCTTTCCTGAGATTTGCGCGTTCGAACAAACATACAAACGATCCAGCTTTATAATAGTAGTAAGATGAGATTAGGATCATAGCATAAAGTTATATGGCGTAAAACCTTCCTGAATAAACGAGCTATCTAATGCAAAAAGAGTTTTCCAAATCCGATTAGTCTTTCCTGAGATTAGCGCGTTCGAACAAACATACAAACATACAAACAAACGCTCCAGCTTTATAATAGTACTATGATGAGATTAGAATCATAGCATAAAGTTATATGGCGTAAAACCTTTCTGAATAAACGGGCTATCTAATGCAAAAAGAATTTTCCGAATCCGATTAGTCTTTCCTGAGATTTGCGCGTTCGAACAAACATACAAACATACATACAAACGATCCAGCTTTATAATAGTAGTAAGATGAGATTAGGATCATAGCATAAAGTTATATGGCGTAAAACCTTCCTGAATAAACGAGCTATCTAATGCAAAAAGAGTTTTCCAAATCCGATTAGTCTTTCCTGAGATTAGCGCGTTCGAACAAACATACAAACGCTACAGCTTTATAATAGTAGTAAGATAAGATTAGGATCATAGCATAAAGTTATATGGCGTAAAACCTTCCTGAATAAACGGGCTATCTAATGCAAAAAGAATTTTCCAAATCCGATTAGTCTTTCCTGAGATTAGCGCGTTCGAGCAAACATACAAACATACATACAAACGCTCCAGCTTTATAATAGTAATAAGATAAGATTAGGATCATAGCATAAAGTTATATGGCGTAAAACCTTCCTGAATAAACGGGCTATCTAATGCAAAAAGAATTTTCCAAATCGGTTTAGTATTGTCTGAGATTTGCGCGTTCGAACAAACATACAAACATAGAAACTCTCCAGCTTTATTATAGTAGTAAGATTATAATAATATCTTAAAAAATTTCCATTCACGTACTCGGAATAATTAGCGAATTAATTTAAAAATTGTAACGACGATTTGTGGAACAAATGCTTTTCAGCAATTCTATTAATAATTTTTTGGCATTATTATGATGCCAAATGAAGATTTATTGTTTATCAGAATTGTGCACTCAAAACGTTCTTAAATATCGTGCAAAATTAAAATAACTTTGAAAAAACTGTATCGTTATACATTTCTTGACGAGTTTTGAAAACTTTTTTAGGTCGACACTAATTTGACGAGGAATTGATCAGCGTGATGTCGCAATTTAAGTCCTAGCGGAAAATTCGGGGTTCTTTAATTTATTAAAAAAATGTTAACAGGGAACAATACCGCAAGAATTAGTCACAAATGATTTTTTATTTTCAACAGTTTTTTTTATTATTTCAGATTTCTTTGTGTTTTTTGTTTTTCTTCATGAGTTTTGAACAATGTTGCGTAGTAAAAATATACTAATACGTATTTGAAACTTAATAAATAATTCACGATCGATTAAATTGCACGGTATGAATTTCGTTTATTTATTTATTTTTTCGATCAATTCTCTTCGTTCCGGTTGGCGTGTGGTTTTTATCGAAAATTCCTTGCAAAGCTTCGAAGACTATTTTTCTTCGCGCGGGAATTAAATTCGTAAATGAGAAAATTTACTAAATACAAACTTCAACGTGTCCATCGATTTTTTTTTTAATTTACAGTATGAAAAAAGGAACGTTTGAGAAAAATGCATTTTCGGAAAACTACCATTTCACAGCCGAGTACATCGTGGAATAATTACTTTTTAATTCAGCTTTTGCACGAACCCTTTGCCTATTGTAACGTCAAGCAGCGCGAGATGACGGTTTTTCTTCCTACAATTAATCGCATACTTACGAAACTTATTATCCGTGATTGGAAAAACAATAAAAACAATAATTTACAAAAACCGACATTTTGTGCTTTGACAAGTTTTCCGCAAAAATCATAAAACTCCATCATTTTACAGTGTCATTAAACGACAAAAAAACGCAAACCCGACCCTTCAACAAACGAGCAACTCGACCAAAAATGAAAAAAAAAAACAGACTTTAAAGTAATATGGAGTAATCTAAAATTGCTTATAATTGACTACGTTACTTGTTTTTTTTTTTTAACTTTTCTATTTCCTTCAATATAAAATTAAAATACGTATATGGCACAGCCCCTGATATCGGTACATATATATATTTTTTTCTTCTGCCCCGTCGTATCAAAACAGTTTCCGCGTGGCAAACTTTCTAGGTATATCGTTTTTTTTTTAGTATCGATCGGAATTTTGTTGTTCGATGTAGAAAAAAATAGCGCGTCGACTGTAGATCGAGAAACGCGAACGAAATATCGTCTACGTTCATTATTGAAAGCGTTATTATTATTATAATTTCTCTTTATCACATTATGAGAGGTTGAAAAATGATTTTTTTGTTTCAATACATTACACATTAAAATACGATACATCCTAACTCTGAGTCTTTAAAATCTATTGGTCTAATGTTTGGGGGCGTCGGAGGGCGATCGGTTGAATAACAAATTTTTCGTGTATTAACGGAATTCGATGAGGGACGTGGTGGGGGGATCGTCGTAAGGAATAAATCTCGAGATTGGGGATCAATCGATTTTTATGCACGAATCGCAAACACGTACGGGTCCGTTCCAGCCGCGGCGCGGCACAGGTTTACGATGTTGCGAACAATTGTGACACACTCCGCGGCCGCAATCGCGACAGTGATGAAGAGGAAGAAGATCGGAAAATATTTCGTCGCAGACGCAACAATTTTTGAGCTCGGAATCGGGAACCCAATATGTAGGCCTAACTGTGTCCTTGATGAAGGCTGTGAAAAATGAATAAATAAATAAATAATAAAATAAATAAACAAATTGACCGACAGCAGTGAACGAGTGGTCGGTGCGACGGTTCGGCCTTCTCCCATAGATTTAGGTTTGGGTTGGATTAAGGTTTGGGTTAGGTTAAGGTTTGGGTAGTAGGTTAAGGTTTGGGTTAGGTTAAGGTTTGGGTTAGGTTAAGGTTTGGGTAGTAGGTTAAGGTTTGGGTAGTAGGTTAAGGTTTGGGTTAGGTTAAGGTTTGGGTTAGGTTAAGGTTTGGGTTAGGTTAATGTTTGGGTTAGGTTAAGGTTTGGGTAGTAGGTTAAGGTTTTGGTTAGGTTAAGGTTTGGGTTAGGTTAAGGTTTGGGTAGTAGGTTAAGGTTTGGGTTAGGTTAAGGTTTGGGTTAGGATAAGGTTTGGGTTAGGTTAAGGTTTGGGTTAGGTTAAGGTTTGCGTGAGGTTAATGTCAGAGTTAGATTAAGGTTAAGTTAAGATTAGGTTAAGGTCAGAGTTAGGTTAAGGTTTGGGGTAGGTTAAGGTTTGGTGTAGGTTAAGGTTTGGGTTGGGTTGAGGTTTAGGTTAATGTTTAGGGTAGGTTTTTAGTTTTTTTTATATACACAAAAAAAACCTGAAAACTTTTCCGAAGTTAACCATGTACAAGCGATCCTGTGAATCATTTGTCGATGAAGAAAAAAGATTACAAAAAAAAATTTTGCAAAAGATCAACAAAAATATTAAAAATCGGAATAATGAATTTACTTACACTTGGAATAAGTGAGAACCGTTCCAACGGCGTTCAGCGTCGAGACAACGTGTTCCGTGACTTTTCTCACGCTAACGTCCTCGGTATTTTCGATCGTTGACTCGTCGTTCGAATTAGAATCTTTGGCGAAGCATATATCGCAAACTCTCACCGGAGTGAACCAATTTCGCGCCGGTACGCATTTCGTGTTTGACGAGCATTTTGAGCAGAAGCCCTCGCCGCACGAGCGACAATGATGCTTGGAGTCCGACGGTCCAAAAGGGATTTTGCAATTGTGGCAGTGTTTAATATCATTGTTTGGACGCCAATAAGCCGGTGCTACTTGATCGGCTACCCAGGCTGACAGAGCTTTTGTCGGTTGCAACGATGCGCTAGCGACAGCCTCGGTTATATACGAAACACCGTCGATCATCCTCTGAGCCGTGTTCTGATTCGTTATCGAAAGATTCGCCTGCACGAGCCGTTACAAATCGTTGGAATTAAACTCGCGAGTACGATCGAGTTGTTTCGTGAATAAAATTGAATTACACCAGGACCACGATTTTAAGGATTTCGATTTTAAGGAAAATCCTTAAAACTGGGTTCAATTTTTTTTTTTTTTTAGTTTGGAGATAGGCCGAACTGAGTTTGAACTTCGATCAAAGCTGAGGAAATCGGGTGGTAGTGTATTTGAATTCGAAATGGACACTTCTGTAATTATGACGAATGGTAATCTATTTTTTTTTTCTCGTAGTTTCGAACTTACCACGTTCCAAACGTGATTGATCTCGGTTCTAACAGCCGCATCCTCGGGATTTTTGTTACCGTACCAGTACTGCCGACTGCGATAAATTTCACCGCAATGAGGACACTCGATAACGTAACCGGACCACGCGTACTTTGCCAAACCGTACCAGCTGTTGTCGGCCTGTGTCTGCGTACGACCGGTAACGATCACCTCGTTACCATTGCCGTGACACTTCTTGCATATGTATATTACATTCTCGTACTGATGCTGATAGCGGCAACTGCTCAAATCACAACTTTTGTTTTGTTTTTTTCAAGACCAACGTCAATGTGTTCAAAGTGGAAAAAATAACGAAAAAAAAAAAACATTAAATAAAAAGCGTGGAATAACGACAAACACGAGAGGAAACTTGATAGTGTAGTCAATCTATACTTTAAGTCGAAAGATGAAAGTCAGGGTATGAAACTTCGCGTTCGGCGAAAAATCGCCAAGAATTACTGGGAAAAATGATAATAAATTAACCGTACATTTTCTTACAGAGGTACCCGCGTCCGTTTGATGGTAAATTTTCACCGCTACAAATTGGTAATTTCATTTTTTTCGATCGAATGAGTGAAATACGAGAGACGGAGAGTCGAAGGCGCTTGGGGCGCAAATGTTCGATCGTTTTTAATTAATTATTAATTTTGCCTTACAATGAGCTTCCGTACATTTTAATATGTCAATAAGGGAACTTTTATCTATCGACTGGTGTGAGTTTCATACCCCGACTTTCATCTCTCGACTTAACGTACAAATCACTATAGATCGACCACACTATGAATTAACAAAATATATCGTTTTTTTTTCTTTCTCTTACCGCGTATCGCTGCTGTGCGGTTTACCCTCGCGAACGTGTCCCATACTGTTACGACAGCGACAATCGCAGCTCAAACATCTGACCGGACACGTGAAATACTGATCGGGAAATAACGCGCTCGTGACATTTTCAATTTCGCCGGAAAACTTGTCGTTCAAAATTTTCAACGTTCCGTAAACGAGATTTGGCTTTCTCGCCGATCTCACAGTCGTATTGTCGAGCTCGTTTCTTATTGCGTTACGTAACGGACAATAGTCGGTCGGTGGATTTGAAGTTTGAACGCCGACGTACTTTATCGAGCTAAACGCCTCGATCTCAAGTTGCATCTGAGCAAATCGACTTCTTAATATATCCTCGGCGCTCTCCGATGTGTCTGAAAATACAAAATGACACCGGTCACAATCGTAAACGCGTGAGATTTAATTCGAATGTTTTTTCAATGAGAATTATTTTTTTTTTTTTTGAGAGAGATTTCTCACTCACTGTTACAGAGGGGTCTGGTGTGACGTGTTTCGTGAAACACTATGACGCTCGGACCGAGAGCGCTCGACGAGCTCGGTACGCCCTCGCGTTTGCCCAATGCCTGAAGTGCCGCCTGAAAATGATGACTGTACGCCCGGGACGCGGCACCGAGAAACGTGAAGAGATCTCTGTGCAATCTTTCCGAGCGTGTTCTGTAGACGACAATGTCGGACACCGCCAGAACTTTGAGCAACAGCCTCGTACGCTCATTCTCGTGAACCGTAACACCTGGAGGTTTAATAACATTTTTTTTTTTTTCCTCGTTATTTCGACATTGGATATTTTAATGAGACGTCGAAAATATATTTTTTAAACGATTCAGGGCCATTTTAGGAATGTCGCAATCTCGTTGCGTGCCAAATTTTAAATTGATAAATAAAACCATTTGGAAATTAGAGGCTCGCGACCGACGGACAAATGGACGGAAGGAAAATTTAGTCCTACCATTAGGGCTTGTTTTAAGGGCGGGGTGAGGGTTTTCACTTTCGAAAAATCGAATTTTTTTTTTTTCGTCTTATCTTGCTGTTTAACATTTCGAGAATATGTCCTTAAAATTTTAAGCCGATCTAAGCGATATTCTTGAAGTTATTGTCTTATTAAGGGGTAAGGGTTTCAGCGTAAAAAAAAAATACTTTTTTTGCGATTTTTTTCCTCAATTATGGATTGCGCAATTTTATTCGAACCTTTTGTACATTATTGAGCATACTTTTCGACAATGTGTAATTTTTTCAGGCAAAAATATTGAAGCATAAGCCCGTAACAGAGCTTTCCCCCGGAACGTCTTGGAAAAAATTTTTTTCTTCCACTTTTCACTTTTTTTTTTTGTACATTAAGGGTGTTTACCACCCACAAAATGGCGGAATTTTTCGTGGAAAATAACGGTTCACACTTTAGATGGCCGCCGAAAATTTTTGAATGAAAAAAAATTTATCCGAGAACGTTGGGGGGAAGATTTGATTATAATTTGACAAAATTTTCATGGTTTTTCATTTTCCGATAATTTCCGGCCGAGTTATAGTGAACACCGCAAATTGTTTTTTTTTACAGGCTTATGCTTCGATGTTTCTGCATGAAAAAATTACACAACATTGTCAAAAGTATGCTCAATAACGTACAAAAGGTTCGAATAAAATTGCTCGATCCATATATGAGAAAAAAAAATCGCAAAAAAAAATGTTTTTTTTAACGCTGAAACCCTTACCCCTCCCTTAATGGCACAAAAATAACCCTAACCCGTACAGTACAACAACGAATACATTTACCCTGTCGTACACGGTATGAAAATTTTTTACTTTCAATCCGGCAACAAAATATAAATGTGTATTACCCAAAAGACCCTCGGTGTCCAAGCAAATGACATTGAGAGTAGGATCGAAAGCCGCCCAAACGCCCAGTGTGCAGGAGCTCTGCTCGTTGGAAGTTCGAAATATTTCTTGGCCGTCGAAGAACGTTTGATTGAGCGTGTGACTCTTGCCATCGCCGGTATTACCGAATATCGAAACGACCTTGACCTTATTGTCGTTGGCGCAATTTAATTTTCCGCAAAATTGTTCGGAACTCGATACTCGTAGATGTTCGCTGCCGTCGATGAGTAAAAAACTTGTCGACTCGTCGTAAGGTTGTAACGATTTATCTTGGCGACCATAAAACGTGGAAACGCAGCGTATCGATGATTTTCCATGCTTCGTCGACGACCCTATCGTCGTATCATTTTCGTCGTCGTTGTCGCACGGCATACTGTCCAGACCCTCCATTATCGCCGGACTTGTGGAATTTATTTTAACGTCTCGCTGACCTCGCCATAACATTTCTTCTCTTTTGAACGGATCCAAAGCGCTCATGGCGAAGCAATGAATTTCTGTGAGAAACAGAGTTGTGACAAACATTTTAAATATCTTTAATTCTTTGCTCATTCCTTCGAAAGATAAAGCGTTAGTTATTAGTTTCTTCGAATATTTCCGGTAAAGTGCAGAAAGAAATTGTGTGTTGAAAATTGCGACGAATGTTTTTCTTTTTCCTTACTCTTGTCAATATTTACATTTGTGTAAAATTCGAAAACTTCACATTTACAAAATGTATGAAAACAATGAAATACGAACATTTCAAAACTTTTACAAAACTGTGACGTCGTTTATGTCAACGTCAAATATCATTTGTATTGTGTCATGTTTTTTGTTCTCTCTCCTGTGATAGTTTAATAAAATCATAAATATGGCGTTTCTTGTCCTCGAATAAAATTCAAAGAATACAAAAATAAACAATAACAATAATAACAATGAAAATAATAATACCTGACAAAACAGCTGACGAGGTTCAGAAAATTTTCCCCAATTTCGATTTTTCACAACATTCTACAAATGTTCAATTTTCCATGTTAATTTATTTTGACAATTTTTTATAAATTCTTTCCGTTTATGGCCGTCGGAGTTGATTTGATCGTCAGTGCCGGAATCAGGACGCGATACCAAATACATTTTGCATCTTTATCGCAGTTTTTGTCCTCTGTAAGAATTAGTATGAATTGAGAAACGATTGAATAATTTTTACAGTCCTTTGTTGTACGACCTGACAAGCGGAGGGGAAAAGAAAAACAAAGCGAGAGATAACGAAGAGACGCGTACGAATGCCTGTAAGAAACTCAACGAAACTGCGTAAATTCTCGAATACAAGCCGGCCGATGCGATACGCGCAAACGAAGAAACGGCGGGGGGGATGTGTGTCGTGAAGTTTGGCGGAATGATCATTTTTTTTTCTCGTTCTCGGCTCAGTTCACTGACAACACGCTCATGGTCGAACGATACAAGGTGTATAGTGTAAGGATACAAGGTGTAGTAATGCGCATAATGT
Organism: Oxytorus armatus; assembly: GCA_958009045.1. Classification (NCBI taxonomy): domain Eukaryota; kingdom Metazoa; phylum Arthropoda; class Insecta; order Hymenoptera; family Ichneumonidae; genus Oxytorus; species Oxytorus armatus. The sequence goes on along the minus strand of OY253748.1, from coordinate 1,209,221 downwards.
ACGAATCACGGTCTTATATACAGGTCTGAAAACTCCATCAAATTTCGGCGGTGGGAAGTGACTTAACGAAGTTCGTTTTACTTTCTGTAGCAATCACCAGAGGCGTTCCGATCTTAGTTGCGACCTTACAATCCCAGCAGACAATAACTTGAAAAGCCCACGATAGCTCTCGCGCACTCTCGCGGTTCTCTGTCTCTGTCCCACTAACGACTTCTGCCGCATTACACATATTTATTATATGTAATTATGAAAGCGTTATTAATCCCGTCAACTTTAATGAATATATTGAATAAATATGTTCTTCATTTGAATCGGGTTTTAAAGATTCTAACTGTTAACCGAGCATGATAAATGTAAACTATTTGTAAAAGTCTATGTCATATGAACATATATTAGGCGAAATAGTTGTCTACATCTTGATGGATCGATCTCCGTTAGATTTTTTTTTGGATCCTATAAAATAAACAAAAGTTTTCATTTGCAAAAATACACATATATCGAACCGTTTCATATATTTAATTTGATCCTTTTTCATTATATTTTCGTGAAAATTACAGGTACTCAAATAAAGAGAAAAATAAACGTATCTATTTTTATTCATACTTACTTAATTTTGAAAACTGGAACACTCGCAAAAACTTGAAAAATTAAGTGTAAAAAAGATGGAAAGAGCTGATTTTTACTCACCTTAATCTACTCTTTTTTGGCATGCTGCTATATAGTCTATTTCGGAATATTGACAAAACTCGAATGAAGAGAAAAAATTGAAGAATTAATTTTTATTCGTACTTCCTTGATGTTGACAGCTGGAACACTTACAAAAACTGAACATAAGATTTATTCACTAGTTAATTTAGACAATTTTTTTTAAGAACAAATTTCTTTTTCAGTTAAAATTTTTCCTGATGGCAATATTGCCTCGTTCTTAATCTTACATAGTAAATTACAATTTTTATTAACAATAGTCATTTGGTATTAATGTTAAATGGCTCTAATAGTCATTACGTCGCAACACTTAGGCAAGATATTGCGTTACTCACGTTTGCTGATTTCCATATATGAGGATACTTCAGCAGGTTTCTCAAGAACAAACAAATCTGCTACTGTAGACTCCCAACTTAATATCTTCATGGAAGAAAGTAACGACCTAATGTCTGTGCCAACAGAAACAGATGATGGAACATCAGGAATATCTGAAATATCAATAGAAGAAATTTATGTATGTTTAAATTACATATATTTCATCTCTTTAGAAAATACAATAAAAAAGAAATTAGAAATAATATTCGGTATGTTAACGCTATGCCCTGTTGGTTTATCACTCGGGAAGGACTCCGGGCGCGAAGAGACGATGCTCTCGCGTGTCCTGACGTCGTATACAGGAATTTGGTATACTTTGTGACGTTGGCCAAAAATCTAGCGTCACAATACTAACAATGCGATAGGTACTTTCTATTAAGGAAACTCACCGATACAAGTATTGATTCCTCGAATTGACGGTTTCGTGACTCCACAGGACGGAACAGTGTTTGGATAATTCATTTCAAAATTCGAAACTTGTTTCGCATAATCATGCTCTGGCACACAATTTTCCTTTTCTATTGACACGTCATTGAACCTAGTTGGCACAGCAAACTTGTTGAGTCGCATTCTTTTGTACGTGACCTTACATATTGAAAAATGCTTGACACGAGTAACTATGCGTAACTTCTCAAATTCTGTGTAAAATCTTTTCGTTAAACTTACCCGTGTAATTATTTGGCCATTTGCGTCGAGCTTGACACATTTGCGAACTATATCTTTATGGTCAAAATGCTGTTCGCATAAACGATTAGTCTTTTGTATTTTACAATGCCTGGAATAATCTCTTCCCACTTTTTCCGCGTATCAATGTCTTTTGGCACGTGAAATGTAGAACATTTCTTCTTTCTTGCGCTGCCGGTTTTGCAATTTGGGACCACAGACTGATATCTCATTTTAAATATAATTATCACTAATAGTCGTGATATAAACGAAATTAACGTAATATGCAAGGATATCAATATCGAGGGATTTTCAGGTTTTGCCTGCTGGCAATGTAATGTAGCAACTAAGATCGGAACGCCTCTAGTGGTTGCTACAGCAATTAAACTTGACTTCGTTAAGGAGGTGACTTTCAGTGGAGGAGTTTCCAGATCTGTATATAAGACCGTGGTCGCGAGTATGACAACACCTTGTCTACTTCCGCCATGAAAGCAATGTGACGGAACGTACATTTTTCGCTCGTATATTTTAATGAACAGCGGCTTGATTTTGTTCGTCAAACGTTTGAAATTTTGCATTTTGAGGTTAGCCCAGTGACGTGCACATGGCATATTCGGACTTGTTCCACTTTACGTTGATAGTTGATCGAATTTTCCCGTTTTTGTTTTTGTTTAATCGAAAATTTTTATACAATACGAGCTGGACCTTGTGGTTTCAGCCGCGTTAAATTTCCGTCCCTCGATTCAACGCGCCGCCGTTGCTCCTTAGAGTCACAACGTAAAGTTAAGTGGCGTAAAGCCTTCCTGAATAAATGGGCTATCTAATGCAAAAAGAATTTTCTAAATTGGATTTGTATTTCCTGAGATTAGCGCGTTCGAACAAACATACAAACATACATACAAATTCTCCGGCTTTATTATAATAGTAAAATTGCGGTCATAACGTACAGTTATACGGCGTAAAGCATTCCTGACTAAACGGACTATCTAAGGAAAAAGCATTTTCCAAATTGGATTAGTATTTCCTGAGATTAGCGCGTTCGAACAAACATACATACAAATTCTCGAGCTTTATTATAATAGTTTAATTAGGATCGTAGCATAAAGTTATATGGCGTAAAGCCTTCCTGACTAAACGGACTATCAAATGCAAAAAGAATTTTCCAAATTGGATTAGTATTTCCTGAGATTAGCGCGTTCGAACAAACATACATACAAATTCTCGAGCTTTATTATAATAGTTAAATTAGGATCGTAGCATAAAGTTATATGGCGTAAAGCCTTCCTGACTAAACGGACTATCTAATGCAAAAAGAATTTTCCAAATTGGATTAGTATTTCCTGAGATTAGCGCGTTCGAACAAACATACAAACATACTCACAAATTCTCTAGCTTTATTATAGTAGTACAATTAGGATCGTAGCATAAAGTTTTATGGCGTAAAGCCTTCCTGAAAAAACGGGCTATCTAATTCAAAAAGAATTTTCCAAATTGGATTAGGATTTCCTGAGATTAGCGCGTTCGAACAAACATACAAACATACATACCAATTCTCCAGCTTTATTATAATAGTAAAATTAGGATCGTAGCATAAAGTTATATGGCGTAAAGCCTTCCTGAATAAACGGACTATCTAATGCAAAAAGAATTTTCCAAATTGGATTAGTATTTCCTGAGATTACCGCGTTCGAACAAACACACAAACAAACAAACACTCAAGCTTTATTATAGCAGTAAGATTAATGGATCTCAAAACACAATTCGGAAAATGGATGCTCGAAATTTCCGTCCAAATACGTTATTTTTTATTTTTTTACAATTTTCTCGTTTTACAGTACAGTATACAGTATTACGTTGTTGTCTCAATGATGTTTTCACTCTTCCTCCTTTCTCTCATTAATCTAGTACAGAAAGACGAAGGGGGGGGGGGGGGCGAGAAACAAAAATAGAAGTAATAGTCGAACGACTAATGCAATGAGGGACGCCTCGATTCGTGTCGTTTGAGGGGCACGAGGATTTGGGAGAGGGCGGATGGCTTTTTGTTTTAAATTAAATTATAATTACAATGATTATTTAAAATTAAGAGAATGATAATAATGCATTTACTTTCTTCTGCATGCGCGTGTTTTTTGTGTCTGTATGTTTTTTTTTTTACGTATGTCATCGAGTTGTTTATTTGTGTTATTTCGTTTGTTTTCCTTCTGTAATCTGTATTCTTTGGAACAGAGAATTGAACAAGGAATTTATAATGAGGTGTGTACAATAAGAGCTCCAAAGGACTATTTTTTTTTTTTTTTAAATAGATGGGCTTTGGAAAAAAAAGCATTTCAAGCCTCAAGCCAAACAAAACCGATATTACTCTTTCTCCCTCTCGACGATCGCGAACGTTTTTTTTTTTTGCACAATGATTCTCGAGCGTATGACTGACTTTTCTATCGATAATAATAATTATATATAATATACGTCGAGACGCGAAATAAAATAAAATCGCACTTATCAAAATCCGTACAATCGACACGCCAAATAACGTGCCACTGTAAAACTCCGGGCATTGTGATTTTTTTTTCTTTAACAAAAAAGAAAAAAACAAACAAACGCCCGTTACCGATATCAATGATAATCGCAATGGATGGACCTTAAATTACAAGGTGGTCCGTGATGTTTCGAAAATATTTATAAAAATAAATACTTTGACAAAACAAAAGCGCGATGGATATTGTTGTGTCTCGTTTCGTTATGATATTTCCTCTTCTTCTCCTCTCTTTTTTTTTTTTTATCATATATATCGTTACGATAATAAATAAATCAAATAAATAAATAATTTGCTTCGTTCAGCGTTTTTTTTTTCTCATTCTTTTTTTTTTTCTCTCGGAACCGCGATTAAATTCGATAATAGGATTTACAAAATACAGTTTGCGGCTCATTTGTTTCTCGTGCGAGAATGTGGTTTTCGTTAAAATAGCCGCGATTCGTAAAAAAATAGGCATTTTTTTTGTTTATCTCGTTTTTCATACTACGATTTCGTTTCGAGCACAAACGTATCGTCGCTTGAATCCTCTCGCTCTTTAACGCGGTAGCTTGTCGTTTCTTTTTCCTCGTTTTTATGAACGACCTGCAAACGAACCGATTTGCCGGTTATCCTTGACGCTTCGTAAAAAAAAAAATGTTTTTACTCGTTCTCTCTAATCGTCCGACTATCTCGCGACGCGCGCTCGTCAACTTTTTCAAAACTGTATTTCGCAGAGGAAAAAAAAAGAAAAAGAAAAAAAAAACAATTGTATAAATGCCCTAGAAAATTTTCGTTGGAACAATTTCGATTCGAGTATTCGTTTTTCTTTTTTTAAATTGATTTCATTGATTTCACGGCAGCAAATCGTTTTATTTTCAAGCTGTCGTTCCGGTCAGCTCTAGATATGTCAAATTTCTTTGATAATTATCGCGAGACATTTTTTTCATTCGTTCTTTTGTATATATATATTTTTTTCCCGGCACGTAATATGCCAAAGGCCGTTTTTTTTTTACGAATCTTCGCGTTTCGCAGCGTGTTTTCCGTTCGACGGAAAAAAAGATGCCTCTGCGCGAGGTATTTCATATCGTTTGGTTTGTTTTTTTTTTCTTTCGTTTTTTCTTTTTTTTTTCTCGCGTGTACGTCGAGTCGAGGATATCGGCGAGAGGGTGCGTAGTCAGGGACTGTCGAAACGGTAGAAAAACTTCGACAATCACTTTTCCATTAGCGATAAAACTCGATCGCGGAGAAAAAAAAAATCCACCTCGTCGCTGAGACAGCTCGTGACGTTTCGGAAGTGACGGATTCCCCCATGCGTCCCAATAGGGCGCGCGCTTTCTCGTTCGCGTAGTAAAACAAACGGGACAATTGATCGTTGTCGCGGATCTTTTTGTATGCGTGTGTGTGTTTTTTTTTCTCGTTTTTGGCGCTTGTTTCGTCTCATTTTCTTCTTCTTTGCTTTCTCCTTCGTTTTTTTTTCTCGTCTATCTCTCTTTGTAAAGCGTGTGCGTATACTTGTGACTCTCGCGTTTTCTCGAATGTCGAATGTCCGGGGGAAAGGGCTATTGTACGTATATGTTCCCAAATTTTCGACGTGATCCCGTTGAGTCTGCAGGATTATTTTTGTTGTTGTTGTTGCTGTTGTTGTTGTTGTTGTCGTTTTTTTTAATTTTTTTTTTTATTAGAGATCCGATTCGCCGTAAAGAGCTGTCGAGAATGAGCGATAGTCGAGAGCACCGGGCTGAGCGTTTTGTCCCTTGTACGGCGGCATTCGTTGGATACAGTACTCGGCCTGATCGGGCGGCAATTCTCTCCTAAGCTCGTCCGCTAGGATATACGGCTGTGGGATGAAGAAAAAAAAACGAATTAAAGATTTAACAAAGAAAGAAAAAAAAACAAGATTCTTTAATTCGAAAACAACGATAATTTGTGATCATTCTGAAATTGAGGCCAATTTTACTGGTAATCGAGTCTGAAAAACATTGTACACAATAAAATAAAATTGCTCAATCCATATTTGAGAAAAAAAATCACAAAAAAAGTGTTTTTTTTTTACGCTGAAACCCTTACCCCTCCCTTAAGACATTGTAAAACATCAAAAAGTCACATACAGAAAAAAGTGTTCGCACGAACGTGCGTGATAGGAGCGCGAAATTTAGAATTGCTGTTAATTTGTAATTGGTATATAAAAGTGTGCTGAGACGAAGATTGAGACGGTACCTTATCGCCGGCTAGAATGCGGAAGCTATCGATGACCTGTTCGGCGGTGTCGGTGTCGGTTGATTCGCGAGTCATAAAGTCGAGGAAGGCATCGAAGTGAACGTATCCGGAGCTATTGGGATCGACAATGGCTAAAATCCGCTGGAAGTCAATGTCGCCCTGTCTGTCCTTGCCGATCGAGTAGCCCAATGAGACGAGACAGGATTTAAACTCGTCGGGCGCTAATCTGCCCGTTCGGTTCTTGTCGAAGTGATTAAAACTGCTACGGAACTCGTTCAGTTGTTCCTGCGTTATGCCCTGAAAACAAATAACACGTATTTTCTTCATTCCGTTAACGGATCGACGAAAAAAGAGAGAGAGAGAAAAAGAACTTAGAAGTTTGTCGTCGCTGTACCTTGGAATCTCGGGTGAGAATTTGATTCTCGACCTCGTTGATATTACGATTGATCGAGGTCAATAGTTGTTCCCAACCGACCCGCAGAGTTTCCATCGTGTACTGAGTGTAACGATTCTCAAATATCATTCCCTCCTGTACGGCCTGATGAATCTTCTCCAATTCCTCGAGATGAGCCTTGTACTGATAGACCGCCTGTTCGTACTCCTTCAGTCGATGTAATTGATCCTCGAGGGTGCCCTGTAGGCCAAGACCAATGGCCGTAACCGCGTCCAATTGACGCTCGATCCACGGTCCAACGGCGTTCGCCTTCTCGGCGAATTGCCGTCGCAGCAGCTCGTTGTCTGATAATCAGGGAGTTAAGGAAATTTTGCGAAAAAACCGTACGTCACATCCGATACGAATTTTAAACAAGCACGAATTACATCTCTCTGTACAAACAAAGCATTAGGGCGATTTTTTTTTTCGACTTTTTTTCCCCCTCAGTCGCCACCTGAAATTTTGTTGGATATGTCGAAAAACAAATTTCCTGAAAGTTACAGCCCGTAAGATTAATTCTAAGTACTTTCTCTTAGCGTGAAAAGATTTTCCATCTAAAATACACGTAAATCGAATTTTTTTTTTTCTTCAAAATTCTACAACTCAGCCGCATTTTATGCTATTATATTGTTCTTGGTTTCGATTTACTCGGAATAAAACAATCTAGAAAAGTGCCTATTGCGGCGAAAGTGTAAATTCTACTGGTGAGTTGGTACGGGTCACTGAAGTTCATTTTTACCCAAAATTCTCGTTTTTTTGCTGTTATCTCCGAAACAATTAACTTTACGAAAAAAATGTAAATGAAAAATTTGTTGGAAATTTAATTTCCTACAAAAAAAAAGGTCCTATCGACGCAATTGGTTAGATTAATATTTCTTGAGATATTGAACTTTAACTTATGAGTAGTATAAAATTTATAAAATGTGAAATATTAAATAATAAAAAAAATAAAAAAAATAAAAAGTTCAATATCTCAAGAAATATTGATCTAAGCAATTGGGTCGATAGGACCTTTTTTATAGGAAATTAAATTTCCAACAATTTTTTTAATTACATTTTTTTCGTAAAGTTAATTGTTTCGGAGATAACAGCAAAAAAACGAATTTAATTTCCTACAAAAAAAAGGTCCTATCGACCCAATTGCTTAGATTAATATTTCTTGGGATATTGAACTTTAACTTATGAGTAGTATAAAATTTATAAAATATGAAATATTAAATAATAAAAAAAATTAAAAGTTCAATATCTCAAGAAATATTGATCTAAGAAATTGGGTCGATAGGACCTTTTTTATGGGAAATTAAATTTCCAACAAATTTTTTAATTACATTTTTTTCGTAAAGTTAATTGTTTCGGAGATAACAGCAAAAAAACGAATTTAATTTCCTACAAAAAAAAGGTCCTACCGACCCAATTGCTTAGATTAATATTTCTTGGGATATTGAACTTTAACTTATGAGTAGTATAAAATTTATAAAATATGAAATATTAAATAATAAAAAAAATAAAAATGAAATAAAAAGTTCAATATCTCAAGAAAAATTGATCTAGCAATTGGGTCGATAGGACCTTTTTTATAGGAAATTAAATTTCCAACAAACTTTTCGATTACATTTTTTTCGTAGAGTTAATTGTTTCGGAGATAACAGCAAAAAAACGAGAATTTTGGGTAAAAATGAACTTCCCGTGACCCGTACCAACTCACCAGTACAATTTACACTTTCGCCGCAATAGGCACTTTTCAAGATTGTTTTATTCCGAGTAAATCGAAACCACGAACAATATGATAGCACAAAATGCGGCTGAGTTATAGAATTTTGAAAAAATAAAATAAAAATTCGATTTCCGTGTATTTTAGATGGAAAATCTTTTCGCGCCAAGGGAAAGTACTTAGAATCGATATTAAGGTCTGTAACTTTCAGGGAATTTGTTTTTCGACATAACCAACAAAATTTCAGGTGGGGACTGAGAAAAAAAAAATAGTCGAAAAAAAATAAATCGCCCTGAAGAAGCATATTAAAAAAAACGTGGAAATAAAAGGATACTCTGCTGTTTGCGAAGTTCGGCCGCGAGAGTTCCGTCGCGCTGTGGAACCAATTGCCTGACGTCGCTCCATTTCTTCGTGAGATCCTGCATATTTGAAAATTAAGTTAAATCCAACGAACGAGGAATTCGTGCATTAAAAATTTCGTTTCACGCGCTCGACTTCTTGTAATCCACGTGACAAAATATTTTTACGTATAATTACCAGAGCGGTGAGAGTGGTGTAAGGATTCTCGAGACCTCCAGGAATCTGGAATTGCTTGACGATCGACTCGACCTCGCGAACAAGCCCGACAATGGAATTGTACTCCTTGTCGGCCTCGCCGAGCGTTGCCTTGAAAGCGGCGTGGGCGTCCATCAGTCCCTGAATCTCCTCCATCGTGTGAACGATGAACATGTCGACCAGATCCTCCCGTGTACCGTCCAACCAATTGTTAAACGGCTGCGCGCGATACAATGTGATTATGTGAGTCTCTCGCGAGTCGGATAATCTTTCTATTTTTTTTTTTTTTTTTTTCAACACGCACCAAGGTTGTTATTTCGAACGAATTTTCTTTGTACACTTACAGCGGCGCGTTTCGCGAACTCCAAGTGAAGTACATCGATCTTCTCGAGAATGCGCTCGGCCTCGTCGAGAGCCTGACGTCGGCGTTGAGTGAGCGTGCCCAAACGATCCCACTGATCGCATATACGCTGACATCTCGCGTTAACAGAGACGCTATCGTGGTACTCTAACGTGCTAAAAGGGAAAAGAAAAAAGAAGAAAGAAAAAAAGTGAAAAATTACGTGAAAAATTATTGGCAAACGTTAATAATTGACGGTTAATTATTGACAAACGTTACTTGAGCTCCTGAGCAATGGCGGCAATCTGTTCAACGCGATCCTGATGAGCGGCGAGATCGGACTCGAACGCCTCGTGCTTTTTCTTCAACGCTTTGAGCTCGTTGAGCTTGCATTGACGGAAGTGCTGCGACGTCAGCATCTCCTCCTTACCACCGGTCCAATCCTCGTGAGCGTCCGCCTTGTGCTTGAACTTTTGGGCCAAATGCTCGAGACGCTCGAGACGCATCATTTCGGACAGTAGCCATTCCTCGAACGACTTCTCGCCGAGTTCGAGGCCTTTTTTAAACCGTAATCTGACATTAGAATCGATGTTCGATCGAAAAAGCGAAAAAGCCAATTGAGATTTGTCGGCGCAACGAGTTAAGATAGCACGAGCTTGATTATTAAGGTAGTAGTCTGGTAACTTAAGCCGATTTTCATCTTTTTTTTTAAGGGCGTTTTTTTCGTAGGAAAATAAAAATGCATCGTTTTGGATATTTAGGATGTTTTTATTTACATATTAAAGATACGAAAAAAAAATTTTTTGAAACAATTTTATAGTTTATTATTGTTATTATTATTGATCGAAGTTGGCAACTCGAAAGAAAAGCGCGCGGGTTGGCCCCGGTGATTTTGGCTCTCGAAGTTATCTGAAATCAAAAATTCTTGATAATTCTTAATCTATAGACATGTCATTCTGGTCGGAACTACTGAAATTAAATTTCATGGATAAATAACAAAATGGCGGACTTTGGAAAAAAAATGTCCTTTTCCATTTTGTTATTAATCCATGAAATTTAACTTCGGTAGTTCCGACCAGAATGACATGTCTATAGATTGAGAATTATCGAGAATTTTCGATTTCAGATAACATCGAGAGCCAAAGTCACCGGGGCCACCCACGCGCTTTTTTTTTCGAGGTGCCAACTTCGATCAATAATAATAATAACAATAAACTATTAAATTTTTTCAAAAAAATTTTTTTTGTATCTTTAATATGTAAATAAAAACATCCTAAATATCCAAAACGATTCATTTGTATTTTCCTACAAAAAAAAAACGCCCTCCAAAAAAGACATGGAAATCGGCTTAAGTTAGCAGACTACTACCTTAAATGCGTTGCTGAATTTCAATAAGTTACGAGTAAGGCATAGAAGAGAAAAAAATCCGCGATATTAGCCGGCACGCCTAGTATTATTTGTATTTCGCGATTGGTAATTAATAGGGCTGTTACTTTTATCCGGGATCCGGGTAACCGGGTAATAACGAATAATGTCGGGTAATTACCCGATTTTATCGCGTACAGGCTCAAATAGGACGGCCGGCGTAAAAAAAATAATGATATTGTATTAGTCTGGTCTAGAGCTTTTGAACTTTTCCGGTTATCCGGATACCCGAGTAATTCGGGTTTCACGGATCCGACGCTTCAAATCCGTATATCTCGATAACTCGATACTATCCGGGTAATAACGGATTCGGGTATGCGAATAGTTTCGGGGTATCCGGGTAACCGGGTACTCGGATAATAACGGATAATATCGGGCAATTACCGTCGATAATTGATGCCGAAAATGCTGAAAAAAATTGTTCAATTATACGCAATTTGCGAGGCGTGCGTAGATGTTGCCAAGAACAATACTTGCGAAGTACATTTATAAGACGAATTATAAATCATTACCGGAAGATTGAGAAACCGGGATTATATCGGTGCTCATGTCCGATCATTTGGTTGTCCATTTTTTATTTTCACCGACTGATATCAATATTAAACAAATTAGATTATCATTATAACGACGATTCTTGGAAAGAATCTCGCAGGCGTATTTACTATTATTACCAAACTATTTCTTTACCGTAATTCACATCCGACAAAAACTACAATTTCAATAAAACATTCTTGTGTAGATTAAAAAAGCAATGACGTAATCTTCTATACAATGTTAGGGAAACACATGATCATTTCATAAGAACTTAATCAACGTTGACCCGCACTATTTGCATCTTTAATATTATTTTTTTCATCACGATTTATTATTATTTAATAAATATCCTCAGTTTCTGAAATGTATATTTGCTTTATGGGCGTGTGTGCAGTTTTTATGAACTTTAGAGTTGGAGAGAAAATATAGAATGTGAAGAAGCGGATCTCGGCTATTCTTAATATGCGCAGGCAAGAAATTGTGATCGTAACAGCGGATTCTAAAAAAATGTGGGAGTCACATGTAAAATGTTTTCCCGAGTAAATACACAATTATTATAAATTGGAAGACCGTGACGTCTGATTCGTCAACGCTAAGTTTTCATTTTTACCGTAGTTTTGCACAATTTCTTTGAACAGAGCAAATTTGATACAAGTTATTTTCCATTTTTTTTTCACTGGTAACAATTAACGCCCTATATTTCGGCTTATTTGATGACCAGACTAATACAATATCATTATTATTTTTTACTCCGACGGTCCTATTTGAGCCTGTACGCGAAAAATCGGGTAATTACCCGACATTATTCGTTATTACCCGGTTACCCGGATCCGGGATTATTCGGATATCCGGATACCCGGATATTCGAATCTGAAGTGTTGGATCCAATTTCCCGGATACCCGGATACTTTCGGGTATCCGGCTAACCCGGATAAAAGTAACAGCCCTAGTCTGGTCATCGAATAAGCCGAAATATAGGGCGTTAATAGTTACCATTGAAAAAAATTGGAAAATAACTTGTATCAAATTTGCTCTGTTCAAAGAAATTGTGCAAAACTACGGTAAAAATGAAAACTTAGTGTTGACGAATCAGACGTCACGGTTTTCCAATTTATAATAATTGTGTATTTACTCGGAAAAACATTTTACACGTGACTCCCACAATTTTTTAGAATCCGCTGTTACGATCATAATTTCTTGCCGGCGCATATTAATAATAGCCGAGATCCGCTTCTTCACATTCTATATTTTCTCTCCAACGCTAAAGTCTATAAAAACTGCACGCACGCCCATAAAGCAAATATACATTTCAGAAACTAAGGATATTTATTAAATAATAATAAATCGTGATGAAAAAATAATATTAAAGATGCAAATAGTGCAGGTCAACGTTGATTAAGTTCTTACGAAATGATCATGTGTTTCCCTAACATTGTATAGAAGATTATGTCATTGCTTTTTTAAGGGCGGGGTAAGGGTTTTCACTTTCGAAAAATCGAATTTTATTTTTTTTGTCTTATCTTATTGTTTAACATTTCAAGAATACGTCCTTAAAATTTTTAACCGATCTAAGCAATATTCTTGAAGTTATTGTCTTATTAATCTCCTGGCCTTTAACGCTATACCTCTAACAGCTGCGGGCGGTCGGGCTAGCAGTGCACTTTAGACGCGTTTTTCTCATTTGCCATTTAAAAACTACTTGACCGATTCATTTCAAACTTTGTACACATTTTCTACACATAAAATACCTCCCCCCAACGTTTAGTAGATTTTTTTTTTTTTACATCAAGGGTGTTTCCTACCCACAAAATGGCGGAATTTTTCGTGGGAAAAAACAGTTCACACCTTAGATGGCCGCCAAAAATTTTTTAATGAAAAAAAAAATTATCAGAGAACGTTGGGGGGGGAAGATTTGTTTATAGTTTGACTAAATTTTCATGGTTTTTCATTTTCAGATAATTTCCGGCCGAGTTATAGTGAACACCGCAAATTGTTTTTTTTTCCAAGACGTTCCGGGGGAAGTTCTGTTACGGGCTTATGCTTCGATATTTCTGCATGAAAAAATTACGCAACATTGTCAAAAGTATGCTCAATAATGTACAAAAGGTTCGAATAAAATTGCTCAATCCATATTTGAGAAAAAAAATCGCGAAAAAAGTGTTTTTTTTTAACGCTGAAACCCTTACCACACCCTTAAGAATAGCCGAGATCCGCTTCTTCACATTCTATATTTTCTCTCCAACGCTAAAGTCCATAAAAACTGCACGCACGCCCATAAAGCAAATATACATTTCAGAAACTAAGGATATTTATTAAATAATAATGAATCGTGATGAAAAAATAATATTAAAGATGCAAATAGTGCGGATCAACGTTGATTAAGTTCTTATGAAATGATCATGTGTTTCCCTAACATTGTATCGAAGATTATGTCATTGCTTTTTTGATCTACACAAGAATGTTTTATAGAAATTGTAGTTTTTTGTCGGATGTGAATTGCAGTAAAGAAATAGTTTGGTAATAATAGTAAATACGCCTGCGAGATTCTTTCCAAGAATCTTCGTTATAACGATAATCTAATTTGTTTAATATCGATATCAGTCGGTAAAAATAAAAAATGGTCAACCAAATGATCGGACATGAACACCGATATAATCCCGGTTTCTCAATCTTCCGGTAATGATTTATCATTCGTCTTATAAATGTACTTCGCAAACATTATTCTCGGCAACATCTACGGGTGCCTCGCAAATTGTGTAAATTGAACAATTTTTTTCATCATTTTCGGCATCAATTATCGGCGGTAATTGCCCGATATTATCCGTTATTGTCCGAGTACCCGGTTACCCGGATACCCCGGAAACTATCCGCATACCCGAATCCGTTATCACCCGGATATTATCGAGTGATCGAGATATACGGATTTAAATCGTCGGATCCGTGAAACCCAAATTACTCGGGTATCCGGATACCCGGAACAGTTCAAGCTCCAGTGATTGAACGAAGAGTTTCTCTCACCCTTCCACGCTTTGTTGATGTCGGTCACCATTTTTCCCTCGGTCGGCATGTAAGCCGGTCGATTGCTCAGCCTGAGCTTCGTCTGAAGGGTATTGAAATTAGTCTCGAGCTTGGCTTTTTGCTCGACGCGCGGTGGCTTGTGCTTGCGACGATAAGTTCTGTACTCCTCGAGTTTCTTTTGACAGCCGGCGAGCGAATTGTCGGTTTGACGACTGGCCAACCAGGGCATCGTTCGTCTTATCCATTCCAGTAGATCCGAAGCGAGACGCTCGTACTCCTCCATGAGCCTCTCGTTCTCTTGATTCACCTTCAGTACCTTGCAGATTCTGTTAGCCGCTGTTTCGGCCTGTTTCGGAACAATTATATTTTTCAATTTAACAAACGTACCGTAAAGGTGACTCGATGTAATTTTTCATTTTTCGGGAAGTATTCGCGCATGCCGCATGCCAATCAATATTTCAAGCTTCGTTAGAACGGTATGTTTTTTTTAAATATTTTCGTCAGGAATTTCTCGACCGGTTGCGCTTTATCAAAACTATTATTACAATACGCGCAGTTTATTTGTTGTTGTTGTTGATTTTTTTTAAGTGTAAAACAAAAAGAAAATCATCGGCAAAACTTTTGTTATTAACACACCTTTTGCGCACCACTGAAACAATGGTAGTACGAGGAGACGTAGGTCATCACCGCCCTCTCGTCCGGCATAGCCGTGTTTCGCATGTCTAAAAAAATACAGTCAGTCGACACTCAAACCATGCTTTGTTAGAACGGGGAAAAAAATGGTGTTTTTTTTTTTCTATCTTCTTTTTGGGGACACGGAGAAAAAGAAAAGAACGACGAATTTGCGTTATCATTGACCATTTTTGGAACGAATACATCCCCCCCTATTAACGTAGAACGTCGAAACAATCAAAATTTTACGACGAGGTCCGAACTTTTTTGCGCTGCAACAAAGTTAAAACGATTTTATGTGACGTCGGTAATTTCTCGACTCGCCCTTCTGGTATATTTCGGCTGTTCTTATTTTATGAAATTACAAATATGTCGCTGTCTCGAGCGACAAACGTCCGGTATTGACAATGCTGTCGTAAAATGCACGATATTACCGACCGATGCGAGCGCCAATAGTGCGAATCTCGTCCAATCAGATTACGATGGTATACATGAATTTAAGATAGTAGTCTGGCAACTTGAGCCGATTTTCATGTCTTTTTTGGCGGGCGTTTTTTTGTAGGAAAATAAAAATGAATCGTTTTGGATATTTAGGATGTTTTTATTTACATATTAAAGAGTAAAAAAAAAAAAATTCAAAAAATTTAATAGTTTATTATTGTTATTATTATTGATCGAAGTTGGCACCTCGAAGTTGGCAGCCCGGGTCCTAACTTTTTTACTACCGAACCGATTGCTTTCAAATTTTAACAGGCTACTCTAGACACTTATAGTTCTGGTCGGAACTACTGAAGTTAAATTTCACGGATAAATAACAAAATGGCGGACTTTGGAAAATAAGTCCTCTTATTTTAGCAAACAAGGGGTTGTAAAATGAAAAGTTAGGGGCGAAAAAATTTCTCGGTAGTTCCGACGAGAACTACAAGTGTGTAGAGTAGCCTGTTAAAATTTGAAAGCAATCGGTTCGGTAGAAAAATAGTTAGGACCCGGGCCGCCGACTTCGAGGTGCCAACTTCGATCAATAATAATAACAATAATAAACTATGAAATTTTTTCAAACAAATTTTTTTTTGTATCTTTAATATGTAAACAAAAACATCCTAAATATCCAAAGATTCATTTTTATTTTCCTACAAAAAAACGCCCTCCAAAAAAGACATGAAAATCGGTTTAAGGGCGGGGTAAGGGTTTTCACTTTCGAAAAATCGAATTTTTTTTTGTCTTATCTTATTGCTTAACATTTCAAGAATATGTCCTTAAAATTTTAAACCGATCTAAGCAATATTCTTGAAGTTATTGTCTTATTAAGGGAGGGGTAAGGGTTTCAGCGTTAAAAAAAACACTTTTTTTGCGATTTTTTTTCTCAAATATGGATTGAACAATTTTATTCGAACCTTTTGTACATTATTGAGCATACTTTTGACAATGCTGTGTAATTTTTTCATGCAGAAATATTGAAGCATAAGCCCGTAACAGAGCTTCCCACAGAACGTCTTGGAAAAAATTTATTTCTTCACTTTTATACTTCATAAACCTTAGACGCGTTTTTCTCAAAACTACTTTTTCAAAGTCCGTGTTCACTGCCATTTAAAAACTACTTGACCGATTCATTTCAAACTTTGTACACATTTTCTAGATAGAAAATACCTCCCCCCAACGTTTAGTTAAATTTTTTTTTTTTACATTAAGGATGTTTCCCACCCACAAAATGGCGGAATTTTTCGTGGAAAATAACAGTTCACACTTTAGATGGCCGCCAAAAATTTTTAAACGAAAAAAAAAATTATCAGAGAACGTTGGGGGGAAGATTTGATTATAATTTGACTAAATTTTCATGGTTTTTCATTTTCAGATAATTTCCGGCCGAGTTATAGTGAACACCGCAAATTGTTTTTTTTCCAAGACGTTCCGGGGGAAGCTCTGTTACGGGCTTATGCTTCGATATTTCTGCATGAAAAAATTACGCAACATTGTCAAAAGTATGCTCAATAATGTACAAAAGGTGCGAATAACATTGCTCAATCCATATTTGAGAAAAAAAATCGCAAAAAAAGTGTTTTTTTTAACGCTGAAACCCTTACCCCTCCCTTAAGTTACCAGACTTAACACAATTCAATGCCACATTTCTCGCGTCTCGATTATTAATTTTTTAAAAATATAACTTCGATACTAGACAACGTTTTTTTTCATTAAGGGCGGAAATATGACGGTTCAAAAAATCGATTTTTTTTTATTTCATAAATTGTTAGTAAAACTATTGAAAAATATGTTACCAAAATTTTTTATGAAAATTCCGACTCGTTCTATTGTTATAAGCCATTAAGTGGGCAAATAGAGTTAGGACAGCGGTTTCTCAATAATTTTCATGAATTTTTTTATAGTATAAAAAATGAATATAATTTATTGAAACTTTGAGAATATTTTATACATATATTTAAGTATATTCTATAAAATTTTTGAAGAATTTCCTTGAAAAACACCGAAGAAAATGTACGACTGCCTTGACTTTGTTTTTCTTGGTACTATTTTTTCAAACGCGTTTTTCGAAAAACGACGTTTTTTTGAACTTGCGTACACGCTAGTTCGAAAAGTTTTCAACCAATCGTTATGAAAATTGTCAGTTACTTTCTTCGTAGTATTGCGCTCTATATGAACCTAAAATCGGAATATTATCATTATTTAAAATAATTTTTTTTTTTGCAAATAACGTTGTAAAAAATGGCAAAAAATCATGCTTTTTTGTTCTGACTCCTGTAAAAATTTCAATGTTCTATTTTTTTTCCATAGCATTTAGGTTCATATGGAAGAGAGACATATGATAAAAGTAAATTCCGACCTCGTTTGATTTCGGATGAAAATTGCGGCTTCCAGAATGTACGCAAAATGCTGAGTCCGATTGTGACCTGCGATATGGGGTCGCTAATATCTTCGGTGTTTTTCAAGGAAATTCTTCAAAAATTTTATAGTACATACTTAAATATATGTATAAAATATTCTCAAAGTTTCAATAAATTATATTCATTTTTTATACTATAAAAAAATTCATGAAAATCATTGAGAAAACGCTGTCCTAACCCCATTTTCCCCTTTAAGAGCGCTCTGTAGCGCGAAAAATGACAATAAGAAACAGTAATGATCAGAAGTGAAATTTTAATTATTTTGTTTTTAAATCCGATCGTAAAATTCGAGATTATGGCGCTTTTTCGATGCAACCATTTCGTGGACGTCGAAATAATCAAGATGACGGAATATTATAGATTGAGGGTGGGGGTGGGGGCAATCAGAGGGTGCTGTTAGGTTCAAGCGCAGGTTCAATCATTTTATGGTTTTTTAGAGAAAAGTGAAGAACTATGAAAAAAAAAAAACAAAGGCGAAGGGGACGAACAGAGAAAAACAACGTGGGAATATTGCGATAAATGAAGAAACAACGCGACTCTTTTTTTTTTTTTTTGCGCTGACCTGCTGGGCACCCTGGAAAGCGTGGTAGTAGCAGGACACATAGGTCATGATCGCTCTTTCGTCCGGCTTGGGAGTGTTGATCAAATCTATATCGAATCATCAGATATTATCACTTCCGTGGAAACTGATTATTCGTCGAAAACCGAATCTCGAATAACGAACAGGACGTTGACGAACGATGGCAATTGCCGTGTAACCGTGTTTTTTTTTCTTCTTTTTTTTTTTTTTCAATGACGAATAATCGCAAAATTAAAAACGCGAATGACGGAGGTTTCTCGAGGAAAAATATCGTTTATGACGAACAAAAAATTGTAGAGAAATAATAATAATAAAAAAAAATTGCTCTTCAATAGCAAAATTTTGCGAACTTGAACGAAATCTCGCGAATTTCACGGGAAAAAAAAAACGTTTCACGGGGAAACCAAACTTCGCGTAGTAAAAAAAAATGAAATAAGTTCAAAACATTTTTTTCTTCGTTCTTTTTTTTTCAATGGAGAATAATCGTAAAATTAGAAACGCGACTGGCGGAGGTTTCTCGAAGAAAAATACAAGACGATCAAAAAGAATGGTCTTGGAGAAATAAAAATTAAAAAAAAATTCCGTTTCAATGGCAAACTTTTGCGAACTTTAACGAAAATTCTCGCGTATTAAAAAAAAAAAAAATGAAATAAATTTTGAAACGTGGTCGAATGGATGGTGTGGGAAGAGAAAAATTCTCCGAGAGCAAACTAACCGTCGGGATCCAACATGCGCGGAATGTCGAGATACTTCTCGGCAACGTCGAAAGCCGTATTAAGATTCTCGAGGGGATTGTCCTTGCTGAGCTTGTTGTAGTCGATGAGATCGGGACGATGACGATGAATGAGAGCGCAAAAGGCCAGACCGTCCTTGAACGAGAGATGGAAATTTTGAACATTGACGTTCTTGTACGGCGCGGTTTTTCTCTGGCACCACAACAGAAGACCCTCTTTCGCCGTCATTTCCTCGACCGAGATGTCCTGAATTGCGAAACGTAGAATGATCGTCCAGATCATACCGAGCGTCATCTTGAGATTGCCGTCGACGATTTCTGTACGAAAGAAAAAGGGACGGAA
The DNA here is from genome assembly GCA_958009045.1 of Oxytorus armatus. NCBI lineage: Eukaryota > Metazoa > Arthropoda > Insecta > Hymenoptera > Ichneumonidae > Oxytorus > Oxytorus armatus. The sequence goes on along the minus strand of OY253748.1, from coordinate 1,189,511 downwards.
ATAAAAATTGCATTTGATATATCGAAATTTTTTTTTTTATTTCTTAAATTTTTCGATTCCAAATCGAATTTTGTGATAGAACATTTTTTCAGTTCTTGAGGGCGTGATTTTTATGAAAATTGGTATTCAGGAATTTTTGAGCTTACTGATTCCGAATTCAAAGACAAAAGTTGAAAAAATTCAAGATGGCAGAGTCAGCATGACCAGTTAAAAAAAAAAAACAAAAGATCGGATTTTTATGAAAATTGGTATCCGGGAATTTTAGAGCTTACCGATTTCGAATTCGAAGTAAAAAATTCCAAAAATTCAAGATGGAGTCAACATGACCAGTTAAAAAAAAAAAGATCAGATTTTTATGAAAATTGGTATCCAGGAATTTTTGAGCTTACTGATTTCAAATTTTAAGTAAAAATTGCGGTTAGGGAATGATAGGGGAGGAAAAATGGAAAAAGAATTGAATTGGGAAGGGTTGTACGTAAAAACCCGAAGTGGTATAAGTTGGAACAAATAAATGTAAAAAAGAAGTACTCAAGTTCGAGAATCATTCTAAATATCATAAAAAATTAATCGACAATTAATTAAGGGCGGGGTAAGGGTTTTCAATTTCGAAAAATCGAATTTTTTTTTGTCTTATCTTATTGTTTAACATTTCAAGAATATGTCCTTAAAATTTTAAACCGATCTAAGCAATATTCTTGAAGTTATTGTCTTATTAATCTCCTGGCCTTTAACGCTATACCTCTAACAGCTGCGGGACTTTTTTACTTCGTAAACTTTAGACGCGTTTTTCTCAAAACCCCTTTTTCAAAGTCCGTGTTCACTGCCATTTAAAAATTACTTGAACGATTCATTTCAAACTTCGTACACATTTTCTACATATAAAATACCTCCCCCCAACGTTTAGTTAAATTTTTTTTTTTACATTAAGGGTGTTTCCCACCCACAAAATAGCGGAACTTTTCGTGGAAAATAACAGTTCACACTTTAGATGGCCGCGAAAAATTTTTAAATGAAAAAAAAACATTATCAGAGAACGTTGGGGGGAAGATTTGATTATAATTTGACTAAATTTTCATGGTTTTTCATTTTCAGATAATTTCCGGCCGAGTTATAGTGAACACCGCAAATTGTTTTTTTTTTTCCAAGACGTTCCGGGGGAAGCTCTGTTACGGGCTTATGCTTCGATATTTCTGCATGAAAAAATTACACAACATTGTCAAAAGTATGCTCAATAATGTACAAAAGGTTCGAATGAAATTGCTCAATCCATATTTGAGAAAAAAAATCGCAAAAAAAGTTTTTTTTTTTAATGCAGAAACTTAAGCTGATTTTCATGTCTTTTTTGGAGGGCGTTTTTTCGTAGGAAAATAAAAATGAATCGTTTCGGATATTTAGGATGTTTTTATTTACATATTAAAGATACAAAAAAAAAAATTTTCGAAAAAATTCAATAGTTTATTATTATTATTTGGGAAAAAAGTTTTTTTTCCAAAGTCCGCCATTTTGTTATTTATCCATGAAATTTAACTTCAGTAGTTCCGACCAGAATGACATGTCTATAGATTAAGAATTATCAAGAATTTTTGATTTCAGATAACATCAAGAGCCAAAATCACCGGGGCCACCCACGCGCTTTTTTTTTCGAGTTGCCAACTTCGATCAATAATAATAATAATAATCTATTAAATTTTTTCAAAAAATTTTTTTTTGTATCTTTAATATGTAAATAAAAACATCCTAAATATCCAAAACGATTCATTTTTATTTTCCTACAAAAAAACGCCCTCCAAAAAAGACATGAAAATCGGCTTAAGTTACCAGACTACTAACTTAAAAAATGTTCGTTTTTATGAATTCTGCTAGAGCGAAAAATGGCTTTTTTTTTTTATAGAAAAAAAATTCATTTCGAATTAAAAATGTTCGGATATTATTATTTTTTAAACGCGAATGAAGTTCTGTTAATTTTCGTGTACCAACCTTCGGCACCGATCGACACGAGTTTCACGCCCTTGCTCGCTATGTAATCCAGTGCTTTATTTACATTGGCAATCTTGTGGAAGCGCATTTTGCCACGATCGGGTCTTGGCAGAGTCTCGCCCGATATCACCTCGAGCAGGAGCATGAGTTTTAGGCCATTCCTAAAATCGTCCTCGATCGAATCGATCGCGGTACCGGCCTTGCGAAGATGCGAATTGCACCATGCTGTGAAGGTCTGTGGAAAAAAAGAGACATCAAATTAAAGACAAAGTTTTCATTGTGAGAGTTTTATCATTCTTTTTAATCCTCGCGAGACACCAAATTAGATAATTAAAAATTGCAGCAGTAATTCCCATTCGGAAAACCCGAAACTGATTTTCCACGAACGAATTATCCGATTTTCGTGAAAAATGTTAATTGGCGAATTTTTACGAAAATTGGTATCCGGGAATTTGAGAGCTTACGGATTTTCAATTGGGATTCAAAAATTCCAAAAATTCAAGATGGAGTCAACATGACCAATTAAAAAAAAAACAATAAATCGAATTTTTATGAAAATTGGTATCCAGGAATTTTTGAGCTTACTGATTTCGAATTCAAATTAAAAAATTTAAAAAATTCAATATGGCGGAGTTAACATGACCAGTTAAAAAAAAGAAAAGATCGGATTTTTATGAAAATTGGTATCTGAGAATTTTTTAGCTTACTGATTTCGAATTCAAAGTCAAAAATTGAAAAAATTCAAGATGGCAGAGTCAACATGACCAGTTAAAAAAAAAAACAAAGATTGGATTTTTATGAAAATTGGTATCCGGGAATTTTTGAGCTTACTGATTTCGAATTCGAAGTAAAAAATTCCAAAAATTCAAGATGGAGTCAACATGACCAGTTAAAAAAACAAAAGATCGGATTTTTATGAAAATTGGTATCTGAGAATTTTTTAACTTACTGATTTCGAATTCAAAGTCAAAAGTTGAAAAAATTCAAGATGGTGGAGTCAACATGACCAGTTAGAAAAAAACAAAAGATCGGATTTTTACGAAAATTGGTATCCGGGAATTTTTGAGCTTACTGATTTCGAATTCGAAGTAAAAAATTCAAAAAATTCAAGATGGAGTCAACATGACCAGTTAAAAAAACAAAAGATCGGATTTTTATGAAAATTGGTATCCAGGAATTTTTGAGTTTACTGATTTCAAATTTAAAGTAAAAAATTGAAAAAATTCAAGATGGCGGAGTCAACATGACTAGTTAAAAAAAAAAAGAAAAGATCGGATTTTTACAAAAATTGGTATCTGAGAATTTTTTAACTTACTGATTTCGAATTCAAAGTCAAAAGTTGAAAAAATTCAAGATGGTGGAGTCAACATGACCAGTTAGAAAAAAACAAAAGATCGGATTTTGACGAAAATTGGTATCCGGGAATTTTAGAGCTTACTGATTTCGAATTCGAAGTAAAAAATTCCAAAAATTCAAGATGGAGTCAACATGACCAGTTAAAAAAACAAAAGATCGGATTTTTATGAAAATTGGTATCCAGGAATTTTTGAGTTTACTGATTTCAAATTTAAAGTAAAAAAATGAAAAAATTCAAGATGGCGGAGTCAACATGACCTTTTAAAAAATAAATAAAAGATTGGATTTTTCCGAAAATCGGTACCCGAGAATTTTGGAGCTCACTGATTTCGAATTCGAAGTAAAAAATTCCAAAAATTCAAGATGGAGTCAACATGACCAGTTAAAAAAACAAAAGATCGGATTTTTATGAAAATTGGTATCCAGGAATTTTTGAGTTTACTGATTTCAAATTTAAAGTAAAAAAATGAAAAAATTCAAGATGGCGGAGTCAACATGACCTTTTAAAAAATAAATAAAAGATTGGATTTTTCCGAAAATCGGTACCCGAGAATTTTGGAGCTCACTGATTTCGAATTCGAAGTAAAAAATTTCAAAAATTCAAGATGGAGTCAACATGACCAGTTAAAAAAACAAAAGATCGGATTTTTATGAAAATTGGTATCCAGGAATTTTTGAGTTTACTGATTTCAAATTTAAAATAAAAAAATAAAAAAATTCAAGATGGCGGAGTCAACATGACCTTTTAAAAAAAAAATAACAGATTGGATTTCTCCGAAAATCGGTACCCGAGAATTTTGGAGCTTACTGATTTCGAATTCGAAGTAAAAAAATATCAAAAATTCAAGATGGCGGACTCAGCATGCCGAATTAAAAAAAAACGATCGGATAATTACGAAAATTGTTATCCGGGAGTGTCGGAGCTTGCTAATTTCGAATTCAAAGTAAAAAATTGAAAAAAAAAACTCAAGACGGCGTGAGCCAGTATGGCCGAGCGAAAACAAAAAATCCGATTATAATGAAAATTGGTAGCCGTGGTTTTTCGAGCTTGGTGAAATCGAGTTAAGGGTAAAAAACCTTCAAAATTCAAGATGAGGAAGTGAACGTGAATGTATCATATCGGAAGTGTTTTTCTGATCGTACATTTCAAAATGAATATAAAACTACCCGGATTAAAAATGATAGTACAATTTCTGTCCCGTTTTTTTTTTTTCTCCTTTCGTTACGAGTAAACATTTTAACAAGATATTCCCATGTGCCACAAGTGTCAAGCGTTACATTTTGTGTTTTTTATCAATGGCAGAAAATTTGCTGACCGATCGCTCGGGCGATGCGGACGAAAGTTGACACGGCGCGTTCGCGCTCTATTTCCTGTCGGATTTATAAATATATACATTGTATATGATGAGGCCAAGTCGCGTTTTTCCTCGCTCTTTCGGTCTCACGATCGTGGAGGAGAGGAAGAAAAAAAAAAAATCCGTTTCTTAAGCCACGCCGTAGCTTTATCTTCCATTTTCGAATTTTTATTCACCCTCAAACGAACAATTTTTTTTTTCTCCTCTAGACCGCTATAACAGGGGGTGGGTGAGGCTGTTGAAAATGGAATACATATCGTGAAATCGAGATTCAAGACGATGCCGAGTTCTCGGCGTATATTTTAGTAACGACCCCGATCCCTACCGCTATATATATCTAAGTGTCCTGATTCTCGTCGCGGCCTCACTTCTATCTACCCCGCGTCTGCCGCGTTCTTCGTAATGTTTAATCGACGATGCGGACCGTAGAAACGATTTTTATATATTTTTTATTTTTTTAAATTAATCACGAAAGTTTATTACGAGATAGTTGATTATCGATTTTGCAGATTTTACGGTTATTACTTAAGAGGGGAAATAGGGTTAGACGGTTCAGAAAATCGATTTTTTATTTCATAAATTGTTGGTAAAACTATTGAAAAATATGTTCCCAAAATTTTTAATGAAAATTCCGAATCGTTCTATTGTTATGAGCCATTTAAGGTAGTAGTCTGGTAACTTAAGCCGATTTTTATGTCTTTTTTGGAGCGCGTTTTTTTGTAGGAAAATAAAAATGAATGGTTTTGGATATTTAGGATGTTATTATTTAGATATTAAAGATACAAAAAAAAATTTTTTTGCAGAAATTTTATAGTTTATTATTATTATTATTATTGATCGAAGTTGGCACCTCGAAAAAAAAAGCGCGTGGGTGGCCCCGGTGATTCTGGTTCTTGATGTTATCGGAAATCGAAAATTCTTGATAATTCTTAATCTATAGATATGTCATTCTGGTCGGAACTACTGAAGTTAAATTTCATGGATAAATAACAAAATGGCGGACTATGGAAAAAAAAATTGGAAAAAAAAACTCTTCGTTATTTGGCCATGGCGGACATTGAAATAAAAAACTTTTTTCCAAAGTCCGCCATTTTGTTATTTATCCATGAAATTTTACTTCAGTAGTTCCGACCAGAATGACATGTCTATAGATTAAGAATTATCAAGAATTTTTGATTTCAGATAACATCAAGAGCCAAAATCACCGGGGCCACCCACGCGCTTTTTTTTCGAGGTACCAACTTCGATTAATAATAATAATAATAATAAACTATTAAATTTTTTCAACAAATTTTTTTTTTGTATCTTTAATATGTAAATAAAAACATCCTAAATATCCAAAACGATTCATTTTTATTTTCCTACAAAAAAACGCCCTCCAAAAAAGACATAAAAATCGGCTTAAGTTAACAGACTACTATCTTAATCAATAGACATGTCATTCTGGTCGGAACTACTGATGTTAAATTTCATGGATAAATAACAAAATGGCGGACTTTGGAAAAAAAAGTCCTTTTATTTTGCCCGCCATTTTGTTATTTATCCATGAAATTTAACTTCAGTAGTTCCGACCAGAATGACATGTCTATAGATTAAGAATTATCAAGAATTTTTTATTTCAGATAACATCAAAAGCCAAAATCACCGGGGCCAGCCACGCGCTTTTTTTCTCGAGGTGTCAACTTCGATCAATAATAATAATAATAATGAACTATAAAATTTTTTCAAAAAAAAATTTTTTTGTATCTTTAATATGTAAATAAAAACATCCTAAATATCCAAAACGATTCATTTTTATTTTCCTACAAAAAAACGCCCTCCAAAAAAGACATGAAAATCGGCTTAAGTTAACAGACTACTATCTTAATCTATAGACATGTCATTCTGGTCGGAACTACTGAAGTTCAATTTCATGGATAAACTTTGGAAAAAAAAGTCCTTTTATTTTGCCCGCCATTTTGTTATTTATCCATGAAATTTAACTTCAGTAGTTCCGACCAGAATGACATGTCTATAGATTAAGAATTATCAAGAATTTTTGATTTCAGATAACATCAAGAGTCAAAATCACCGGGGCCAGCCACGCGCTTTTTTTTTCGAGGTGCCAACTTCGATCAATAATAATAATGATAATGAACTATTAAGATTTTTCAAAAAAATTTTTTTTTGTATCTTTAATATGTAAATAAAAACATCCTAAATATCCAAAACGATTCATTTTTATTTTCCTACAAAAAAACGCCCTCCAAAAAAGACTCACGCCCCCGAGCGCGCTATTTTTTCAAACGCGTTCTTCTGAAAACGACTTTTTTTGAACTTGCGTACACGCTAGTTTGCAAAGTTTTCAACCAATCGTTTTGAAAATTGGCAGTTACTCTCTTCATAGTATTACGCTCTATATGAACCTAAAATCGGAATATTATCATTATTTGAAATAATTTTTTTTTTGCAAATAAAGTTGTAAAAAACGTCAAAAAATCATGATTTTTTGTTTTGACCCCTGTAAAAAATTCAATTTTCTATTTTTTTGATAGTATTTAGGTTCATATAGAAGGGAGACATATAATATAAGTAAATTCGAACCTCGATTGATTTCAGATGAAAATTGCGGCTTCCAGAATGTACACAAAATGTTGAGTCTGATTGTGACCTTCAATATGGGGTCGCTGATATTCCCGGTGTTTTTCAAGAAAATTCTTCAAAAAATTTATAGTATATACTTCAATATATATATAAAATATTCTCAAAGTTTCAATAAATTATATTCATTTTTTATACTATAAAAAAATGCATGAAAATCATTGAGAAAACGCTGTCCTAACCCTATTTCCCTCCTTAAATAAAACCATTGGATTGATCTTTTCTTAAAAAAAAAAAAAACGTTTTTAAAATTAGAATTTAATAAACAAAAATATTTTCCTTCATGTTTTTTTCAAACAAAGACCAATTTATCAATAATTTCCAAATTTAAAAAATACAATCCAATAAATCAAAGTTAAAAATGCCGTCGGCCTTGTTTCCGTTTTTTGAATATCTACGGCAAGTTTTCGTGGAAAATAACATTTCGAAAAGTTAGTAGAACGAAAAAAAGGTCGTTTTTTCGCTTCGCCGTACAAGTTTTCGTACGAATAAACGTAACATGCGGAAGAAAAAGATGAATAAACATACACATATAAACTGATGTCTGAGAGAAAGGGTGAACCAGTGATAATAAAGCTCGAGAGCATTTTTAGGCGGTGACTAAAAATGTTGAATTTTTTTCTACGTTCTATTCTGTTGTTTTTTTTTCTCGCTTTTTTTTCTTCCCGAGTGCGAGCTTTCATGGGCGTCGGGCTGTAGCGGCGGCGAGAGGGGAATATTGCCTGAAACTTAATACGGGCGGCGCGAGGCGCGTCGCGGCCAAAATTGGACATGAGCCGCCCCTAACCTCAACCGGCGTGTTGGCTGTAAGTTCTATTTGTAAAACATCGGGTCCTCCCGCGCCGCAAACTCCGCCGGACCGGACCGCCGTACGAAAACGTCGGTGTTTCACAAACGTTTAAAATCGCCCCGTCGCGCGTTAGACGAGCGGCGCCAATGTCCGAATTCTGTTGATTCCATTGGTCTCGATTGGAACCGTATCGCGAACGATAAATTTCGTCCAAATTGCGACAAACTTTTTCAACATTTTATTTATGATGCATTTAAAAGAAAAAAAAGAAGAAAAAAAAACAAAGACTTAAGAAATCTCTTAGGAAAGAAAACTATGATTTTTTTGTCAATTTTTCGACCCCCATTTTGGACGGCCGAAATGTGCAATTCCAAAATAACGAACGTTCGATATTTTGAACGTTTCATATTAAGGGGGGAAATAGGGTTAGACGGTTCAAAAAATCGATTTTTTTTTTACTTCATAAATTGTTAGTAAAACTATTGAAAAATATGTTCTCAAAATTCTAGATGAAAATTCCGACTCGTTCTATTGTTATAAGCCATTAAGGGGGGAAATACGGTTAGGACAGCTTTTTCTCAATAATTTTCATGAATTTTTTTATAGTATAAAAAATGAATATAATTTATTGAAACTTTGAGAATATTTTATGCATATATTTAAGTGTATACTATAAAATTTTTATACATATATTTAAGTATACACTATAAAATATTAGCGACCCCATATCGCTTGTTTTTCTTGATACTATTTTTTCAAACGCGTTTTTCTGAAAACAACTTTTTTTTTTTTCGAGGTGCCAACTTCGATCAATAATAATAATAATAATGAACTATAAAATTTATTCAAAAACATTTTTTTTTTGTATCTTTAATATGTAAATAAAAACATCCTAAATATCCAAAACGATTCATTTTTATTTTCCGACAAAAAAACGCCCTCCAAAAAAGACTCAGGCCCCGAGCGCGCTATTTTTTCCAACGCGTTTTTCTGAAAATTACTTTTTTCGAGCTTCCGTACACGCTAGTTCGAAAATTTTTCGACCAATCGTTTTGAAAATTGGCAGTTACTTTCTTCATAGTATTGCGCTCTATATGAACCTAAAATCGAAATATTATCATTGTTTAAAATAATTTTTTTTTGCAAATAAAGTTGTAAAAAATGGGAAAAAATCATGCTTTTTTGTTTTGACCACTGTAAAAAATTTAATTTTCTATTTTTCTGATAGCATTTAGGTTCATATGGAAGAGAGACATATAATAAAAGTAAATTCCGACCTCGTTTGATTTCGGATGAAAATTGCGGCTTCCAGAATGTACACAAAATGCTGAGTCTGATTGTGACCTGCGATATGGGGTCGCCAATATCTTCGGTGTTTTTCAAGGAAATTCTTCAAAAATTTTATAGTACATACTTAAACATATGTATAAAATATTCTCAAAGTTTCAATAAATTATATTCATTTTTTATACTATAAAAAAATTCATGAAAATCATTGAGAAAACGCTGTCCTAACCCTATTTCCCCTCTTAAGGGCTCGCGTATCCCTGAAATTTTCAAAAAATCAATTTTTTTCTCACAGATTTTCATTCTTTATACTTTTGAGAATTAAAAAAAAAAAAACTTTTAAGAAAATTCCACCCCGTTACAATGTTGTAGCAATAAATGTGACCGGACATCCGGTTTGAAACGCGTTAACTACGAGAAACTTTGAGGTAGTATTCTGCTAACTTAAGCCGATTTTCATGTCTTTTTTGGAGGGCGTTTTTTTGTAGGAAAAAAAAGGAATCGTTTTGGTTATTAAGGATGTTTTTATTTACCTTTTCAAGTTACAAAAAAAAATTTGTTTGAAAAAATTTAATAGTGGAAAAAAAAAGTTTTTTTCCAAAGTCCGCCATTTTGTTATTTATCCATGAAATTTAACTTCAGTAGTTCCGACCAGAATGACATGTCTATAGATTAAGAATTATCAAGAATTTTTGATTTCAGATAACATCAAGAGCCAAAATCACCGGGGCCACCCACGAGCTTTTTTCTCGAGGTGCCAACTTCGATCAATAATAATAATAATAATAAACTATTAAATTTTTTTCAAAAAATTTTTTTTTTGTATCTTTAATATGTAAATAAAAACATCCTAAATATCCAAAATGATTCATTTTTATTTTCCTACAAAAAAACGCCCGCCAAAAACGACATGAAAATCGGCTTCAGTTACCATACTAGAATTTTTCGTGTAAAATAACAGTTCACACTTTAGATGGCCGCCAAAAATTTTTGAATGACAAAAAAAATTATCAGAGAACGTTGGGGGGAAGATTTGATTATAATTTGACTAAATTTTCATGGTTTTTCATTTTCAGATTATTTCCGGCCGAGTTATAGTGAACACCGCAAATTGTTTTTTTTCCAAGACGTTCTGGGGGAAGCTCTGTTACGGGCTTATGCTTCAATATTTCTGCATGAAAAAATTACACATCATTGTCAAAAGTATGCTGAATAATATACAAAAGGTTCGGATAAAATTGCTCAATCCATGTTTGAGAAAAAAAATCGCAAAAAAAGTGTTTTTTTTTTACGCTGAAACCCTTACCCCTCCCTTAAACGCGTTTTTCTCGAAAAAATATTTATTAACTTTTTTCGTTTTAATCTTGATAATTATTTTCTCTACACTCTGACGAGAAGTTTTTTTTTTTCAATTTTTGGTTGGACAATTTTTTAGAAATTATTAAACACTCATTTTTTTTAAATCGCATACTAAGGTTTGAAATACCGTAATTTCTTTATATAAAAAAAAAAAAATTCCTCCGTCAGACTATCACTACTACATTATTTTATTAGATTTTTTAAAATTTTTACAGATTGGATAATTTTTGGTGAAGTTATGTTGTCGACAAGGAGGCGCCATGATTTTCATCGGTAGTCCATTTATGCCAGTGAAAAATAATGTTAATATTTGTTTTTTTAATAAAAAAAAAAATTTTTCTCACAGTTGAAAACTTGATAACAAATGTGGAATCAACAATTTAATTTTTTTTTCACCATACAACCTTCATAATAATTTTTCAAATTTACCCGGTGTTCAGCGCGTGTCAGCCCTTAAAAACGTCTTTAAATCAGAAGGAAAAAAAAATGCGAACACCAAAAAGCATTGGACTATATTGGTTTTGTGTTTTTGTGTTCTCATTATTACTGTTCTGATTTAAAGACGTTTCTAACACGAAACGTTCAAACTATTGAACGTTCGTTATTTTGAAATTGCACATTTCGGCCGTCCAGAATAGTGATCGTATCGAATTATGACCCTCACCCAATGGAATCTAACCGAAAATATTCTGAAAATTATAAGTATCCAAAATGACGTTCCCCTTTTTGGCAAATATTTTTTTAAACCTTTTTCCTTCAATAGAAAAATCATTGGGTTCGACTTAAGTTCAAAAGTGGCTTTCGAGAAGAAAAAAAACAAATAAACTGATAGATAAATTTTTTGTAAAAAATAGAAACGAATAGCAGAAAAGTGTTTCAAAATGATTACAGGTAATGCGTTAATTGATATATTAAATATAAGTCAGATTATAGCAGCTAGTTTCACCAGTGAATCGGTTTTATAAGCGAATAAGGTGGCAGGTGTTTTTTTGAAGTGGTTGGAAGGTGAGAAGACAGATGGCGCCACCGCTAGATTCAGGGCCGTGCGCCTGGTTCGCGATAACCCGTATGTTTGCCCGGACGCGCTTTAACGCGGTTTGTTCCGGTGTCAAACCGGCGATTTAACAGATCTCTTTCATTTTCATTCGTAAAAGTGAAAAACCGCTCTTCGATAATCAGCGAAACCATCTGGCGAGATGGTAACGTCGTTATCGCGGGTTTCACGGCCATTTGCAGTTTGTGAGGATTAACGGTCATATTTAAAGACACAAAATCCAACATGAAATAATGTTGAAAGATGAATTAGAGATTGGATTTTTTTTTTAAATATTTAAGCACCGCATCGGGGGTCGCCGGCGTGGAGTTAAGTTCAAAGTTAATTTTAAACTCGACTGAATTTGGATCAACGGTCGCGGTTGAATTTAAATTCGAAACTTACGGAAATCGCCCTCGTTAGAGGGTGGCGATTCACTTTGCAGTATTATTTTTTTAAGGGAGAACACCACTGTGACCCCCTGTTTTTTTTTCACATTTTTCAAGAATTTTTTTTTGTGGGAAAAAAAAGATATCCGAAAAATTTTTTTGGGTTTTTTTCGCCTTTCAAATTAACGTCAATTTCAAAGGCGTGCCTATTTTTTTTTAAACAATATTTTTCCAAATCCCTATGTACTTCTCTTCAAAATATCATATTATTAACGAAAACACTCGGTATTTTTTTTCAGATCGACGTTAAAGAGAGTTCTGCTGCGTGCCGCGGAAATGACAGCACCTGACGCGAGAGCTTTCCCAGCGCCACCATGCGGCGTGGAAAATGTGAAAAAAATGTTTTTTGATACATTAATAAACAAGGAACAAAACCCAAAAAAATTTTTCGAATATCTCTTTTTTTTTCCCACAAAAAAAAATTCTTGAAAAAATGTAAAAAAAAAAACAGGGTCACAGTGGTGTTCTCCCTTAACGGGCGACCGTCACTTCCATTTTGCATCATAATAATTGGATTCTTAACAACAACAAAATGGCCAGCTGTACCAAAGGGTTATTGTCGAAATGGTATCTAAAAATGCACTTGCTCCGTTGTCGTATCGAAACTTTATGCCTCGGGAATCTGTTACATGGGCCAATCGTGTTGTGGGCCAATCACTGTATCGCCTAATCCATTCGCATACACGATCGAGATGATTTGTAGTACAATCAATAGGGGGAGCCATTTTTTTTATAATAAGGTTCAGTATCACGTACTGAATGTGAATTAACAAAATGGTTACAAATTAAGGGAGCGGAAGTGCCGCCATTTTGAGGAAAATCGTATTGGCCAATATCTCCGTTACCGTGCACTTTAGGCCAAAAATGGTAATAACCTTTCTTGTAGATAATTGAATTTCCCATCTTTTTTTCCAAATAATTTTTTTTGTATCACTTATCGTTTACGACTTATACGACTGTTAAAATGTATTTATTCACTTTTTGACCTGTATCTCTCCTAATAATTGTTTAAACAATAAAATGCTAATAACTTAACTTTTAAATCCATACATTTTCCACAATTTTTATTTAAAACTTTTTTCATCTAATATTAATATTCTCAAAGTTATAACGCGTTCAATGTTGCGCTACTGGGTGCGAGGCTAATAAAAACGCGTTATAACTTTGAGAATATTAATTTTAGACAAAAAAGTTTTGAATAAAAGTTGTGGAAAATGTGCGGATTTAAAAGTTGAGTTATTAGCATTTTATTGTTTAATCAATTATTACGAGAGATACAGGTCAAAAATTGAATAAATAAATTTTAACAGTCGTATAAGTCGTAAACGGTGAGTGATACAAAAAAAATTATTTCGAAAAAAAGATGGGAACTTCAATTATCTACAAGAAAGTTTATTACCATTTTTGGCCTAAAGTGCACGATAACGGAGATATTGGCCAATACGGTTTTCCTCAAAGTGACGGCACTTTCGCTCCCTCAATTTGTAACCATTTTGTTAATTCACATTCAGTACGTGATACTGAACCTAATTTAAAAAAATGTCCTTTATATTTAATGCGCCAGAATATTCTCTATTGATTGTACGACGAGCGGAAAGAAAGGACCAGCTGTGCGGTCGGGGCTCTTCCGTCTTTCTTACAATTACAGGCGCCGGGATTCTCGTTTGGTTTTTTTTTTTTTTTCTTAATTTAAAAAATATTTCTCCACGCGGCCATTATACTCCATAGTCGTGTTGCTTCGTGAGACGCTACGACGTCGAGACGCGGCTGGCCTGAATACCGAGAGATTCTACGCGATCGAGCGCGGGTTTTTTTTTTCTTTCTTTTCGACAAAAACTCAAAGCAACTCCCGTTGCCTGCCTTCTTCGATATGTAAAGCGTGTTTACGCGTGTCTTCGCCATGTGTTTTTGTACCGTCATCCACCGTGTAAAATAGGAATTTAATTAACGAAGAAGGCACTTCCTCCTGAGTTAACAAGGACGAAATTAACAAGGACGTTACCCGTGGATCTTCAGGATGATACAGCAGATTTCTACTCTCGTACAAAAATGTATACAACGTCGCGCAAGCTTAACATTATGTTTTATTTTTATTTTTCAATTTCTTTACCGAATCCCGAGTTCCTTTTGTTTTTTTATTTCATTTTGTCGCCGAATAAATGATAAGGCACGTGCAAACGTCGAAAGATCTACAACGGAAGAAATAATATTGCGGATCAAACGATCGTGATCAATTTCATGATCCTGTAAAATCGTGGATCCCGTCGGATTCGATGGAATTCTTTAAGAACTAGAATCGTGGTGCTGGTGTATTTCAATAATTTTCTTTCATTCTCCTTTCTTCCAACCGTATAACCTTTCGGATTTTTACGTATGGTCCTTAACAATTCCATGTATTTTAAGGGGTGACACCACTCCAGCGGCAAAAAAAAAAGGACTGACTTTGACTATTTATTTTGGGAGTATGAAAAAAGGAATAGAATTTCTTTTCAGAGGGTTTATTTAACACATGTTGAAGTATAAAGAAAAAATGTTTTATTATGATTTTGATAGAAAATGGCGGCGACAGAGCCCATCTTGAAAATCGTCGTTTTTCAAACTGTGAGGACGTATTACTCGAACACCGTTGCATGAATCGATTTGGAATTTTGATAGTAGCTTCACAATTACATTCTCTATCGGAGTATGTAGCCGTTTTTTCAAATTTACTGCAAACTTTTTTTTTATAAACAATTTACTGCCATTTTTCGCAAAAAATCGATTCAATTTTTCAAAAGGGCGCCATTTCTACAAAATTTGATTAAAAGAAAAATCCCTACGTAGTCCGATAGCCAATAGTATATAGATAATAAAATTATTTGTTTTTTTTATTCCAGGTCTTGTACTTTACGAGAAGACCGTCCTCCCGTGAAGGTGTTTTAATAAAAGACGATTTTCAAGATGGGCTCTGTCGCCGCCATTTTGTATCGAAATGATGATAAAAAAATTTATTTTCATACTTCAATATGTGTTGAATAAACCCTCTGAAAAGAAATCCTATTCCTCTTTTCACACTCCCAAAATAAATCGTCAAAGTTAGGCCTTTTTTTCTGCCGCTATGATCAGTGTAACCCATTAATAATTTTAATTTAACAAGTACTTCAATCAGTAATCGGAAAATTTCAAGCTCGACCGTTCAGACCGTTCA
This sequence comes from Oxytorus armatus, assembly GCA_958009045.1. Taxonomy (NCBI): domain Eukaryota; kingdom Metazoa; phylum Arthropoda; class Insecta; order Hymenoptera; family Ichneumonidae; genus Oxytorus; species Oxytorus armatus. The sequence continues at coordinate 1,174,078 of OY253748.1, read as the reverse complement.
AATCGGTCTTACAAAATCGGTCGGCGATTACAGAGCATAGTGAAGTTTCGCACGAAACAGGCGTCGAGCAACGACGTCAAACAATCGCGGATTCAGAAGAAGGGTGTTATAATATCGGAATTGACCGAGCTAAAGGGCAAACGAAACGTTGCAACTTGGAAAATCGAATCGCAAGTACCAGGGGTGTTAGTTGAAGTTTGCCGGTTTTACCAGTAGATGTCGCTAGCAATATGTATACATTTCTATGATTTGGCATGTATGTCATTTTTTTCTATTGACATTAACCTACAAAAATACGCAAGTCACATTCCGCCAAAATAATAGCGTCATATTTGTTTACCTCAGTGAATATGTCGAGTTTCGTTCCAAGTAAATCGCATTTACGGCATTCGTTGCTTCTCTTATTTCATCAAAAGAAAAAAAGCAGCTGAAGCTCACCGGTTGCTGGTAGAAACTTATGGTGAACATGCTCCAGTGATTAGAACATGTGAGACATGGTTTCGTCAATTTAAAAGTGGAGATTTCGATTTGACAGACAATGAACATCCTGGTGCAGCGAAAAAGTTCGAAGACGAGGAATTGCAGGCGTTATTGGATGTTGATCCAACTCAATCGCAACAAAAATTGGCAGAAACACTAAATGTGACTCGAGGAGCAATTTGCCAACGTTTAAAAGCCATGGGAAAGATCCAAAAGTATGGAAAATGGGTGCCCACACCAGCTGAACGATAGACAAATGGAAAATCGAAAAACCGTTTGTGAAATGCTGCTTCAACGATTCGAAAGGAAATCTTTTCTGCATCGAATTGTCACGGGGGACGAAAAGTGGATTTATTTTGAGAACCCGAAGCGAAAAAAATCATGGCTTTCACCTGGTGAAGCCGGCCCATCGACTGCAAGGCCAAATCGCTTTGGCCGTAAGACAATGCTCTGTGTTTGGTGGGACCAGTGTGGTGTGGCGTACTACGAGTTGTTAAAACCTGGTGAAACGGTGAACAAGGATCGCTACCGACAACAAATGATCAATTTGAATTATGCGTTGATCGAAAAACGGCCGGAATGGGCCCGAAGACATGGCAAAGTTATCTTGCAACGTAACAACGCGCCGTCTCATACCGCTAAACTGGTGAAAGACACATTAAAAACACCTAATTGGAAAATATTATCACACCCGCCGTACTCTCCAGACCTCGCCCCGTCCGACTATCACCTTTTCGCATCGATGGGACACTCCCTTGCGGAGCAGTGCTTCGCTAATTTTGAAGAAGTCGAAAAATGGCTCGTCGAATGGTTTACCTCGAAAGAGAAAAAGTTTTTTTGGGATGGTATCCATAATTTGCCTGAGAGATGGGCGAAATGTGTAGAAACCAATGGTCAATACTTTGAATAAAAAAATTTTGAGATTCCTCTGAAAATTAAGTGTTTTCTTTATCGAAAAAACCGGCAAATTTCAACTAACACTCCAGGTACGTGTACACTAGGGTGGTTCTTAATTCGGTGATGTTGGAAATTCTTTAGTATTGTTCCTCAAAAGTAATCAACATATCTAGAAAAAAAAATTGGGCGCAAGCGGAACTTTGTCCAATAATTCTAACCCACCCCACCGAACTGTCGAATTTTTATATGAAAAAATGCATGCATACAAAATTTTGTTAAGAAAATTGTTTATTATTTTAAAACTATTTATGATAAAAGAATTTTATATAACGATTTTGTAGGAAATATAATGCTCTACAAAAAAGGTATCTTGTGAAATTCTCGTGAATCTAATATTTATCACTTAATTAGCAAAAAACTGTCATCATTTATTCCAAAAGTCGATCATTATGGTCAAAACAGGAGTTTGACGTCGAATAGCTGCAATTTATTTTTCGATTGTTATGAGATTATGAAGAAATACGTGGCGAACTCAACAATGAAATGTAAACAATATTCAAATTTTCAATTTTATCAATTTTATTGTGAATTATAATGAATGACGTCACATATTTTAAAAATCAACTTACAATAATGAATTACATCGGGTGGAGCAAAGTTGCTTTGTTAATATCAGGATATTTTTTTTAATATTCTTCAATTATTTGTACAATGAATTGTTTCTGATCTTCATCATAAGTGAGACGATCATTGTACTCTGTAATAAGTTTCACTCCTCTTTCTGCAACATCGTTAACCACTTTAATTCCTTTCACTATTTTTAAGTCTTGTAAATAATTTTCATTAGAAATCCACTAGCTCACATCGATATCAAAAAATGAGGAGTTCATTTGAAATCTTTCGAAAAAAGCCATCGATTTGGAATTGATAAAGAAATCAATGTCCTTATCGATCAAAGAAGAAAAATGTATCATGAATGATAATAAAATTGATAAAATTGAAAATTTAAATATCGTTCACATACCGTTATTGAGTGCACTACGTATCTCTTCATATTTCTAATTGCATATGAAGAATACATTGCAGTTTTTCGACGTCAAACTCCTGTTTTGGCCATAACGATGGACTTTTGGAATAAATGATGACAGTTTTTTGCTAATAACGTGATAAATAATAGATTCACAAGAATTTTACAAGATACCTTTTTTGTAGAGCATTAAATTTCCTATAAAAACTCAATATAAAATTTTTTTATCATGAATAGTTTTGAAATAATAAACAATTTTCTTAACAAAATTTTGAATGCATGCATTTTTTCATATAAAAATTCGACAGCTCGGTGGGGTGGGTTAGAATTATTGGACAAAGTTCCAATACCAAACAATACCAAAGAATTTCCAACATCCCCAAATTAAGAGCCACCCTAGTGGACACGTCAAATCGATGATTTCTTTCTTTCTTTTTTCTCGTTAAAAGAATTTTAATGAAAAAAGAATTTTCTCGTTAAATAAACGAAATCGGTATTTGCCTTCCCGGTCTCCTCAAAGTTTCAACTTTGAGAGCTTCATTGTAATACGTAAAAAAAAAGGAAAAAAAAAATTGCAGTCCCGTGCCAGCGAAACGGAAAAGGGGGGATGAATGTCGTAATTTGGCACACGTCCACCGTATCCTTAAGGTCATAAAAGTATAATCCCGGCAATAAGATCTCATTTCTCTCTCTCTCTCTCGGCCCTATGTGTGACTCGTCAATGAAGAAGCCCACACGAGCACAAAAACATGTGACGTTGTACAAAACCGTTATCATTGGAGAACGATCGAGGGGGGGGGGGGGGGAGGCTTTAGTAAAAGTGTATATGGTCACGACGAGTGGGTCACCCGATTCCAATCTGAGATTTGGCGCGCGGCCTAAGCATCCTCACCACAAAGGTTAACGATCCTCGCATCATCGAAGACGCGTACACACACACACACTCTCTTTCTCTCTCTTTCTTCCGCAACAGAGCGTACTTAGCCGTTTAACGATTGCAACAGTAGGTTGAATACCGCACGCTCTCGAATCGTAGCTCTCTCTCTGATCTTCAACGGCCGATGCTCGACCGAGGAGGCAGCTTTTAAAGATTCGTGTTCGTGTGTGCATCCACGAGGCAACGGTGGATCGAGTCTCGGGCATTTACGTTAGGACGTTAACCTTGAATTCTCCTTGGGTCTTCGACGGTTCGGGAATCTGTTTCTCATTGCGATAGAGTCGTGTGGCTCCCTCTATGTGCAAAACATAACCACGAAAGAGCGCGTCACTTCGAAGGGAGCGAGAGAGTGATCCAAAGCGTTTCCCGTTATTTACGTGTCTCGTTCGTAATCCATCAAAATCCTCGTTTGCGCGCAGACATCTCGCGAATAACATCATCGTGTGGATTGTTGATGTTCATTCCGGCAAGGCTTGAGGAATATTTTCGTTCGGCCACGTATTGTTCTCGATATTTTTCACTTTTAACGATCGCGACTATGAGTATTTGCGGACAGTTCATAAATCATCAGCTAGACCTCGATGTTCTTAATTTATCGTCACAACGGGTTTGGGGATTGGAAATTAAAGTTTTGGCGGGTGTACCCGCTCGAGGCAAGCGGGGCAACAAGTGCCGAACAACGATTCTTGCACCTTGTTATCCAACTTATGACCCGAAAAGCCCTGCCGATTAAAAGCTGATCCGCTATGAACAAAAACTTTCCGAAATGATTTACCCATTGTGCGCTTTATAGACCTTCGCCTTTCCTTTTCCACTTCATCCTAAATGTCCAAACTGACTTCCACCAGTCCGCCATGTTCCTGCTTTCCATTACCGTTCTCCGTAGGTCTTCAAACCATTTCTTCAGCTGCCTTTAGCTGTCTTCAGATGCCTTTGCCTTTCCTTTTCCACTTCATCCTAAATGTCCAAACTGACTTCCACCGGTCCGCCATGTTCGTGCTTTCCTTTACCGTTCTCCGTAGGTCTTCAAACCATTTCTTCAGCTGCCTTTAGCTGTCTTCAGATGCCTTCGCCTTTCCTTTTCCACTTCATCCTAAATGTCCAAACTGACTTCCACCAGTCCGCCATGTTCGTGCTTTCCTTTACCGTTCTCCGTAGGTCTTCAAACCATTTCTTCAGCTGCCTTTAGCTGCCTTTAGCTGCCTTCAGCTGCCTTCAGCTGCCTTCAGCTGCCTTCAGCTTCCTTCAACCTCCTTTCCCCGAGGTCCTTCCATTCTTTTCCATTCCTCGACTAACTCTTTTCCATTCTTTCCTTCCTCTTACCGCGACAAAGCTGTTGGGGCTCGTCCGTACTCTATAATTTGCACTCACCATCCAACCATCCTGTATTCTCCGCCCCTGTTTTTCCATTTTCCCTCAACATACCCCGTTGGTTTGGCCGCTTCGCAAAATCCTAAGCGTCCCAAGAAAGAAAGAGCTTGGACAGTCTCGATTGTAAGAACTTCCGGTCGCAGTTTGTTCTTAAAATGGCTGTCGTAGTGTACGTTCATATTTGTAACACAAGTGCACTTAATGCTAACGTGCGAACGACCTAATCAAAAAATGGTCCCCCCCAATGACTTTTACGAGAAATCCTACTACAGGTCCTGGCCGCCATAACGTAGATGCGCTTCACCATGCACAGACGCGTGGCAAAGAAGCGGGAATTTTCCTTAAAATCAAACTCCCTTAAAATCGTGATTCTTATGTACAACTTTCCGTAAACAGCATCCAATGATCAAAGGTCCTCGACCTCATCTCGGCTGCCTCAACTATTTATAAGCGATACATCCGTCTACATCCTCCATTTATTTATAAACCGATCTTCGAACGTGGGTAATGATAGAAGCCGAATCTTATATAGCTCGAAGAAACGCGTATAGGTAGTTTACTGATGCATACTATAAAAAATATATGTGCACACTTTCTCGACATGCTTCGTCGATTATTCATTTGCCGTTTTGGTCCGATCACTCTGACGCTCGCGTAATAATAAAACCAGGCGGCGCTGATTTACAAGGAACTTACAAGAAGATAGGAGAGATTCGCAGAAATTTCAACGCGCAGCCCGAGTGCTATCGTGTTACGTAAAATTCATATTTCTCAACAAATATCGAACAATCGTTGTGGTGTGGGCGGGGGGGGGGGGGGGGCGCGACATTTATAGAACGCTTTGGATGGGCCTAATAAAGAGATAAGATTCGAGATATGGTGCCTCGCTTTATCGAACGAAAAAAATTAACGCTCGACGAATGATAAGATACGAAACATCTGTGTGTGCGGTAATGGAAAAAAGAGGCTCGGTCCTTGAGACGAAGCTGAGATGGTTAGATGGCAAATTGAAAGTTAGCGCCAATTTGACTTCAAACTCAAGTTCGACGCTCACCGACTGTAAGTTAAGTAACGGGCCTGGCTCAGGTTGGAACTTGACATCATTAAGTTCGAAAGCAAAGGTGGAATGTTCGTAATTACGATTTTTTCCAAAATTCGAGACCGGCCTAAGGCCGTAGTCTGGTCTGCAGCGAGATCTTTGACGCCATTTCTAATGTGCAATAACGTTTAAACCGTTGAAGTTGTCTTGATGAAAATTTACACGTGCATTTATTGATCCCTAGAGAATACTTGTACATTAAAAAGAAAACATTTTCAACTTCGAAAAAAAATCCTCGTTCAGACTAACCCGTAATTCCCTAAGAAATGACCGCGGATGATATTTGACGCAACACCGTGATGCATAATACACACACCTGGTACGCGTAACGAAGAATATGTATTCGGATGCCGACCTCGAAAAAAGAATCATGACTCAGTCGACGCAATTATTTTCGTCGTAAAGTTCCGAAAATACGTTTTGCCAAAACGCTGCTATAGAACATTATCCGTGGCGGGAGTGGTTTTTTTTTTTGTGCTAAGTTATGTTGCTACCAGAGGCGAATGCAAGTGTGACTTGAGGAGGCCGAGAAGCGTTCAGTGCGCTGCCTGAAAAGCCTTGAGCCAGCTAGGTGGTCTGCCAAAATTTTGGTAATACGTCACCGACGCTTGACCGGGCCACAAGTCCCGTGGGTTAGAAACGACAAAAAGAAAAGGAAAGTGCTCGATTGCGCTAAGAACTGTTAGAATACGAATATTGGTGATAATAATGGAATTTAATTCGCACGGACATTCCTCTTATCGCGGTCTTTAGCGGGTTAGGCCACTCTAGAGGCCGAAAAAATAGGCTTTTTTGAGGATTTTTTTTTCAGAAAAACTACAAAATAAATCGAGATTTCAAAATAGGGCGTTTATCATACATATCAGTGACTGTATACAATAATTTTTTTGAAGTGATTAATTGCAAAATGGCGGCTGTGCAGCGTTTTTCCGATGACGTCTCCGTTTTTGTTGGCCGGAAACATAACTCGGACAATTTTCAACCGATTCACTGGAAATTTTGAATACATCTTTGGAAACACATTGTCTATGGAAGTGCGTACGATTTTTTTTTTATATTGCATAGTGCATTTGTTATTAACAATTTTCTGACGTTTTTTCCTGCGAATTTTTCACTCTTCACTTTAGAAGTACGCCATTTGGCCAAAAATCAATATATCGAAAAAATCTTACGCACTTCCATAGACAAAGTATTTTCAAAGATAGATTCAAAATTTCAAGTGAATCGGTTGAAAATTGTCTGAGTTATGTTGCCGGCCAACAAAAACGGAGACGTCATCGCAAAAACGCTGCACAGCCGCCATTTTGAAATTAATCGCTTTAAAAAAATTATTGTATACAGTCACTGATATGTATGATAAACGCCCTATTTTGTAATCTTGATTCATTTTGTAGTTTTTCTGAGAAAAAAAAATCCCCAAAAAAGCCTATTTTTCGGCCTCTAGAGTGGCATAAAAAAAGGAATAGGATTTCTTTTCAGAGGGTTTATTTATAGCCCAGTCGAATTAGGATTTGACACGGAAAAAATTATTAACAGCAATTTTCCTTCGGAAATCGTTGGGAAGGGGGGTCACTGGCAGTCTACATTTTGGTTTTCGGGATTCGCACCCTGTTGCGCCATCCGCCATCTTGAATTTGATGGTACATTTTTGTTTATTAAATAACTCGTTTATTTTACACGAAAAATGGTTATTACCAAAGTTGTTTGGAATTAAATTTCCTACAATTTTGATTCCTATCAATTTTTCCCTAGGATCGATATTTTTCGATTAAGACCTGAAAAGAGGGGGTGAATTTTTGTTTATTGAATAACTCGTGTATTTTCCATTTTACACGGAAAATGGTTATTACCAAAGTTGTTTGAAATTGAATTTCCTACAAATTTGGTCCTGATCAATTTTTTCCTACGATCGATATTTTTCGATTAAGACCCGAAAAGAGGGGGTGAATTTTTGTTTATTGAATAACTCGTGTATTTTCCATTTTACACGGAAAATGGTTATTTCCAAAGTCGCTTGAAATTAAATTTCCTACAATTTTGGTTCTTATCAATTTTTCCCTTGTATCGATATTTTTCGGTTAAGACCCGAAAAGAGGGGGTGCATTTTTGTTTATTGAATAACTCGTGTATTTTCCATTTTACACGAAAAATGGTTATCACCAAAGTTGTTTAAAATAAAATTTCCTACAAATTTGGTCCTGATCAATTTTTTTCCTAGGATCGATATTTTTCGATTAAGACCCGAAAAGAGGTGGGGGTGAAGTTTTATTATTGCATTATCACGTTTATTTGCCATTTTACACGAAAAATGGTTATTACCAAAGTTGTTTGGAATTAAATTTCCTACAATTTTGGTTCTTATCAATTTGTCCCTAGGATCGATATTTTTCGATTAAGACTCGAAAAGAGGGGGTGAATTTTTGTTTATTCAATAACTCGTGTATTTTCCATTTTACACGAAAAATGGTTATTGGCAAAGTTATTTGAAATTAAATTTCCTACAAATTTGGTCCTGATCAATTTTTTCCTAGGATCGATGTTTTTCGATTAAGACCCGAAAAGAGGTGGGGGTGAAATTTTATTATTGCATTATCACGTTAATTTTCCATTTTACACGAAAAATGGTTATTACCAAAGTTGTTTGAAATTAAATTTCCTACAAATTTGGTCCTGATCAATTATTTCCTAGGATCAATATTTTTCGATTGGGTGTTTTAAATAAAGACGATTTTTCAAGATGGGCGCTGTCGCCGCCATTTTGTATCAAAATGATAATGAAAAAATGTTTTTTCATACATCAATATGTGTTAAATAAACCCTCTGAAAAGGAATCCTATTCCTCTCTTCATACTCCCAAAATAAATCATCAAAGTTGGGCCTTTTTTTCTGCCGCTACCGAACGATTCCCCGGACACGCAACGACCGTTCGGAATGGAATTAACTCAGCCGCCGTCGAATCTTCGCGAAAATAGCGACGGAACTTATGACATTTTCAGAATCTTTACGCCATTACAGAAAAATCACAAACAATCCTTATGCAGCAATATCCCTTGCGATTAAATATCACGCGGTACATGCGTACCTTCACCCGGTAAATCAAGACTCGAGTTCAGATTTTATGGTAAATCTAAATTGTCAAAAAAAAGAGGTCTTTTGCCGCTGAGAAATGTTTTCATCCGAATCGTCGTTCCAATTTATCGGTCGAGGCCTGTAGAGCTTTTTGCATCGCATCTTTAGGTATCTCGGCAAACAACCTCGATTGGCCCCGCGACTCTCTCGCATTCGTACGACACTCGCAAAGTCGAACGCGGTCTCAGCCCCCGGGAAAATATAACTACCTATCTATCCATCTATCTACCTACCCGTTAAACCAACTTGGCTCGACCTTTGCCGCGAGCTCGCGAACACAGAGAGAAAGAGAGAAAGAGAAAGAAACGATGCACGACGCTGTGTTGCTCCGATGCCTGAACTCGACGGCGAGAAAACGAGAGCGGCGCGCATTCTCCGCCTCGACGCATTTTGCTCTAATCGAGAAACTCTAATCGTCCGTAATGTCTGTTCACTGTCTTACAATATATATATATATATTAGGGCGATTTTTTGTTTCCGACTATTTTTTTTTTCAGCCCCCACCCGAAATTTCGTTGGATATGTTGAAAGAGAAATTCCCTGAAAGTTACAGCCCTTAACGGAGAACACCACTGTGACCCACTGTTTTTTTTTTCACATTTTTCAAGAATTTTTTTTTTGTGGAAAAAAAAAGAGATATTCGTAAAATTTTTTTGGGTTTTGTTCCTTGTTTATTAATGTATCAAAAAACATTTTTTTCACATTTTTCACGCCGCATGGTGGCGCTGGGAAAGCTCTCGCGTCAGGTGCTGTCATTTCCGCGGCACGCAGCAGAACTCTCTTCAACGTCGATCTGAAAAAAAATACCGAGTGTTTTCGTTAATAATATGATATGTTGAAGAGAAGTACACAGGGATTTGGAAAAATATTGTTTTAAAAAAAATAGGCATGCCTTTGAAATTAACTCTAATTTCAAAGGCGTGCCTATTTTTTTAAAAACAATATTTTTCCAAATCCCTGTGTACTTCTCTTCAACATATCATATTATTAACGAAAACACTCGGTATTTTTTTTCAGATCGACGTTGAAGAGAGTTCTGCTGCGTGCCGCGGAAATGACAGCACCTGACGCGAGAGCTTTCCCAGCGCCACCATGCGGCGTGAAAAATGTGAAAAAGATGTTTTTTGATACATTAATAAACAAGGAACAAAACCCAAAAAATTTTTTCGAATATCTCTTTTTTTTCCCACAAAAAAAAAATCTTGAAAAATGTGAAAAAAAAAACAGGGGGTCACAGTGGTGTTCTCCGTTAAAACGTGACACATTTGTACAGTAATCATCGGTTACCGACCGAGAGAGAGAGCAGTATGAAATTTGGCCGAAATAGGTCAGGCCGCTAAATGGTAATTCCCAATATGTTGGAACGCACAATATAGTACAGTCAATAGAGAATATTGTGGCGCATTAAAAATAAAGGAAATTTTTTTTTTTTTTTTAAATTAGGTTCAGTATCACGTACTGAATGTGAATTAACAAAATGGTTACAAATTAAAGGAGCGGAAGTGCCGCCATTTTTAGGAAAACCGTATTGGCCAATATCTCCGCTACCGCGCACTTTAGGCCAAAAATGGTAATAACCTTTCTTGTAGATAATTGAATTTTCCATTTTGTTTTCTAAATAACTTTTTTTGTATCACTTACCGTTTACGACTTATACGACTGTTAACATTTATTTATTCACTTTTTCACCTGTATCTCTCCTAATAATTGTTTAAACAATAAAATGCTAATAACTTATCTTTTAAATCCATACATTTTCCACAACTTTTATTTAAAACTTTTTTGTCTAAAATTAATATTCTCAAAGTTATAACGCGTTTTTATTAGCCTTGCACCCGGTAGCGCAACATTGAACGCTTTATAACCTTGAGAATATTAATTTTAGACAAAAAAGTTTTAAATAAAAGTTGTGGAAAATGTATGGAATTAAAAGATGAGTTATTAGCATTTCATTGTTTAAACAATTATTTGGAAAGATACAGGTCAAAAAGTGAATAAATAAATTTTAACAGCCGTATAAGTCGTAAACGGTGACTGATACAAAAAAAATTATTTTGAAAAAAAGATAGGAAATTCAATTATCTACAAGAAAGTTTATTATCATTTTTGCCTAAAGTGCACGGCAACGGAGATATTGGCCAATACGGTTTTCCTCAAAATCGCGGCACTTCCGCTTCCTCAATTTTCAACCATTTTGTTAATTCTCATTCAGTACGTGATACTGAACCTTGTTAAAAAAAAAAATTGCCGATTATTTTTGGTGCGATGCGGACAAGAGTAACAGGCTCCCTATTGATTGTACTAATAATAATAGAAAAAAATTAAAATAAATTCCAACAACTCTTTTTTTTAATAAAGTTGTTGGCGTTTCCGCAACGATCTTCCTGATACCAATTGCCCGTGAACATCAACGGGAAAAATGAAAGTCCAAATATGTCGTTTTGTTTTTGTTTCTTCACCGAATTTCCATAGGAATTCTACTGCGCTCCGGACACTGGCAATAAGACACGACAAAGCCGTACGTACGATATACGGTTTGAAAGATAGCGAGGGCATAGAACGTGAGAGTATAACGAGATTCTCTTTTTTTTTTTTTCTTCCTTTTTTTTCGCCCGGGTAAAGTGAAGGTAAGTCTCGTCTCGCCAACGAGTCGGACGCGGTACATACACACACAGGCAATTACACAAGTACACCTTAAGCAGGGAATTCAAACATAACGCGTGTAACGTGCACTGATCTAACGCGTTATTCTTTGAAAATATAATAATCCGAATGATAACGCGAAGCGACGACTTGTATCTTGTGAATTGTAAATGCTCGCTCAACCGTCCCAACTTTGCACGTTATAATAAGGAAAAAAATTAGGTTTTCCCAAAAACCTACGAAATACCAAAAATACATCCTTAAATGGGAAATTTTACATCGCAATTATTAATCGCAATTTCATTGAAACAAACTGGAATTTTGATTTTTTTAAATTTATTTATAATATTTATTTATAAGACGAAACAAAATTAGGTTTTCCCAAAAACCTACCAAACAACAAAAATACATTCTTAAATGGGAAATTTTACGTCGCAATTGTCAATCGCAATTTCATTGAAACAAACTGGAATTTGATTTTTTTAAATTTATTTATAATATTTATTTATCAGAAGAACAAAAATTAGGTTTTCCCAAAAACCTACGAAACACCGAAAATACATCTTTAAATGGGAAATTTTACATGGCAATTGTAAATCGCAATTTCATTGAAACAAACTGGAATTTTGATTTTTTTAAATTTATTTATAATACTTATTTATAAGACGAAAAAAAATTAGGTTTTCCCAAAAACCTACGAAACACCAAAAATACATCTTTAAATGGGAAATTTTACATCGCAATTATTAATCGCAATTTCATTGAAACAAACTGGAATTTTGATTTTTTTAAATTTATTTATAATATTTATTTATAAGAAGAAAAAAAATTAGGTTTTCCCAAAAACCTACGAAACACCAAAAATACATCTTTAAATGGGAAATTTTACATGGCAATTGTAAATCGCAATTTCATTGAAACAAACTGGAATTTTGATTTTTTTCAATTTATTTATAATATTTATTTATAAGAAGAAAAAAAATTACGTTTTCCCAAAAACCTACGAAACACCAAAAATACATCTTTAAATGGGAAATTTTACATGGCAATTGTAAATCGCAATTTCATTGAAACAAACTGGAATTTTGATTTTTTTTAATTTATTTATAATATTTATTTATAAGAAGAAAAAAAATTAGGTTTTCCCAAAAACCTACGAAACACCAAAAATACTTCTTTAAATGGGAAATTTTACATCGCAATTTCACTGAAACAAACTGGAATTTTGATTTTTTCAAATTTATTTATAATATTTATTTATAAGAAGAAAAAAAAATTAGGTTTTCCCAAAAACCTACGAAACACCAAAAATACATCTTTAAATGGGAAATTTTACATGGCAATTGTAAATCGCAATTTCATTGAGACAAACTGGAATTTTGATTTTTTTCAATTTATTTATAATAATATTTATTTTTAAGAAGAAAAAAAATTACGTTTTCCCAAAAACCTATCAAACAACAAAAATACATACTTAAATTGGAAATTTTACATGGCAATTGTAAATCGCAATTTCATTGAAACAAACTGGAATTTTGATTTTTTTAAATTTATTTATAAGAAGAAAAAAAATTAGGTTTTCCCAAAAACCTACGAAACACCAAAAATACATCTTTAGATGGGAAATTTTACATCGCAATTATTAATCGCAATTTCATTGAAACAAACTGGAATTTTGATTTTTTTAAATTTATTTATAATATTTATTTATAAGAAGAAAAAAAATTAGGTTTTCCCCAAAAACCTACGAAACACCAAAAATACATCTTTAAATGGGAAATTTTACATCGCAATTATTAATCGCAATTTCATTGAAACAAACTGGAATTTCGATTTTTTTTAAATTTATTTATAATAATATTTATTTATATTTATTTGTAATAAGAAAAAAAATTACGTTTTCCCAAAAACCAAAAATACATCTTTAAATGGGAAGTTTCACATCGCAATTATGAATCGCAATTTCATTGAAACAAATTGGAATTTCGATTTTTAAAAATTTATTCATTTTTTTTCATAAATTATTTATTCATTTTTGGCTTTCTCATAAAAAAAGCGTTTTGCGAGCGGGTTGAAATGAGCATACAATGTGCAAGTTTCTAATTTGCGCGCTTTTATTTTGATTTTGAGTTGAAACAAAAGAATGAAAATTTGACAAAATCCGAAAAATTACACGGGTTTTCCCTAAATTGAATAATCAAACATCCTTCGATGATGCTTTATTTTTGTAAAAAAAAAAAAAAAAGATGTAGCCCGATGTCTCAAATTGTGCGAAGTGAGAGTTTCCAGACTTTGTTTTTTGTTTAAAAGTATTTTATGAATTTTTTTAAACGCAATTTTGACTATAATTACAACGAGCAATCAAGGCTTCCAGTTCTGTGACAAAGTTGAGTAAGATTCCTCAAGGCGTTCACGAGATATGACTAAATTGTGCGAGCCCGCGACACAACAGGAAAAAAATTCAAGATAAAAATATTAGTGATGAATATTAATGAAAATTAAATTTTAACTAATTTAATAATCGCCTCAAATTATTAAAACTAACTAAAAGAGAATCAACTAATTAAAAAATGTAATTATGAATATCTATAGGGTGAGCGAAGTGAGAGTTTCCAGACTTTGTTTTTTGTTTAAAAGTATTTTATGAATTTTTTTAAACGCAATTTTGACTATAATTACAACGAGCAATCAAGGCTTCCAGTTCTGTGACAAAGTTGAGTAAGATTCCTCAAGGCGTTCACGAGATATGACTAAATTGTGCGAGCCCGCGACACAACAGGCAAAAAATTCAAGATAAAAATATTAGTGATGAATATTAATGAAAATTAAATTTTAACTAATTTAATAATCGCCTCAAATTATTAAAACTAACTAAAAGAGAATCAACTAATTAAAAAATGTATTATGAATATCTCCTCCGCGTTATTTTAATTTTCTAAATATATATTTTTTTCCTCAATTTGAATATATATAAATATATTGTTTCCCTCAAATTGAATAATCAAACACCCTTCGACGATACTTTATTTATGTAAAAAAAACGATTTTTTTTTAATTTAAAAGTTTTTAATTTTTTTAAGCGCAATTTTGACGATAATCACAACGAGCAATTGGGGCTTCCAGTTGTGACAAAATTGAGCAAGATTCCTCAAGGCGTTCACGAGATATGACTAAATTGTGCGAGTCCGCAACACACACACAGGCAAAAAATTCAAGATTAAAATATTAGTGATCAATATTAATGAAAATTAAATTTTAACTAATTTAATAATCACCGCATATTATTTAATCTTTGACTAAAATAGAATTAACCAATTAAAAAATGTTATTATGAAAATCTTTAGGGTCTCCGCGTTATTTTAATTTTCTAAATATTTTTTTTTCCGCAAATTGAATAATCAAACACCCTTCGATGATACTTTATTTATGTAAAGAAAAAACGACTTTTTTTTTAATTTAAAAGTAAGTTTTGAATTTTTTTAAACGCAATTTTCACGATAATTACAACGAGCAATTGAGGCTTCCAATTGTGTGACAAAGTTGAGCAAGATTCCGTCAAGGCGCTCACGAGATATGACTGAATTATGCGAGTCCGCAACACAGACAGACAAAAAATTCAAAATAAAAATATTAGTGATCAATATTAATGAAAATTAAATTTTAACTAATTTAATAATCACCTCATATTATTTAATCTTTAACTAAAATAGACCTAACCAATTTAAAAATTTAATTATAAAAATCTATAGGGTCTCCGCGTTATTTTAATTTTCTAAATATATTGTTTCCCTTAAATTGTATATATATAAATATAATTGAATATATATAAATATATATTTTCCCTCAAATTGAATAATCAAACAGCCTGCGATGATACTTTATTTATATTTAAAAAAACGACTTTTTCTTTAAATCTAAAAGTAAGTTTTGAATTTTTTTTAAGCGCAATTTTGCCGATAATTACAACGAGCAATCGAGGCTTCCAGTTGTGTGACAAAATTGAGCAAGATTCCGTCAAGGCGTTCACAAAGTTATGACTAAATTGTGCGAGCCCGCAACGCACACAGACAAAAAATTCAAGATAAAAATATCAATGATGAATATTAATGAAAATTGAATTTCAACGAATTTAATAATCGCCTGAAATTCTTAAAACTAACTAAAAGAGAATCAAATAATTAAAAAATGTAATTATGAAGATCTATAGGGTCTCCGAATTTTTTAAATTTTCTAAACACGCGATACAACTTAATTGTACGAGCGCGCAACACGCGCAGACAAAAAATTCAAGATAAAAATATCAATGATGAATATTAATGAAAATTGAATTTCAACGAATTTAATAATGGCGTCAAATTATTAAAACTTGAACTAAAATAGAATCAACTAATTAAAAAACGTAATTATGAAAATCTATAGTTCCTCCGAATTTTTTTTATTTTCTAAACACGCGCAGACAAAAAATTCATGATTAAAATATCAATGCTCAATATTAATGAAAATTGAATTTCACCGAATTTAATAATCGCCTCAAATTCCTGAATCTTCAACTAAAATAGTATGAACTAATTAAAAGATTTAATTATGAAAATTTACAGGGTCATTTTGTAATTTTCTAAATATATTTTTTTCCTCAATTTCAATATATATAAATATAATTAAATATATATAAATATATTTTTTTCCCTCAAATTGAATAATCAAACACCCTTCGATGATACTTTATTTAAATTAAAAAAAAACGACTTTTTTTTTTTATCTAAAAGTAAGTTTTGAATTTTTTTAAGCGCAATTTTGACGATAATCACAACGAGCAATCGAGGCTTCCAGTTGTGTGACAAAGTTGAGCAAGATTCCGTCAAGGCGTTCACAGAGTTATGACTAAATTGTGCGAGCCCGCAACGCACACAGACAAAAAATTCAAGATAAAAATATCAATGATGAATATTAATGAAAATTGAATTTTAACTAATTTAATAATCACCTCAAATTATTTAATCTTTAACTAAAATAGAATTAATCAATTTAAAAATTCAATTATAAAAATCTATAGGGTCTCCGCGTTATTTTAATTTTCTAAATATATTTTTTTCCTCAATTTGAATAATCAAACACCCTTCGATGACACTTTATTTATATAAAAGAAACGACTTTTTTTCTTAATTTAAAAGTTTTGAATTTTTTTAAAAGCAATTTTCACGATTATCACAACGAGCAATTGAGGCTTTCAGTTGTGTGACAAGGTTCAGCAAGATTCCGTCAAGGCTTTCACAGAGTTATGACTAAATTGTGCGAGCCCGCAACGCACACAGACAAAAAATTGAAGATAAAAATATCAATGATGAATATTAATGAAAATTGAATTTTAACTAATTTAATAATCACCTCAAATTATTTAATCTTTAACTAAAATAGAATTAACCAATTAAAAAACGTAATTATGAAAATCTATAGGGTCTCCGAATTTTCTAAATTTTCTAAACACGCGATACAACTTAATTATACGAGCGCGCAACACGCCCAGACAAAAAATTCAAGATAAAAATATCAATGATCAATATTAATGAAAATAGAATTTCAACGAATGTAATAACCGCCCCAAACCATTGAATCTTTGGGGGGGGTAGGGTTTAAAAATTTTTTTTTTTGGAATTTTTTTAAAATTTTTTTTCTGAATGAACAATATGTCGAGAATATTGTGTATACATTTTAAGGCCTTACATACGTCGAGAATTTTCAAAAAATCGATTTTTTTTGTTTACACATTATTATTCCTTATAGTCTCAGGCGTATTTCTGTGTAAGCCGATTGTAAAAATTCCCCATAGTTCAAAAGTTATTGTAGATAATGTGACTGCCCGACGAAAGGACAAAGGTCTGACGCGCGCCTACCTGAGTTGAGTTGATTGAACAATTCGTCGATTAGAAAAAAACCAAACAACAACAATTTTTTACTGACAAGGAAGGCGTACAACATGAAGCTGGAACGGGAGATTAGACGTAAGTTAACTAAATAAATTTAAAAAAAATCATAAAGTATTCTTGCTCCAGCCGCGCGCGACCTCGAGCGAAACGCGCTCGAAACTTGAAACGCGTTTTTCTCAAAACTACTTTTTCCGACACGGTCGGCATGATAACTCGTACGGTTTTTAATATTTTTTGATGATTTTTTTTTTCAAATATTCGCAATTGTTTTTTCTATAGTCTGTCGAGCCGGATTTTCAAAAATTATAATTAGAAAATTTTATAAAAACAATTAAAGTGTGACTTTTTTCACACAAAATTAACATTTTTTTCTTAAATTACCGTAAATTGTTTAATTTTCTCGAATTTCAAAAATCCGGCTCGACAGAACTATAACTACTACCTTATTTTACAAGAATTTCTTTACATTTCGCAGATCCGTCAACATTTGAGGAAGAAATACTGCCGACCAGTGGAGCAACTTTTTTTTTACAGTGCTTCAAAAAATGTGATTTTTCATGGTTGTAATTTTTGAAAAAAAAAATTGAAATAAATTTTTTTACAAACTTAACACAGTAATAAACAGTGTGTAAGAATTTTTTTTATCAATTTCTATTTCTATCCCTCCTAAAAACAGTTTTTCTTTTGGTACGTTTTCGGTACCGCCGGACGTGTATGTGAGGCCTTAAGTCAATCGGAGTCAAACTAACGGGGTTACAGCGTTTCAAACGACCGGCCGTGACACCTGTATATCACGTATAAAAAACTTTAAATCGATTTTCCCGAAAACGTCACTTTTGAAGTTTGTGAACATTAGAACTCAAAATCTACTGAACCGATCCTTTTGAAAATTTAAACATTACTTCTTCACATAAATCAATGGGTAAACAGGAGTTTTTTTTTTCAACCTTTTCAATTTTTTAATAACAAATTAAGCGCGATTTTTTGAGCTAAAATTGCGTTTTTCACTTCCAAGTGCTGCAAAAAATAGAAAAAAAAAAAAAAAAAAAAACTCTTCCTGCTTACCCCGAGAAATACATCACCTTTAAAATGCATATGAATTTTTTTGTTTCGGATGATCCGTTAACGAGTTATAACGTTCACCGCAAAACCACTTTTTTTTTTTTTCAAGGCGCCTCTGGAGATTCAACGTCACCGGCTTATTCGTCGGTATTTTTCATTGAAATTTTTTTCTGAGATACTTCAATAGTTGTACAATAATATGTAATTTTATTTAATAAAATTATATTACTCATGTCGCCGCGAAAAAATCATAAAAATATGCTTTTCTTTTCGCCTTTAAAACCCAACCCCGCCGTTAACTAAAATCGTATGAACCAATTAAAAAATGTAATTATGAAAAACTACAGGATCATTTTGTAACTTATCTAAATATATATTTTTCTCGTCGAAACGTTTTCAGCACTCTGGCATGAGGATCACGAAAAAAAAAAAGAAAGAAAGAACAAAACACAAACGAAACCACATTCCTCATTGAGGAAGCGTAAAGTAAAAAAAACAAAGAGAAGAAAAAAAAAACAAATGGTCAACTTTCGCTCACTTTTTTCTGTTGTTTCTCCCATGCCGGATCCAGTAATCCCTCGCGTTCCCACTCCTCCTCAGGCTCCATGTATCCGTCACCGTACGCCTCCATGTCGTTCATCCTTCCCCCGTTTAACAAATCACGTTCCTTCAGAAGAGAGAAAAAAAAAAACAAACCCGAAAAACTGACGCGCTGACAATACACCGGTGTAACGGTACCTCAGTGGTAGAAACTAACAGCGCTATCATGAGCAACAGAATTCAACGATATAACCGTGAGACTAACCGAAAGAGCATTGACAAATTACAAGGAAACAAAGAACGAGAAGAAAAAAAACAAAAAAAACCGCGTCCGAAACGCAGTGTAACAGACGCGACGACAAAAATTACTGGCAGAGTGTAAGAACTTTCTTCGTTACCGACGCGCGTCGCACTCGTTGGAATTTTCGAGCAAAAAGAAGAAAAAAAAAAGCACAGAACAAAAGCACAAAAAAAAAAATTGAATGTACGCGGGGCCCCAGCCGAAAGAATACGAGGAGACGGACGAGAAAACGAATGTTTGGATATTGAGACGGACGGCGAAACTTAGGACGAGAACGAATAAAAAGTTCTAAAGTTACGGGAGAGTCAGGGAGAATGGGAGAATGTGTGAATGTGGGCGTGTGTGGTGAGAGAGAGAGGGATGTGAGGGTCGCGTGTACGGAAAGGGGTGGGGGGGGGGGGGGGGGGGGAAGAGCGCTGTAAAAATGTGTACCAAAGTAGTAAGGCAGATGTGTGAATTTACGTTACACGTTGGATACCCATTTGCAATCCATCCCGGCGCGTATGTTTACCCGCGTAATTCGACGTACTTGCGGATTCACCGTGTTCGTGGTATGAATTCGAGAGGAGTGAATGCCGGAAAAGAAAGAGTAACGAAAACAAAACGGAAAAAAAAAGAAACTGAAACGTACCCGCCAAGCCCAGAAAACAGTTCGTGTCGTTCTTTCCCTCGCGCTGACCCCTCTGCCACGAGTCTGACACACGATTTACGTCGCCCGGCGCACGAGCGAACTGCCCCCCCCCCCCCCACCCGCCGGCCCTAACCCCCACTCTTGCCCCTCAAAATCCCCTCTCCAAGCGCGCGCGCGCGCGCGCGTGCGCCTGAGCTTCTCCGTTACCACGGGTCGTGCCCGTTCCACGACGGTACTGTACCCCCACCTCCGCGCGGCCCCCCACCATTTTACCACTTTGGACGGAAAAAAAAAATCCCACTCCTATCTTCCCTTCCCCCACTCCTTCGATGGCATTGACGTGAATTACAGTTGGACCTCGATTGTCGTTCAGGCCAACGTACGTTCACCTCGATTTTGTCGGATTGCCGATAACGTTTTGATCGTTAGAACGCCGAATAACCGATCGAGAGTCGACAAAATCGAGGTGTCCTTTTCCTTTGGTGTTTTTTTTTAAGGTTTTATCGGACATTTTGTTCCGTATCGCTCCCGCGAGAAATTGCACGACATTGACGCCGATGACTCACGAGAGATGGAGCGGTGAATGACCGAACGCCGGTAAACGAACGTGTTTTGTTTCACGCAGTATCGTTAACGGTTTTTTTTTTTTTTTGTTCGTACTCGGGCTCTCCCGGCATTCCGAAGATGCGGCTATGTTTGTTTTTTTTTTTTTTCGAAAGTGAAGATTCCCAATCGTTTCACCTTTTAATCTATTCGAATATCTGAATCTGAAGCTTTCGTCGGGGGAAACATGGTGACGCTGTTTTAGAGACTCTTTTCTCCTTTTTTTACGATATTTTATTGTTTCTTTTTGTTTTGACAAATTGCCTAAAACGCGAGACGCAAAGCCGCAGTATTTCCAATAGATTTAGACTTTGTCTGTGCTGTGTATGAAGATATGGGTCTACTATTGTACTATACATCTATATATATATTATTATTATTACACAAAGCTTCAAGACGCGCCCCGAACTAACCTCCTCCCACTCTCAACGCCACTGTCTTCTCTCTAAAATGTGTGTGGTTAACACTCCCGTGAATCGTTGTGATCTCGTGGAACTCGAAAAACGTTGAAAATAGTTGCACGAGCCTCGAGGACCTCGGGTAGGAGAGCCTCATTCACCCACGCCCGACCGAAATAGCGCGGCGACGATACGTGCGAAATTCTCAAAAGTACGAGCGGAGGCTGACTCCATAACCGAGCGCGCGGGGCACTCTCCGGTCTCCGGTGGTCTCCGGCACGGACTGTGCGCGACGATGACCAAAGATGTAGATGGAGCGACTCGTCTTATGTACGTCGAGCTCCCACCTTGAAATTATTTTCGAACAATACTCTCTTGTTTACTCGTAATATTGAAAGACATTTATTCATTTACGGTTATTTTACATCAAGCATTGCGTATCGCACGATATGTTGCACGATTTATTACTCTTATATATAAGTATTAAATGTATAGTGACGAAAAATACTGTGCGGCAACGCGTCAGAGAGGGGATATACAAACAAGATGGCAGCGAGTTTGATGTAGCCTCAGAGGATCGACGAATGACGGTAAAACAGCTTTTTATTTCTCAAAAGTGTCATTTGAAATTTATGTAAGAGTCGAGTTTCGATCTTCAGAAAGTGAAAACTTTTTGTGTTGTGCAAAATATAACAACTCTGTTGATTACAATTTTCTTTACCGACCGTCGATAATTTTACTTTTGGCGGCAACAAAGGAATATGTTTATAGAAGCTAAATTATAAATGTCCGCTTACGGGTCTCTAATTTCAAGAGTCGACGACAAAAGAGAGTCATTAGAGCATCTGGAAAAACGTGTATTTAATCCATTGTCAATTCATTTAGGAAAAACGAAAGATTAACCGCAATTTAACTCTTTTCATCTTAGAGAGGTCGCGGAACTTCCTCTTAGACAAATGTTGCACAATTTGTCCGCGAGAGAGCACCCAACAACGGGCAATCATTGCGGAAAGGATGGAGAAACCGAATAAAGGGTATACACAACAAATTGCATTGAGGAATTTTTAATTTTTAACCTAAGGGCGACGCCACTGGGAAGAGCGTGCATTGACGCACGATACAGTGATGATTTGATGCACCGTCTTGTATACAGGTCTCTGGAAACTCCACGCTGAAAGTGACCTCCTTAACGAAGTCAAGTTTAATTGCTGTAGCAACCACTGGAGGCGTTCCGATCTTAGTTGCGAACTTATAATGCCAACAGGCATAATCTGAAAATCCCTCGGTATTGCTATCCTTTCATATTACGTTTATTTCGTTTATATCACGACTAATAGTAATAATTATAATGAAAATGAGATATCAGTGTGTGGTCCCAAATTTCAACACCAGGAGCAAAAGAAAGAAGAAACGTTCTCCATTTCACGTGCAAAAAGACATTGATATGGGGAAAAAGTGGAAAGAGTCTATTCCAGGCGTTGTAAAATGTTGTCAAATTACAAAAGACGAATCGTGTATGGGAACCAGCATTTTAATAATGACGACACAGTCGCGAATGGGTCAAGCTCGCAAGCTCGACGCAAATGGCCAAGTAAGTTGCACGGGTAAGTTTAATGAAACGATTTTACGCATAGTTTGATAAGATAGTTACTCGTATCAAGTATTTTTCAATATGTAAAGTCACGTACAAAAGAATGCAATTCAACGAGTTTGCTGTGCCAACAAGATTCAATGACGTCTCAATAGAAAAGGAAAATTGCGTGCCAGAGCATGGTTATGCGAAACAAGTTTCGAATTTTGAAATAAATTATCCAAGCCCTGTTCCGTCCTTTAGAGTCACGAAACCGTCAATTCAAGGAATCGGTATTTGTATCGGTGAGTTTCTTTAACGGAAAGTAACCTATTGCATTGTTAGTATATAAAAGCAAACGAAATAAAAGTAATTTACACATACATAAATTTCTTCTATTGATATTTCAGATATTCCTGAAGTTCCATCGAAAATATGAATCCTGTCCGGTGTGTCGATAAGCTGTGAGATTGAAAACCAGCTGCGGATCTTCAGAGTCGCAACTGGCGCAAATGAAATCATGCGGTGGCCCGATTCACGCCAATCCTCATTTCTTTCATCCGATCCGTCATATCGAAGCGTCATTTACAAAATATTCCTCTCAAATTGATGTCTCCGATATGACTCTAGATGAAGTACTTCATTCTTACACCTTCGCTTATCCCTGTATAGCGCATGGATCTGAAATCCTTTTATATGCGATAATTTACTATGTAAGATTAAGGGAAAACACCACTGCGACCCCCTGTTTTTTTTCACATTTTTCAAGAATTTTTTTTTGTGGGAAAAAAAAGAGATATTCGAAAAATTTTTTTGGGTTTTGTTCCTTGTTTATTAATGTATCAAAAAACATTTTTCTTCACATTTTTCACGCCGCATGGTGGCGCTAGGGAAGCTCTCGCGTCAGGTGCTGTCATTTCCGCGGCACGCAGCAGAACTCTCTTCAACGTCGATCTGAAAAAAAATACCGAGTGTTTTCGTTAATAATATGATATTTTGAAGAGAAGTACACAGGGACTTGGAAAAATATTGTTTTAAAAAAAATAGGCACGCCTTTGAAATTAAAGTTAATTTCAAAGGCGTGCCCATTTCTTTTGAAACAATATTTTTCCAAATCCCTGTGTACTTCTCTTCAAAATATCATATTATTAACGAAAACGGTCGGTATTTTTTTTCAGATCGACGTTGAAGAGAGTTCTGCTGCGTGCCGCGGAAATGACAGCACCTGACATGAGAGCTTCCCCAGCGCCACCATGCGGCGTGAAAAATGTGAAAAAAATGTTTTTTGATACATTCATAAACAAGGAACAAAACCCAAACAAATTTTTCGAATATCACGTTTTTTTTCCACAAAAAAAAATTCTTGAAAAATGTGAAAAAAAACAGGGGGTCACAGTGGTGTTCTCCCTTCAGAATGAGGCAATATTGCCATCAGAAAAATTCAAAACTGAAAATGAAATTTCTTGTTAAAAAAAAATTGTCTAAATTAACTAATGAATAAATCTTATGTTAAGTTTTCGTAAGCGTTCCAGCTGTCAACATCAAGGAAGTATGAATAAAAATAAATTCTTTAATTTTTCTCTTTATTCGAGTTTCGTCAATATTCCGAAATAGACTATTTGGCAGCATGCCAAAAAAATAGTAGATTAAGGTAAGTAAAAATCAGCTCTTTTAATTTTTTTTTACACTTCATTTTTTAAGTTTTCGCAAGTGTTCCAGTTTTCAAAATCAAATAAGTGCGTATAAAACTAAATACTTAAATTTTTCTCTTTATTCGAGTAACTGTAATTTTCACGAAAATATTATGAGAAAGGATCAAATTAAATATATGAAACGGTTCAATATATTTATATTTTTTTTAAATGAAAACTTTTGTTTATTTTATAGGATTTAAAAAAAAATCTAACGGAGATCGATCCATCAAGAGGTAGACAATTTTTTTCGCCTAATATATGTTCATATGACATAGATATTTACAAATAGTTTATATTTATCATGCTCGATTAACAGTTAGAATCTTTAAAATCCGTTTCAAATTAAGAGCATATTTATTCATGTATATTCATTAAAGTTGACGGAATTAATAACGCTTTCATAATTACATATAATAAATATGTGTAATGCGGCAGAAGTCGTTAATGGGACGGAGACAGAAAACCGCGAGAGCTATCGTGCGCTTTTTAGGTTATGTCTTTTGGCATTATAAGTTCGCAACTGAGATCGGAACGCCTCTAGTCGTTGCTACAGAAAGTAAAACAAACTTCGTTAAGGTAGTTCTAACGCAAATGAAGAGTAATGCAAATTTAATGAATTTTTGGGAAAACCTAGAAAAAGTACTGAAGAATACTTATGCAAAATTTGAGACTGTTTCACCGTACCGTTTTCAAGATATCGTTTATCAAAAATTGCAAAATTTGCATACGAACGTATACCTATACCGTACGAAATGAGCACTTCCCGGATATTTAGTCACCAAAATGTACGAAGGAGTAATGAAAAATTCTTGAAATTTGGCACGAAAGTAGTTTAGTAGATGAAGAATAACATATATTTTACAGTAAATTTTCGACCATACAGTAAAAAAGTATGGATTATTGAAAAAATATTGTTTTGAGGCTAGAAGAACTCGTGAGCATGACAACGTCGCTGCGCGACGTGGCTGCCCGCCTCGCGCACCGCTCCTTCTATCCCCTCCCATTTCTTGTGTTAGAACTACCTTAAGACAGTCACCACGGTCTTATATACAGGTCTGGAAACTCCTCCACTGAAATTGACCTCCTTAACGAAGTCAAGTTTAATTTCTGTAGCAACCACTAGAGGCGTTCCGATCTTAGTTGCTACCTTACAATGCCAGCAGGCATAACCTGAAAACCCCTCGATATTGATATCCTTGCATATTACGTTAATTTCGTTTATATCACGACTATTAGTGATAATTATATTTAAAATGGAGATATCAATGTGTGGTCCCAAATTGCAAAACCGGCAGCGCAAGAAAGAAGAAATGTTCTACATTTCACGTGCCAAAAGACATTGATACGGGGAAAAAGTTGGAAGAGGTTATTCCAGGCATTGTAAAATACAAAAGACTAATCGTGTATGCGAACAGCATTTTGACCATGAAAATATAGTTCGCAAATGTGTCAAGCTCGACGCAAATGGCCAAATAATTACACGGGTAAGTTTAACGAAAAGATTTTACACAGAATTTGAGAAGTTACGCATAGTTACTCGTGTCAAGTATTTTTCAATATGTAAGGTCACGTACAAAAGAATGCGACTCAACAAGTTTGCTGTGCCAACTAGGCTCAATGACGTGTCAATAGAAAAGGAAAATTGTGTGCCAGAGCATGGTTATGCGAAACAAGTTTCGAATTTTGAAATGAATTATCCAAACACTGTTCCGTCCTGTGGAGTCACGAAACCGTCAATTCGAGGAATCAATACTTGTATCGGTGAGTTTCCTTAATAGAAAGTACCTATCGCATTGTTAGTATTGTGACGCTAGATTTTTGGCCAACGTCACAAAGTATACCAAATTCCTGTATACGACGTCAGGACACGCGAGAGCATCGTCTCTTCACGCCCGGAGTTCTTCCCGAGTGAAAAACCAACAGGGCATAGCGTTAACATACCGAATATTATTTCTAATTTCTTTTGTATTGTATTTTCTAAAGAGATGAAATATATGTAATTTAAACATACATAAATTTCTTCTATTGATATTTCAGATATTCCTGATGTTCCATCATCTGTTTCTGTTGGCACAGACATTAGGTCGTTACTTTCTTCCATGAAGATATTAAGTTGGGAGTCTACAGTAGCAGATTTGTCTGTTCTTGAGAAACCTGCTGAAGTATCCTCATATATGGAAATCAGCAAACGTGAGTAACGCAATATCTAGCCTAAGTGTTGCAACGTAATGACTATAAGAGCCATTTAACATTAATACCAAATGACTATTGTTAATAAAAATTGTAATTTACTATGTAAGATTAAGAACGAGGCAATATTGCCATCAGGAAAAATTTTTACTGAAAATGAAATTTGTTCTTAAAAAAAATTGTCTAAATTAACTAGTGAATAAATCTTATGTTGAGTTTTTGTAAGTGTTACAGCTGTCAACATCAAGGAAGTATGAATAAAAATTAATTCTTCAATTTTTCTCTTCATTCGAGTTCTGTCAATATTCCGAAATAGACTATTTAGCAGCATGCCAAAAAAGAGTAGATTAAGGTGAGTAAAAATCAGCTCTTTCCATTTTTTTACACTTAATTTTTTAAGTTTTTGCGAGTGTTCCAGTTTTCAAAATTAAGTAAGTATGAATAAAAATAGATAAATTTATTTTTCTCTTTATTTGAGTACCTGTAATTGTCACGAAAATATAATGAAAAAGGATGAAATTAAATATATGAAACGGTTCGATATATTTCTATTTTTGAAAATGAAAACTTTTGTTTATTTTATAGGATCTAAAAAAAAATCTAACGGAGATCGATCCATCAAGATGTAGACAACTATTTCGCCTAATATATGTTCATATGACATAGATATTTACAAATAGTTTATATTTATCATGTTCGATTAACAGTTAGAATCTTTAAAATCCGTTTCAAATTAAGAGCATATTTATTCATGTATATTCATTAAAGTTGACGGAATTAATAACGCTTTCACAATTACACATAATAAATATGTGTAATGCGGCAGAAGTCGTTAATGGGACGGAGACAGAAAACCGCGAGAGCTATCGTGCGCTTTTTAGGTTATGTTTGTCGACATTATAAGATCGGAACGCCTCTAGTGATTGCTACAGAAAGTAAAACAAACTTCGTTAAGACAGTCACTGCCCCGCCGCCGAAATTTGAGGGAGTTTCCAGCCGGTATATAAAGACCGTGGTCACGGAACTTCCTCTTAGACAAATGTTGCACAATTTGTCCGCAAGAGAGCATCCAACAACGGGCAATGATTGCGGAAAGGTTGGAGCGAAACCGAAAAAAGGGTATACACAACAAATTGCATTGAGGAATTTTTAATTTCAAATCCAAGGGCGACGCCACTGGGAAGAGCGACCAATGGCGTCGCCCCTTATATCTTTCTCATTTCCTAATTCTCCTCGTTGTGTAAACCCTCTTCTGACACGCATAAAATTTCATCTATCTACTACAAGATCAAAGAACATTGTTAATGATATTTGGCGTTCAGCCTAAAAGCCACAAAATGAAAGAGACCAAAATGGCGTATCGTCATGCGTTCCCGTTACAGAGCCATAACCCATAATCTTAAATAGTAAAAAGGAAAAGGACGGAAAAAAAAATTGTTGCTCCGTTTCTCTGGTCAAAGTCCATCCCAAATGCTGGCAGCGTGAGCGCGCCACTTGCCACATTTCTTTCTTTTCATTCTCATTACAGCTATATCCTTGCTACTTGTCATTTGGTGACATTGCTCCGCCACTGTTAAATCGTCGAGATGATATCGAGCGTTTCTAGAAGTCTCGGTCAAGTACCAAAAAATTTGAATAAATTTGTGAGCTTAAATTCGAGGTGAGTTATGAACTCTTGTTGTTCTACGTTTTATACACTCGAATAGTAATTTTCTTTTTATATACAGATGTTATTCGTCTCATTCCGTTTCGTTATTGCACACTGTGCGTTGTTTAATTTTTTTTCAGCTAATTCGATCGATGTCGTTTGTTTTTTTTAATTTTTTTCAATGTTCGACAAGTGTTTCGGATAATTTTTTAAATCATTCACTACACATCTCGCACTTATATAGATTATACTATTTTTCTTTAATGAAATATAGGAAAACATGCCCGGGGGGCTGAACGGGAAGTGATTAAAATTTGTTGGTCATTGTACACATTTTAGTATATTTTTTTCACACTTATCTGTGTAAACAGGTCCGTGAAATAAATATGTAACATTGTTAAATGAGTAAACGTGTGAAATACAAGAAAAATCATTCGTTTACGCTTTCGTTCCGTAATATTGAAAAATAAAAATTTCTCATCGATGACCATTGGACTTTGTTCGTTCTATGGTCAGAGATTATCATCGAAACGTTTTTAATCTTCGGATTAATCGAACATTGATTTATATCAAAAAATATAAATTTGCCCCTAAGAAAATGCAATTCATGTACATTTTTTTCTTCAAAATTACGACAAAATTTTAATAGAAAATATGTTTTTACGTCGCAGATGTCTCGCAACTCGAGCTGTGCCCAAAACTGCGGACGCTCGCACGGAAAGCAAAACGTCAACGAAAGAATCGCAATCGTTTGTTACAAATATGTATCGCGGAGAGATGGAAACCAGTCAAGTTTTTCCATTCCCAGAACCGTTGAACACGGAGCAAAACGATACGCTCAGATTGCTCATAGATCCTATAGAAAAATTCTTTGAGGTAGAGCATTATTAGAAAAACGCAAATTTTTTATTTAGTTCCAACGGATGCACGAACAATGAAAATTGAATTCTCAGATTTCGTTATAGGAGGTAAATGATCCTGTTAAAAATGACGAAACGTCAATGGTCGATGAAAAGACGCAAGCTGCCATGTGGGAACTCGGAGCTTTTGCTATTCAAATTCCCGAGGAATTCGGTGGACTCGGCTTGAACAACACTCAATATGCAAGATGCGTCGAAATCGTGGGTTATCATGATTTGGGCATTGGTATTGTTCTTGGTGCTCATCAAAGTATAGGCTTCAAAGTGAGTGAAAAAAAAAGTTTTACTTATATTGTATCAGAGGATACTTTCGGACTTAGACACATGTTTATTTATTTAATGAATTTCTCCCCAAACATAATAAACTGCACAGACGAAACAGATTACGAGGGTACAGTGACAAAAAATAGAAATTATTTCTATAGACGAATCTACAATAACGGTTGAACAATAAATCAATTACTTCCGGTTTCAAAAATTAAATCGTAAAATTAACACAATTGATTCAATCACTGGTCTGCGATTCAAAAAGTTCCTCTTACAACAAATAGAATCCGCTTCGTCAGACAAAAACCACTTTTCATCTCAGGCCTCAAATTCATTCCTTGGACAATGAAAAAAAATGGAACGGTCGATATTAAAAACTAGTCCTGCAATTTTAGCATTTGTAGTTTAAAATTATTACGGATGCTGTTGTTCATCATGACAAATAAACTAAGCGTAGGGAATTTGTGAACCAATGAATTTTTCAAAGTTGGAGCAACGAAAGAAGATTATTTTTTTATTTTTTGTGGGTTCTTACGTAATACTTTGTCAATTAACCAATTATGGATCAACAATTGTTCCGTTGGTCCAAATTCCTTTGTAACTGTTCTCTGTATTGTACCCTTAAATTTTCTTCTGAAGAATTGTGTATACTAGGGCGATTTTTTTTTTCGACTATTTTTTTTTCAATCCCCACCTGAAATTTTGTTGGTGTGTCGAAAAAGAAATTCCCTGAAAGTTACAGCCCTTAATATTAATTCTAAGTACTTTCCCAAAGCGTGAGAAGATTTTCCATCTAAAATACACGTAAATCGAATTTTTTTTTTTTTTAAATTTTTATAACTCAGCCGCATTTTATGCTATCATATTGTTATTCTAAAAAAGTGCCTTTTCCGGCGAAAGTGTAAATTGTACTGGTGAGTTGGTACGGGTCACTGAATGTGATTTTTACCCAAAATTCTCGTTTTTTCGCTGTTATCTCCGAAACAATTGACTTTACGAAAAAAATGTAATCGAAAAATTTGTTGGAATTTTAATTTCCTATAAAAAAGGTCCTATCGACCCAATTGCCTGGATTAATATTTCTTGAGATATTGAACTTTTTTAATTTTTTTATTTTTTTAATTATTTAATATTTCATATTTTATAAATTTTATACTACTCATAAGTTAAAGTTCAATATCTCAAGAAATATTAATCTAAGCAATTGGCCCGATAGGACCTTTTTTGTAGGAAATTGAATTTTCAACAAATTTTTCATTTACATTTTTTTCGTAAAGTTAATTGTTTCGGAGATAACAGCAAAAAAACGAGAATTTTAGGTAAAAATCAATTTACACTTTCGCCGCCAAAGGCACTTTTTTAGATTGTTTTATTTTGAGTGAATCGAAACCAAGAACAATATGATAGCATAAAATGCAGCTGAGTTAAGAAATAATTTTTTTAATTATTTAATATTTCATATTTTATAAATTTTATACTACTCATAAGTTAAAGTCCAATATCTCCGCTGTTATCTCTGAAACAATTAACTTTACGAAAAAAATATGAATGAAAAATTTGTTGGAAATTTAATTTCCTACAAAGAAGGTCCTATCGATCGAATTGCTTAGATTAATATTTCTCGAGATATTGAACTTTAACTTATGAGTAGTATAAAATTTATAAAATATGAAATATTAAATAATAAAAAAAATAAAAAATAAAAAAAGTTCAATATCTCAAGAAATATTGATCTAAGCAATTGGGTCGATAGGACCTTTTTTGTAGAAAATTAAATTTCCAACAAATTTTTCGTTTACATTTTTTTCGTAAAGCTAATTGTTTCGGAGATAACAGCAAAAAAACGAGAATTTTGGGTAAAAATCAATTTACACTTTCGCCGCCAAAGGCACTTTTTTGGATTGTTTTATTTTGAGTGAATCGAAACCAAGAACAATATGATAGCATAAAATGCGGCTGAGTTATAGAAATTTGAAAAAAAATAAATTCGATTCACGTGTATTTTAGATGGAAAATCTTCTCACGCTTTGGGTTAGTACTTAGAATTAATATTAGGGGCTGTAACTTTCAGGGAATTTCTATTTCGACATATCGAACAAAATTTCGGGTCGGGACTGAAAAAAAAAAAAATCGCCCTAGTATATATCTTGTCGTTGACTCACCAAACTATCTTAGACTCAACATCTTCTTTCCTTTTCAAGTATTTTTATTCATATATTGTTTTCACAAATGTGTTATTATCAGTATTGCCCCCAGGGTCTCTAAAGCATTGACTATTGCTTAGAATTAGATTTTTCTTTTGAGTTTCACTCGCTCTTAATTTTTATTTTCCTTTCGGGTTATTTGCATTTTTTTTGCTATTGTGTTCTATGGGGTGATTCTAGCCTAGGATGATGTGTTATGGTCGAGGGTGTAATGGTTGATGAAGCGGTAAAATGCAAGGGGTTTTCTAGCCTATCGGGGGGCCTACAGGACGTAGAACGTTCCTTTTTGCATGTTTAGTGTGAAATTCACGTCGGTCGTCGTCAGTTAACGAGTTCAGGTATGGACATACCGGGGTCGTTAATTTTTCGATGTTGGCTAGGTGCAGGTCACGTAGTCTCTCACGAAATGGCTTTTCGTCTAGAATTATCCAGAGGTCCTCCGTTGGGTAGACTCAACGTCCGTTCGTTATTTTCAGGGCATACTGTTGTACGGTACGCCGGAACAAAAAGCAAAATATTTACCGAGAGTTTCCAGCGGCGATTACGCAGCGTTTGCCCTTACCGAACCGGGTTACGGATCGGATGCAATGTCGATTAAAACACGCGCGGTGAAATCACCGGACGGTTCTCATTACGTTCTTAATGGTGGTAAAATTTGGATATCCAACGGTGGATTGGCAAATGTGTTTACTCTCTTCGCTAAAGTACCGGTGAAGGATCCGGTTACCGGTGAGGTGACCGAAAAATCAACGGCCTTTATCGTCGACAGAGCATTTGGCGGCGTTACGAGTGGACCTCCCGAACGAAAAATGGGTATCAAGTGCTGCAACACGGCGGAAGTTTATTTGGAGGATGTTAAAGTTCCGGTGGAAAATCGTTTGGGCGAGGAAGGACAGGGCTTCAAAGTAAGTTGCACAATTTTTTTCCCTCCTAAACGCGACTAAAACGAGAAAAAAAGGTATTCTTATCGTCACAAAGTTTCCTCCATGAGGAAAAAATGAAACAATTTTATTGCAGTACTTATGTGGAAACGTATCGATAAAAATCGAACGAATTTTACAGGTTGCCATGAATATCTTGAACAACGGACGTTTCGGTATGGCGGCTGCTTTGTCGGGTACGCAAAAATATTGTATAAAACGCTCTGTCGATCACGCAACAACCCGTGTACAATTCGGCAATACACTCGACAATTACGGCGGTATTCAGGAAAAAATTGCTCGAATGTCGATGCTCCATTACATAACTGAATCGCTGGCTTACATGATTGCCGGTAATATGGACAAAGGTAGCACGGATTACGAGCTCGAAGCCGCAATTTCCAAGGTAAATATTTTCGAACGTACAAAAAAAAAAAGAAGCATGTTTTATGAATTTTCTGCGTTGTGCAGTTCAACAAAAAAATCTCTTGCAGTGTTTCGCTTCGGAATCCGCGTGGTGGGTGTGCGACGAAACGATACAAATTCACGGTGGTATGGGTTTTATGAAGGACGCCGGACTCGAGAGAAAATTGCGGGACATTCGTATATTTCGTATTTTCGAGGGCGCCAACGACATACTTCGTTTGTTCATTGCCCTAACGGGAATAAAGCACGCCGGTGGGCATCTCGCCGAGTTGCAAAAAGCTTTTAAAAATCCGGCAGCACATTTGGGCCTGATATTCGAAGAAGCGGCTAAAAGAGCTACTCGAGCTGTTGGCCTTGGATCGTCACCCAACATTTCGCATCTCGTACATTCTGATCTGGTCGAGAGTGCCGCTCTTTGCTCGAAGGTTCGGCACGATCGTTGAATCGAAAGGAAAAAAAGGGAGAGAACGAAAAGATAGTCGTGGTGTATTTACGTTGACGCTTAATCGATTTGTTTATTTTTTTTTCAGAGCGTCGAACATTTCGGCAAAACGATCGAGAACAGCCTCGTTAAGTACGGCCGCGGAATTGTCAATGAACAATTTATTCTTAATAGAATAGCTCAGTCCGCTTTCGATATATACACCATGAGTATTATACTGAGCCGAGCCAGTATGTCGGCCAACAAAAATCTTCCGACCGCCTCGCACGAGATTCTCATGGCTCAAGCATGGTGCGCCGAGGTAATATGATTTTTTTTATCATTTCCAGATGATATTGCGTCACGATGGGCCCGCTTCACCTTTCGGTAAAATTTATTCGACGGATAACCAATGGGACACGGTATAGGATTATCCGTCGGACAAATTTAGCCGAGAGGTGGAACAATCGGCCCTGTGTAAGTTTCAAAATGATCAGTCAAGTGAGGTGGAGATTTATTTTTCGTCATGAAGCCCTTAAGGGTAGAAAAGTTGCGGCGGTGTGCGCAGAAGGGTCAGGGCGTTGCGCCGAAAGTTTTGACGGAATTCAGAACGATTTTAGAAAAAAAAAAGCAGTATATTCGAGGAAATTTTCTAACCCTTTGAATGACACTCGTTATATCCCGATCGATTGTCAATTCTCAATCGATTCTCCTTCGTACTGTACGAGCGAAGGAGTGAGGGCATGTGGTGCCCGAACAATAGTAACCGGTTAAGGGAGGGGTAAGGGTTTCAGCGTAAAAAAAACACTTTTTTTTGCGATTTTTTTTCTCAAATATGGATTGAGCAATTTTATTCGAACCTTTTGTACATTATTGAGCATACTTTTGACAATGTTGTGTAATTTTTTCATGCAGAAATATTGAAGCATAAGCCCGTAACAGAGCTTTCCCCCGGAACGTCTTGGAAAAAAAAAAACAATTTGCGGTGTTCACTATAACTCGGCCGGAAATTATCTGAAAATGAAAAACCATGAAAATTTAGTCAAATTCTAATCAAATCTTCCCCCCAACGTTCTCTGATAATTTTTTTTTTCATTTAAAAATTTTTCGCGGCCATCTAAAGTGTGAACTGTTATTTTACACGAAAAATTCCGCCATTTTGTGGGTGGGAAACACCCTTAATGTAACAAAAAAAAAATTTAACTAAACGTTGGGGGGCGGTATTTTATATGTAGAAAATGTGTACAAAGTTTGAAATGAATCGGTCAAGTAAAGGCCAGGAGATTAATAAGACAATAACTTCAAGAATATTGCTTAGATCGGTTTAAAATTTTGAGGACATATTCTTGAAATGTTAAACAATAAGATAAGAGAAAAAAAAATTCGATTTTTCGAAAGTGAAAACCCTTACCCCGCCCTTAATACAAAAAAAAACCCTAAATTTTCGTAATGAAAAAATGTCCAAAATATAAGCTAAAAATTGATTTTGACCTTTCGTTTACATTCAGGCATCGAGCCGAACTGCGTACAACCTGAACGTCGCTGGATCCGCCAAATACAACGAATTGTTCAACAAGTTTGGTAAAATAGCGCGCAACGTTTGCGACGCTGGTGGTTGCGTACAGACCAATCCTCTGGGCTATTAAGAGCGATTTTCTTTCATCAACGGCCGTTTGTCAATATGATTTTCGATTAAAATTGCGAAAACAGTTTGTATTCAATATTTTACGAACACGATCTAACGCGACAGAGTATCGACTTGAGATAGTTTGAAGAAAAAAAAAAGTATGGAAAAACCGTTAAAAAAACACGAATGTACGTGACCTGAATAGATAGTAAACAAATTAAAGTTAATCGTCCATTCTTCCCTGGAGTCTCGCGCTTTTCACGGATACAAATAACTAAAAATCGATTTACCCAATACATAGATATATATCATCGAAATTATGCGCGATCTCGAGATACCGACGAACATTGTAATTGTTGTGTCGATTTTACTACGAAAAATAAATATTTTTATAGTCTCAATTTACGAATAAATATCAGTGGAATTATTGAAAAAAAAAAAGAATACCGAAAGATTCGCTCGAAGCTATTAATTAGATTAAGTAACGGCAATCACGGTAAATTAACCAAAAATCTACGTAACCAACAAGAGTGGAGGCCACGGTTGGTGGGCGGCTCCGGCGATCACTACATGGATGGGTGGCCTTTTAGTCGCGTATCGGCGACAGTTTTGTTGAATTTCCGATGCAGCAAATACGATTGAAAATCAGTCAAAACAAAGCCGTCTTTATCGACACAGGTTTTCCGCACTTTCCTTGTTCCCATGGGCGAGCACGGCAAGGCGTAACTAAGGACGTTCGTGAGCGCAATGAATGTTAGGAGAATGTATAGGAATGATAGGGGAGAAAAAATGGAAAAAGAATTGAATTGGGAAGGGTCGTACGTAAAAACCCGAAATGGTATAAGTTGGAACAAAGAAATGTAAAAGAAAAAGTACTAAAGTTCAAGAATCATTCTAAATAGCATACAAATTAATTGACAATTAATTAAGAAAACAAAAAAGATGTCAAGTCATCCAATTATGATAATTGGTACCCCCCGGGAGGTTTTCAAGGTCGCTGATTTCGAATTCGACACGTCAGCATTTCATAATTGAAGATACCGATGTCAGTGCATTCGCCTGAAAAAACAAAAAAATATATAATTTGATTTTAAGGGAGGGGTAAGGGTTTCAGCGTAAAAAAAAAACACTTTTTTTGCGATTTTTTTTCTCAAATATGGATTGAGCAATTTTATTCGAACCTTTTGTACATTATTGAGCATACTTTTGACAATGTTGTGTAATTTTTTCATGCAGAAATATTGAAGCATAAGCCCGTAACGGAGCTTCCCCCCGAACGTCTTGGAAAAAAAAACAATTTGCAGTGTTCACTATAACTCGGCCGGAAATTATCTGAAAATGAAAAACCATGAAAATTTAGTCAAATTATAATCAAATCTTCCCCCCAACGTTCGCTGATAATTTTTTTTTTCATTTAAAAATTTTTGGCGGCCATCTAAAGTGTGAACCGTTATTTTCCACGAGAAATTCCGCCATTTTGTGGGTGGGAAACACCCTTAATGTAAAAAAAACAAATTCAACCAAACGTTGGGGGAAGGTATTTTATATGTAGAAAATGTGTACAAAGTTTGAAATGAATCGGTCGGGTAGTTTTTAAATGGCAGTGAACACGGACTTTGAAAAAGTAGTTTTGAGAAAAACGCGTCTAAAGTTTATGAAGTAAAAAAGTGAAGAAAACATTTTTTTTTCCACCTTACACAGAATCATCGTTTCCAGCTCCATACAGCAGACTTCCCGCGGCATTGTCGATGTCTTCAGCCTCTCTTCTCTCAAGTCTTCGTTTTATTCTGGCTTCTTTGCTCCGCTGCTCAGCTTGAATCTCGGCCCTGTCAATGCGATTGCTGTCCGTGAATGATGCATAATCATGAGCGCTTGGGCCGACGCTAACGTTCATGTCAGACAGAAAAGTTATAAAAGCACCAGCACCTTCATTGAAAGTGAACGCAGCTACATAAGATGCAAATTCAACAATTTGTCCGCTGCCAGATAATTTTTTCGGTGCAATTCTCCAAATGAGCTGGTTCAAACTTTCGTTGGCATTTTGAGTAAAGCCTCCGAGACACCTTTCCAGAAGTTCGTCATTACTCAAATCTTCATAAATCGGTTTGATCGCTTCTATGACATCTTGTGAAAGTGGAGTGTAGTCATGTTTGAAATTTTCCACTCCTGTTGTGTGCGAAAGCTTTTTGATACGAACACCACGAGTTCTCACCCCTCATGCACTTATGGTGTTGAGGGTTATCGTCTGTTGACTGCCGGTGGTAGAACGTTGCTCAGATTGCATTTTTCATTCCTTCCAGCGAATCACAATTATGTCTGATTGCTGCTCCGTAGTATCGACTCAAATTATCAATGACTTTTCCAGTGAGCTTTCCTTCGCCGCCGAGTAACTTACTTTGCCTTGTTTTACCAGCATTTTTTCCGGTTTTTACAACTTTATTTTCTACAGTTTTATTTACTAGATCACGTAGACGTTTACCCATTCTTTTTTGCACGTTACCCACACATTCTTTTTTATTTATAGTGAAATTTTCACCGTAAGGTTTAGCTTTCACTAGATTGCCGTAAGTTTTACCGTCACCGTCTCCGATATAGTTGCTGATCTTTGCTCCGTTATTTTTTTCTGATCGGCGGAATAATTCGATAACAGCGTTAACCTCTTCTTTTGAAATATTGTAGTGTATGGTATACACTATATACTATATACACAATAGCAATGAATAAACTGTATACCTGTTCGACAGCTGCACTGCTAGCCCGACCGCCCGCAGCTGTTAGAGGTGTAGCGTTAAAGGCCAGGAGATTAATAAGACAATAACTTCAAGAATATTGCTTAGATCGGTTTAAAATTTTAAGGACATTTTCTTGAAATGTTAAACAATAAGACAAAAAAAAAAAATTCGATTTTTCGAAAGTGAAAACCCTTACCCCGCCCTTAATGAAATGTGGTGTATTCCAATGTTTGAGAAGGGTCATACGTAAACACCGGAAAGGGAAACCCCTGGAACAAGGAAAAAAAAATAAAAAATCTATCAACGAGCACATGTTGGATTGTTGTACCGGCGAGTTTTCCTGTTTTTTTTTTTTTGTTTACATCAAGAATTATTGTAAATGTAGAAAAATAAATTCGACTAAACTTTTGCGACGTTTAATTCGTTATTCTTTATTCGTCATCGTGAGTTTATCTTTCTTCATCTCGCACAATAATAAAATAAATGTTTAGTTTAAAAGGACTGTACACGATGCTTCAAAGATGGTAAAGCTGCTTTAATTTTCTTCGATCGATTAAAATATTATATGGTATTAAAAAAACGAACAAAAAAAAAAAACAACCCGGCATATACATGAGTTTACGAGATGCGCGACAACGAATTTTTATTCGTAAAATAATTCGATTATTTCACGTATTCTTTGCCATTAATTTTTTCATCGACAGAATAATAATATTAATAATTACGTAACGGCAATAATGAGAAAGACTCGTTATCTTTGAGCATCCTGTATACGTCTATGCTGACATGGAAGCACACGA
The DNA here is from genome assembly GCA_958009045.1 of Oxytorus armatus. NCBI lineage: Eukaryota > Metazoa > Arthropoda > Insecta > Hymenoptera > Ichneumonidae > Oxytorus > Oxytorus armatus. The sequence goes on along the minus strand of OY253748.1, from coordinate 1,135,617 downwards.
AATCTCTACATTCATTATTTCTTTTTTTTTTTTTTTCTTCTTTTCTTATTCTCCTTCACGTTCTTCGTTATCTAAAATTAATACAGAATATTCGAGTTTTTGGATTAACGCGTACAAGTGCAATTTATCGTTGCGGAGAACATCGCGAAATAGTTTCGGAGAAAACGTGTTGAGTTATGCATTTATTTTTTGAATCGGAGAACGTAAAAGCTCAGTTTTAGTGTCCTTGTGACCGTTTTTTTTTTTATTTCTCATTTCTCATTAATCCATCCGACATAACTGATGGAAATCGGTTGGAACGTTTTTAATTTCTTAAATGACCTAAACCTTTCACTCGTTAACGGAAAGAACGTATCTTTGCTTTTTTTCATTTGTTTATCAATTAATTTGTTTTTATTCGATTATTTTCTTCTTACGAACGTCGAAAAAAAAAGGAAATGTGAAGCGCGAGTTTTTGCTGATTCCCAGTTTTAGTGGATAAAAAACAACGGATTTTAGTTAAGGGTTCACGTATCCCTGCGCGCGCTGAAAACCGAATAAATTTTGAAAAATTCTTATAATGATTATATGGTGAAAAAAAAATTAATTTGTTGATTTCACATTTTTTATTAACTTTTCAGCTATAAGGAATAAAATTAAAAAAAATTTTTTTAACAATATTAACATAATTTTTTACGGGTATAAATGGACTAATGATGAAGAGAAACGTCAGCACGATAACTCAGTCAATTTTTAATATTCAAAATTTTTTATATTTTTCAACTTTTTTTTTTTAAATCTTGATAATTATTTTCTCTTTAGTCTGACGAGACAGTTTTTAAATTTTTTATTTGGACAATTTTTTATAAATTATTAAACACTATTTTTTTTTTTAAATTGCATACTTAAGTTTGAAATATTCTAATTTCGTTATTTCGGAAAAAAAAAAAAATATCCCTCCGTCAGACTATTACTACTACATTATTTTACTAGATTCTTTTTTTTTTTTTGCAGATTGGATAATTTTTCGTAACGTTATGATGTCGAGAAGGAGGCGTCATGGTTTTCGTCAGTACTCCATTTATATCCGTAAAAAATAATGTTAATATTGAAATAAAAATTAAAAAAAATTTTCTAACAATATTAACATAATTTTTTACGGATATAAATGGACTAACAATGAAAAGAAACGTCAGCACGATAACTCAGTCAATTTTTCATATTGAAATTTTTTTTTTTAAATCTTGATAATTATTTTCTGTATAGTCTGACGAGACAGTTTTTAAATTTTTTGTTTGGACAATTTTTTATAAATTATTGAAATTTTTTTTTTTTAAATTGCATACTAAATTTTGAAATACTCTAATATCGTTATTTCGGAAAAAAAAAAAAATATCCCTCCGTTAGACTATTACTACTACATTATTTTACTAGATTCTTTTTTATTTTTGCAGATTGGATAATTTTTCGTAACGTTATGATGTCGAGAAGGAGGCGCCATGGTTTTCATCAGTAGTCCATTTATATCCGTAAAAAATAATGTTAATATTGAAATAAAAATTGAAAAATTTTTTTTAACAATATTAACATAATTTTTTACGGGTATAAATGGACTAAAGATGAAAAGAAACGTCAGCACGATAACTCAGTCAATTTTTCATATTGAAATTTTTTTTTTTAAATCTTGATAATTATTTTCTGTATAGTCTGACGAGACAGTTTTTCAACGTTGTTTGGACAATTTTTTTATAAATTGTTAAACACTATTTTTTTTTAAATTGCATACTAAAGTTTGAAATACTCTAATTTCGTTATTTCGGAAAAAAAAATATATATCCCTCCGTTAGACTATTACTACTACATTATTTTCCTAGATTCTTTTTTATTTTTGCAGATTGGATAATTTTTGGTGAAGTTATGATGTCGAGAAGGGGGCGTCATGGTTTTCATCAGTAGTCCATTTATACCCTTAAAAAATAATGTTAATATTGAAATTGAAATAAAAAATTTTTTTTTCACCATATGACCTTTATAATAATTTTTCAAATTTACTCGGTTCTCAGCGCGCGCACGGTTATATGACCCTTTAATGTAGTAGTCTGGTAACTTAAGCCGTCTTTCATGTCTTTTTTGGAGGGCGTTTTTTTGTAGGAAAATAAAAATGAATCGTTTTGGATATTTAGGATGTTTTTATTGACATATTAAAGATACAAAAAAAAATGTAATACTTTATTATTATTATTATTGATCGAAGTTGGCATCTCGAAAAAAAAGCGCGTGGGTGGCCCCGGTGATTTTGGCTCTTGATGTTATCTGAAATCAAAAATTCTTGATAATTCTTAATCTATAGACATGTTATTCTGGTCGGAACTACTGAAGTTAAATTTCATGGATAAATAACAAAATGGCGGGCAAAATAAAAGGACTTTTTTTTTCCAAAGTCCGCCATTTTGTTATTTATCCATGAAATTTAACCTCAGTAGTTCCGACCAGAATGACATGTCTATAGATTAAGAATTATCAAGAATTTTTGATTTCAGACAACATCAAGAGCCAAAATCACCGGGGCCACCCACGCGCTTTTTTTTTCGAGGTGCCAACTTCGATCAATAATAATAATAATAATAAACTATTAAATTTTTTCAAACAACATTTTTTTTGTATCTTTAATATGTAAATTAAAAAAATCCTAAATATTCGAAACGATTCATTTTTATTTTCCTACAAAAAAACGCCCTCCAAAAAAGACACGAAAAATCGGCTTAAGTTACCAGACTACTACCTTGAAAGACAATTAAAACGGAACTTTTACGTTTTTTTTTTTTCTCAATATTGACCTTACAGAATTGTACACCGTTTTATAATTAGCGTCACATTCATTCAACAATTAATAATTTGACTTTGTATTTTTTTTTTTATACATCTAACGTGAATGCCGTTTGCAGCAGATGTTTTTTTTTTTCTCTCCTCTTTCTCGTCAGCGTACAATTGATTATATTGTCGGACAGCAGGTATTATTCTTTGGTGCATAAACGAAAGTACAAGAGTGCAAAGCATTGGCGGATTTGTCCGAGAACGAAAAACGAGGAACGGATACTTGTTTTATCGCAATTTTACATTTAAAATTGCAATTTTTTTTTTCCGGTCGTTATCGTTGGTAAGTACACGAAAATTATTCACCGGCTGTCAAGACGCAAGTTCGGTGATCCTATTTTTTTTGCGTGTGCTTTTTGTCGCTAGCTTTGTACTTAATTAGAGAGAGAACCGCATTGTTTTTTTTTTTTTTTTCACAAAAATTGTAACGATCGATTATGACGGTTGTACCACACGTAGAAGAGGTGAGCTTATTTACTACACAGTTTTTTTTTTTTTTTTTTTTCGTTTTCCTCAAAGTTATTGTGTTACATCGGAGATGTGGGCTTTCGACAAAAATATAGCATTTAGGTACTTGTTTTTTTTTCATTTTTCTTTCGTTTTTTTTTTTTTTTCGTTACTCCAGGTATGTTTTGTGTTTCGTGTAATACCGAGAACATTTTTTTATCGGCACTAGTACTAATCCACACGTTTTCAGTGAGCCAAGTTTTTTTTATTTGTTTTTCAATTTTTTCGCATTAGACGGCCTGATTTTTTTAAAATTTATTCTTTTTAATCGTTGATAATGAAAAAATAAATGCGTTAAACGTTCGGTTATAAGTACAAAAAATATATATGTATGGAAAAGTGGGGCTACAGTCATTATTTGTTTTTACTTCACTATGAATTTCACGAACGACAAAAACGACGATCTTTCAACGTGTTTTTTTTTTCTTCTCATTCTTTAAACATAATTTTCTTGTTCTCGCACTTGACATTTCGATAATTCGGTCCGTCGCGACCCTGATTCCCTCAGATACGAAAATAAGCTTGCTCGAGTTCCTTCATTTTTATTTTTTTTTAATTACCATTTTATAAGCTGTGCCTATCGATAGGCTCGTGAATTTTTGATTTCTCGGCCCTTTAATCCATTAAAATTTCATCTTCGTAACGTCAAGTCGTTTCATTACCGAATTAAGGTAGTCTCGTAACTTAAGCCGATTTTCATGTCTTTTTTGGAGGGCGTTTTTTTGTAGGAAAATAAAAATGAATCGTTTTGTATTTTTAGGATGTTTTTATCTACATATTAAAGATACAAAAAAATTTTTTTTTGAAAAAATTCAATACTTTATTATTATTATTATTATTGATCGAAGTTGGCACCTCGAAAAAAAAGCGCGTGGGTGGCCCCGGTGATTTTGGCTCTTGATGTTATCCGAAATAAAAAATTCTTGATAATTCTTAATCTGTAGACATGTCATTCTGGTCGGAACTACTGATGTTAAATTTCATGGATAAATAACAAAATGGCGGACTTTGAAAAAAAAAAGTCCTTTTATTTTGCCCGCCATTTTGTTATTTATCCATGAAATTTAACTTCAGTAGTTCCGACCAGAATGACATGTCTATAGATTAAGAATTATCGAGAATTTTTTATTTCGGATAACATCAAGAGCCAAAATCACCGGGGCGAACCACGCGCTTTTTTTTCGCCGTGCCAACTTCGATCAATAATAATAATAATAATAAACTATTAAATTTTGTCAAAAAATTTTTTTTTTCTATCTTTAATATGTAAATAAAAACATCCTAAATATCCAAAACGATTGATTTTTATTTTCCTACAAAAAAAAAACGCGAAAACTACGTTAGTCGCTGTTTGGAAGTATCTTAAAAATGGTGAATTAGATCGAACAGTTGTTGTTGTTTTTTTTATTTTATAAATATAATATTCGAGTGCGATTATCGAAAAAAATTCGTGCTTTGAGGGCAGAGAGCTCAATCAATTACGAAAGTTAAACTAGAGTTGTTAAAAAAAAAATAATAAAAATAACGAAAAAACGAAACACACATAACATTACTCTCGTAATGTTTGAGTTCAATATTAATCTCGTATTATGATTAAAGTATATCTTTGAATTAACGGCTAATCTTTAATATTCTCACTTTTAGGTACGTTTCACTTCGTTGAATTTTTCTTTATTTTTCTTTCGTTTCTTCTTCCCTTAATTCTTTACGATAAAATTAACGGAATTTTCTTTGGAGAGACGAGGACTTGAAAAATTTCGTGTTTTCACGCGGGGAAAATCTCGTGCGGGCGAGGTCGTTGTTTTCACGGAACATTCATGCGGCTTCGTCGTATGTTTTATAATAAGCACCTCGAGGGGATCGATCACAGAACGAAAAGTAAGAGCGTACCGAGCTTCGAATTAAAGGAGAAAAAAACAAAACGATAATAATTATAGATATAAAAAAAAATTTCACGAACACAAAATCTATCAACTAATGTATTTTTATAAGTTATACGACGAAATACTTCGAAGTTTGATTATAAAGTCGTCGCTTCCGCTGCAGTTCATGGGGTTTCTTCGTTTCATTTTCTTCCAATTTTATATATATATATTTATATATTTTTTTGAATTATCAATTCAAAACTTTCTTTTCTACCGACAAGAGTGAAATCAGTCTGCACTGAAAGATGCTATTTAGGTTTTTTTTTTTAATTTTTGCTTTTCTTCATTAAATCTTCATCAAATAGCATAGCGATACAACCCACTGTTATCACAATTTGCGCGCACAATTATGTAAAATAACTTTTCTCATTAATCCTTTGAAAATACGTATACCTTGCTTGATATATTTTTTTCTTCGTTATATTTGTTTTTTTTTTTTGTTTTTTAAGGGCATCAATATCACTACCTGGAGTAACTTGACGAGATTATTGACAGAGATGGAATAACCTAACCTTGGGCTATTGACAGATTTTTAAACGCTTGTCCGTTCCAGGCTATGGCGATGCAGTAATGCTGCAACAGTTGCGTAAGGAGTTCTCGTTCGTCCAGCATCTCGATCCGTTCGATTCTGATTCTCTCGGACTCGGGCAGCGAATCGTAAACCTCTACCATCGTCCATGCGTTAGAGCCTTCCCAACCGCTTATCGTAAACCTATTTTTCAATGTATGTTTGTTTTTTGAAAAAAGGAAAAAAAAAACAACAAATGTATCGATTCGTTCAATCGTGCGAGCGAAAAACAAAAGTTTTAACTTAAAACTTAAAAAAGTGGAAAAAAGAATATGATCCAAATTGAAAATTGCCTATTGCTTCATCATTTCTGGCTTCCGGTAGGTTCAATGGATATCGTAGTTTTTTTGTTTTTCGTTACAAAGTGTACGGATCGCATAGCTAAATTGCGCGGGGCTGAAAAGTGTACTTTACAAAACTCCGGATAATAACTCCTCGAAACGTTTGTTCCATGCTTTAGCGATCTACTGTCTAAAAAACAAGGTGAAACCAATTTTTGGTTTTGTAAATGCCAAATTTGATTTGTGAAATATCGAGAAAAAATTATTCCTCTCAAACTTCCATCGACTTTTACTTCCTCTTTGGACTTATCTGCCACGAACCATTGGTGTATCCGAAAAAAAAAAAAAAATAAACGAAAAAATAACTGTTAAATAAAAAATTGTTTCTCACTTACCGTCTCTGTTGAGTCTCCAGGGACTCGCAGTCTTCGACACCAGCCAGTAAACAGCCGCGGCATCGTAAATTCGAAAGCATTACTTGGCCAAATTTGTCGCGCATATTAACTTGCTCGTAATTGACGAATATACTATTAGGAAATTTGCCGGCTAGCCATTTAAGTAGGATCGAAGCTGCGTTACTGTCGACGTAAACCAGAACGCACTCGGCGAGAAAGAGCGTTGGGATGCCGAAGTTCACCTCGGCTTGGGTTAATTTGTTCGATAGTTCCGATATGTGTCTCAGGTCCGTACCGATAAGATGGTAATTCGCAGCGTGCAGGTCCGTTGTCGAAAAGCTTATTTCACCATCTGTCGAAAAAACAAACAAACTTCTCGTTAATGGGGGGGGTTTTAAAATTATTTTTTTTGCATTTTTTTTAATTTTTTTTTCTGAATGAACAATATGTCGAGAATATTGGTGTATAAATTTTAAGTCAATCGGGGTAAAACTAACGGAGTTACAGCGTTTCAAACGATTACGATTACGTGATACGGGTTCACGTATAAAAAAACTTTGAATCGATTTTCCCGAAAACGTAATTTTTGAGGTTTGTGAACATTAGAACTCAAAATCTACTGAACCGATCCTTTTGAAAATTTAAACATTACTTCTTCACATAAATCAACAGGTAATCAGGTGTTTTTTTTTTTCAATTTTTTCAATTTTTTAATGACAAATCAAGCGCGATTTTTTGAGCTAAAATTGCGTTTTTCACTTCCAAGTGCTGCAAAAAATAGAAATAAAAAAAAAAAAAACTCTTCCTGATTACCCCGAGAAATACATCACCTTTAAAATGCATATCAATTTTTTTGTTTCGGATGATCCGGTAACGAGTTATAATGTTCACCGCAAAACCACTTCTTGCTCAAGGCGCCTCTGGAGATTCAACGTCACCGGCTTATTTGTCAATATTTTTCATTGAAAATTTTTTCTGAGATACTTCAATAGTTGTACAATAATATGTAATTCTGTTTAATAAAATTATATTACTGATGTCGCCGCAAAAAATTCATAAAAATATGCTTTTTTTTCGCCTTTAAAACCCTACCCTCCCCTTAAGGGCGGGGTTTTCACTTTCGAAAAATCGAATTTTTTTTTTTTGTCGTCTTATCTTATTGTTTAACATTTCAAGAATATGTCCTTAAAATTTTAAACCGATCCAAGCAATATTCTTGAAGTTATTGTCTTATTAAGGGAGGGGTAAGGGTTTCAGCGTAAAAAAAAACACTTTTTTTGCGATTTTTTTTCTCAAATATGGATTGAGCAATTTTATTCGAACCTTTTGTCCATTATTGAGCATACTTTTGACAATGTTGCGTAATTTTTTCATGCAGAAATCTTGGAAAAAATTTTTTTTCTTCACTTTTTTACTTCACAAACTTTAGACGCGTTTTTCTCAAAACTACATTTTCAAAGTCCGTGTTCACTGCCATTTAAAAACTACTTGACCGATTCATTTCGAACTTTGTACACATTTTCTACACATAAAATACCTCCCCCCAACGTTTAGTAAAATTTTTTTTTTTTACATTAAGGGTGTTTCCCACCCACAAAATGGCGGAATTTTTCGTGGAAAATAACAGTTCACACTTTAGATGGCCGGGAAAAATGTTTAAATGAAAAAAAAAAATTATCAGAGAACGTTGGGGGTAAGATTTGATTATAATTTGACTAAATTTTCATGGTTTTTCATTTTCAGATAATTTCCGGCCGAGATATAGTGAACACCGCAAATTGTTTTTTTTTTTTCCAAGACGTTCCGGGGGAAGCTCTGTAACGGGCTTATGCTTCAATATTTCTGCATGAAAAAATTACGCAACATTGTCAAAAGTATGCTCAATAATGTACAAAAGTTTCGAATAAAATTGCTCGATCCATATTTGAGAAAAAAAATCGCAAAAAAAGTGTTTTTTTTCACGCTGAAACCCTTACCCCTCCCTTAATATTTTCTTTGTTTTATCATTTTGCTTCCTCGTGGAAGAAGCTTTACGTTTGGTTTGGTTTAGTTTTGGGAAATTTGCGAGTGAGATGAAATTATCAGGAAGCAACGTGGAAGTTTCTCATTTGAAAATTGAAAAAAAAAATTATTTAATTTACCTTCGGTGTTCAGTTTGTCTATCAGCTGTTTGTGCTTCTTTATGTGATAACATTTTTTGGCTGTGACGCTGGGGAAATCTAGCTCTACAAAGTTCTGCGGACTATTACCGGCGTCTCTCAGTCGCCAATAAAGGCTGTCGAAGCCCGCGCCCAAATTTATTATTTGACCTTTTCCACCGGACAGCTGAAAGAACCAGAATAAACATTATTATTATTATTACATGTAGAAATGTGAATTGTCAAATAAAAATGAGATTAATAAATCTTTCAATTTCACATTTTTCCATGAAATTTAACAATCTATTGATTGAAATTACAGAGTGACTATAAAAATCTTCTAAATACTTTATGGTTCTCTTCCGCACAGTAAAATTTATCCTTTTCATTAATGTCCAGGATATTGAAGAAACTCTATATTATTGGTTACAACGTATTTCTGTTGTATCGAAACTTTTGAACTGTAACTGTTTTTTTTACTGCGAAGAATATCAATATTTATTATAAATCTACATTAATTTTCAGGGTTGATCGGATCCCATGAAATACAATAATTCCCTCGAAAAATAAACCGTTAAAGAATTTATACTTGAATTTCGTAAACATTACAATAATTACTAAACGCAATCACGTATTTTTAAATATTTCCGTAAAATTGAAAGACCGCAAGGAAGAAAAAAAATTTGAATGAAATTAGAAAACGACAAAAGCGTTGTTGATCGCGATCATGGCATTTGCGGTGAAATCAGAGACGGTTAAAAAAAAAATTTGAATTTGAATTTCGCCGAGTCAAAAGAACAACTGAAAAAAATGGCTGACATTTTGTTTTCGTTCAAATGTTACGAGGGTCCGTACGGACGTAAATACAAACAAACAACAATACGTCGGTGAATCGTTATGAATCAAGGTCGAGGACAAAATAACGGGGTGGCAGAAGGGGATGAAGTGAAGAAGCTGGGTCGCGAATTCCAGACCAAACATTGATTTTACATTGACCTATATCGAGGAATTCGTGATAAAAGCGTTTCTCGTTGGGGCAAAATTGGGGCGCAGGGCCTCGGATCGGGTCAAGGTTTTCCGGCACCGCATATATGTTCTCATTCGTTGCATTCGCGCCTATCAGCTGAGTGTCCCATCGGAATTATTCCCCCATCCCGCCCGCGTCGCACGAACGCGGTCGGCCATTTACTGCGACGTTTTTCTAGGTTATGCTATAAATGTCGCGGCGTGTGGGCAGAAATTATGTTTTCTTCCCACTCCCCTTTAATTTGCCCGACGGAAAAACAAATGTTTAAACGTTGTAAACTGACCTTGAGAAATTTGTCGACGAAAACTTCGATGCCCTTGACCCGGGCGTAATAACCGCGATTAATTTCCGGCGGTTTGCGCGCCGTTTGTTTAACGAAATAATTTATAAACGGATCGTTCCAGTAACCAAGTTGAACGGCGTATCTTTTGCACTCGCTGGCATCGTCGTTTGTCGCCTGTGTGGCCTCGTCGTCGGCCATGTCTTTTATCATTTTTAAAACACTTTTTTCTCTCTCTGTCTCTCTTTTGTTATATTTCAATTATTTGCCCGGCGTTTTCCGTTTGTATTCTCAATGTGATGAAATCATTATTAGTCGCAATGAGAAAAGCACGTTACGGCCGGGACTTTGTGCTCGTTGCTCTCGAATATCTGTCAGTTTACTGCGACACGAACGAGAGAACGGCCATACTGGCCGGGTATCTCAGGTACGTACTTAGTAATTCTCGGCGGCGCAACGACCAGTGGCGACCTCTTTATGTTTTTAATCGTACTGTTTTTTCTTCCGTTTTTCAATTCCCGAAACTCTGCTGTATTTTGTGCTGTGCGCGTGCTCGTCAGAAGCTTATGCACTTTTCCTCCAGCCTGCATCCAAGCGCATATACAGATCTTTTCTTCTTTTTATTCATTTAGGTCCCGCGTTAGATCTCGTTGAAACTGCGGTGCAACCATCAGGACTGATACTTTGCTCATAGAAAGTAAAAGACCCAGTTTCGGACGCTTTTAGGTTATCGGTCAATATCTATTGAAATATCAGCGATTTTCGTGCCTATCGATGTAAACTCTTTGCATAGCAAAGTAGTCTGGTCTAGAGCGAGATTTTTGACGTCATTTCTAATGTGCAATTACGTTTAAACCGTTGAAGTTGTCTCGATGAAAATTTACACGTGCATTCATTGATCCTTAGAGAATACTTGTACATTAAGAAAAAAAATTATTTTACATATTTTCATGTAGTTTTTTGCCTTGTTGCAACATGGTACGCCGAAATCGGCGCCCACTCTCGACCACGGTCTTCTATACATGTCTGGAAACTCTTCCGCCGAGAATGAGCCTCTTAACGAAGCTGTTTTTAATTTCTGTAGCAGTCACTAGAGGCGTTGCGATCGGATAATGCTGATAGACATAACCTGAAAATCTTTCGATACTGCCTGTATATTACGTTTATTTGGCGTAAAACAAAGCACGGTCTTGCGATCACAGTCTTTTAGTGATTATTATATTATTAATGATGATTCGGTGTGTGGTGCCACATAGTAAAACCGGTAGCAAAATAAACTAAAAATGTTGTACATTCCGAGTGTCTAAGAACATTGATATGTGGAAATAGTGGTAACAATCTATTCCAGGCATTTCTAAAATTACAACATACAAATAGCGTATGTGAAAAGCATTTTAACAATGAAGACATAGTTCGCAAATGGGTCAAGCTCGAAGCAAATGGTCAAGCAATTGCACGGGTAAGTTTAAGGAAAAGATTTTACACATAGTTTGAGAAGATAGTTGCTCGTATCGTGCATTTTCAATATGTAAGGTCCCGTACAAAACAATGCGATACAAAGAGTTTGCTGTGCAAACAAGATTCGATGAGATCTGAGTAGAAAAGGAAAATTGTGTGCCAGCGCATGAATATGCGAAACAAGTTTCGAATTCTGAAAGAAATTCTCCAAGCAATGTTACGTCCTTCGGAGTCACAAAATCGTCAATTCAAGGAATCAGTACTCGCCTTGATAAGTTTCCTTAAGAGAATGTATCTATTGCTGCGTTATTATATAAAAGCAATGAAATAAAAGTAATTTAAACATACATAAATTTCCTCTATTGATATTTCAGATATCCCTCAAGTTCCATGAAAAATATGAATCCCGTCCACTGTGTCGGGAAGCTGTGAGATTGAAAACCTGCTGCGGATCTTCAGAGTCGCAACTGGTGCAAATGAAATCACGCGGTGGCCCGATTCATGCAAATCCTCATTTCTTTCATCCGATACGTCATATCGAAGCATCATTTACAAAATATTCCTCTCGTATTAATGTCTTTGATATAACTCTAGATTAAGTATTTAATTCATAAACCTTGACTTATCCCTGTGAAGAGCATGCATCAGAATTCTTATCATATGCCATAATTTACTATGTAAGAATAAGAATAACGGCAATATGCGCACCAGAAAAATTTGTAATTGAAAAAGAAGTTTGTTCTTCAGAAAAATTGTCGAAATTTACTACTGAATAAATCTTATGTCGAGTTTTTGCAAGTGATCCAGTTTTCGAAATCAAGGAAGTATGAACAAAAATAAATACTTAAATTTTTCTCTTTATTTGAGTTTTGTCAATATTCCGAAATGGATAGTATTTAGTAGCATGCCAAAAAATAGTAGATTAAAGTAAGTAAAAATCAGCTCTATTTACATTTTCTTACACTTCATTTTTTAGGATTTCATTATTTAAGTTCATTATTTATACTATAAAAAAATTTAGGTTCATTATTTATACTATAAAAAAATTTATGAAAATCATTGAGAAAACACTGTCGTAACCCTTTTTCCCCCCTTAATGGCTTATAACAATGGAACGAGTCGGAATTTTCATTAAAAATTTTGGAAACATATTTTTCAATAGTTTTACTAACAATTTATGAAATTTAAAAAAAAATCAATTTTTTGAACCGTTTAACCCTATTTCCCCCCTTAAGGTTTTATGCTACCTACCGTAGACTCACCCATCAGGTCGGACTGCTCCGCCCGACCGCGTATATCTCGAGAACTACATCATATATCGAAATATCCTCTCTCCCACGTATTCTCGACAACGTAAACATGAAAATTAAGCAAAAAAAACATTTTTCAATTTTTTTCATCGAATTCGAAAAATCGAATTTTTTTTGTTGTCTTTTCTTATTGTTTAACATTTCAAGAATATATCCTTAAAATTTTAAACCGATCTAAGCAATATTCTTGAAGTTATTGTCTTATTAATCTCCTGGCCTTTGAAGCTATACCTCTAACAGCTGCGGGCGGTCGGGCTAGCAGTGCTAACTTTAGACGCGTTCTTCTCAAAACTACTTTTTCAAAGTCCGTGTTCACTGCCATTTAAAAACTACTTGACCGATTCATTTCAAACTTTGTACACATTTTCTACATATAAAATACCTCCCCCCAACGTTTAGTAAAATTTTTTTTTTTTTACATTAAGGGTGTTTTCCACCCACAAAATGGCGGAATTTTTCGTGGAAAATAACAGTTCACACTTTAGATGGCCGGCAAAAATTTTTAAATGAAAAAAAAAATTATCAGAGAACGTTGGGGGGAAGATTTGATTATAATTTGACGAAATTTTCATGGTTTTTCATTTTCAGATAATTTCCGGTCGAGTTATAGTGAACACCGAAAATTATTATTTTTTTTCCCAGACGTTCCGGGGGAAGCTCCGTTACGGGTTTATGCTTCAATATTTCTGCATGAAAAAATTACACAACATTGTCAAAAGTATGCTCGATAATGTACAAAAGGTTCGATCAAAATTGCTCAATCCATATTTGAGAAAAAAAAATCGCAAAAAAAGTGTTTTTTTTTAACGCTGAAACCTCTATCCCTCCCTTGAGAGAAAAGAGGCTGAAGACATCGACAATGCCGCAGGAGGTCTGCTGTATGGAGCTGGAATCGATGATTCTGTGCAAGTTGGAAAAAAAAAAAAAATTTCTTCACTTTTTTACTTTATAAACTTTAGACGCGTTTTTCTCAAAACTACTTTTTCAAAGTCCGTGTTCACTGCCATTTAAAAACTACTTGACCGAATCATTTCAAACTTTGTACACATTTTCTACATATAAAATAGCTCCCCCCAACGTTTAGTAAAATTTTTTTTTTTTTACATTAAGGGTGTTTTCCACCCACAAAATGGCGGAATTTTTCGTGGAAAATAACAGTTCACACTTTAGATGGCCGGCAAAAATTTTTAAATGAAAAAAAAATTTATCAGAGAACGTTGGGGGGAAGATTTGATTATAATTTGACGAAATTTTCATGGTTTTTCATTTTCAGATAATTTCCGGCCGAGTTATAATGAACACCGCAAATTGTTTTTTTTTTCCTAGACGTTGCGGGGGAAGCTCCGTTACGGGTTTATGCTTCAATATTTCTGCATGAAAAAATTACACAACATTGTCAAAAGTATGCTCGATAATGTACAAAAGGTTCGAATAAAATTGCTCAATCCATATTTGAGAAAAAAAATCGCAAAAAAAGTGTTTTTTTTAACGCTGAAACCCTTACTCCTCCGTTAAGAAAAAAAATAATGCACGACCAGCTTTCGTATGGTATTCTTTATTTGTATCTCGTGTTCATTGCCGCAAATGATTCATGCGTTACGGGTACTCGGATATTCATCATAATCAAGGTTAACTAAAATAATAATCATTCATAATCACTAAAACAATAATAATAGTAATAATACCATCTAAAGTCAATCCGCACATGACTTTGAACAAAAAAGACAGACGCGTCTAATAAACAAAAGATCAATGAATCGAAAGAACTTTTAAGAATAAGGATTTTGGCGCATTGCTGTTGTAGGACTAGGGAAAACGTTAAATGAAAACTCATCTCCAAATGGTACATTAATAATCGTAAGATGATCCGTAATACAGCTAAAGGTGGTGGTGTACGGTGGAAAAAGCTGCTATAACAAGCACTTACGAGTTAACGGTAAACGACATTTCACCCTTTTTTTTTTTAATAAAAATAAAAACGCAGTAAAAATATAATATATTAGAATATAAATAAAAAAGTGAACAAAACGTGTATGTACCGTGAAGTATTACTGTAGAAAACGATTTCGTCAAATTTCGCTCCTATTCGTGCCACTTTTTTTTCTGCATGAAAATCGATATATCTCGTTACGTATTTGACAACGGTACAAAAAGAAAACCAAACATATTTTATGTCAATCGACGCAATTTTCCCGAAACGTTCGTTCTTCGAGATACTCAGCGACGAAAAAAAAAATCCAGGTGAAAATGGTAATTGATTTTTAAGTTGAAAAATCATTTTCTCTGTAATCGCGTTCATGGCTCGGAATCAGATTTCTGGGTGGTCGTTTTAACGGTTGTTTTGAGCTTTCTTTTGGGTGGTACGGGAATTTCCGGTGCAGCGATAGGCGGTGGTGTTTCCGGTACGGTTGCCTCGGCGTCGAGTGTCTGCGACGACGTTTTCGTCGTTTTCTTCACGACCTTAACGATTTTCTTCGTCGGTTTGTCACTGACGCTCGTACTCTCCGCGTTTCCATCTTCCTCCTTCTTTTTAACCACTTTTTTCACAATTTTCTTCGTTACTCTTTTGCCATCGGTGTCCGGAGCGTCGGTAGCGTCAACGGGTTTAGTCTCGTTCGTCGTTTTTTTCACGATTTTTTTCACAATTTTCCTCGTTACTTTTGTCGTCTGCGGCGGCTGTTGTACCTCGAGATTCTCAGCGCCACCTATCGGCGGACTCGTCGGTGGCGTTGCTTCCGTTATCGTCGGTGTGTCGGGAATCTGTAGATCCTTTGTTCTCGCTGGCCTTGTCGGAGAATCCTCCGATGTTACGGATTGCGATGTAATTTCCGCGGTCGGTTCTATTTGTATCGTGGCTTTTTTCGTTTTTACCGGAAGCTCGTCGGTTATTTTCACCAGTTTCATCGGACACGAGGCGGGCTTCTCCGTTTCTGTCGTTGATTCGGGAAGCGCGGACTGTTCGATTGGTTCGCGAGTCAGAACGCTGGATTTTTCGGGTTCTGCCGGAATTTTAGGAATTTTGGTTTTCTCAGCTTTTTCCACCGATTCAATCGCAGTCGAGCATGATTCGTCAGATTTTCCGGATGTTTCAACTTCCTGAGGTTTTTCACTCAGTTCGCTAGGAGATGAACTTGATTGAACAGATTCCGAAGCTTCTTGAACTTTTTTTAAAGCGCCAATAAGAGGAGAGCTCGATTGGATGGATTCCGTGGAAGATTTAGCTTTTTGAAGTGTTTCCATCGACTCAACTGGAATAGAGCGTGGTTGCGTTTCCATAGGAGATTCAGACTTTTTGGACTCGCCAGTGCCCTCGATCACAGTTTGACTGGTTCGTTTCGTTTCCGCAGGAACCTTAGTTTCTTCAGGAGTTTCAGACGGTTCCATTAAAGAAGCAGCGGATTGTGTTTCAGCGAAAAGTTTAGTCTCCGGAAGTACTTCGACCGACACGACAGAGCTCGAAGAGCACTGCGTCGGACTCGTGGCTGATTCTTGAGGCGTTTGAGTCAAAGTGGTAAGAGATGAATCCCTGGCTTGCGAGCGAGTTACATCCACGAATCCTTCGACTACGGCAACCGTTGATGATGTTAGTCTCGCTGCTGCTGAAATACTCAATGCGTCTATTCCATTCTCAAATTCAGAGGACAAAGCTACCGAACCGTTTGACCTTGGAACAGGCAAATCGCTGGCTTCCATGGCTGTTTCCAATACGGCAGGAACGGACTCTTGTGCCATTACGGAAATCAATGAGACAGCCTCTTCCGTAACTGGTCTGAGATTCTCCGTTAGCGATTCTTTGAGATCGGCCTCGAGCACTGATTCGGCAACTTGTATGGGCACATGACTCTCCAAAAGGATTTCGCCGCTTGCGATTTCCGACAACCCAATACCCTCGATTTTCGTATCCTCCTTTCGGTACTCGTCAAATTTTTCTAACGTCGAATTATCTCCTGAAATTACGGGATTATCCGGCTTTTCCGTTTGCTCGCGAATCTCGCGAGATTCCGTTATTGAAGATTCCGTTGTTATCGTTGTCGCGGCGTTAATTGATGCGCGCTCGTCGTTTTTCGATGATAATTCGCGACAATCCGATGTCGATAAGTGTGGAATTGTCGATACTAGCGCCGCTGTTGTTAATGCTGCGTCGATTAATGGCAACTGTGACGGAACCGTTTCCTCGATTATTTGTCCCGTCGGTAATGCCGGTATTAATTTTCCTACGTCTTGAGCAAGCTCCACGTACAGATCTTCGTCTTTTTGTTGCGGTTCCGATGGCACAGCTGCGTGACAATAAGACAAAAGTGTGCATTACATTTGCCGATTTAACGTTCTCGCATTGGTAAAATCTTAGTGCGCGAATCTGGTGGCTAGTTTTTGTACTAATAGGCCGGCCAAAATGAAAAATGAAATTTTATACGATGACGTTCGGGATTCGGGAAAAAAAAGCATGGAAAATTCGGAAACAGAGATTTAAGATAGGTTATTACTTGGATATATTTGTGCTAAGCCGACCGTTTGTTATTTGTTGATTTTTTTTCGCGATTGCCTCCAAATGGATTTCCCGATTGTTCAGACACTTTGTAGGCTAATACTAATTCAAAATGTCGGAGTTTATCCGACATTTTGAATTGATTTGATCAAAGTCACCGATTCAAAATTTCAAGTTATTATTTTCAATTCAAGATGGCGGAAACAATACGGCCGACCAAAACACTGATATTCGAATTTTACAAAAAAATGGTAAATCAGAGTTTTTATGTTCGGTGATTCCGAATTCGAAATTGAACATGGCCGAGTCTGGTGGGTGAGCGTTTATGGAACTACTATTACTCTTTTTTGTCTCAAATCTTCCATGTTTTAACCTGACTTTTTTCGTTTAAGGGAGAACACCACTGTGACCCCCTGTTTTTTTTTTCACATTTTTCAGGAATTTTTTTTTGTGGAAAAAAAAAGAGATATTCGAAAAATTTTTTTGGGTTTTGTTCCTTGTTTATTAACGTATCAAAAATCATTTTTTTCACATTTTTCACGCCGCATGGTGGCGCTGGAGAAGCTCTCGCGTCAGGTGCTGTCATTTCCGCGGCACGCAGCAAAACTCTCTTCAACGTCGATCTGAAAAAAAATACCGAGTGTTTTCGTTAATAACATGATATTTTGAAGAGAAGTACATAGGATTTTTTCGATATCTCAATAATTATAAAAGTTATAGCCTATTTTCGACGAGAAATTTTGCTCAAAAATCATTCTTTAACTTCAAAGGCGTGCCTATTTTTTTTAAAACAATATTTTTCCAAATCCCTGTGTACTTCTCCTCAAAATATCATATTATTAACGAAAACACTCGGTATTTTTTTTCAGATCGACGTTGAAGAGAGTTCTGCTGCGTGCCGCGGAAATGACAGCACCTGACGCGAGAGCTTCCCCAGCGCCATCATGCGGCATGAAAAATCTGAAAAAAATGTTTTTCGATACGTTAATAAACAAGGAACAAAACCCAAAAAAATTTTTCGAATATCTCTTTTTTTTCCCACAATAAAAAATTCTTGAAAAATGTGAAAAAAAAACCAGGGGGTCACAGTGGTGTTCTCTCTTAAAATGTGACCATTGAGGGCGTATTATAATACCTTCGGCGGCCATTGATTTTGCCAATACGAGTGTGAGGATAGTGCAACTAAATAACGTGCAAGAGTAAATAAAGATGATGATAAAGATTAGAAATCGTAATAAGTTTGTCTTATAGCTAATATACCGTCTTATCCTTCTTGGTACAGGATTTTTGTGTTTTTTTTTTCAAGAACTCTTCGTACGTTCGCGTTTTAGGAACGTCGAAGAGATATTTTCATTTTATTTAGATTCACCGAGCAATGAAAGATGATTGTGATTTTTATGGTTGCTCGACATTGTTAAAAGCGTTGATAGCGTGTCGCAGTGGCGTAAGCGAAAAAAAAAACACAAAAATATCAGCACACGATGAGAGTTATTGTGATTTTGTATTCTCCGAAGCGATGAACATGACGATTAGAGATGTGAAACGGATTTGTCAAGATCCCTTATTTTTGAAACATTATTATTTTTTTGTTCCAGTATTTTTTTTTTGAATTTGAACCAAATTAAGTGGATCAATTTTTTCATGCGATGTAAGTATGACCCTGAAGTTGTATTCGTCCGGAATGAATTTCGTTCCCGCCAAATCATCTGGATAAAGAACTTGGGCAAAAATGCTTAAAAAAATAAAAAATTTGCGTCCACTTAACATGCATAAAAAAAAAACCAAAAAACAGCTGAAAAAAAAAATGTCTATCGAGTTTCAAACACTAGCATAATAATAGCGGGAGAGACACTCGTATTTGAAATTCACGAAACAAACATTTAAAAGAAAGCTGATCTGATTTGTTTTTTTTTTTTTTTTTTAGTATTGAGCTCTTAAAAATATTTACCCCAGTCAAGCAAAACGACATTACAAGACGCAGCAATGCTATGGCGCCATGGTCTGTTAGTTGCTGTCCTCCGCTCCTGTTTCAAACACTCCGTCTTAATTTACTGTACAATTATTAAAATCGAGCTTGAAGAAAACAAAGAAAAAAATTTTCATTTTTCTTCGTTGTCACTCGAGATACTTATGCCCGAACGATATAACGCAGTCACGACTTTCGAAAACTTACGCGGCACATTCTCCAGTAAGTTTTCAAAAATTTAACGAAAATAAAACGGAAATGAACAAAAAAAAAAGATCAAACAAAAACGCGAAGCAAGTCCAGGAGAGTCGTTAATCGCTTTGCATTACGAGCACCGTCGGATTTTCTTTTTTTATTTCTCTCTCTTAAAAAAACGACAAGCGTTTACTTCAATATTTTTCACATTATTGTTTTTTTTTTACAAATTTCAACAATTTTTTACTATTTTTCTTGAGAATTGATCATTTTTATTTTTTAACAATATAAATCGTGTACATTCCGCGTGAATGGTTCACACGATGATTTACTTCCATTGATAGCATTTCATTCGATTTGTATATTTTTTTACTGATACACTTTGTGGGAAAAAAATAAATAAAATAAATTAATTTAAAACATACCAGCTACGCTTTTGGCAGCGGTTTCGTCTTCGACGTAAACCGCAGTCGCTTCTTCGAGTTCGGACTTCTCTGGCATTGGTACGCTCTGAAATAGTCATTGTCGTCAAAATTAATACAAAAATCCATAAATCGCTTGTATCTTGTTAGGAAAAATGAAGTTATAAAAAAGTTACGATGTAATTTTCTGTAATCCGATTTACGATATAAGAATTAAAAAATGTATGATACTTAAAAACACTGAGAGAGCAATTTATGTTAAGGGCTCACATACCCGTGAAATTTTCAAAAAATCGATTTTTTTGCATAGATTTTTATTCATCATACTTTCAAGAATTAAAAAGTGAAAAACTTTTAAAAAATTCCACTCCCTTACAAAGTTATAGCAATAAATGTGACCGGACATCGGGTTCGCGTTGTACCTACCGGAAACTTTAAATTAGTAGTCTGGTAACTTAACCGAATTTTCATGTCTTTTTTGAAGGGCGTTTTTTTGTAGGAAAATAAAGATGAATCGTTTTGGATATTTAGGATGTTTTTATTTACATATTAAAGATACAAAAAAAAATTTGTTTGAAAAAATTCAATAGTTTATTAATATTATTATTATTGATCGAAGTTGGCACCTCGAAAAAAAAGCGCGTGGGTGGCCCCGGTGATTTTGGCTCTTGATGTTGTCTGACATAAAAAATTCTTGATAATTCTTAATCCATAGACATGTCATTCTGGTCGGAACTACTGAAGTTAAATTTCATGGATAAATAACAAAATGGCGGGCAAAATAAAAGGACTTTTTTTTCCAAAGTCCGCCATTTTGTTATTTATCCATGAAATTTAACTTCAGTAGTTCCGACCAGAATGACATGTCTATAGATTAAGAATTATCAAGAATTTTTGCTTTCAGATAACATCAAGAGCCAAAATCACCGGGGCCACCCACGCACTTTTTTTTCGAGGTGCCAACTTCGATCAATAATAATAATAACAATAAACTATTGAATTTTTTCAAAAAAAATTTTGTTTGTATCTTTAATATGTAAATAAAAACATCCTAAATATCCAAAACGATTCATTTTCATTTTCCTACAAAAAAACGCCCTCCAAAAAAGACATGAAAATCGGCTTAAGTAACCAGACTACTACCTTAAACGCGTTTTTCTCGAAACTATGTTTTTAGACAGTGTTAGCACGATAATTCAGTTAATTTTTAATATTTTTCAACTTTTTTTTTTTTTAAATCTTGGCAATTATTTTCTCTAGTCTGAAGAGAGGTTTCTTTTAATTTTTTGGTTGGATAATTTTTTATAAATTATTAGAATACTAATTAAAACAAAATTGTATACTAATGTTTGAAATACTGCAATTTCTGATGGAATAAACCGTGTGGTTGCACTTGTGTACGTGAAGGATCGTTAAAAAAATAAGAAAACATTTAAATCATTATCACGAGACTGAGCATTTAAATTGAAGTTAATAATAAGAAAATGAGAAGTTAAATTTCATGGATAAATAACAAAATGGCGGACTTTGGAAAAAAGTTTTTTTCTCCAAAGTCCGCCATTTTATTATTTATCCATGAAATTTAACTTTAGTAGTTCCGACCAGAATGACATGTCTATAGATTAAGAATTATCCAGAATTTTTTATTTCAGATAACATCAAGAGCCAAAATCACCGGGGCCATCCACGCGCTTTTTTTTCGAGGTGCCAACTTCGATCAATAATAATAATAATAATAATAAACTATTAAATTTGTTCAAAAAAATTTTTTTTTGTATCTTTAATATGTAAATAAAAACATCCTAAATATCCAAAGAGATTCATTTTTATTTTCCTACAAAAAAACGCCCTCCAAAAAAGACATGAAAATCGGCTTAAGACAGTGTTAGCACGATAATTCAGTCAATTTTTAATATTTTTCAACTTTTTTCTTTTTAAATCTTGGTAATTATTTTCTCGATAGTCTGACGAGAGGTTTTTTTTAATTTTTTGGTTGGATAATTTTTTATAAATTATTAAACACTAATTAAAACAAAATTGTATACTAATGTTTGAAATACTGTAATTTCTGATGGAATAAACCGTGTGGTTGCACTTGTGTACGCGAAGGATCGTTAAAAAAATAAGAAAACCTTTAAATCATTATCACGAGACTGAGCATTTAAATTTAAGTTAATAATAAGAAAATGAGAAGTTAAATTTCATGGATAAATAACATCAGTAGTTCCGACCAGAATGACATGTCTATAGATTGAGAATTATCAAGAATTTTTGCTTTCAGATAACATCAAGAGCCAAAATCACCGGGGCCACCCACGCGCTTTTTTTTCGCGGTACCAACTTCGATCAATAATAATAATAACAATAAACTATTGAATTTATTCAAAAAATTTTTTTTTTGTATCTTTAATACGTAAAGAAAAACATCCTAAATATCCAAAACGATTCATTTTTATTTTTCTACAAAAAAATGCCCTCCAAAAAAGACATGAAAATCGGCTCAAGTTACCAGACTACTACTTTAAACGCGTTTTCCACGAAACTACGTTTTTAGACAGTGTCAGCGCGATAATTCAGTCAATTTTTAATATTTTTCAACTTTTTTTTTTTTAAATCTTGGCAATTATTTTCTCTATAGTCTGACGAGAGGTTTTCTTAAATTTTTTCATTGGATAATTTTTTATAAATTATTAAACACTAATTAAAAAAAAATTGTATACTAATGTTTGAAATACTGTAATTTCTGATGGAATAAACCGTGTGGTTGCACTTGTGTACGTGAAGGATCGTTAAATGAATAAGAAAACCTTTAAATCATTATCACGAGACTGAGCATCTAGGAAAAAAAAATCGTACAGTAATAGTTAATGAAAACGAAAATTGATTTATAGAAATGAAGCAAGAAAAAATAATCAATCGGGTTTTCTCACCTTGGGCGGGGACGGTTGTCGTTCAGTTTGTACAGCCAGAGTTTCGCTAATCTTCTTCCAGATATTGTCGAAACTGTCGCGTCCCATGTAATCAATTTGTCCCTGTTCCCAACTCTGCTTTCTCATGTGCTCCTCGAACGCCACTTGTTCGGGACTTCTCGCTTCGCCAAGCGTTATTTTCGCTAATGCTCCGGCGATACCGGCCTAATGTGGAAATGTTTGTTTTTTTTTCAATTCAGAACGTATCATAATCAGGGTTTTAGCCACATTTACTACTGTTTCTTGCACGATTCATCCAAAAATCTGCATTTGTGGCTGCAAATGATTGTCCTTCGACTCTATTTACATTATTCACCGGAGAGCCATTCTTTTTCGAAAGTAGCCTGTTATTTTTCAAGTTTTAATTTATCGCCATATTTTTTAAAACCTTTCATTAAAAATGAGCAAAGTTAGAAATTCAAATTTCCCGCCATTTTTTTCAACAGGTTCTTTATTCACGAATCTCTAACCGCGCTCATTTGAATTCAAACTTCCCGCCATTTTTCTAACGGTTTCTTTCACGAATTCGTTATAACGGTTGATCTAATCGAGTCGTATGACAATTGCAAATGGCGTAACCAACATGGCGGCAATCGCGGAATGCAAATGGCCGCAGCCCGTGAAAAAAGAGTGGCCCTCTGGTGGTCAAGATCCATCTACGTCTTTCGACTCTATTTACATTATTCACCGGAGAGCCATTCTTTTTCGAAAGTAGCCTGTTATTTTTCAGTTTTCAATTTATCGCCATATTGTTTAAAACCTTTCATTAAAAATGAGCAAAGTTAGAAATTCAAATTTCCCGCCATTTTTTCAACAGGTTCTTTTTTCACGAATCTCTAACGGCGCTCATTTGAATTCAAACTTCCCGCCATTTTTCTAACGGTTTCTTTCACGAATTCGTTATAACGGTTGATCCATGGATCCAACATGGCGGCCATCGCGGAATGCAAATGGCCGCAGCCCGTGAAAAAAGAGTGGCCCTCTGGTGGTCAAGATCCATCTACGTCTTTCGACTCTATTTACATTATTCACCGGAGAGCCATTCTTTTTCGAAAGTAGCCTGTTATTTTTCAGTTTTTAATTTATCGCCATATTGTTTAAAACCGTTTATTAAAAGTTAGCAATGACGGCCGTTTAAATTCAAATTTCCCGCCATTTTTTCAACAGGTTCTTTTTTCACGAATCTCTAACCGCGCTCATTTGAATTCAAACTTCCCGCCACTTTTCTAACGGCTTCTTTCACGAATTCGTTATAACGGTTGATCCATGGATCAAACATGGCGGCCATCGCGGAATGCAAATGGCCGCAGCCCGTGAAAAAAGAGTGGCCCTCTGGTGGTCAAGATCCATCTACGTCTTTCGACTCTATTTACATTATTCACCGGAGAGCCATTCTTTTTCGAAAGTAGCCTGTTATTTTTCAGTTTTCAATTTCTCGCCATATTGTTTAAAACCTTTCATTAAAAATGAGCAAAGTTAGAAATTCAAATTTCCCGCCATTTTTTCAACAGGTTCTTTTTTCACGAATCTCTAACCGCGCTCATTTGAATTCAAACTTCCCGCCATTTTTCTAACGGTTTCTCTCACGAATTCGTTATAACGGTTGATCTAATCGCGTCGTTTGACAATTGCAAATGGCGTAACCAACATGGCGGCCATCGCGGAACGCAAATGGCCGCAGCCCGTGAAAAAAGAGTGGCCCTCTGGTGGTCAAGATCCATCTACGTCTATATACGAATAATGCGCAACGTAAAACAAGCAGCTACAAAAAAAAATATATCATTCGTTCGCTGAGAGGGTATGACTATGTATGTACAAAAATTGTGGAAGGACGAAGCTGCGCGAGGTGTAAGAAAAAAAAAATTGAACAAACGACGGACTGAGAATGCGACGGAACATGTAACCAACGAGAAGGATGGAAGACATCACGATTAAATAAATGTAACGGACATTTACTTACATCATTACTTTCTAGTTCCCTCGTAATGTTCGATTCGCATTGCGCTGTTATGCTTTTGGATTTTGTACAAGGTACGGGATGGGAATGTGACATTGTATACGACGCGTCAGTCTGTTCTTCGGAAAAATCATTAATATCACGATCCTGTAATCTATCCTCCTCGTTATTCCGTATTATCTCATTTTTCGCAATAACTCGTTGCAAAATCGTCGTTAAAACGTCATCGCCATGAATTTTTTCATTTTCCAACTGATCTTCGACGACGTCGCAACGTTCATGATGATAAATTCCTCGATTCTCGTCGTCACGATGAAAATTCTCGTTGATCCGTCGATGATTAATCTCGAACAAACGATCGTAATGTCGTTTGTCAATTTTCGTAAATTCATCACGTTCGTCATCGTTACGATCATGTTCGCCGTCACTCTCGCGAAAAGATTTCCAATTGTCGGTAAAAGTATTATTAGTTTGACAATCTTCGTTATCGCGACAAACGCGCGAACGATCTTTCGCGACGTTAATGTACCGACCGTCGATATCTCCGTCGTGAAATATTTCCCAATTATCTTGCCTCTCGTTGCTACAAATATTTTCCAATACCGACGGAGCATTCCGATCGTCGTGACAACAATTCCTGTCCGAAGAATGATTTTGTGAATTTAAACGATCGTTATTCGCGAATCGCAACGAGACGGAAAGTTTGAAATATTTTTCGTCGATGCTCGCCCGATTGTCGTTGTTATCATTACCGTTATTATAATCGTCGATGTTACAGGGATCGTTGTTATCGAACGCGGGAAAATACGATTGCTCGCTGTGACGCTCCCAGGGATCTTGAAATTCCGAAAAATCCGGCTCGATACTTTCGTACGTCGTGTCATTACAGTCGTGGAGTAACGGAGCTCTTGGATTTGCGGATAACGAGGAATTGGATTTGTGTTCGTGCCAATGTTGTGCCAAAGTGCTGCTGGCCTATGCAAGCATTTCATGCCGAAACAGAAAAATTGCACACTAAAAAATCGGTTAGTTACACACTAGGAAATGGCAGAGTCTATTTTTTGTCCATAATTTTTGTGTTTTTTTTTTTCTCTCTTTTTTACTGTTCCTTTCCTTTCTCACTTCCGTTTGGTAGCCACATTATTTTTTCCAACAACATTTACGGATATCTGTGTACACTGCCGGAATTGTTATCGGATGAAAATAGAATGAAATAGCGGTTCAAATCGTTTTCGAACGACAAAGTAATCTACGCAAATAACGCGATCAATTATGTTTTCGTAACGTTTCGTAGATTTTGCGGAGTTGACATAAAAATTTCGAAGTTCGACGAAAATTGTTGAGCCGATTTTTATGAAATTTCGAAGCTGCGAGTTTTTAGATTCAACGGCATCGAATTCAAAGTAAACATTTGAAAATTCAAGATGTTCGAATCGATATGATGGCGGGAAAATAGAAAAACTTATGCGTTTTCAACGAAAATTGATAGCCGGGTGTATCTTAAGTCATAAATTTCGAATTTAACGTAATTATTAGTAAATATTCCGTCGTTAAAAATAAACGAAAATTGAGTGACGTTCAACGTATTTTACCCTATATTTATATCAATTTTAAATGCTTGTATTCAATTTTTAACGGTGTACATGTGGATAAAACGTGCCTCAAATGTTGCATAAAAAAATAATTACGATTATTCGAAGCTTTGATTTTCGTGAAATTTACAAAAACTAGACACTGCCGAAAAAATAAAACTAAACCGAGGGCAAACAAAATTAGGCGTTATTAAAAGTTGCAGTGTTTTTTTTTTCTCGCTTTCGTTATACAATCACAATTGACAATACAGCTTTTAATAACGACAGTTTGTCAGTTCCAAAAGCAACACCGTATACATATACCTTGAACCCCGGACAAAATCCCAAGTGTGATTAATCAAAATACGACAATCGCAAATGTGAAAATATTGCGAGTAAAAAAAAAAACCACTAGGATGTTTGGGAAGACGAAAGGGTTCAAAGTACGTGCGAATTTGCCGGAACTCTTGATGTATTAGAGACAAAAAAAGTTTGGAAAAATAAAAAAATAAAAATATATTTATACTAGGGTGGCCCATTTTAGAAAAATTTTCAAATTTTCGTGTTCACATATTTTCAAATAATCGTTGACTATAAAAAAGGACGTTATGATTTTTTTTCAGACTTTCAAACTCAAATATGAGGCTACGCTAATGATTTTAATTATTTATGAACTTTAGTCCACGATGAGGGTAATGAATTTTTTAATTGAAATTTGGCGATATAATTATTGAGATTATTTATGTTTTTCTTGTGGAAGTTGTTTGTAAAACATCAATGAACATAATGAAGTTTTGTTTATATATTTTTTTTCCATCTGTTATTGAAATGAAAAATCCGATTTTGGTGAAAAACAAGGTTTTTCGAGGGCTTCTACGGACCGCTTAAAATGGACGGATCTTATTCAAAATACGAGTGATTCAGTGATTATTTAACTATTGAACTATCAATACACAAAAAAAAAAAAAATCTGGCTTCGTTACATTATTGAAAAAAAAAAGGCGATGAAAAATTCTTGAATTTTTAGAAGAATCAGATGTTGGGATTATCAGGTGCATTTACGAGTATCATAAACAGTGAAAGTGAGAGGATCAACCTGCTAGGTTGCCCTTTTCTGAAAAAAATATTCCTCTCGGGTAATATTCCTGAGCGGTACCCCCACTACTTTTGCTGCTTGCTGCTAGCATTTGCAATATTCGTACATGGGCAGGTATTACTCATGACTACAGAAATGTTCGATGTGTCCATGCGACATTTTTCTACCTGAAAGGGACTGCGATAAAACCATTTGACTTCTGACCAATGTTTACTGCTTATAATTGCCAGTAGGTCAAATATTTCACTTAAACTTTGGATGATTAGCGCAGACTCATATTTGAGTTTAGAAATCCAAAAAAACAATCATAACGTCTGTTTTTATAGTAAACTATTATCTGAAAATATGTGAACACGAAAATTCGAAAATTTTTATAAAATCGGCCACCCTAATATATACTATGGTGGTTCTTAATTTGGTGATGTTGGAGATTCTCTGGTATTGTTCCTCAAAAGTAATCAACATATCTAGAAAAAAAAAATTGGGCGCAAGCGGAACTTTGTCCAATAATTCTAACCCACCCCACCGAGCTGTCGAATTTTTATATGAAAAAATGCATGCATACAAAATTTTGTTAAGAAAATTGTTTATTATTTCAAAACTATTTATGATAAAAAAAATTTATATAACGTTTTTGTAGGAAATATAATGCTCTACAAAAAAGGTATCTTGTGAAATTCTCGTGAATCTAATATTTATCACGTAATTAGCAAAAAACTGTCATCATTCATACCAAAAGTCGATCATTATGGTCAAAACAGGAGTTTGACGTCGAATGGCTGCAATTTATTTTTCGTATGTATATAAGATTATGAAGAAATACGTAGCGCACTCAACAATGAAATGTAAACAATATTCAAATTTTCAATTTTATCAATTTTATTGTGAATTATAATGAATGATGTCATATATTTTAAAAATCAACTCACAATAATGAATTACATCGATTGGAACAAAGTTGCTTTGTTAATATCGGTATATATTTTTTTATATTCTTCAATTATTTGTACAATGAATTGTTTCTGATCTTCGTCATAAGTGAGACGATCATTGTACTCTGTAATAAGTTTCGCTCCTCTTTCTGCAACATCGTTAACCACTTTAATTCCTTTAACTATTTTTAACCCTTGTAAATAATTTTCATTAGAAATCCACTCGCTCACATCGATATCAAAAAATGAGGAGTTGATTTCAAATCTTTTGAAAAAAGCCATCGATTTGGAACTGATAAAGAAATCAATGTCCTTATCGATCGAAGAAGAAAAATTTATCATGAACGATAATAAAATTGATAAAATTGAAAATTTAAATATCGTTCACATACCGTTATTGAGTGCACTACGTATCTCTTCATATTTCTAATTGCATACGAAGAATACATTGCAGTTTTTCGACGTCAAACTCCTGTTTTGGCCATAATGATGGACTTTTGGAATAAATGATGACAGTTTTTTGCTAATAACGTGATAAATATTAAATTCACAAGAATTTTACAAGATACCTTTTTTGTAGAGCATTAAAATTCCTATAAAAACACAATATAACATTTTTTTATCACGAATAGTTTTGAAATAATAAACAATTTTCTTAACAAAATTTTGAATGCATGCATTTTTTCATATAAAAATTCGACAGCTCGGTGGGGTGGTTTAGAATTATTGGGCAAAGTTCCGCTTGCGCCCAATTTTTTTTCTGGATATGTTGATCACTTTCAAGGAACAATACCAAAGAATTTTCAACATCACCAAATTAAGAACCACCCTAATATATACAAAGGAAAACATATTTACGATAATGTTGAATTAAATTATTTTCAATCAAACTGTTTTTCCATTCATAAAATTCGAATGTTATTTTTTCGTTACGGGTGAAAATTGACGGATAACAGGTCGCGCGAATGATGGTTTTTTTTTCGATCGTGTATTCGAACGATAAAAAATTGCGCAAAAAAAAAGAAACAAACGAGAATAGATCGAAGAAAATGCGCAGTTTGCCGTTACGTCGGGTCGCACCGTGTAAAAATGTTCGTTCGTGCCAAAACATTGAGCGCATATCGCGAATCGTTAGTCACCTCTCGCAAAAATACCGATACAACATATGTACGTTTTAAATCATCGTCCCCGCATTAAAGCTGCCAGCTGAAAAAGCTTACTTTATTCCTTGCCTAATATTTCCGCAAGTGCCAAACGAATTCGAAAATTTAATCTAATTCCTCGTCTACTGTTTCTAAAAAAATTGAAACGAAAATTAAAAGGAAAAAAAATCAACTACAAGTGCGAAACCAAAGATCGAAAAAATGTAAAAAAAAAAATGAATGAAAATTTAATTTTCGAAAAATATTTAATTAACCCCCTTCCGACGGCGAAATGAAAAAATACAAAATATTCGAGATCTACGTTTTGTGAGATCATAAAATTTAATTAACGTCTCACACACCTGTGCGCGCGCTGAAAATCGGCTAAATTCGAAAAATTATTATGACGGTTATATGATAGAAAAAAAATTAATTTTTTGATTTCATATTTTTCACTAACTTTTCAACTATAAGAAAAAAAATTTGTTTATTATTTAAAAAAAATATTAACATTATTTAAACGCGTTTTTCTCCAAACTATGTTTTTAGACAGCGTTAGCACGATAAGTCAGTCAATTTTTAATATTTTTTAACTTTTTTTTTTAATCTCGATAAATATTTTCTCTATAGTCTGACGATAGGTTTTTTTAATTCTCCGTTTGGACAATTTTTTGTCAATTATTAAACACTAATTTTTTTTCAAAATTACATACTAAAGTTTGACATACAATTTCTTTATTTTTGAAGAAAAAAAAGATCCCTCCGTCAGACTATCACCACTACATTATTTTACTAGATTCTTTTTTATTTCTGCAGATCGGATAATTTTTTGTGAAGTTATGATGTCGAGAAAGAGGCGCGATGGTTTTCATTTATACCCGTAAAAAATACTGATAGTATTTTTTTTTAAATACATTTTTTTTTCTTATGGTTGAAAAGTAAATAAAAAAAATGTGAAATCAACAATTTAATTTTTTTTCACCATATAACTGTTATAATAATTTTTTCAAATTTTTTCGGTTTTCAGCGCGCGCGGGTGTATGTAAGCCCTTAAAGGACAATATTTTCCCAAAAATCTACGAGTTTGTTTTTCAATCCTGTATATATATTCCGTTAAGGGCGGAGTAAGGGTGTTCACTTTCGAAAAATCGAATTTTTTTTGTCTTATCTTATTGTTCAAGGGCGGGGGGGTAGGTAGGGTTTTAAAATTATATTTTTTGCATTTTTAAAAAATTTTTTTCTGAATGAACAATATGTCGAGAATATTGTGTATAAATTTTAAGTCAATCGGAGTAAAACTAACGGAGTTAAAGCGTTTCAAACGACCGGCCGTGATACCTGATTTTCACGTATAAAAAAACTTTAAATCGATTTTCCCGAAAACGTCATTTTTGAAGTTTGTGAACATTAGAACTCAAAATCTACTGAACCGATCCTTTTGAAAATATAAACATTACTTCTTCACATAAATCAACAGGTAATCAGGAATTTTTTTTTTTTTCAATTTTTTAATAACAAATTAAGCGCGATTTTTCGAGCTAAAATTGCGTTTTTCACTTCCAAGTGCTGCAAAAAATAGAAAAAAAAATAGAAAAAAAAAACTCTTCCTGATTACCTCGAGAAATACATCACCTTTAAAATGCATATCAATTTTTTTGTATCGGATGATCCGGTAACGAGTTATAATGTTCACCGCAAAACCACTTTTTTTCAAGGCGCCTCTGGAGATTCAACGTCACCGGCTTATTTATCAATATTTTTCATTGAAAATTTTTTCTGAGATACCTCAATAGTTGTACAATGGTATGTAATTCTATTTAATAAAATTATATTACTCATGTCGCCGCAAAAAAATCATAAAAATATGCTTTTTTTTCGCCTTTAAAACCGTACCCCGCCCGTTAATGCTATACCTCTAACAGCTGCGGGCGTTCGGGCTAGCAGTGCACTTTAGACGCGTTTTTCTCAAAACTACTTTTTCAAAGTCCGTGTTCACTGCCATTTCAAAACTGCTTGACCGATTCATTTCAAACTTTGTACACATTTTCTACATATAAAATACCTCCCCCCAACGTTTAGTTAAATTTTTTTTTTTTTTTACATTAAGGGTGTTTCCCACCGACAAAATGGCGGAATTTTTCGTGGAAAATAACAGTTCACACTTTAGATGGCCGCGAAAAATTTTTAAATGAAAAAAAAAAATTATCAGAGAACGTTGGGGGGAAGATTTGATTATAATTTGACTAAATTTTAATGGTTTTTCATTTTCAGATAATTTCCGGCCGAGTTATAGTGAACACCGCAAATTGTTTTTTTTTTCCAAGACGTTCCGGGGCGAAGCTCCGTTACGGGCTTATGCTTCAATATTTCTGCATGAAAAAATTACGCAACATTGTCAAAAGTACGCTCAATAATGGACAAAAGGTTCGAATAAAATTGCTCAATCCATATTTGAGAAAAAAAATCGCAAAAAAAGTGTTTTTTTTTTAACGCTGAAACCCTTACCCCACCCTTAAGAATAGCCGAGATCCGCTTTTTCACAGGATCGAGCAATTTTATTCGAACCTTTTGTACATTATTGAGCATACTTTTGACAATGTTGCGTAATTTTTTCATGCAGAAATATTGAAGCATAAGCCCGTGACAGAGCTTCCCCCAGAACGTCATGGAAAAAAAAAACAATTTGCGGTGTTCACTATAACTCGGCCGGAAATTATCTGAAAATGAAAAACCATGAAAATTTCGTCAAATTATAATCAAATCTTCCCCCCAACGTTCTCTGATAATTTTTTTTTTCATTTAAAAATTTTTCGCGGCCATCCAAAGTGTGAACTGTTATTTTCCACGAAAAATTCCGCCATTTTGTGGGTGGGAAACACCCTTAATGTAAAAAAAAAATGTTACTATACGTTGGGGGGAGGTATTTTATATGTAGAAAATGTGTACAAAGTTCGAAATGAATCGGTCAAGTAGTTTTTAAATGGCAGTGAACACGGACTTTGAAAAAGTAGTTTTGAGAAAAACGCGTCTAAAGTTTGTGAAGTAAAAAAGTGAAGAAAAACATTTTTTCCAAGACGTTCTGGGGGAAGCTCTGTTACGGGCTTATGCTTCAATATTTCTGCATGAAAAAATTACGCAACATTGTCAAAAGTATGCTCAATAATGTACAAAAGGTTCGAAAAAAATTGCTCAATTCATATTTGAGAAAAAAAATCGCAAAAAAAGTGTTTTTTCTTTACGCTGAAACCCTTACTCCTCCCTTAATGCCATCGTAGGGGTGAAATAACAATTGAAATGGAAAAAAAAAGAAAATAAAAACAAATTAAATTCGACCAAAAAAAAAATCGAACAAAAAACGTGAGGCAAAAAAAAATTAAAAGCTCGAACAGTGGCAACATTTATTGTTTCTTACCTCGCGATAAGACGCATTAGATTCCCTTTGTTCATTGCTTAGCTTGCGGAATCAGTAAAGGGATTATAAGCATTACAATTATCAGGCAACGTAGTTTTGTACGGTTGTGAGTTAATGTAGCTTCTTTTTTTTTTTTTTACTTTGAAAAGAAGAGAGAAGGAAAGAAAAACAAAAAAAAAACGTAACATTTTAATAATCAACGAAAAATTGAATTTTTAGTTTGTCGTTGTTTTTTTTTTTTTTTTCAACAGCAATAAATCAAAGTCACAACGTTATTGTCGGCAAAAGAAAATTCCTCAAATTTCAATGAATCACTCGTCGGATGCCGGCGTTCAACTTACCATCACCGGTGACAATTGTGGATGAACGTTTTCGCAAAAAATGTTCCACCAAAGTTGAAGAAGCGGCTGCAAATGATTCGAGCCGGGCGCAGGCTGAACTTGTCCCGTTAGAGTGTCGAAGTACTGCAGCCACGGTTTCGTTATTCCGATAAAATGAATGATCCTGACGTCGTCTCCGAATCTACGGATATTGCGAGTTTAAAAAAAAAAAACAAAACTTTTTCTAAGCGCAACGAAATTATAAAAATAATAATGACTTTTTGTGACGTTGAATATTAATTATCAGATAATAAAAAAAAGGTGAAAATTAGGCGAAAAAGGGTTGATTAGAAATAAAACAAATAAAATACTACAATTCGTCACATTAAATGAAAAATCAATTACAATGGGACAAAAAAAATTATCTTTCGCGTCCTCAAAGAGGAAGCTTTTATTTTCATGAAAGAAAATAAAAATCATACTTTTAACGGCTCACATACCCCTGCGCGCGTTGAAAACCGAGTAAATTTGAAAATGTATTATATGATGAAAAAAAATTAAATTGTTGATTTCACATTATTTATTACCTTTTGAACTATAAGAAAAACGAGTGAAACTTTTTTTTTTTATATTAACATTATTTAAACACGTTTTTCTCGAAAATATGTTTTTAGACAGAGCACGATAACTCAGTCAATTTTTAATATTTTTTAACTTTTTTTTTAAATCTTGATAATTATTTTCTCTACAGTCTGACGAGAGGTTTTTTTAATTTTGTGATTGGACAATTTTTTATAAATCATTGAACACTAATTTTTTTTTTTTAAATCGCATACTACAATTTGAAATACTGTAATGTATTTATTTTTGGAAAGAAAAAAAAACACAAAAAAAATCCCTCCGTCAGACTATTATTACTACATTATTTTACTAGATTGTTTATTATTTTTGCAGATTGAATAATTTTCGGTGAAGTTATGATGTCGACAAGGAGGCGCGATTATTTTCATCAGCAGTCCATTTATACCCGTAAAGAATAACGTTAATATTTTTGTTTTTAATTTGTTTAAAATTCTTTTCTTATAGTTGAGAAGTTAATAAAAAAATGTGGAATCAACAATTAAATTTTTTTTTTCACCATATAACCTTTATAACAATTTTTCAAATTTACTCGGTTTTCAGCGCGTGCAGGGCTATGTGAACCCTTAAGGTGGTAGTCTGGTAACTTAAGCCGATTTACATGTCTTTTTTGGAGGGCGTTTTTCTGTAGGAAAAGAAAAATGAATCGTTTTGGATATTTAGGATGTTTTTATTTACATACTAAAGATACAAAAAAAAATTTTGTTGAAAAAATTTAATAGTTTATTATTATTATTATTGTTGATCGAAGTTGGCACCTCGAAGTTGGCAGTCCGGGTCCTAACTTTTTTTTCTACCGAACCGATTGCTTTCAATTTTTAACAGGCTACTTTTCACCCCTAACTTTTTACTTTACAACCCCTTCTTTGCTAAAATAAAAGGACTTTAGCAAAGAAGGGGTTGTGAAATAAAAAGTTAGGGGTGAAAAAATTTCTCGGTGGTTCCGACGAGAACTATAAGTGCGTAGAGTAGCCTGTTAAAATTTAAAAGCAATCGGTTCGGTAGAAAAAAAGTTAGGACTCGGGCTGCCAACTTCGATGTGCCAACTTCGATCAATAATAATAATAATAATAAACTATTAAATTTTTTCAAAAATTTTTTTTTTCGTATCTTTAATATGTAAATAAAAACATCCTAAATATCCAAAACGATTCATTTTTATTTTCCTACAAAAAAACGCCCTCCAAAAAAGACATGAAAATCGGCTTAAGTCACCAGACTACTACCTTAACGTCACTGTACCTTGAAGTTGTGATTAAGATGAAAAAAAAAAATAGAAAAAAAAACGTCAAACACAATGCTTCAATCAATATGAAATTAAGGGGGTTAACGACAGAGACTCACTGTTTGAACGCCGGAAGATAAGAGTAAGTGGCGGTGGAGCACATATTGTAAATAAAGGGAAGATGCTTGGCGATATCCTTGTGAGCCCAGTCGCTAAAGTATTGATTCAACAATCCCTGATCGCCGCCGTCGAACGATCCTTTGGCAGCGGCAAACGTTGTTATCGAGGCGAAAGTTTGTTGGGACGGTTTGAAGACGAAAACACCGGAATTGAAGCAATCGGGCCAGCCGACGTCCGGGGCGGCTGAGAGTTCCTCACGATCGAACAATTCGTCGCAATTTCTTATCACCTTTAATTCAAATTAATTCAAAGTTCATATTTTATTTATTTGTTTACATTGTTTTTCTTACGATAGTAATAATATTAACGATAATAATAATAATATATTATAATTACCAGAGTATCGGCGTCGACAAAAACGCATTTTTCATACTGCGTAAGCCGCCAACAATGGAGCTTGGTGAATGTGATACCCAACTCGGGTCTCGCCAAAAGGGCAAGATTGGCTTCGTCCTTTGAGTCGAGAACATTGACCTCTTGTACCAACGAGAATACCGAAGACAATTTTTCCCTGTCACAAAGAAATCGTTGTGATCGATTTTGTACAGATACGATCGATTATTCGGGGATCGACATAATCGATCGTCGGCGCGGTAAACGTATTCTCATATAGGGTAACATGTTACCCAAATTCATCGTCCCCAAAAAAGTAACTAGAAGTTACTAGATTAATAATTAATAATTAATAATTAATAATTAATAATTAATAATTAATAATTAATAATTAATAATTAATAATTAATAATTAATAATTAATAATTAATAATTAATAATTAATAATTAATAATTAATAATTAATAATTAATAATTAATAATTAATAATTAATAATTAATAATTATTAATTGTTGTCATTATGGAATAATAAAAAAGGCGGTTGTCTGATCATAAGAGTAATGTATCTACTGGTCAGTTCTCGAACTCCGGCATTCGGGCGAGTAGATGAGAATACGTTTACCGCGCCATCTAGCAGCATTGCGGGTCAATAGTCGAGGGATTTTTCGGTCTAGTTACTTTTTTGGGGACGGTGAATTTGGGGAACATGCTACCCTATATGAGAATACGTTTACCGCGCCATCTAGTAGCATTGCGGTTCAATAGTCGAGGGATTTTTCGGTCTAGTTACTTTTTTGGGGAACATGCTAACCTACCCGATAGAATCGATTATTACAGTGCGATAGGAACGAAATTAAAAATATCGCTAGAATCTACTATTTTAGATCGATAAAATCGATTACTACAGTTCGATAAAATCGATTATTACGGTTCGATAGAATTGATTATTACAGCTCGATTGAATCGATTATTATAGATCGATAGAATCGATTATTACAGTTCGATAGAATCGATTATTATAGTTCGATAGAATCGATTATTACAGTGCGATAGAATCGAATTTAAAAAGATCGCTCGAATCTACTATTTTAGATCGATAAAATCGATTACTACAGTCCGATAAAATCGATTATTATAGTTCGATAAAATGGATTATTACAGTTCGATAGAATTGATTACTACAGTTCGATAAAATCGATTATTACGGTTCGATAGAATTGATTATTACAGCTCGATAGAATCGATTATTATACATCGATAGAATCGATTATTACAGTTCGATAGAATCGATCATTACAGTTCGATGGAATCGATTATTACAGTGCGATAGAATCGATTATTACAGTGCGATAGAATCGAATTTAAAAAGATCGGTAGAATCTACTATTTTAGATCGATAAAATCGATTACTACAGTTCGATAAAATCGATTATTATAGTTCGATAAAATCGATTATTACAGTTCGATAGAATTGATTATTACAGCTCGATAGAATCGATTATTACAGTGCGATAGAATCGAATTTAAAAAGATCGCTCGAATCTACTATTTTAGATCGATAAAATCGATTACTGCAGTTCGATAAAATCGATTATTATAGTTCGATAAAATCGATTATTACAGTTCGATAGAATTGATTATTACAGCTCGATAGAATCGATTATTACAGTTCCATAGAATCGATTATTATAGTTCGATAGAATCGATTATTACAGTGCGATAGAATCGAATTTAAAAAGATCGCTCGAATCTACTATTTTAGATCGATAAAATCGATTACTAAAGTCCGATAAAATCGATTATTATAGTTCGATAAAAACGATTATTATAGTTCGATAGAATTGATTACTACAATTCGATAAAATCGATTATTACAGTTCGATAAAATCGATTATTACGGTTCGATAGAATTGATTATTACAGCTCGATAGAATCGATCATTATAGATCGATAGAATCGATTATTGCAGTTCGATAGAATCGATCATTATAGTTCGATGGAATCGATTATTACAGTTCGATAGAATCGATTATTATAGTTCGATAGAATCGATTATTACAGTGCGATAGAATAGATTATTACAGTGCGATAGAATCGAATTTAATAAGATCGCTAGAATCTACTATTTTAGATCGATAAAATCGATTATTACAGTTCGATAGAATTGATTATTACAGCTCGATAGAATCGATCATTATAGTTCGATGGAATCGATTATTACAGTTCGATAGAATCGATTATTATAGTTCGATAGAATCGATTATCACAGTGCGATAGAATCGATTATTACAGTGCGATAGAATCGAATTTAATAAGATCGCTAGAATCTACTATTTTAGATCGATAAAATCGATTATTACAGTTCGATAGAATTGATTATTACAGCTCGATAGAATCGATCATTATAGTTCGATGGAATCGATTATTACAGTTCGATAGAATCGATTATTATAGTTCGATAGAATCGATTATCACAGTGCGATAGAATCGATTATTACAGTGCGATAGAATCGAATTTAATAAGATCGCTAGAATCTACTATTTTAGATCGATAAAATCGATTATTACAGTTCGATAGAATTGATTATTACAGCTCGATAGAATCGATCATTATAGTTCGATGGAATCGATTATTACAGTTCGATAGAATCGATTATTACAGCTCGATAGAATCGATTATTACAGCTCGATAGAATCGATCATTATAGTTCGATGGAATCGATTATTACAGTTCGATAGAATCGATTATTATAGTTCGATAGAATCGATTATTACAGTGCGATAGAATCGATTATTACAGTGCGATAGAATCGATTATTACAGTGCGATAGAATCGAATTTAATAAGATCGCTAGAATCTACTATTTTAGATCGATAAAATCGATTATTACAGTTCGATAGAATTGATTATTACAGCT
Organism: Oxytorus armatus; assembly: GCA_958009045.1. Taxonomy (NCBI): domain Eukaryota; kingdom Metazoa; phylum Arthropoda; class Insecta; order Hymenoptera; family Ichneumonidae; genus Oxytorus; species Oxytorus armatus. The sequence continues at coordinate 1,097,111 of OY253748.1, read as the reverse complement.
CGATAGAATCGATTATCACAGTTCGATAGAATCGACTATTATAGATCGTTAGAATCGATTATTATAGATCACTAGAATCTCGCTTATTATGAATCGATAGAATCGATTATTATGGATTGATTAATTGAGATTCCGCATGCGTAACCGATTGTAAGACGTCGATATCGATAAATATCATCGATCGTCATGTTCCAATAGTATTTTTCTTTTTTCCATTACGTTTATTTTCTTCAGTTCCTTCATGAAGACATTATTGAAACGGGAACGAGTAATTTTTTGTCACGTCACCGAAGTACGGCCGAAGATAGAGCAGTTAACAGGTGAGTAAATTATTTGCGGTCGAGTTCGTTGGCAGGCGAATGACAAGGCGAATCTCGCGTATCAAGACTAAGTTCAAGTTCGCACCGCGCCCGCCGTTGGCTTTCGTTCAGCATTTTGCAGCTGCTTTATATCCAATTAGCTGTCAAGTCTAATCTATGTATAGTTTTCACATTCTTATTGTTTTTATTCCCTTTTCGTGCCGTTACTTTTTCCTTCAGCGTGTAAATAAATGGGGAATACGGTTGGCCGGGAATATTCCAGATTTGTGGCACGTGGAAAATTATTTCCGGGCGAAATCACGTATTTACGAATATCCTGAAACGCCGCGACCTATGACAGTAATGATTTTTTTTTTTCACAATTATTATTATTCATAAATTTTACCTCATGGCACCGGTCACACCGGGAGTTACCAAAACGGCGAGATCATGTTTCGTTCCGACGCGTCGCAGCGAATGTGCCAAAACGAGAGCGCCGAGAGAGTACGAGTCGTTTGTCGCCAACGTAACCCAAGCGAAGCCTTGAAACAAATTTAAAAAAAACAATCAAAACAATATGTACATTATGCTCGGCAAAAATATTCGTTCAATAGTACCAATCAATAGGGAGCCCGTTACTCTTGTCCGCATCGCACTAAAAGTGAAGGGCATTTTTTTTTAAATTAGGTTCAATATCACGTACTGAATGTGAATTAACGGAGAACACCACTGTGACCCCCTGTTTTTTTTTCACATTTTTCAAGAATTTTTTTTTGTGAGAAAAAAAAGAGATATTCGAAAAATTTTTTTGGGTTTTGTTCCTTGTTTATTAATGTATTAAAAAACATTTTTTTTCACATTTTTCACGCCGCATGGTGGCGCTGGGGAAGAAAAATATTGTTTTAAAAAACATAGGCACGTCTTCGAAATTAACTTCAATTTCAAAGGCGTGCCTATTTTTTTTAAAACAATATTTTTCCAAATCCCTGTGTACTTCTCTTCAAAATATCATATTATTAACGAAAACACTCGGTATTTTTTTTCAGATCGACGTTGAAGAGAGTTCTGCTGCGTGCCGCGGAAATGACAGCACCTGACGCGAGAGCTTCCCCAGCGCCACCATGCGGCGTGAAAAATGTGAAAAAAATGTTTTTTGATACATTAATAAACAAGGAACAAAACCCAAAAAAATTTTTCGAATATCTTTTTTTTCCCACAAAAAAAAATTCTTGAAAAATGTGAAAAAAAAACAGGGGGTCACAGTGGTGTTCTCCCTTAACAAAACGGTTACAAATTGAGGAGATTGGCCAATATCTCCGTTACCGTGCACTTTAGGCCAAAAATGGTAATAACCTTTCTTGTAGATAATTGAATTACCCATCTTTTTTTCTAAATAATTTTTTTTCTATCACTTACCGTTTACGACTTATACGACTGTTAAAATTAAATTATTCACTATTTGACCTGTATCTCTCCTAATAATTGTTTAAACAATAAAATGCTAATAACTTATCTTTTAAATCCATACATTTTGCACAACTTTTGTTTGAAACTTTTTTGTCTAAAATTAATATTCTCAAAGTTATAACGCGTTTTTATTAGCCTTGCACCCGGTAGCGCAACATTGAACGCGTTATAACTTTGAGAATATTAATTTTAAACAAAAAATTTTTTAATAAAAGTTGTGAAAAATGTATGGGTTTGAAAGAGAAGTTATTAGCATTTTACTGTTTAAACAATAATTAGGAGAGATACAGGTCAAAAAGTGAATAAATAAATTTTAACAGTCGTATAAGTCGTAAACGGTAAATGATACAAAAAAAATTATTTAGAAAAAAAGATAGGCAATTCAATTATCTACAAGAAAGGTTATTACCATTTTTGGCCTAAAGTGCACGCTAACGGAGATATTGGCCAATACGGTTTTCCTCAAAATGGCGGCACTTCCGCTCCCTTAATTTGTAACCATTTTGTTAATTCACATTCAGTACGTGATACTGAACCTAATAAAAAAAAAAAAATGTCCTTTATATTTAATGCGCCACAATATTCTCCATTGATTGTACTACACACACACATACACACACGTACTATAAAGACGATAATGACAATAAAATGTAAATGTAAAAAACTAATGGCAATAAAAAATTTCCAAAAAACATTTGCGACGCGTACGGTTTCTTACGTTCAATGTTTTCATCGTATACGTTTTTAAGTCTTTCACGTCCCTTCCCCTTTGTTCCCGTTCCCATTCCATTGTTCGAGACCTCACCCAGAGTGTTGTCCGATGTCTCTCTCTTCTAATGAACTACCGTATCCCATTTGCACGGTAGCTTGGGGCACGGGGAAACTGTGGAAAACCTGGCCGATGAGGATGGCAACGTTTGATCAAATTTCGGTTATGCTACCATTGGAAATTCATAAAAAATTGTCTCCTGCTCGTACGTCGGTGTGGGAGCCAATGCTAACGGCTAGGCGGTCACCCATCCTGGTACTGATCGCAGCCAATACCGCTTAAAACGGGAGACCACCAAAGACGCGCACCGACCGAGCTTCTTCCGGTTGGCAAAAAGATAATTCTAGCAATAAATAATAACGACAACGTTGCTAAACGTACGAGCGACACGTACGGTTTATTGAATATATCGCTTTACGAGCTATTTTCGTGTGGTCCTGCGAAACTATTTCATCGGACTCCGAATAAAGTTGGGACAGCGTTTACGCCGGAATGAAATGAAGAATGCACGGCGGAGTAGAAACGGAGGTGCCAGATGAAGAAATAAAAAATAACTAAAAAATAAAGAAAACCGAAGAAAAATAAAGTCGAGGAGGTGGTCTATGAGTGTGAGACCCATCCTGGCAACTTGCCGAGTTTCGATATATTTAGTTTCGTGATGGTGAATTTGTGTCTTTTCTTTGACAGTATTTTGGAGATACTCTGTCGGCGAGTGTTTACTTGCGTTGATTTCATATATGCTCATAAATATCTATATTATATAAATATTTCGCCGTCGCCGACGCCGCCGAGTTTAGAGCCATAGCAACGGTCGGTATGGCAACGGTCACCATGGCAACGTTCCGGGTTTGGGCGCGAGGGCGCGTAACGCCCGTACGAACCCCTCGTGTGTATATATCTCTCTATACTATATAAATATATCGCCGCCGCCGCCGCCGTGTACAAGAGTTGAGTAGGGGGTGTCCAGAATTGTGGTCAGGGGTGTCCAAAACTGTGGTCAGGGTGTCCAAAATTGTGATCAGGGGTGTCCAAAACTGTGGTCAGGGGTGACCAAAACTGTGTTCAGGGGTGTCCAAAATTGGGCTCAGGGGTGTCCAAAACTGTGGTCAGGGTGTTCAAAAATTGTGGTCAGGGGTGTCCAAAATTGTGTTCAGGGGTGTCCAAAATGGTGGTCAGGGGTGTCCAAAATTGTGGTCAGGGGTGTCCAAGATTGTGGTCAGGGTGTCCAAGATTGTGGTCAGGGTGTCCAAAATTGTGGTCAGGGGTGTCCAAAATTGTGTTCAGGAGTGTCCAAAATGGTGGTCAGGGGTGTCCAAAATTGTGGTCAGGGGTGTCCAAGATCGTGGTCAGGGTGTCCAAGATTGTGGTCAGGGTGTCCAAAATTGTGGTCAGGGGTGTCCAAAATTGTGGTCAGGGGTGTCCAAAATTGCGGTCAGAGGGTTGGCGCGGGAAGCGCGCAGGGGGGGCGAGGCTCCCCCAGTATATATATATATATATGTGCTAGAATCAATGCGCGCGCCGCGGGGGCTGCTTTTTAGGTTATGGGTTAACACCACTCTAGCGGCAGAAAAAAAGGCCTAACTTTGACGATTTATTTAGGGAGTATGAAGGAAAGAATAGGATTTCTTTTCAGTAGGTTCGTTTAACACATATTGAAGTATGAAAAAAAAATGTTTATCATCATTTTGATACAAAATGGTGACGACAGAGCCGATCTTGAAAATCGTCTTTGTCAAACTGGGAGGACGTATTGCTTGAACACCGTTACATGGATCGATTTGCAATTTTGATAGTAGCTTCACAATTGCATTCTCTATCGGAGTGTGCAGCCGTTTTTTCGATTTGATGTTTAATTTAATGTTTTTTTTCATCACATAACCTTTATAATAATTCTTCAAATTTACTCGGTTTTCAGCGCGCGCAGCGGTATGTGATCCCTTTAAAAACAGACGATTTTCAAGATGGGCTCTGTAGCCGCCATTTTCTATCAAAATGATAATAAAAATTTTTTTTTTTCATACTTCAATATGTGTTAAATAAACCCTCTGAAAAGAAATCCTACTCCTCTTCCCATACTCCCAAAATAAATCGTCAAAGTTGGACCTTTTTTTTCTGCCGCTAGAGTGGTGTTCGTCTCGTCTACGGTCGTACAAGCTGAAGTAAGCGCATGAACGAACTCCGAGCACGACATCGACGGCCAATAATAATGACGAGTTAGCCGGTCTCAGAAATAAATAGCATTTCGAGATCTTTCGTGAGATGTCTCTTTTTTTTCTAGGGGGGGATATGTATCGTTACAATTTTTACCGAGATTGAAGCAAAATCCCGCAACTCGGAATTGCATTTCTGAAAAAATGGATATAAATTCTACATTCTGTTCCTTTCGTCCCGGTAACATGTTTTCAAACCATTCTGGAAATTTAATACAGAACCGCAAGGAACTTTTGTTTAAAAATAAAAATCTAGGTTGGCAGTCAAAGAAACAGTTTTTTTTTATTAAATCCTAATCGATCTTCATTGTTTCATGATTTTTCGTTAAGACACTGAAAATCAATTGGGGGATAAGATCAATGAGTTGCATCACAACGATCAACGTCGAGATCAGTGGCGTCAGTAGTGAAGACGAACAAAGAAGAAAAAAACATCTCACTCCTCGAGTCGCAATTCTCTTGAGGCCGCGTGTGTAAATAACGAACTACTCGTAGTAAGCATAGAGAGAAAAATAACATGAACGTCTTTTGGCAGGAGAAACTCCTCGCTAGCTCGTGTGTGCTCAATCTATGATTTCTTATAACTTTATTACAACCACACGTGTGCATATCTAATTTAGATTTTATGTATAATCGCTTTTCGCCAATGTATCAAAATCCGTCGAGAAGTCGAGAAAAACGGCAATTTCACAGATTTAAAATACACTTAGGGCGATTTTTTTTTTCGACTATTTTTTTTTCTCAGTCCCCACCTGAAATTTTTTTGGATATGTCGAAAAACAAATTCCCTGAACGTTACAGCCCTTAATATTAATTCTAAGTACATTCCCTTAGCGTGAAAAAATTTTCCATCTAAAATACACGCAAATCGAATTTTTTTCTTTTTTAAAATCCTATAACCCAGCCGCATTTCATGCTATTATATTGTTCTTGGTTTCGATTTACTCAGAATAAAACAATCTAGAAAAGTGCCTATTGCGGCGAAAGTTTAAATTGCACTGGTGAGTGAGTACGGGTCACTGAAGTTTTTTTTGCTGTTATCTCCGAAACAATTAGCTTTACGAAAAAAATGTAAATGAAAGATTTGTTGGAAATTTAATTTCCTACAAAAAAGGACCTATCGACCCAATTGCTTAGATTAATATTTCTTGAGATATTGAACTTTATTATTTTTATTATAATATTTCATATTTTATAAATTTTATACTACTCATAAGTTAAAGTTCAATATCTCAAGAAATATTAATCTAAGTAATTGGGTCGATAGGACCTTTTTTGTAGGAAATTAAATTTCCAACAAATTTTTCATCGACATTTTTTTCGTAAAGTTAATGGTTTCGGAGATAACAGCAAAAAAACGAGAAGGCACTTTTCTAGATTGTTTTATTCTCAGTAAATTGAAACCAAGAACAATGTAATAGCATAAAATGCGGCTGAGTTATAGAATAAAATTTTTTTTTTTTAATTCGATTTACGTGTATTTAAGATGGAAAATCTTTTCACGCTAAGGGAAAGTACTTAGAATTAATATTAAGGGCTGTAACTTCCAGGGAATTTGTTTTTCGACAAATCCCACAAAATTTCAGGTGGGGACTGAAAAAAAAAATAGTCGAAAAAAAATCGCCCTAATACACATATATTCCAACTTATACAGAAATTACTGACCTTTTTTTAATGATTAACCTACAAATATGTAAAAAAAAAAAAAAAAATAGAAGAAAGTGGGCCACGAGCGAGAATAAAAAGAATGTAATAAGAGTCGATTCCCGAATGACGTGTGTTATCAGTGACAAGTCGATAACCTTTTTGCAAAGTCTTCATTCATGTTCTCACGTGACCCTCGCGAGATTCGTAAAAATTCTATTTCATCTCCGAGCGTCTTTTTCCACTAATTCGCAACGTCAGTTCCACAAAGTAAACTGGTACACGAATCGGATTACCGTAGAATTTATAAAGTTTCAAGAATTTCCATTTCATCGTATATTGAAAATGAATTTGTAATTGTTGGATAGAAAAAAAACAACGTTCATAGAAAGTCGCCTTTCGCTTTTGTATAAAAGCGTTTTAAAGTTTCAAGGTCACGGTTTAACGAGTTTCGTGCATCTCCAAGACCGCCATTTTGACATTTTTTAATTTGCAAGTTCAGTAACGGTCATTTCAAATTTGAATTGGGTAATGAAAATTGTCGCGTTGTTTACTAGAAAAGATCCGAACTTCAGTCGTACGATTAGTTATCGTGGATTGATTGCTCAATCAAATTCATTATCGTCCCCCCCTATCGAATTTCATTTATTTACAACTTCATGTCTAACCTCAATAACGGGGACGTAAAAAAAAGTACGAGAATATCGTGAAATTTCGTTATTTTATCGATAGAAAACTGCCACGTTCATAGTTTCGTCGTTTTCGAGATCCTAAATGCATTTGGGAAGACCGCCATCTTGAATTTTGCAATTTCGTAACGGTTTTTCTTTTCGAATTACAAGTCAACAATGAAAATCTTCTTCTTCGTCGTTATAGATCATGGACTAATATCAATGATTATGAATCGCTGTTTAAAAACTTAATTATTTAGTCCACCGTTTCAATTTCATCTTTCCACGCTTCATTCCTAACCTCGATTCTCATAACCAGAATCGATAATGCTTCGCGCGATAGTAAACAACGTCCTATCGCACTGTTTGGAGACTCGGGCGAGAATTCTAATCTCGCCATACGTGACGTCCAAGAACTGGATTGTTTTGTCAATGATAAAGGTCACCGATGGATATGAATGATATACAGTTACCGTAACGTAGCGTTAGAATAACCGACGGTCGGTAAAAAAAAAAGCTGCGACTTGAAACTCTGAAGTTTCGATCGTGCAGCTTGTTTTCCTTGCATTTTCTACAAGTACGAAATTTTGTCGAATTATTTGGAATTCCATATAAAATAATTTCAACGATTATATCTTTTTTTTTTAATTTTCCTTCGCAATTTTATAAATTCAAAACGCTGTTGTAAAGTACATTTTGAATTGTGATTAAAACGTCACAGATTCGCATGGTAATCAATCACACACACCGACCGGAAGAGCGTAGTTTGAAAATTGGCCGCGAGAGGCCAGGCTGCCGAATGGTAATTCTCAATATATACCAGAGGTGTTAGTTGAAATTTGCCGGTTTTTTCGATAAAGAAAACAGTTAATTTTCAGAGGAATCTCAAAATTTTTTTATTCAAAGTATTGGCCATTGGTTTCTAAACATTTCGCCCATCTCTCAGGCAAATTATGGATACCATCCCGAAAAAACTTTTTCTCTTTCGAGGTAAACCATTCGACGAGCCATTTTTTCGACTTCTTCAAAATTAGCGAAGCACTGCTCCGCAAGGGAGTATCCCATCGATGCGAAAAGGTGATAGTCGGACGGGGCGAGGTCTGGAGATTACGGCGGGTGTGATAATATTTCCCAATTAAGTGTTTTTAATGTGTCTTTCACCAGTTTAGCGGTATGAGACGGCGCGTTGTCATGTTGCAAGATAACATTGCCATGTCTTCGGGCCCATTCCGGCCGTTTTTCGAACAACGCATAATTCAAATTGATCATTTGTTGTCAGTAGCGGTCCTTGTTCACCGTTTCACCAGGTTTTAACAACTCGTAGTACACCACACCACACTGGTCCCACCAAACATAGAGCATTGTCTTACGGCCAAACCGATTTGGCCTTGCAGTCGATGGGCCCGCTTCACCAGGTGAAAGCCATGATTCTTTTCGCTTCGGGTTCTCAAAATAAATCCACTTTTCGTCCCCCGTGACAATTCGATGCAGAAAAGATTTTCTTTCGAATCGTCGAAGCAGCATTTCACAAACGGTTTTTCGATTTTCCATTTGTCTATCGTTCAGCTGGTGTGGCACCCATTTTCCATACTTTTGGATCTTTCCCATGGCTTTTAAACGTTGGCAAATTGCTCCACGAGTCACATTTAGTGTTTCTGCCAATTTTTGTTGCGATTGGGTTGGATCAACATCCAATAACGCCTGCAATTCCTCGTCTTCGAACTTTTTCGCTGCACCAGGATGTTCATTGTCTGTCAAATCGAAATCTCCACTTTTAAATTGACGAAACTATGTCTCACATGTTCTAATCACTGGAGCATGTTCACCATAAGTTTCTACCAGCAACCGGTGAGCTGATGAAATAAGAAAAGCAACGAATGCCGCAAATGCGATTTACTTGGAACGAAACTCGACATATTCACTGAGGTAAACAAATATGACGCTATTATTTTGGCGGAATATGACTTGCGTATTCCTGTAGGTTAATGTCAATAGAAAAAAAATGACATACATGCCAAATCATAGAAATGTATACATATTGCTAGCGACATCTACTGGTAAAACCGGCAAACTTCAACTAACACCCCTGGTATACCGGGGTGTTAGTTGAAATTTGCCGGTTTTTTCGATAAAGAAAACACTTAATTTTTCGAGGAATCTCAACAATTTTCTATTCAAAGTATTGACCATTGGTTTCTAAACATTTCGCCCATCTCTCAGGCAAATTATGGATACCATCCCAAAAAAACTTTTTCTCTTTCGAGGTAAACCATTCGACGAGCCATTTTTTCGACTTCTTCAAAATTAGGGAAGCACTGCTCTGCAAGGGAGTGTCCCATCGATGCGAAAAGGTGATAGTCGGACGGGGCGAGGTCTGGAGAGTACGGCGGGTGTGATAATATTTCCTAATTAAGTGTTTTTAATGTGTCTTTCACCAGTTTAGCGGTATGAGACGGCGCGTTGTCATGTTGCAAGATAACTTTGCCATGTCTTCGGGCCCATTCCGGCCGTTTTTCGAACAACGCATAATTCAAATTGATCATTTGTTGTCAGTAGCGGTCCTTTTTCACCGTTTCACCAGGTTTTAACAACTCGTAGTACACCACACCACACTGGTCCCACCAGAGCATTGTCTTACGGCCAAAGCGATTTGGCCTTGCAGTCGATGGGCCGGCATCACCAGGTGAAAGCCATGATTCTTTTCGCTTCGGGTTCTCAAAATAAATCCACTTTCTCGTCCCCCGTGACAATTCGATGCAGAAAAGATTTCCTTTCGAATCGTTGAAGCAGCATTTCACAAACGGTTTTTCGATTTTCCATTTGTCTATCGTTCAGCTGGTGTGGCACCCATTTTCCATACTTTTGGATCTTTTCCATGGCTTTTAAACGTTGGCAAATTGCTCGACGAGTCACATTTAGTGTTTCTGCCAATTTTTGTTGCGATTGAGTTGGATCAACATCCAATAACGCCTGCTATTCCTCGTCTTCGAACTTTTTCGCTGCACCAGGATGTTCATTGTCTGTCAAATCGAAATCTCCACTTTTAAATTGACGAAACCGTGTCTCGCATGTTCTAATCACTGGAGCATGTTCACCATAAGTTTCTACCAGCAACCGGTGAGCTTCAGCTGCTTTTTTCTTTTGATGAAATAAGAAAAGCAACGAATGCCGCAAATGCGATTTACTTGGAACGAAACTCGACATATTCACTGAGGTAAACAAATATGACGCTATTATTTTGGCGGAATGTGACTTGCGTATTTTTGTAGGTTAATGTCGATAGAAAAAAAATGACATACATGCCAAATCATAGAAATGTATACATATTGCTAGCGACATCTACTGGTAAAACCGGCAAACTTCAACTAACACCCCTGGTATATTTAAGTCTTATTATTGCCTGAAGATAAATGGACGCCATATTCCTCGTGGAGAGAAAAAAGTTTCGATGTGTGTCATCCACAGGGTTAATACTTGGAATCTGTCATTGAAATACTTGTTTTAAAAATCAAGGACCTTCGTACAGAGAGTGTATAATCTCTCGAGACCGGGTGTGTACCAATTGCGAGTAGACAAACGATGAGAACAATGAGTCGTCTGCACGGGGTGATTCGAGAAAGAGAGAAAGAGCGAAGAAGTCAAGATAGAGTCTAAAGCATTGAGATCCGGGAGAGTGCTTCTGTTGGGTTAGTATGTGCAGCGGCAAAAGTCTCGTTGCCACCTGGTAAGATCGGATTTCCCGACGTCCCGGTGTTCTCAAAATGAGTTTAACAGTGACGAAGATCGAGAGACACTCGAGACCACGTAGAACGGGTGAACGCTTTTCAAAATGGCCGCTCTGGCCATTGACATTGATCCACTAAACGCACGTTTTTTAAATTAAACGACAAACGGATTAACAGGGTAACAGGAGGTTGGTAATTTCGATCAATGAACGGAAGATAAATGTAAAAAATAAAAAAAAGATCAACCGAGGTTACATATATATTTTATTTTTGTCCCTTTCACCGATTCCCCGCTGGTCTAATTCTAATTCTAATTCTGATTCGATGATGCTTTGGTTCACGCAGGAAACGATCGGGTTCCAATTTTATATTTATAGTTTTCATTCGAAAAAAATAAGTTCCGCCGAGAATAACAACTGAGTGACGTTATTCAAGTTCATGTAGAATCTTTTTTGTTTCTCTTAAAGGAGAAACTTAAAATCTCCTTGGAAAAGAAGATTAAAGACGTTTCTGGGTGAAGAAATAAACAAAATGGCCGTTCAAAGCTTCGAGGACTCGTGACAATGGGAGATCAAATAAAACGACCGGTAAAGTAAATAGAATTTCTAGTTTCGGAACAAAATTGACAAACGATTGACTAGTCGAATAACATTCTTTTTTTTAAATATACAAAACTTATTTTTCGTTTACGAGGATTAGGATTGCATATTCGCGCATTTCATTTAATTAAATCATGAAATATGATTTCGAAATTGACTCGTAGGACACGATAAAATTATTTTACCCTCCAGCGTCGTGTCTTACTGTTAATAAAACTCGGGGATCGGTCAGCGGGCATTGAGAGACCCGGAGATCCCGTATATTATGATACGGAGACACCGAAACCTGAGAGGCCAGAGTCGCCGGCTAGTTCTATCCCCCCACCCCGCGTTTTTAACCAACGCATAGTCACGGAGGTTTATATTTATACACACCGGTTCGTCTTCATAATAGCGAGAGGACAGATATGATAGAGAAACATGGACTATCTCGGGACAGAGCATTTTCTGCGCAAAACTTTCGTCCATCCTGCACTGGGGAGGGTCGAGCACACAAAACGCTTTAACGCCCGAAAATTTCCAAAAACTAATTTACAAAGTTTGATCTTTCATGGAATTTTGAAAATACGCTAAGAAAACATCTCTCAAAATTAAATAAAAAAACCTGTTGGGTTTTTAAAAAATCTCAGCATGTACAAAAAAAAATGTCAAAATTTACGAAAAAAAATGTCAACATTTACAAAAATAATCTCTCATGGTTTAAAAAAAATCTCTTCAAATTTACAACAAATTAGAGAAAAATTTTCTGAGATAAAAAAAGCTCAACATTTACAAATAAAAATTCTCGAGGTTTAAAAAAAATCTCTTAAGGTTTAAAAAAAATCTTCTGAGATAAAAAAATCTCAACATTTACAAAAAAAAAAATCTCAACATTTACAAATAAATATTCTCAAGGTTTAAAAAAAATCTCTTAAGGTTTAAAAAAAATCTCTCAAGGTTTAAAAAAATTTCTTAACATTAAAAAAAAATCTATTAAGATTTAAAAAAAATTTCTAAGATAAAAAAAAAATTTCTTAAAATTTACAACAAATTAAAAAAAAATTCTCAAGGTTTAAAAAAAATCTTCTGAGATAAAAAATCTCAACATTTACAAATAAAACTTCTCAAGGTTTAGAAAAAATCTCTTAAGGTTTAAAAAAAATCTCTTAAGGTTTGAAAAAAATCTCTTAAGGTTTAAAAAAATCTCTTGAGATTTAAAAAAAATCTCTTGAGGTTTAAAAAAAATTTCTTAAGATTAAAAGAAATCTCTCAAGGTTTAAAAAAAAATTTTAAGATTAAAAAAAAATCTCTTAAGATTTACAACCACAAATGTCTTGAGAATTTTTTTCAACGTCATGCACGGGCTCATTAAATACGTTGCTGAATTTTGAACATGCCGCAAATAATGCACGAAGAAAATCAACAATCGGCGGAGACGCGTGACCGTTACGCGGTTTCGGCGATCTCCCGTGTTAAGCAGCATTGGTCCCGGTCGATACAAGGATGGGTGATCGCTTACCGAAGCTCAGTAAAATATATGGCGGTCTGTATCGATCGGGTTTTCCGCACTTTCCCTGTGCCCTTGGGGAGGAGGAATCTTATGGAATGGAATGAAAATAGGGACAAAGGGGGGAAAAGTAAAATTCCTAATATTTCATGTAAACTCCATGGTATTACAATATCGCAAATTGCGATATTGCGACTACGTGGTAATCCGCGAAAGAATGCGTTTGTCAATTTCGTTCGGTCGTCTTTGAAAATTTGTACGACACAAACGGCCGTCGGTCATTAAATTCGTCATAATCCGGCTTTCGTTTTCGTACCGAGGACGCCGTAATAACTTTTGGGATTTGGTACACCCGATTGCTATCGCACGCGTGTTCCGGCCGACGACCCATCATTATCGAATTAAGACGCCGGAATTGGTCGAAGGACGTTGCAATTGGCGGTCACTGAACTCTCGACATACGGTGTTTGAAATCCTCTCGTTTTTTTTTCATCGAACTCATTGAGATTTTTCGTGTAAGATTTCCATTTGAAGATTTTATTGAATTATCGAATTTCCGATATAATTGAATTTCTGCAATTCGCTTCGGAGGATCGTTCGATAAATTTGAAATTTTTTTGTCTCGATGGCAAGGTGCGCTCCTGCGAGCCTTTCCTCGCTCGTACGTTTGAAAGAGTGAGAAAAATTTGCCGATTGACATTGTTCTTTGTTTCATGCGTGAGAAATTTGTTGAGGTTGCGAGGGTGAATGTGGAGCAAAGGGGACCCACTTCCGATTGAATTGCCTTTGATATATGTTGTGTGGGACCCTGCCTGAACAACTTTTTCCTCTGACACAATTGGGGGTCGTTATTTATTATATGTATTAACAAATAAAGTTAATAATTCATATAGCTATTTTCCTTATACCAGCCAGTCCTAATCATCTTGTCCTTCACATTTGTTGTTACGAATACACCCCTGAGTAGCATACAAAAAGTTTTATCAGTCGCTTATTGTTTGTTAAAAAGTTATTAACAAAAAAAGTTTCATAAATCAAACATGAACTACTTGTTCTAGTGTATGGTGAACAGCACACGCATTGAGAGGGGGGGCTGCGCTCCCCTGCAATCATCCACTCACCAGCCCAAAGACAAACCAAAAACAAACCAAAAACAAACCAAAAACAAACCAAAAACAAACCAAAAACAAACCAAAAACAAACCAAAAACAAACCAAAAACAAACCAAAAACAAACCAAAAACAACCCAAAAACAACGCAAACAAACATATAAACAAACAATTATTTGTTTTATTCATTATTTATATTATGAAGCGGATACATGGTACTCATAATGTCGAAGAAACTGTCGATACGCTGGGTTTGGGTATTGGGTTTGGGTTTTTGGTTTGGGTTTTTGGTTTGGGTTTTTGGTTTGGGTTTTTGGTTTGGGTTTTTGGTTTGGGTTTATGGTTTGGGTTTTTGGTTTGGGTTTTTGGTTTGGGTTCATTTTGGATTTGTTGGGTTTGTTGGGTTTGTTCGTTTAGGTTGTTAGGTTAGGTTGTTTAGTTGGGTTGTTTGTTTGGATTATTTCAGTTGTTTTTGGTTTGTTTAGGTTATTTGGGTTTTTTGTTTGTTTTGGATTTGTTTGTTTATTGGGTTTGGGTTTTTTGGTTTGGGTTTGTTTTGGATTTGTTTGTTTATTGGGTTTGGGTTTGTTCGTTTGGGTTTGTTTGTTTGTTTGTTGGGTTTGTCTGTTTGTTTCTTTAGGTTACTGTGGTTGTTTTGGGTTGTTTTTGTTTTGTCTATGGGCTGGTGTGCGGTGGGAGCAGGGGGGCCGCAGCCGCTCCGGTCGTACGTGTACTGGCCACCATGCAAGTATTTCATATTCTATTTATGAATTCTCTTTTGTTAATAACTTTTTAACAAACAATGAGGACGGATAAAACTTTTGGTATGTTACTCAGGGGGGTATTCTTAACAACACATGTGAAGGACAAGATGATTGGGACTGGCTGCTATAAGGAAAATAGCTATATGAATTATTAACTTCATTTGTTAATAACTTTTTAATAATCAACGACCCCCAAATTGTGGCAGAGGAAAAAGTTGTTCAGAAAGGGCCCCTAGACAACATATATTAAAGGCAAGTCAATCGGAAGTGGCGGACTTTGGAAAAAAAAACTTTTTTCCAAAGTCCGCCATGTTATTTATCCATGAAATTTAACTTCAGTAGTTCCGACCAGAATGACATGTCTACAGATTAAGAATTATCAAGAATTTTTGATTTCAGATAACATCAAGAGCCAATATCACCGGGGCCACCCACGCGCTTTTTTTTCGAGGTGCCAACTTCGATCAATAATAATAATAAACTATTAAATTTTTTCAAAAAATTTTTTTTTGTATCTTTAATATGTAAATAAAAACATCCTAAATATCCAAAACGATGCATTTTTATTTTCCTACAAAAAAACGCCCTCCAAAAAAGAGATGAAAATCGGAATTTATCAAAACCGCGCCCACGCGATTCTAGAAGAAATTTATACTTTTGGCAATTTACCCTTCCGGGCGTCTCGCGCGCGAAAGTATAATTTAAAAATAGTCGAATATACATCCAGACAGAGGGAGAAAGCGAGAGCGAGCGTCTCCCGTGTGGTTTGTAAGATAGTCAACGTTGATTCGTGTAAAACGCAGTAGGCGAGAGAGAGCTCTCTGTTCTCATGTTGGAATATATATCTGTCGCCCCCTTCTAGTCATACAGCCTAGCTTCAAATGGTTGCAACGAAAAGGTGTCTAAAATTAACATTAAAATCTAAAATTGCGCTGGCCGAGTCGGCTGGAGTCACTCGAAGTTTTTTCTTTCTCTTTTCAAATCTTATTACTCTTTGTTACAATCCAATTTTTCTGAGAGAAAAAAATTTTCTTAACAAAAGTTACGAAAGACATTATATTGTTTTATTCGTTGCCAAAAAAAAAAAAAAATCTATTTGTTCGTAAAATGACAGAACGATTCCGACGAGCGTTTCGGAAGAATGTAAAAAAAGTTTTGCGCAGACAGGAACTTGGTCTGTCCCTCAAATAGCCAGGAATAACCCCTTGAGATAGCGGGGGGGGGGGGGGGGGGGGGACCAACGGTTGGAAGAGGTTACTTGCTCGACTCGACAGAAAATCTTTTGATCTTATTGCTCGTGCATGCTGAGGATATCTTGGGGGAGCTCTTCGCCTAGATCGTACGAAAATATCGCACAAAAGAATTTCACCGAAACTTTTCGTTTCGATTATTCAGACTTTCGATGAATTTTCATCCGATTCTGTAATTTTCAACAGAGAAATATTTTTTTTTTTCTCCTCTACAAAGACAATTTTCTCCACGAAAACGTGTTTGAGGACTTAATTTTGTTATTTAGTGAAAAATAATATTTCTACCCACGGTACGATAATTACTTCCATCGAAAAATCAGGGTTGAATTAAGAATGACAATTTTGGCACTTTTTCCGCAATTTAATAAATGGGATTAGGACTTTATTTTGTTTGAACGATGTGTCTTTGAAAATGTTAAAAATAAAAACGTATAAACCCAGTAAAATTATCTTCAATTAAACTACTGTTCAATGGCGATGCACATTTTTTCAATCCTCGAGAGATACAACTCATCTGATTGTTTGAGATTCGGAATTTTGAAGAATTACCGAGTTATACGCAGTCAGGAGACCGAAAAAAACGATTTTTTAAAGAATTTTTCCTGGAAAGACGTTTTAATTTATTAATGTAAAAATTTGTATACGTATTGTGACAACTTTTGACTTTATTTTCATATTTTTTATTTGGAAAAATAATGATTTTTAAAGCGGCTATAGCCGATCTCCTGGACCTCCTCTAAAAAAAGGCGTTTTGCGGTGAGCACGATTTCTTTGGATCGGATTATTTAAAATGAAAAAACAAAAAAGATTTCGTTAATATAAGGTATTGTCCAGTATTCAATCTAAGGAATAAGCAAAATATTAATTTTTAACAAAATGGCGGCTTGTCAAAAAAAAATTTCGCTCTTCAATAAAAAATGTTCGCCTTAAATTGTTTATAAAATGGAAAATATTTATCGACGAGAACAAACCTTAGATTAATCACTAAAAAATATATTTATAAAGCTCGTGTAAAAATTTGAGACTCATCGGTTTAGCCGTTTCCGAGGAATCTTGCTCACCGACTTTAAAAACGTTAAGAATTTTTCCTGGGAAGACATTTTGATTTATTAACGTACAAATTTTTATACATATTGTCGCAACTTTTGACGTTATTTTCATATTTTTTATTTGGAAAAACAATGATTTTTAAAGCTGCTATAGCCGATCTCCTGGACCTCCTCTAAAAAAAGGCGTTTTGCGGTGAGCACGATTTCTTTGGATCGGATTATTTAAAATGAAAAAACAAAAAAGATTTCGTTAATATAAGGTATTGTCCAGTATTCAATCTAAGGAATAAGCAAAATATTAATTTTTAACAAAATGGCGGCTTGTCAAAAAAAAATTTCGCTCTTCAATAAAAAATGTTCGCCTTAAATTGTTTATAAAATGGAAAATATTTATCGACGAGAAAAAACCTTAGATTAATCACTAAAAAATATATTTATAAAGCTCGTGTAAAAATTTGAGACTCATCGGTTTAGCTATTTCCGAGGAATCTTGCACACCGACTTTAAAAAACACAATTTTAAGAAAATCGCATTAAAACTTTCGAAATCTACTTCAAAATGCTCCGAGACGTCTTTACAAATAAGCGTGTAATCTTCAAGAACATTTGTCAGATTGACATGAAATTTTCTGTGTACATACTTAAATCATATGTACATTACAAAAATGAAATAACATTTTTTTAAATTAAATTCCGACTGCGTGTAACCCCATAAACAAGAACTATCAAGATTAGAAATAATCTCGATAATATTTTTTTTACAATGTGAATAAAACTGAATTTACTACGAGAACTATTCGAGATATTTCATGGAGGTTACAAAGAACAAAAAAAACCACTTTAATAATCTTCCCAAAATTCAACATGATCCTAACTTAATTTCATCCTTATCGCACACCTCCTACTGTTCTGAAGAATTAAATCGAGATGAACTGACAAAACAACCTCGACAATCGTCAATTCGTGAGATAAAACGAAATGAAAAAGAATTTTGCATCGAAAATTGCTTGTAAAACTTAATCTCAGAGATGAGAATTGGTCGAAGATGGCTACGGACAAAAGTGAGATGTTGCAAAAAAGTCTCTCCACGTGCATCGTTCCCGATAATTCGTTCTCTTTTCTAGACGCTAATTCGTCAAAATCTGTATATACGTATATAGAATGAAGAAGCGCACGCGCCCTAAGCTCAAGGCCACACTGGGCGGGAAGGACAGGGGGTGGGGTGGGGACAAATTCGTGAAAATAACATAGTAGTGAACGACCCGTGCCAAGTGAACGATGCACATTTTTCGGAAGACGATATAGAAGAGTATCGAAGATGGTAAAAGACCTTTTTGTTTTTCTACGCTCGTCAGTCTCGGGCCAGTCGTCCAGAAGGTTCGACCGACTTTGAGCGTAAATCTCGTTTCGGGGCTACTATGCACCAAAGAAATGATCTTCCCCGGTGTGTTATTACGTTCGGTTCGTAAAAAAGCGCCCCCGTACAAAAATCGTTTACGTCTGAAGGTCATTTAGCGGAAGAACGGTTGCCGTAACGACGCTGACCGCGCGACACCCAACGAGGCGTCACGCGCTTCACGATCAACGAGACGAGATAACAGGAGATAAAAAATAATATATTAAACTCGAGACCTACCAAAGTAGGTTTTGAAAGATCGTCGAAACGTAACTCTGAAAATCATTCGTACTTCCCATTTAACGTTTAGTTATCAAAGATTAATGTAACGTAAAAGGATAAATGAAAACTTACCACCCATATCTGACGAGCCTGTTGTCTCGTTCGATTCGTTTTTAATTAATGACTTTAACAAAACACAATCACGATTAATAACAAGAAGTCGGTAGGTACGTTACAGTTCGTTTAATATCTCGCAACTGACAGACGTGTTGCCTCTGTCAGTGGAGCGACACGAGTGACTAGCCGGCTACTGGAGCCACCGTCGCGACTTCCCCCACTACCACGTTTTTTTTCCCCCACCGTTTAGTTCACCGTCCCGCCGCCGCCGCTTACCGTCGTCTGTAACACGCACTCTTCGCTGCATTACCCAACATTGCCGGCGTTAATTTCTGCCGTACCGACTTCCGGTATATCCTCCCCGCGCTATCGGTATGATGTCAGTACCGACAGTCAAAATCCCGACACGGCCGATCGCGCGTGTACCGACTGTTTTTGGTACGTGGACAGCCGCGAGATGGCAATAACGGTTAAAGCGCAAACACATCGCGGTTAGGCAATGAACGTAGTTCCAAGTGTTAGGGTTCTCAATAAAACCGAGGGACGTGACCGACTAGCAAATTATTTAATCAAATAATACACGTGGCGTTCCTTTTGGCTATATCGGAGCGAGAAAAAGTTGAATAACATAAACAACTGGACACAGCGGAAGGTCCGAGAGTAAAAATTCGACAAATCTGCAATGTTACATTTCGATTATTTACGTGGACAGAAGAAATCAGTTTTAACAATTCACATTTAATCTCAATTGAGATTAAATGTGAATTGTTAAAACTGAGGATTGCTGATGAGGAGTAATTACGCCTCATCAATAATAAAACATCTTTTCATTAACTTCATTATTTAAAACAAATAATCCCAACCTTGCGCAAGGGTTATTCCTTAACGTTAACCCTTTGATCCTCCTCGAGCGAATCAAAGAATTCTAGAAGAAGTCTAGAAGAATTTAAACGGCGAATATAAAGTATATATCTTCCGATAATACGAGGAAAAATTCATAGAGGAGGTTCGAGCGAATCTTGTGTAAAACGAATTTTCCAGATTTAAGATTTGAAACTTAGCATACATATAAAGGAATATTTTATTGATGTATTCTCAAAATTTCAAAACGATCTACCGTTTAGTTTATTAGAAAAATAGTTTTAAATATGACTTTTTTAAAGTTCTTACACAAAGACTCTTATGGCTGACAAGCTACCATCATGACTTTTTCTATCATTTTCTATATTATTTTCCCAAGTTTGAAGATTGAAAAATCACATGCAAAAAGTTGAATACTTTAAAAATATTATAACATTTTAACAATATACTATCACCGTTGTAATAATTTAAATAATTAAAGTCAAACTTTACTTCTTCATCTCGTTTATCGTCAGTGATACATATTACTGAAAGTTTGGCAACGTCGCAGAAGCAGCTGAGAGAAAAGAAAAAGATAGAAATATAATGAGAAAGAGAGACGAGATGAGAAATTAATTTTTCTCGCTTTAAATTTTGAAATTGATGTTTCAGAAGTTAGAAAAATTTTAGTTCTTGAATAAATAAATAACATATTTGAAATCGTTCATTAATAAAACTTGTTCAGTGTATTAAAATATTTATTGATTCTATGAAATTTATATATAAAATAATAAATATATTCTAATCGGTCATTGCTCATTAAAAATCATAAGTTTTTAATAATATTACAATATTAATTATTTAAAATTACTATGGGTGGTAAGGAATATTTGAATATAAAAATCCATTCGTTCGGTTTAACAAATTTTTTTATTATTAGAAAATGTAACTAAATAACGTCGTGATATGAATATGAAATAACTATCCTTAGAATCTGAAAAGTAAAAAATAAAATTCTGAAAAGTAAAAAATAAAATTCTGAAAAGTAAAAAATAAAAAACTGAAAAGTATTGAATATATTGATCTACATCAATATAGTAACATGGATATAACCTCAAATTAAAAAATAACAAATTAATAATTACCTATGAAGTTGGAATTTTCTTTATCTTCTTTTCGAGCTTTATTGCTTTTTATAACGTTATTTTTTCATTTCACTATATTTTTTTTACATAATTTACCTTCATATCTGCAGCGGTTCATGTTTACCAAATGATACATGCATATATACATTAGGGTGGTTCTTAATTGGGTGTTGTTGGAAATTCTTTGGTATTGTTCCTTGAAAGTAATCAACATATCTAGAAAAAAAATTGGGCGCAAGCGGAACTTTGTCCAATAATTCTAACCCACCCCACCGAGCTGTCGAATTTTTATATGAAAAAATGCATGCATTCAAAATTTTGTTAAGAAAATTATTTATTATTTCAAAACTATTTACGATAAAAAAATTGTATATCGTGTTTTTATAGGAAATTTAATGCTCTACAAAAAAGGTATCTTGTAAAATTCTTGTGAATCTAATATTTATCACGTTATTAGCAAAAAACTGTCATCATTTATTCCAAAAGTCCATCATTATGGTCAAAACAGGAGTTTGATGTCAAAAAACTGCAATGTATTCTTCATATGCAATTAGAAATATGAAGAGATACGTAGTGCACTGAATAACAGTATGTGAACGATATTTAAATTTTCAATTTTATCAATTTTATTGTCATTCGTGATAAATTTTTCTTCTTTGATCGATAAGGACATTGATTTTTTTATCAGTTCCAAATCGATGGCTTTTTTCGAAAGATTTGAAATCAACTCCTCATTTTTTGATATCGATGTGAGCGAGTGGATTTCTAATGAAAATTATTTACAAGGCTTAAAAATAGTTAAAGGAATTAAAGTGGTTAACGATGTTGCAGAAAGAGGAGTGAAACTTATTACAGAGTACAATGATCGTCTCACTTATGATGAAGATCAGAAACACTTCATTGTACAAATAATTGAAGAATATAAAGAAAAATATCCTGATATTAGCAAAGCAACTTTGCTCCAACCGATGTAATTCATTATTGTAAGTTGATTTTTAAAATATATGACATCATTCATTATAATTCACAATAAAATTGATAAAATTGAAAATTTGAATATTGTTTACATTTCATTGTTGAGTGCGCTACGTATTTCTTCATAATCTTACATACATACGAAAAATAAATTGCAGCTATTCGACGTCAAACTTCTGTTTTGACCATAATGATCGACTTTTGGAATGAATGATGACAGTTTTTTGCTAATTACGTGATAAATATTAGATTCACGAGAATTGCACAAGACACCTTTTTTGTAGAGCATTATATTTCCTACAAAAACGTTATATAAAATTTTTTTATCATAAATAGTTTTGAAATAATAAACAATTTTCTTAACAAAATTTTGAATGCATGCATTTTTTCATATAAAAATTCGACAGCTCGGTGGGGTGGGTTAGAATTATTGGACAAAGTTCCGCTTGCGCCCAATTTTTTTTCTAGATATGTTGATTACTTTTGAGGAACAATACCAAAGAATTTCCAGCATCACCAAATTAAGAACCACCCTAATACACATACGCCGTTATAAAAAAATACAACAGCGCGCTGTTGCTACATCTTTTTTCCACATGAGTCCAAAATAACGAAGTCATTTCATTACTATCTTCATTAAATAAGTAACAATTATCAATTTATTAACTTGTTATATTATTCTAAATTAAAATAATGAATTTTTATCAATATCCGAAGAATTAAATAAAGAAACAAATTCAAACACTGCTTTGACTCATTAGTTTCGCTCGAATGTCCTAAAGCACCTGCGTACTGTTTTTACAAACAGAAACACGCCGTTTGTAACCTCAAAAACATGCCCTCGCCCCAGCTAATGCAAAGTAACTCTATCGTTGTTTGTTTACATATAATTTTTCACTCCGGCAAATGCTGCGTTACCGGAGTAAGGGGGCGGATTCAGGCTAGAAACAGCAACGTTAATTTTAGTTCGGTGCTAGCCCGGTAGGCGAAGGGTTAATGTATTTTTTCCGCTCTTCTCGGTTAGTTCACAAATTGCCCACTATCCTTTGTATCCAATCCCCCGTTCCTGAACTTACGATCAAGATACTTTTGTTGCCGCATCAGTCCAAAATGTTGCAGCCAAATCGCCGTTGTGTCGAATGAATAAAGCCTCTCGAAGCGACATCATCGTAGCAGCGCGAAGCCGTCCGACGCACTACCAGTTTGGCGTCGCTTCTGCGCCATCAAGAGTTGCGTAGTGCGATTATCCAACATGCGCAATGCGCACCCCGTTCGCCTAATTGTTGGTATACGTTCGTCTTATCGCAGATATAGGGCGACACCTGCCGCAAGGACGTAACGTTTTTTTTGTCGCTCGCGCTCGATCGTTCCCCCGTCGTCGTTTCTCTCGTTCGATCCCACCAGTTCCGGACCGTACCGTCACAATAAACATGCATCGTAGCGGGATGTTGTACGACGCGGAGGGTCACAACTACGATTGCAAACATATCGGGGATCCGTTGCAATCGCGATTCCGAGACGAATGTTATATCGTAAAATGTAGTTAGACGATTTACAAAGTGGCCCGTCGCGGTCGCCGGTAAATGAACGTTATCCGTGGCATTTAATATCCGGGAGAACGCGAGAGGCGTTGAACGAAGGGGGAAAAAAAAGCGGAGAGCATAGGAACTAGAAGTTGTGGGTCCTCCTTGCACGCGGTATAAAGATTCCATATCGTGTTTCAAATATATATGCATCTTTGTGTACATATGCTGACGTACACGTACGATCTTGAGTCCCGACAGCGGTGAGAATACGAGAGGAACAAGGGAGAAAAGAAGAAGAAGAAGAAGAAGATAAGAAAAACAATGGCAAGTTCACCCACCAGCATCGAGAATCAGATCGACAGCTTTTTGGAACAATTCAAGAGAAGTGCCTCGCGCGCCATGGAGGACACACACAGATCGAGTTACAACGCTAGCAGCAGCATTAGTAGGAGTCGTAGCGGCAACCTCGACCTCGAGGTCTTGGAGGCCGGTAAGTCTCAAGAAATATCAATAAATATTAAAGAGACAGATAAAATTTATCTGAAAATCCGAGATCCCAATTTTATCACCTCTACAGGCCGTTGACAATAGCGAATAACTATTTTCGCGAAAGAAGAAAAAAAACAGGCTCAAAAAAGAATTTTTATGCTATTATTTATCGCTCGAATTGATTAATCGTTAACCTTCTCGATTGCATCCACAATTAATCAACAAACGTTTTTTTTCAGCGTAAACCATTTTTTCAAACGTAATTTCAACCGAGTTACGCGGCGAATAAGTTTCGACAATTTTGAAGGCTAATGGGTTTCTGGGACAATACGCGTTTAACCAGAAGCCAGGAGCGACGAGCGTTTGAAGGTCATTTTTTACATCACAATAGCCTTTTGTTGCGAGAGGCATCTTTTGTCCCTCTCTTTCGTTATTTTCGCTGAACCCTAAAAAAATCACTAGGCTTCGTAAACTCGTGCGCGCCCGAAACGTGATTGTTATGTTTTGGGTGTCGACGGGTCAACACCCATCGCTAAAAGTCGCACAGGTCGATGGCTCTAGAGAGTTTCCCATTGGGTAGAGGGCGTTAAGCGCTCAACGGAATTAGAGAGGAATTTTCTATGAAAACATTACCGCATTATCCGCCGGGTCAGAAACGTTTAGTTCGTCCATTATTGACATGGAAAAGAGAACAATTTCTGTGCGAGATGGCGCGCAGAAGCGACCGCTCAGTTAAACGCTAGGTCCAGTAGTTATTCGGACATCAGGTTCCATTTATTGCCGCTGCCGCTACACCACAGTCTGTTGGAATAAATCAATGTGTATCATGTTTTTTTCACAACGAAACTTTTTTTTTTTTTTTAGTAGATGAATTAACGATTTTTACTAACAATAATATGTCATACAATTATTTTTATACATAGTCTTTAGTTTTTTAATTATTGAACAGAATTATGCACGATTTTCGTGTTACAAAAATATTCGGACACCTTTGAGATAATATTAGTTAATAAATTATTAACGGACGTTTAATATTTGGTAGCGTATCCCTTTTGATTTTGTACGTCTTTCAAACGTTTCGGCATATTTAAAATAATTTTTTCAAAATATTCCACGCTTATTTGTTGCCATTCTTCTTGAAGTCTCATTTTTAATTCGTCTCTTGTTATTGGAGGTGCTCAACGAATTTTCTCGTCTAATTTTTCCCATAAATTTTCTATGGGATTTAGGTCGGAAGATTGAGGTGGAGGGTGGAGCACTTTTGGGCAATTATACAGTAAATATTCTTGCACAATGCGCGCTTTGTGCTTCGGATCGTTGTCCTGATAAAATTTAAACCGGTCTTGAATCCCCATTTGCGTAGCACTTTGTAATAAATTGTCTTTCAATAACTTCAAGTATTTATTCTTGTCCATAATGCCTCCGATAAAGACCAATTTTCCAACGCCAACAGTCGAAATACACCCCTAGACGAGTACATTGCCATTACCGTGCTTGAACGTAGCGCGTAAATTTTTCGGGTTCAACTCCGTATTGGATTTACGCCACACTATAGCGCGCCCATCGGATCCGAAAATGTTAAATTTGCTCTCGTCACAAAAAATAACGTCGTTCCACCACGCTTCGTCTTTACCACCGTACTCTTTTCCGAATTGTACACGTTTTCGTCGATTTATCTCATTAATGAATGGTTTTTTTCGGGCTACTCGACCGTTGTATCCGTTTTCATTTAATGTTCGGCGAATCATTTGCGGATAGATATTTTTCCCCGAGAAAGTTCGCTTGCCAATTTTGGAGCACTTAATCTCGGATTTTTCTTAATTTTTCGAATGACTTGTCTGCGATCTGTCGAATTTAGAACTCTTGGCCGGCCACTCTGCTTGACGGATTCAATCCGATCTTTGTATTTAAATCTTTTTATTATATCTCCGACTGTACTTTTACTCAAATTGAACATAGAATTAATTTCGCGATAAGATTTTCCCTTTGCATGATGGAAAATAACCAGTTGCCTCATATCGAAAGACGTATTTTTGCTTTTTACGACCCATCTTTGTTCACGATACTGATAATACTGATGAAAAATGTGACCGATCGGCATTGTGAGGTCTGGCTATATATAACGTGTTCGTAAACATTCAGTGAAACTCTATTGTTTCCATACATAGAACATATTTTTTACAATGTAGTGTCCGAATATTTTTGTAACACGAAAATCGTGCATGATTCTGTTCAATAATTTAAAAACTATCTAAAGACTATGTATAAAAATAATTGTATGACATATTATTGTTAATGGAAATCGTTAATTCATCTACTAAAAAGAAAAAAAGTTTCGTTGTGAAATAAACATGATACACATTGATTTATTCCAGCAGACCGTAGTGTCCGAATATTTTCGTTACTCACTGTATATACATATATAGATGATGTTGGGAGGGTTCACAACGTTTAAGCTCGAAAGCCCCTTTAAAGTTCTTGCGCACCTGTAACGGCGAAACGGTGAAGAGCTTAGTTGGCTGTACAGAGAGAGAGAGTCCTCTTTTTTCTCGCTTGAAAGAAATATTAAACGTGCCCGTATATGCCTGCATCCACGAGATGGCAGGACCTTCCGAGTGGCGTCCGCCGAGGTGTAGTGCATTTTGGGTCGAGTCCACTGAGGCTTACTGAGCGGTACGACTCCAAAAAGATTGCAAATCTGATGAAATCTCGTCCTAACCTATTTTCAACATAGCCATAGTACCACAGGGCCTTAACTGTGGCCGAGTCACGCGATGCACGTTGGATTCGACCATCGATGCCGGC
Source organism: Oxytorus armatus (assembly GCA_958009045.1). Lineage (NCBI taxonomy): Eukaryota > Metazoa > Arthropoda > Insecta > Hymenoptera > Ichneumonidae > Oxytorus > Oxytorus armatus. Next base: position 1,070,555 of record OY253748.1, on the reverse strand, counting down.
AATGCGCGGTGACATTCGTAAAAATGGCATCCGTGGTATTGGATTATAGAAAGCAGGTTGTGAAACAAAACACAATATTTAAGCAGAGCAATTATCCTTTTAATAATTCTACGTCTTTACGAAATGAGAGTTGTCGAAGTACTGATCGACAGTGTGGCCAAAAGAGTGACTCGAACTCAAAGAACAAAGAGGCCCTGTGCGTCAATCTCTTATTTCTCTTATATCATTTGTATATATTATTGTAAACAGTTTTATGAACGTTTCGAGGAAGACCTCACGCATTCTTTTTCTTAATTTGTACGTGTTAGTGTTAGCGGTCTATATCAAATACATTCTTATATTACTAGATTATTTTTGCTCATATTCCAATACGTGGGATACTCCATTCGCAAGGGGTTGGAAAGCCACTAATTCAGAATTACGAAAGTTCAGTTCCGAACGGACAGTGGCCAAACGTGATCCAAAATGCCCTAAGGGCAAACATTGCTTCCGGCAGCAACAGTAGCTACGGAAGTGGAGCACATGAATTCAAAAAAGCCGGTATAAGTGCTCGGCCATTTTGATTGGAAATTACCATTTTGCCACCTGCCCTCTCTCGGACAAATTTCAAACGAACCGAGAAAGCTGATTTTTTTATATTGTGTGAGGGGGGGGCTTAGAAAAGCTTAACTTCAAATTGTCGACCAAGATTTCCTATGTGCGTTCTCCGCCATCTTGAAAAAAGTGTTAAATTTAGTTTTTTTGCAATAACTCGGCTCTCCGTCGACATACGAAAATTGTGATAGGATACTTTTTTGTTGCTTCTTTTACGCTCTATAATTAAGGTCATATACATTTTTCACCTACCGTTCATCGTTGTTGAGATATCGAACGAGAAAGTAAAAATATTTTTTTCCTACAAAAACCACCAAAATATTTTTAAAGATTGTTAAATATAATTTTACAGTTTTTTGTCAAATTTACGTAAAAAAGTATCTAAGAAAAAAGTAAGTAAGTAAAAAAGCAAACATGAAAAAAAATATATATATATTTTCATATGTTTCACAGTCGCGCCTTATTCTTGCCGTCTCCTCTTTGTGCGGTGATTCGCATTTAGTATGATAAAATTAGTCCGATGCAATGCATTTCATCTTCGTCTCTCGTAGGTGTCGGCGGTCTCACTCTGTACAATGACGAGATATAAAAAAATAATAAAAAAATGACATAGCAGGTATCAACATGCTCTACAAGTTTGATAATAGACATTTTTTCGATATCTATCACGAGAAAGAAGAAAACAGCCAAAAAACAAGTTTCACTACCTGAATTTTTTACTTTCTCGTTCGATATCTCAACAACGATGAACGGTAGGTGAAAAATGTATATGACCTAAATTGTAGAGCGTAAAAGAAGCTACAAAAAAGTATCCCATCGCAATTTTCGTATCTCGACGGAGAGCCGAGTTATTGCAAAAAAAAACATAAAATTTAACACTTTTTTCAAGATGGCAGAGAACGCACATAGGAAATCTTGGTCGACAATTTGAAGTTAAGCTTTTCTAAGCCCCCCTCCCACACTATATCCAAAAATCAGCTTTCTCGGTTCACGTGCAATTCTAACTCATTTTTTTCGACGTAATGACTGGACTACAAGGCTCAACGTACAATGAGACGTTTAAGAATCCATGTCGACTTCCACGTCGTTCAAACACATTCTCTTCTCATTAATATAAACTATCAATGAAAATGATATTTCTTTAGAGGCTTAATAGTGCAGTGCTGGCTGCACCGCTTATTGCCATTTAGTGATCGCCTAAATAGGAAGAAAAAAAAAAGCATGCTGCTCCTCGAGAGTCACGTGCGGGAAGCCCCACCATCGAATCTGAGCACTCTTCGCCAATTGGCTACTCGGTTTTGCCTCTCTCTATCTCCTGATTTCGTCTCTCTCTCTCTATCTTACACGTTCGTTCGTCCCCCTTTTCCACATTAGCCTCTCTTTCTCTCTCCCGTATTACTCTGTCGTCCCCCTCTCCGCCTGTATCGTACCGACTCTCTCTCTCACTTTCATGCTCTTGCCCCTCCGAACCTCTCAAGCTGTATATAGCATGTGCAGCTCTCTGTCTCTTCGGCATAACGCCAGAGGCCGTTACATCGCGCATAGTACACCCACCAACCGCATTGTGTGGCCGTTGAAAAAAACGCACCACCGTCAATACCGGCGAAAGTTGCAGGTGACGCGGAAAATGCAGAACGGCCGTTCGTCCGTTGGAGCCGGCTAGCGAACGTTTTTATCGATCAAATGGACACTTGCCAAGCTCGGTCGAGGTAAACTGCATGAATTCGCTCGCGCCTAAATGACCTCACTGACGTGACTTGTGACGGAAACAAAAGAAACAACGAAAAAAAAAACGCAGTTGCCCGCCGGTCTCTCGTAATTGATGCGACGCGATAAACGAAAGTTTTGCGGTGAATACAAAATGAGTGACGATTAGACAATATAAGTTTTTTTTTCAAAACAGTTAAAAAAAAAAAAATCGTGGGTGACCTCGAGGAAAAACTAGACGCGATGATTCTACGGAGAAAATCTCTGCACAGCTGCAATTGTCCATGTCATCAGCACTGTTCAACACGATGCACGGGCTCGAGTACGTTCATATCTATAATATACTTACATGTGTGTGTGTGTGTGTTTAATAATACCGTCACACTTCTCCGGTAACCGCATTGTGTCGAGAAAAACGCCGGGTCGCGTTTACGACTGCGATAACAAAGAGAATAATCATGCTCGTTGTATGTACGAAGAGATGGCGTCGTTCGACGCCCATTCCAAACTTCATCATGCACTTACCATATACATGTATTTATGATGTACATACAACCTTTTTTTTTTACGTCCAACCGATAAGGACCGTTATTAATTTGCGATATATCGTACCGGAAGTTTTTGATTGTTCACGTTAATCGATATAACGATCTTTCCAGAATCAAAAGCATGGCGTCACTTTGTATTTCGATTCTGCAAATTTGTATCGTTCCACAAACCGAGATACTGCCAAATTTCTGCGCTAAAAGTTCCCAAAATCGAGGGTTTAAGAAATGACGAAAGATCAGGATTATAAGCGAAGTTTTACCTAAATCGAGGTTATCGTCGAGTCATCATGGCGCTACGCACGCTGTAGTGTCCAACCGCTGCATTATTTTCGCATTCGTACGTACATTCGCTAACGCTCGCCGGAACTTTAATTGCCCCGGTTAGGTTATATACATACGTGTAGATGCCGATACTTTGTAGTAAGAGGATTCCGCGCATATCCAAAGCGTGACGATGGTACGACCAGACACGACGTTACTCCCCCGCTCCTGAAATCGTTTGAATAATGAGATGAAAGTAACAAAAGTAGAGGAAGAAGTTTCGAAGTCGTTCTATTCCCAAAGCGTTGTGTTTACCTATCGTTCACATGTGATCCCCGAGCGTCCGTCGCTCTTTTGCGGCAACTACGGCGCCACCCTCCCTCTTTTATACCTGCTTCAGGCCCGTACCATTCGCTTTTCTACAGATCAATAATACTGGACGGTACGAACTATATCGAGTACTCAACATTCTTGTACACTCGTGCAAAGGATAAAATTCAAAGCTTAAAGAACTACGAAACATAAGGAGAAATAAAAGTTTTCAATAGAATTGAGCGTTATTTGCGTACGAAGGAATTTAAAATGCAGCACTCCTAATATTTATTAACGATGATTAGCGTCTATGGAAGTTTACTTGAAACAACGTTTACTCGGCTTGTTAGGAAAGAGGATCAGGGACGACGTCAGTGAGATATTAAAACGTAATTTTCGATTGTTAACAAAGAGGAGGGCCCCTCGAATGCCCCCGCGAATTGATACGGCTCTGACACGAATCTCCCCTCCACTGCGGCGCTAGTTGCACGCATCTCGTGTGCGCTGTAACTGGCCGTAACCCATAACGTCCTGCGTTGTATCGCGTACCGCTTCGTATTTTTCTAACGTATTTAACGCGACGAATGTTACTTTTGATGAAAAAAATATGATATTCAATCGAGGATTAATCCCGTGAGCACGGGATCATCGTTAGCCTGCGAAAAATATCGGTGAAATGCAGAATTAACGGTAAGTGAAGACCGATCAATCTCGCGTACGTTAGAGTCGAGAGTTGTTGGACGCCTCAACGTTCCAGCGATTTTCGACCATTTGTCGAACGCTCTGCCGCTTTGACAATTGTTTCACAATGTTTTGTTTTTCCGTAACAACACGAGAACCTCGATTATGGCAACGTTTTCGTTTGCGTCGCTCGACTTATCGCGTCGACCACGACAAATAAATATAATATACTTCGATATAAAACAATTGACCAAAATCGAGGCTCCTTGTGTGATTTTTTTTACAATTTACGTTTACTTTACTGCATGATTCTTTTTTATTCTTTTTATACGGGATTTTAGTAACTGAGTATCGAGTTAATAGTCAATAGAAAAAACTATCGACTGTCGATCTGACGTGTATTTTTTTTTTTTACAGGACTAGCGGTTCATTCTTCGGTTTGATCTTTCCGTGGTTAAAAAAATCTCTTTTCATTAATATTTCTTCGCCTAAATTATGGAAACCATGATCGAGGCTCTCAACGGTGAAGATCAGAGGAAAACTAATGACGGCGATGTAGATGACCCGGAAGCAATTGATAAGGAACTCTCTAACCAGAAATCCATAGTACGGGATAAAAAACAAAAAAAACATACATGAAAATATATCCGGTAGAAGAGTGAATTTACGTGCATTTTGGAAGAATCAGTTCTTTGACAAATTTAATGGTTTTGCGATTTACTTTGCGAATCACAGTGGACCAAAAAGACAACGGATTTAAAAGAATCCAATACCGGCTCTAGAAAATCTCTGAGGACGGTATCAACTCTGCGAAATGCACGGAACAATTTTTTGTTCATCCAAAAATCTATGAAAACTCGAGAATGCCCATATGGCCAATGTTTCAATTATTTGAACATATATCAAGAAAAAAACCATAAAAATTACAGAGAAATATAAAATTGACATTGCGAGGAAAAATAGTTATTTTATTTCACTCGAAAATGACGCAGAATTTTTTCACGCTTCTGGAATGTTGTAGAAAAGAATGTTAAAAAAAAGTAAAATTTTTATCTCGATACAGGCTTTTCATACGACGAATAGTTTCTGAGGGAAAAAAATATTCAAAGATAATTTACCAAATTACTTTCTCTGCAAAATATGCAATTTAAACGTCTGGAAAAAATTGCCGTTTTTCTTGGTAGTTAAAATACTAAAAAATGCTTCTAGCTTTTTATCTTAGTGATTCCTTGAAAGGGTTATGACAATTTAAACAATGAACATAAATTAATTTTATCATCTTCGCAATTCGAAATGTTCGAGTTAATAATTGAATGTCGCCAAGAATCTCTGTCAATCTGTTTGGATACATTTTTTTTTTAATTCTCTTCCCGATAAATATCCTTTGGATAATTATCTGTATCAACTCTGTGAAATGCACGAAACAATTGTTTGTTCGTCCAAAAATCTATGAAAACTCGAGAATGCCCATATGGCCAATGTTTTAATTATCTGGACATATATCAAGAAAAAAACCATAAGAATTACAGAGAAATATAAAATTGACATTACGAGGAAAAATAGTAATTTTATTTCACTCGAAAATAACGTAGAATTTTTTCACGATTTTGGAATGTTATAGAAAAGAATGTTAAAAAAAAAGTAAAATTTTTATCTTGATACGGTTTTTTCATACGACGAATAGTTTCTGAGTAAAAAAAATATTCGAAGATAATTTACCAAATTACTTTCTCTGCAAAATATGCAATTCAAACGTCTGGAAAAATTGCCGTTTTTCTTGGTAGTTAAAGTACTAAAAAATGCTTCTAGCCTGTTATCTTAGTGATTCCTTGAAAGGGTTATGACAATTTAAATAACATAACAAATTAATTTTATTATCTTCGCAATTCGAAATGTTCGAGTTAAGGGAGGGCCAAGGGTTTCAGCGTAAAAAAAATCACTTTTTTTGCGATTTTTTTTCTCAAATATGGATCGAGCAATTTTTTTCGAACCTTTTGTACATTATTGAGCATACTTTTGACAATGTTGCGTAATTTTTTCATGCAGAAATATTGGAGCATAAGCCCGTAACAGAGCTTCCCCCGGAACGTCTTTGAAAAAAAAAAACAATTTGCGGTGTTCACTATAACTCGGCCGGAAATTATCTGAAAATTAAAAACCATGAAAATTTAGTCAAATTATAATCAAATCTTCCCCCCAACGTTCTCTGATAATTTTTTTTTTCATTTAAAAATTTTTGCCGGCCATCCAAAGTGTGAACTGTTATTTTCCACGGAAAATTCCGCCATTTTATGGGTGGGAAACACCCTTAATGTAAAAAAAAAAAAAATTTAACTAAACGTTGGGGGGAGGTATTTTATATGTAGAAAATGTGTACAAAGTTTGAAATGAATCGGTCGAGTAGTTTTTAAACGGCAGTGAACACGGACTTTGAAAAAGTAGTTTTGAGAAAAACGCGTCCAAAGTTTATGAAGTAAAAAGTGAAGACATTTTTTTTTTTAATCTTTAAGGGAGGGGTAAGGGTTTCAGCGTAAAAAAAAACACTTTTTTTGCGATTTTTTTTCTCAAATATGAATTGAGCAATTTTATTCGAACCTTTTGTACATTATTGAGCATACTTTTGACAATGTTGCGTAATTTTTTCATGCAGAAATATTGGAGCATAAGCCCGTAACAGAGCTTCCCCCGGAACGTCTTTGAAAAAAAAAACAATTTGCGGTGTTCACTATAACTCGGCCGGAAATTATCTGAAAATGAAAAACCATGAAAATTTAGTCAAATTATAATCAAATCTTCCCCCCAACGTTCTCTGATAATTTTTTTTTTCATTTAAAAATTTTTGCCGGCCATCTAAAGTGTGAACTGTTATTTTCCACGAAAAATTGCGCCATTTTGTGGGTGGAAAACACCCTTAATGTGAAAAAAAAAAAATTTAACTCAACGTTGGGGGGAGGTATTTTATATGTAGAAAATTTGTACAAAGTTTGAAATGAATCGGTCAAGTAGTTTTCAAATGGCAGTGAACACGGACTTTGAAAAAGTAGTTTTGAGAAAAACGCGTCCAAAGTTTATGAAGTAAAAAAGTGAAGAAAAACATTTTTTCCAAGACGTTCCGGGGCAAGCTCTGTTACGGGCTTATGCTTCAATATTTCTGCATGAAAAAATTACACAACATTGTCAAAAGTATGCTCAATAATGTACAAAAGGTTCGAATAAAATTGCTCGATCCATATTTGAGAAAAAAAATCGCAAAAAAAGTGTTTTTTTTTACGCTGAAACCCTTACCCCTCCCTTAGTAAGACAATAACTTCAAGAATATTGCTTAGATCGGTTTAAAATTTTAAGGACATATTCTCGAAATGTTAAACAATAAGATAAGTCAAAAAAAAAAAATTCGATTTTTCGAAAGTGAAAACCCTTACCCCGCCCTTAACGAATGTCGCCAAGAATCTCTGTCAATCTGTTTGGATACATTTTTTTTTTTTATTTCTCTTCCCGCTAAATATCCTTGGTATAATAAAAAAATGTCTTAATTTTTTGTAGGCAGCGTCCGAAGACATTGGCAGAACAGCGAAGATATTGTCGAAGAAGTCTCTGTTGAAGAAAATGAAGCAAAAGAAGAGTAAAATCGTTGGCGAGACGGGTTACGATCCGACGAAATTGGAGGAGAGTCCGTTACAAGTTTCGCAGAGATTTAAGCACGGTTGCGAGTGTCAGGACGATCAGTGTTTCAATGGTTTAAATCCAGAAACGGTTTATCGTCACAGATTGAACATAGCGGAGTTGACAAAGGCCGAGCACGATATGTACTTGATGGGCGTTACCGTGGCGTGTCTCACGGATCCTAATCAAACGGTGAGACACACCGAGCGTCGTAGATTACGCGCCCAGTACGTTTATCAAGGACGTCGTGTGTGTCTCGATGCTTTTTTGTATCTCGAAAATTGTACGCATTATCAGATCAAGAGAATACGCAAGCATCTCGTTACGCACGGCGTTACACCGAGGGTTCACGGAAATCACGGAAAAATTCCGCACAATACATTCTCCCTCGATATTTATCAGATTGCGACAGAATTTTTGAAAATTTTCGTTCAACAACAGGAGACGAGGCAAAAAACGAAAGCGGTGAAAAATACTCCGCTTCATTTACCGCCGGAAATCACACGTAAAACCGTTCACGACATGTACGCGGAATATTGCAAAAAATTATCGCCCAGTATCAAGATAATGGGTTATTCGACCTTTCGACGATTCATGAAGGTACAATTTCCTCAAGTGAAATTTGCCAAATTGGAATTTGTCGTTAGGACACAGTCGCAGAATAGTCACGCGAGCGGAAAGATCGAAACGGAGAGGAGAGACAGGGAGCGATCGGAAAGTGCGCAATTTGTCACGGAAAATTGTGATCTTATGCCTCTCGTTATAACGAACCCGGAGACTCAACGGAATAATACGTATTTTATTACAACGGTGAAAAAATGTCAAGATGGTCTGAGCTGTCGATTGACCGAGAGCGGTCTATTGGTCAACAGAACTGGCGAACCCGTTACTTTAAGTAATATTTGTTCTATCTAGGGGTTTTTTTTTTTTTTCTTGCGAGAAATACCTTTGGATACCACTAATTAGCTCGTACGATAACGTCAATACGAATTTTTCGCGAAATGGAGAAACAGACTTTTGTAGATTTTTCGAGAACTTATAAGTTCGAAAATTAAGTTAATTGTTACAACGAGCGAGCGCAAAGATCGCAATGTTCTTAACGTTTCGTAGACTCGTAAGCGTTATTGAGGAAGTGTGACTGGGTGAAAAATGCACTAGTATTGTAACGAACGATGTTAAATACCGCAATAAAAAAAAAAAATAAACGAAAAATTGGATTCAATTGAATTTAAAAAAAATGCCACCAATTAAAGGAGGGGTAAGGGTTTCAGCGTAAAAAAAAGCACTTTTTCTGCGATTTTTTTTCTCAAATATGGATTGAGCAATTTTATTCGAACCTTTTGTACATTATTGTGCATACTTTTGACAATGTTGTGTAATTTTTTCATGCAGAAATATTGAAGCATAAGTCCGTGACAGAGCTGCCCCCGGAACGTCTTGGAAAAAAAAAACAATTTGCGGTGTTCACTGTAACTCGGCCGGAAATTATCTGAAAATGAAAAACCATGAAAATTTAGTCAAATTATAATCAAATCTTCCCCCCAACGTTCTCTGATAATTTTTTTTTTCATTAAAACATTTTTCGCGGCCATCTAAAGTGTGAACTGTTATTCACGAAAAATTCCGTCATTTTGTGGGTGGGAAACACCCTTAATGTAAAAAAAAAAAATTTAACTAAACGTTGGGGGGAGGTATTTTATATGTAGAAAATGTGTACAAAGTTTGAAATGAATCGGTCAAGTAGTTTTTAAATGGCAGTGAACACGGACTTTGAAAAAGTGGTTTTGAGAAAAACGCATCTAAAGTTTACGAAGTAAAAAAGTCCCGCAGCTGTTAGAGGTATAGCGTTAAAGGCCAGGAGATTAATAGGACAATAACTTCACGAATATTGCTTAGATCGGTTTAAAATTTTAACGACATATTCTTGAAATGTTAAACAATAAGATAAGACGAAAAAAAAAATTCGATTTTTCGAAAGTGAAAACCCTTACCCCGCCCTTAAACGAGATGGGATGATTTTTCTTTCAAATCAGTAATATCCTAGTGTCTTCGTGAACAATTGGCGATGTATTTTTTTTTTTTTTTTTTCACTTCCAACGAGAAAAGGTCAGGGGCCTCACTCACCAGTGCGGAGGAGTTCAAGCATTTCTCATATTCGCCCGGATACCAGACATGCAACTCTCGTGGAGGCTAAATTAGCAGTCCAGTGATTCTCAAACGCGTGTCCGAGATGAAATTTTCAACCTTACATAAACGTACTTTTGTTTTGAAAGTCACGAGAAGATGGATTTTTCGAAATAAAATTGAATTTCGTGAAAATTTTTCATCGCACCTTTTTTTTACAAATTAAAAAAAATGGCGATTTTACATTTAGTCAGGATTATTCAACGAAATTATGTTGTAATTCAATATCGTAATTATATCGTAATGTTTATTGAATTAACAATTGCTAAACAAATGATAAAAAAAAAAAAACTGTATTTTTTGTTTTTTTTGTTTTTTCATTGCGCGTGCTTTTATGAGTTAATTGAATATTAAGTAATTGCTAAATTTGATGACGAAACGAGAGTTTGAGATCGGAAATCATGTCAACGCCTTAAGGCAGTAGTCTGGTAACTTAAGCCGATTTTCATGGCTTTTTTGGAGGGCGTTTTTTTGTAGGAAAATAAAAACGAATCGCTTTGGATATTTAGGATGTTTTTATTTATATATTAAAGATGAGAAAAAAAATTTGTTTGAAAAAATTTTATAGTTTATTATTATTATTATTATTGATCGAAGTTGGCAGCCCGGGTCCTAACTTTTGTTCTACCGAACCGATTGCTTTCAAATTTTAACAGGCTACCCTACACACTTATAGTTCTCGTCGGAACTACCGAGTGATTTTTTCACTCCTAACTTTTTATTTTACAACACCTTTGCTAAAATAAAAGAACTTTTTTTTTCCAAAGTCCGCCATTTTGTTATTTATCCATGAAATTTAACTTCAGTAGTTCCGACCAGAACTATAAGTGTGTAGAGTAGCCTGTTAAAATTTGAGAGCAATCGGTTCGGTAGAAAAAAAGTTAGGACCCGGGCTGCCAACTTCGAGGTACCAACTTCGATCAATAATAATAATAATAATTAGCTAGTTAATTTTTCCAAAAAAAATTTTTTTTGTATCTTTAATATGTAAGTAAAAACATCCTAAATATCCAAAACGATTCATTTTTATTTTCCTACAAAAAAAACGCCCTGCAAAAAAGACATTAAAATCGGCTTAAGTTACCAGACTAATACCTTAAACGTACCAATGAATATCGAATCTGATTACGAAATGAATATGGATATGATTACGAAAATAATATAAACAAATTTGAAAAATTATTAATCGTATCTGATATTTCGAAACTTGAGTTTAATTTCCACTCTGATTTAGGTCTTGTAATATGTGAGAACGCCCCGAGGTACATACTTAAAGATTTAATACGAGGTTGTTAACGATGTTTGCGGCAATCTTGATCCATAAAAACGATAAAGTTAAAATTAACGGCGTTGTAAATTATAACATTTTGTTGAAAGGAAATAAAAAGTGCTTTTTATATCTGCACTCGTTAAACCAAACCAACAAATCATCAGGTGCGAAGAAAAAAAAAATCGTAAGTTCCCTTTTTTCCAGTCTTACGATTTCAAGGGATTCTTACCTCGATTCAAACCAAACCAAACCAAACATCGATTTCGTTCGTTCGTTTGAGAGTTGTGGCAGAGTATAAAAACATTTGCACATTTAACCATTTTTTTTTTCTATGAAAAAGTGATTTGTTTAAAAAACTAATTACACATCTATTTAGTATAAATATCAAGCTAATAAAAAATATTTTTTTTTGTTTTTTTTTGTTACACAAAATGGCCGATTACCGCCATTTGCTTTTGGTATCTTTTTCTTCTGAGCCGCTTTGCGGCGTGACATTTGGCATTCGCATTTTTTGACCTAGAACAAAAAATAATAATTCTCGTTAATCCACATCAGAATACTCAGAGAAGTACGTACGGAATTTGAAAAATATTGTTTTAGGTCAAATATTGTAGGAATTTGAACTTAAAAGGTTACAAAACGGCTCATAAAATGAAAAGTTTTTGATTAATCATGAATTCCGTACTTACTTCACTAGGTATTCTGATGTAGATTAACGAGAATTTTTATTTTTTGTTCTAGGTCAAAAATTGTGGATGCCAAATGTCACGCAGCGCCTCAAAACAAGACACCAAAAGCAAATGGCAGTAGTCGGCCATTTTGTGTAACATAAAAAATATTTTTTTGTTAAAAAGTGTTAAATTTTGTTTTTTTTGGCAATAACTCGGCTCTCCGTTGAGATACGGAAATTGCGACGAGATACTTTTTTGTTGCTTTTTTTGTGCTCTACAATTTAGGTCATATACATTTTTCACCTACCGTTCATCGTTGTTGAGATATCGAACGAGAAAGTAAAAAAAAATCAGGTAGTGAAACTTGTTTTTGGCTGTACGCATTTATATACACACATGTATATAAATCCGTCGGGCGAGCATGGACAACGTGCGAATCACCGCACAAAGAGGAGACGGCAAGAATAAGGCGCGACTGTGAAACATGAAAAAATATATATATATATATTTTCATATGTTTGCTTTTTTACTAACTTACTTATTTCTTAGATACTTTTTCACGTAAATTTGACAAAAAACTGTAAAATTATATTTAACAATCTTTAAAAATATTTTGGTGGTTTTTGTAGAAAAAAAAAATATTTTCACTTTCTCGTTCGATATCTCAACAACGATGAACGGTAGGTGAAAAATGTATATGACCTAAATTGTAGAGCGTAAAAGAAGCAACAAAAAAGTATCCCATCGCAATTTTCGTATCACGACGGAGAGCCGAGTTATAGCAAAAAAAGAAAATTTAACACTTTTTTGAAGATGGCGGAGAACGCACATAGGAAATCTTGGTCGACAATTTGAAGTTAAGCTTTTCTAAGCCCCCCCCCCACGCACAATATCCAAAAATCAGCTTTCTCGGTTCACGTGCATTTCCAAATGTATATAATGACTGGACTATAGGATTGAGAGCCTCTCTGGTTTACCGTTAGATCAGCGATATATTGCGGGTAAGGAAGGAAACTGTTTGAGACGGAAGAAATACAGCAAGGTCACTCGAGTGCAACCTCAGGCCAGAAACCCTTTACACGTTCAGTCCTCGTTGAGAGTTCAAGCCCGTGTGTTCGGTAAACATTATAGCCGCGCTTATGCGTACCCGACAAAAGCGATTACCTTGTTTCAGTTCAAACAGTACTTGGCAGTAATTTTTTTTTCTTTTTTCTTTCGTCGTTTTTCTCTTGAATGCATAAATCGAGGATTATCCACCTTCACTCTCGTTCGTGCGAAAACGAAAATTGGAACAATTTATGGAATTATCGAGAGTGTAGCGAAAATTTAAGTCTTGTGAGGGTTCAATTTTTTTTTTTGTGTTTACATTAGTTGATGCATGGTACACGAATCGTTGGGGAAGAAGAGAAATATTGTGAAGCTATGGAGAAAAATTGTCATTTTTGCGTAAAGCTATTTATCAAATTTATTGTATTTACTAAATTATTTACGGAAAATTTGAATAATAATCGTTATAATTCGTCGGAGGAATGAGAGGAAAATAACGACGCGTTTTTAATACATTTTTAAGCGCGCCGAATTATAATATTTGTTACATTTATTAAATTAATATTATAAATAATTAAAATTATTCAATTTATTATAAATATAAATTATTAAATAATTATGAAAAATTTGAATAATAATTGTTATAATTCGTCGACGGAATGAGAGGAAAATAACGACGCGTTTTTAATAAATTTTTAATCGCGCCGAATTATAATATTTGTTACATTTATTAAATTAATATTATAAATTATTGAATTATTAAATTTATCAAATTAATATTATAAATTATTAAATCATTATGAAAAATTTGAATAATAACCGTTATAACTCATCGACGGAATGAGAGGAAAATAACGACGCGAAATTTGTAATCACACCGAATTATAATATTTGTTACAATTATTAAATTAATATTATAAATAATTAAATAATTAAATAATTAAATAATTAAATAATTAAATAACTAAATAACTAAATAATTAAATAATTAAATAATTAAATAATTAAATAATTAAATAATTAAATAATTAAATAATTAAATAATTAAATAATTAAATAATTAAATAATTAAATAATTAAATAATTAAATAATTAAATAATTAAATAATTAAATAATTAAATAATTAAATAATTAAATTCATCAAATGAATATTATAAATAATTAAATTATTACGGAAAGTTGGAATAATAATCGTTATAAATCGTCGAGGGAATGAAAGGAAAATAATAACGCGTTTTTAATGAATTTTTAAGCACGCCGAATTATAATATTTATTACATTTATTAAATTGATATAATAAATAATTCAATAATTGAATTAATAAATTTAATATTATAAATAATTAAATTAATAAATTTAATATTATAAATAATTAAATTAATAAATTTAATATTATAAATAATTAAATTATTAAATTTATCAAATGAATATTATAAATTATTGAATTATTACGAAAAGTTTGAATAATAATCGTTATAATTCGTCGACGGAATAAAAGGAAAATAACGACGCGTTTTTAATAAATTTATAATCACGCCGAATTATAATATTTATTACATTTATTAAATTAATATTATAAATAATTAAATTTATCATAAATAATTAAATTTATTATAAATAATTAAATCTATTATAAATAATTAAATTTATTATAAATATCACAAATAACGAAATTATTAAATGTATTAAATTAATATTATAAATGAAAAATTTTGTGAAGAAACAAATATTTACAAAGTTGAATAATTAAAAATTAGAAAAATGAATTTAATTTATATAATTTCTGACGAAGAATTAAATCAATTATCATGGCAAAATGCCGCGAAAGAAATGAAAGTTCGTGAAGAAAAAAAATATTTCAATTAATTCATTAATTAGGGCAATTTAATTCGTTTCGCCATCTTCTTCCCCCCCCCCCCCCCCCCGTCCCTGAATTAATATAATTGCCCACCTGTTTGTTCCAATTTAAAAAAAACAAACAAAGCTTGCAACAGCATTTTTCTACGATCTCGTTTTATTTAAAAGATAAGTCACGTATTAAACGTTTTTTTTTATCAGCAATTAATTTAATTTTCTAAATTTGTTGTTTTTTTTTTCAATTAATTGCAGAGGATGTTGAGAGTATGACCGGTGAGATTGAGAATGGAGATCTAGCAGTTCGAGACGTTGCGGACCTTCTTCAGCCACAGTACGCGATTATCACTGGTGAGACAATGTTTTGTTGTTTATTTTTTTTTTTTTACCTAAGAGCACTTCTTAAAAAATAATTTTACAACGGATTATTCAACGAGAATAGCTTCGACGAATTCGGGACTCCGTCATTGAATGCCCGCAACGTGACTGCTCGCAAGGAACATCAGAATTTATAAAGAAACCGAAGGAATTCCGTTAAAACCGGTTTTCGGCTCGGGACCCGAAAAGGAATCCCGATAATTGCCGGGCGAGATGTTCGTTACGCACATGGCCCGATTATTTCGGGCACTCGTTTGTAAATTACGAGGCCACCCAATATCGCGTCACGTACGGGCGTCAATGATGAGGAACAAAAAAAAAGGAAGAAACGAAAGAATAACAAGGATTTTTTGGGTCAATTGGCAATTTTATAATTCGAAAATTATAGCCTTCGGCTGATTTACGAGATCTCGATGAATCCCATTGGCATCGATAGTAGATTGTATTTTTTTTTTCTTACCTTTTTTTTTACAATACATATCGTTCGTTTTTTATTTTTACGAATTGAACTTTAGTTTGATTATTTGATAATTGATAATTGGCTATTTTACGTTTTTCAATTTATTCGCTAATTTTAGACGGTTAAATCCGAGAAGATTGTCCAATAATAACATTTTCCCGATAATGGCAATTTTCACAAAATTGGCGAAACGATTTTTGTAACGGTAAAACTAGTTCAAGGGATTACCGACTGTGGCGCGGTCGTTAGGTGCTGTCATCTCCGCGGCACGCAGCAGAACTCTCTTCAACGTCGATCTGAAAAAAAATACCGAGTGTTTTCGTTAATAATATGATATTTTGAAGAGAAGTACATAGGGATTTGGAAAAATATTCTTTCAAAAAAAATAGGCACGCCTTTGAAATTAGCTTTAATTTCAAAGGCGTGGCTATTTTTTTTAAAACAATATTTTTCCAAATCCCTATGTAGTTCTCTTCAAAATATCATATTATTAACGAAAACACTCGGTATTTTTTTTCAGATCGACGTTGAAGAGAGTTCTGCTGCGTGCCGCTGAGATGACAGCACCTGACGCGAGAGCTTCCCAAGCGCCACCATGCGGCGTGAAAAATGTGAGAAAATGTTTTTTGATACATTAATAAACAAGGAACAAGACCCAACAAAATTTTTCGAATATCTCTTTTTTTACCACAAAAAAAAATTCTTGAAAAATGTGAAAAAAATCAGGGGGTCACAGTGGTGTTCTCCCTCAAGTTCGATTGTTTGATAATTGATAATTAGCTATTTCACGTGTTTCAATTTATTCATCGATAATTTTAGGTGGTAAAACACGAGAAGGCTGTCCGATAATAACATTTCCCGACAATGGAAATTTTCACAATGTCAACGACTTGGATTATCAACGTCTTATGCTCTATCTCACCTCTGTGCCAACGTGAGTAACGTAGTTTTTTTTTTTTTTTTTTTACTCAGCCAAGTAAGATAGAATTAAATGTTTTTAATTCGTGAAATTTTTGATTTATTTTTCAGCTTGCAAGAAGCTGACCTGGGATTCCATTTGATAATTGATCGAAGAACTGACAAGTGGAATTCCGTTAAAACCGTTCTCCTAAAAATATCCGTAAGTGAAATTTTCAATTTTATCTCGTGTAAACTTTTCGCGAATCACATTTTCCCACCGATTGCCGAACCGTCATCAATTAAGGGAGGGGTAAGGGTTTCAGCGTTAAAAAGAAAACACTTTTTTTGCGATTTTTTTTCTCAAATATGGATCGAGCAATTTTATTCGAACCTTTTGTACATTATTGAGCATACTTTTGACAATGTTTTGTAATTTTTTCATGCAGAAATATTGAAGCATAAGCCCGTGACAGAGCTTCCCCCCGGAACGTCTTGGAAAAAAAAAACAATTTGCGGTGTTCACTATAACTCGGCCGGAAATTATCTGAAAATGAAAAACCATGAAAATTTAGTGAAATTATAATCAAATCTTCCCCCCAACGTTCTCTGATAACTTTTTTTTTCATTTATACATTTTTCGCGGCCATCTAAAGTGTGAACTGTTATTTTCCACGAAAATTTTCGCCATTTTGTGGGTGGGAAACACCCTTAATGTAGAAAAAAAAAAAATTTAACTCAACGTTGGGGGGAGGTATTTTATGTGTAGAAAATGTGTACAAAGTTTGTAATGAATCGGTCAAGTAGTTTTTAAATGGCAGTGAACACGGACTTTGAAAAAGTAGTTTCGAGAAAAACGCGTCTGAAGTTTGTGAAGTAAAAAAGTGAAGAAAAAAATGTTTTCCAAGACGTTTTGGGGGAAGCTCTGTTACGGGCTTATGCTTCAATATTTCTGCATGAAAAAATTACACAACATTGTCAAAAGTATGCTCAATAATGTACAAAAGGTTCGAATAAAATTGCTCAATCCATATTTGAGAAAAAAAATCGCAAAAAGAGTGTTTTTTTTTACACTTAAACCCTTACCCCTCCCTTAATAAGACAATAACTTCTAGAATATCGCTTAGATCGGTTTAAAATTTTAAGGACATATTCTTGAAATGTTAAACAATAAGACAAAAAAAAATTCGATTTTCCGAAAGTGAAAACCCTTACCCCGCCCTTAAAAAAAAAAAAAACGCCAAGAATCAGGCACCATTTTTAATGTTTTTCTGAAAAACGTTACAGGCATTTTTTCCCGGATTAGTTCACGTGGCTTACGTCCTACGTCCGGCTGGTTTTCTGCAAAAAGCCATTTCGGAAGTGTCGAACAAGCTGTTCCGCGAGGATTTTAAATTTCGCGTAATAGTATTGGCGAACGTCGCCGAACTCTACGATTTCATAGACAAGGATCAGCTGACCGAGCAACTCGGTGGCGATTTACCTTATTGTCATCCAACGTGGATACAAAATCGAATTGTAAGTTTAACTGTAGAAAAAAATGTTTAACTATAAATAGAAAAAGAATAGCAGTATTGGCCGCGATAAGTAATGGGTTGGGTGACTGTTTAGCCGCGCACTGGCTTGCGCGCCGATTACCGAAAGGGAGACAGTTTTTCTAAGTATCCGACGAGCGATAGAACTGAATCTCGGTAAAAATAAAATAACCGTCTGTTTCGGTACGGGTTTTCCGCAATTTCTTGGTGCCCACGGCGAATGCGTTACGGTGTGCCTTAAAAGCAGCTGCGGACGCTACGGAAGTTAGGTCAGCATTACGGCGATTTTATTTTTTTCGACTATTTTTTTTTCCATCCCCACCCGAAATTTTGTTGGATATGTCGAAAAAGAAATTGCCTGAAAGTCACAGCCCTTAATATTAATTCTCAGTACTTTCCCAAAGCGTGAGAAGATTTTCCATCTAAAATACACGTAAATCGAATTTTTTTTTTTTTCTTCAAATTTCTATAACTCAGCCGCATTTTATGCTGTCATGTTGTTCTTGGTTTCGATTTACTCGGAATAAAACAATCTGAAAAAGTGCCTTTTGCGGCGAAAGTGTAAATTGTACGGGTGAGTTGGTACGGGTCACTGGAGTTGATTTTTACCCAAAAGTCTCGTTTTTTTTTGCCTGTTATCTCCGAAACAATTGACTTTACGAAAAAAATGTAAATGAAAACATTGTTGGAAATTTAATTTCCTACAAAAAAGGTCCTGTCGACCCAATTGCTTAGATCAATATTTCTTGAGATATTGAACTTTAACTTATGAGTTGTATAAAATTTATAAAATATGAAATATTAAATAATTAAAAAAATTAAAAATACAAAAAGTTCAATATCTCAGGAAATATTAAATAATAATTTAATAATTAAAGGAATAAATTACATTATTAAGTATTGTTTAACATTAAAAATTTGACTTTCATAAAAATTTGTCCTTTCTCGTCCAACAGAGCTTAGAGAAATTCTCCTCCATGACACAGGACGTATCGTTGGCGTTGGATTCGTTCACGAGACGGCTGGCCGAGGTCGAATTTCCGAACAGTGCAATTGCAACGACAACGCTGCTGAGTCAGCAGCAGGCCGAGTACAATGAATTGAAAGAGGAGATTTTGAGTGCCGCGAGACACGGTGAGGCGCTACTCGACAGTGTACGACAATTAACCGGCAAAGGAACTGCCGATCGGCTAGGAAACGTTGCGGCTGTCGAGAGGTTAGCGAATATATATCTTCGAATGTGAAAACATTTCTTTTCGTCATCAAAAGACGTTCGAGTTATTAAGAGTTTAGTTTTTCCTCTTCTTTCGCGCGAAGATTGCTGAAACGATTTTTGTAACGGTAAAACTACGGCTGCGTTCCTTAATTCAACTTTTCATCGTTTTCCATCGTCGTGTTTCTCTTTAAGGACTCACATACAAATTTAAACAATTATTATAAAGGTTATATGGTAAAAAAAATTAAATTGTCGATTTCACATTTTTTTATTAACATTTCAATTATAAGAAAAAAAATTTGTTTAATAATTTATAAAAAATTGTCGAACCAAACAATTAAAAAATCTCTCGTCAGACTATAGAGAAAATAATTATTAAAATTAAAAAAAAATGTTAAAAAATATTAAAAATTGACTGAGTTATCGCGCTGTCTAAAAATATAGTTTCGAGAAAAACGCGTTTAAAGTTAGCCAGGTAATCGTCCCAACCCGATGTCCGGGCACATTTACTGCTATAACTTTGTAACGCAGTGGAATTCTCTTAAGGTAGTAGTCTGGTAACTTAAGCCGATTTTCATGTCTTTTTCGGAGGGCGTTTTTTTGTAGGAAAATATAAATGAATCGTTTTGGATATTTAGGATGTTTTTATTTACATATTAAAGATACAAAAAAAAATTAGTTTGAAAAATTTTTATAGTTTATTATTATTATTATTGATCGAAGTTGGCACCTCGAAAAAAAAGCGGGTGGGTGGCCCCGGTGATTTTGGCTCTTGATGTTATCGGAAATCGAAAATTCTTGATAATTCTTAATCTATGAACATGTCATTCTGGTCAAAACTACTGAAGTTAAATTTCATGGATAAATAACAAAATGGCGGACTTTGGAAAAAAAATTGTTTTTTTCTAAAATCCGCCATTTTGTTATTTATCCATGAAATTTAACTAAATGGATAAATAACAAAAACAAATAAATAAAAAAATTGATAAATAACAAAATGGCGGACTTTGGAAAAAAAAGTTTTTTTTTCTAAAGTCCGCCATTTTGTTATTTATCCATGAAATTTAACTAAATGGATAAATAACAAAAACAAATAAATAAAAAAAGTGGATAAATAACAAAATGGCGGACTTTGGAAAAAAAAGTTTTTTTTTCTAAATTCCGCCATTTTGTTATTTATCCATGAAATTTAACTAAATGGATAAATAACAAAAACAAATAAATAAAAAAATGGATAAATAACAAAAAGGCGGACTTTGGAAAAAAAAATTTGTTTTTCTAAATTCCGCCATTTTGTTATTTATCCATGAAATTTAACTAAATGGATAAATAACAAAAACAAATGAATAAAAAAAATGGATAAATAACAAAATGGCGGACTTTGGAAAAAAAACTTTTTTTTTCTAAAGTCCGCCATTTTGTTATTTATCCATGAAATTTAACTAAACGGATAAATAACAAAAACAAATAAATAAAAAAATGGATAAATAACAAAATGGCGGACTTTGGAAAAAAAAGTTTTTTTTTCTAAAGTCCGCCATTTTGTTATTTATCCATGAAATTTAACTAAATGGATAAATAACGAAAACAAATAAATAAAAAAAATGGATAAATAAATGGATAAATAACAAAATGGCGGACTTTGGAAAAAAAAGTTTTTTTTATAAATTCCGCCATTTTGTTATTTATCCATGAAATTTAACTAAATGGATAAATAACAAAAACGAATAAATAAAAAAAATGGATAAATAACAAAATAGCGGACTTTGGAAAATTTTTTTTTTTTTTTCCAAAGTCCGCCATTTTGTTATTTATCCATGAAATTTAACTTCAGTAGTTCCGACCAGAATGACATGTCTATAGATTAAGAATTATCAAGAATTTTTGATTTCAGATAACATCAAGAGCCAAAATCACCGGGGCCACCAACGCGCTATTTTTTCGAGGTGCCAACTTCGATCAATAATAATAATAATAATAAACTATTAAATTTTTTCAAAAAATTTTTTTTTTGTATCTTTAATATGTAAATAAAAACATCCTAAATATCCAAAACGATTCATTTTTATTTTCCTACAAAAAAACGCCATCCAAAAAAGACATGAAAATCGGCTTAAGTTACCAGACTACTACCTTAAAAGTTTTTTTTTTTTTTCATTCTTAAAAGTATAAAGAATAAAAATCTGTAAAAAAATCGGGTTTTTGGAAATTTCGAGGTATGTGAGCCCTTAAGGAACACAGCCTATTTCAACGAATCACCGATTGTGGCGCGGTAGTCTTAGGTATCATGGCCGTTTGTGAATTCAATTTTTGAAATTAACTGACGGAATTCCCGAAAGTTTTACACAAAGTATAATAATTTTTTCCTGACGTAATAAGGATTTTGGGACATGTGAACCGGAAGTCATTTAATATTTCTCAAGACTGTCAAAAATAAAAATACAAGCGTGTTACATCAGCAATTTTAAAGATTGTATTCCTAAAGATTGACTATGCCGTAAAAAAAATCCGAATCTCGGTGGAAAAATTTGAAATAGATTCACCGTTTTTGTTTTTGAGATGTTCAATTTTGATGTTGACTTATTTAACATTGGGTGACGCTAATTATCGAAAATTCTTTTTAACGCGACAATGTAAAATGGCGATTGTTCAGGCTTATTGCAAAATGTTTTCGATTTTCATGAAAATTCGCACCCGAGGGTATTTCAGGTTGTAAATTTCGAATTCTGTTCTGAGAATAGCGTTTTTAAATACAGAAAATTATGAGAAATCAATCTCACAGTACATTGTTTTTTTTTTCTTGTTTGCTTCAGACTGTTAGTTCAGCTCGAGGAAACCGAACGTACCTTCGATCTGTTCTGGTCTCATCACAGTTCGCGGCTCAGGCATTGCCTCGCACTTCGACAGTTCGAGCAGGATTTTCGTGAATTGCAAACGAGCTTGGATCATCATTTGAAAACGGTCGAGGACATGACGGAAGTCGGCGAGACTCAAGTTCGAGTTGATCAATTGTTACGTGACACTTCGGCCTTCCAAAGAATATGCAGAGTACGTAAGAAAACCGAAAGTAAAACGGAAGAAAAAAAAAATTGTTCACCATGTTTCAATCACAATGACACTTGTACACACTTTTTCACGACAATCGAGTTACGTACCTGATGCGCACTTGCGGTACCGAAAATGAATGAAAGTTTCCGACGACGATAATTTCTTAAAATTTTGTTGAAGAATTCCACATTTAAAAATTCATTAATTCGTAGGAAATGTTAAAAAAAAAAAATGGGAATTCCAAAGAAAAATCTTACGTATCGAATTACGTGTATACTGATAATTCGAAAGGTTTCATTATTTTTTTAGAATAATCACTGAACGAAAAAACAGGACTTGAAAAAAAACACGAAAGAATCAAAATCAGTTTTTCACTTTTACCTCTCGATATTCTTCGCTATAAATATTACCGAATGTTTCGATGATATTGGGAAAGAAAATTACGACGTCGGGTACCAATATGGCGTCGAATCGTAGGGTCCTTTTGGTCGATTTGCCCTTACCCGTTTATGTGCGCCTGCGGATTTGTTGTCAAAAACAAACCGTGTATAAAAGTTCGCCAAAACATTACAAATACTGCTTTTTTTCGTATTCTTAATGTCTCACACGTAAAATGACATTAAATAAAACTTTATTCAACGTCATATTGCATACTCAACACCGTGAACGCGGTAAAAACGTTGTTTTTTCAAGATTCAACAAAGGCGTTAAAAACACTTTTTTTTTCTGCTCTAAAAAATGGAAAATTAAGAGATATGGCCACGGTAGCGGGTACAAAGTCATGTGGATATTCAGCAATTTTTTTTTCAATGAAAAAGTGATTTATTTTCAAAACTAATTACACATCTATTTATTATAAATATCAAGCTAATAAAAAATATTTTTTTTGTTATACAAAATGGCCGAGTACTGCTATTTGCTTGTGGT
This sequence comes from Oxytorus armatus, assembly GCA_958009045.1. Lineage (NCBI taxonomy): Eukaryota > Metazoa > Arthropoda > Insecta > Hymenoptera > Ichneumonidae > Oxytorus > Oxytorus armatus. The sequence goes on along the minus strand of OY253748.1, from coordinate 1,047,301 downwards.
ATCTTTGTTTTTTGAGGCGCTCCGCGGCGTGACGTTTGGCATCCACAATTTTTGACCTGGAACAAAAGAAAAAAAATTCTCGTTAATCTACATCAGAATACCTAGAGAAGTACGTACGGAATTTGAAAAATATTGTTTTATTCGAAAATTGTGGGCATTTGAAATTTAAAAGGTGAATTTCCAGTGAAAAATTTCGTATAAAACTGCTGATAAAATGGAAAGTTTTTAATTAATCAGAAATTCCGTGCGTAGTTCTCTGCGAAATGCAACGAGAAACATAATTTACAAATTTTAAGTCAATCGGATAAAAATTGTCGAAGTTATTTGTCACGCGACGCGCTCGGGTGCTCTATGGCCGTGCCAGAGGCAGGCTTGCGTTACCCGCTTAAGGGGGGAAATAGAGTTCGGACAGCGTTTTCTCAATGATTTTCATGAATTTTTTTATAGTATAAAAAATGAATATAATTTATTGAAACTTTGAGAATATTTTATACATATATTTAAGTAGATACTATAAAATTATTGAAGAATTTCCTTGAAAAACACCGAAGATATTGGCGACCCCATATTGCACGTCACAGACTCAGCATTTTGCGTACATTCTGGAAGCCACAATTTTCATCTGAAATCAAACGAGGTTGGAATTTACTTTTATCATATGTCTCTCTTCTATATGAACCTAAATGCTGTCAAAAAAATAGAAAATTGAATTTTTTACAGGGGTTAAAACAAAAAAGCATGATTTTTTGCCATTTTTTACAACTGTATTTGCGAAAAAAAAATTATTTTAAATAATGATAATATTCCGATTTTAGGTTCATATAGAGCGCAATACTATGAAGAAAGTAACTGCCAATTTTCAAAATGATTGTTTGAAAACTTTTCGAACTAGCGCGTACGCAAGTTAAAAAAAAGTCTATTTCAGAAAAACGCGTTTGAAAAAATAGTACCAAGAAAAACAAAGTCAAGGCAGTCATAAATTTTCTTCAGTGTTTTTCGAGGAAATTCTTCAAAAATTTTATAGTATATACTTAAATATATGTATAAAATATTCTCAAAGTTTCAATAAATTATATTCATTTTTTATACGATAAAAAAATTCATGAAAATCATTGAGAAAACGCTGTCCTAGCCCTGTTTCCCCACTTAATGGCTTATTACAATAGAACGAGTCGGAATTTTCATTTAAAATTTTTCGAACATATTTCTCAATAGTTTTACTAATTTATAAAATAAAAAAAATCGATTTTTTGAACCGTCTAACCCTATTTCTCCCCTTAAGGGGAGAAATAGGATTAGGACAGCGTTTTCTCAATGATTTTCATGAATTTTTTTATAGTATAAAAAATGAATATAATTTATTGAAACTTTGATAATATTTTATACATATATTTAAGTATATACTATAAAATTTTAGAAGAATTATCTTGAAAAACACCGGGGATATTAGCGACCCCATATCGCAGGTCACAATCAGACTCAGCATTTTGCGTACATTCTGGAAGCCGCAATTTTCATCTGAAATCAAACGAGCTTGGAATTTACTTTTATCATATGTCTCTCTTCTATATGAACCTAAATGCTATCAAAAAAAAAGAAAATTGAATTTTTTACAGGGGTCAAAACAAAAAAGCATGATTTTTTGCCATTTTTTACCACTTTATTTGCAAAAAACAATTATTTTAAATAATGATAAAATTCCGATTTTAGGTTCATATAGAGCGCAATACTATGAAGAAAGTAACTGCCGATTTTGAAAACGATTGGTTGAAAACTTTTCGAACTAGCGTGTACGCAAGTTCAAAAAAGGCGATTTAATAAAAATAAAAAGTTGATTTTAAAAAATAAAAAAAAAATCGATTTTTTGAACCGTCTAACTCTATTTCCCCGCTTAAAGTCGGTGAAAAACAAATTTTCTCGCTATAAATCGAATAGTAACTTTTTTTTATGACGATAAAGCATCGTTTAATCAAAAACAAAAAACATCGATTTTTTTGAAAATTCTACTGTGGCCAAACCCCTTAATGTTTTTCAACGTGAAGTAAGAGAAAATCTGATTTTGATACTTAAATTTCGCGAGCAGTAACATACACAATGCACATAAAATGCACAAATGTTACTTTGCACCGCTTTTCCACATTTTTTTGTCGATAGTCCTATTTGTTGCATACCATGTGGATTTGGGTCTTGGTAAGCAGTGAAATCAACAAACAAAAATTTAATTAAAAATATCCATTATATATATTATGTGATAGAAGTAAATGAAATTTTTTCAAACATCTATATAAATATCTAATATTGTTCTATGCTGATTTAATTGAGCTGAAAAAAAAAACTTTATATACTTTGTTTATTTTTTTTCAGTATTAATGAAAAAAAAAAAAATCATATATTTTACGAATATCAGCCGATTGCTTCGTACGAATTGTAACGATTTAAATCTCTATTTGCCTAGATTAATTGCAACCCCAAAAAAAAGTTCATCTTTTAATCGCATCTCAATACATTAAAAAAAAATAATAATTTTTTACAATACGTTAATTTTGATTAGGCCTTTGTTTTTCCTCATTGTCGTGGTAGCGTAACGTGAATAGGGATTTAATTCGCATTGAGAGCATGTGTTATAATTTTTCAGGGCGAACTGATTTTACATGCACCATGCACTGCACGAATTATATAGCTCATTTGTGTGTGTACATAGCCTATTATATTTTATACGACGAACGTTGTCTACAAAAGAGAAAAAAAAAAGTTCGGTTGCCGAATTACGTTTTTTTTATATTTCTTCTTTATATTCTTTCTACGATATAACGCCGCGGGTTCAATGATTACTGCAAATTCATAGAATACGTTTGATTAAAAAAAAAATCGTAAATCGTTGTAGCAAAAAGAAAAATGGTCGGTATAATGATTTTGGGGGTTTTTTTTAGGGAGACATCGATCGCGCCGAAGAGGTCATTTCCGCTGGACAACAATTGTTATCGGGACGTCATCAGTGTCCTACCGAGGTGGTCGAGCCAAAATGTGCGGAATTGCAAAGGGTTTGCACCATTCTAAGTCAGAGATTGGAAAGACGATTGCACACTTTAACGAAGTGTCGAGAACTCATGGAACGAATTGACAAGGTATTTTATACCAATAATTTATTGAAAAACTTAAAAAAAAGAAACAATCGAAAATAAACAGTTAATTGAGGTAGTAGTCTGGTAACTTAAGCCGATTTTCATGTCTTTTTTGGAGGGCGTTTTTTTTGTAGGAAAATAAAAATGAATCGTTTTGGATATTTAGCATGTTTTTATTTACATATTAAAGATACAAAAAAAAATTTTTTTGAAAAAATTTAATAGTTTATTATTATTATTATTATTGATCGAAGTTGGCACCTCGAAAAAAAAAGCGCGTGGGTGGCCCCGGTGATTTTGGCTCTCGATGTTATCTGAAATAAAAAATTCTTGATAATTCTTAATCTATAGACATGTCATTCTGGTCGGAACTACTGAAGTTAAATTTCATGGATAAATAACAAAATGGCGGACTTTGAAAAAAATAAGTTTTTTTTTCAAAGTCCGCCAACATTTTTTGGGCGGATGTTTTTCAACATCAACAGCCAAAATCATCGGGGTCACCCACGCGCTTTTTTTCGAGGTGCCAACTTCGATCAATAATAATAATAACAATAAACTATGACATTTTTTCAAAAAATTTTTTTTTTGTATCTTTAATATGTAAATAAAAACATGCTAAATATCCAAAACGATTAATTTTTATTTTCCTACAAAAAAAAACGCCCTCCAAAAAAGACATGAAAATCGGCTCAAGTTACCAGACTACTGCCTTAAGGGAGGGGTAAGGGTTTCAGCGTAAAAAAGATCACTTTTTTTGCGATTTTTTTTCTCAAATATGGATCGAGCAATTTTATTCGAACCTTTTGTACATTATTGAGCATACTTTTGACAATGTTGTGTAATTTTTTCATGCAGAAATATTGAAGCATAAGCCCGTGACAGAGCTTCCCCCAGAACGTCATGGAAAAAAAACAATTTGCGGTGTTCACTATAACTCGGCCGGAAATTATCTGAAAATGAAAAACCATGAAAATTTAGTCAAATTATAATCAAATCTTCCCCCCAACGTTCTCTGATAATTTTTTTTTTCATTTAAAAATTTTTGGCATCCATCCAAAGTGCAAACTGTTATTTTCCACGAAAAATTCCGCCATTTTGTGGGTGGGAAACACCCTAAATGTAAAAAAAAAAATTTAACTAAACGTTGGGGGGAGGTATTTTATATGTAGAAAATGTGTACAAAGTTTGAAATGAATCGGTCAAGTAGTTTTTAAATGGCAGTGAACACGGACTTCGAAAAAGTAGTTTTGAGAAAAACGCGTCTAAAGTGCACTGCTAGCCCGACCGCCCGCAGCTGTTGGAGGTATAGCGTTAAAGGCCAGGAGATTAATAAGACAATAACTTCGAGAATATTGCTTAGATCGGTTTAAAATTTTAAGGACATATTCCTGAAATGTTAAACAATAAGATAAGACAAAAAAAAATCGATTTTTCGAAAGTGAAAACCCTTACCCCGCCCTTAATAACAACAAGGAATTTCGTATGTAAGGTTTGTTATTTGAATAAAAATAATGACGAATTGAATGTTTCGCAGGCGAACACGTGGTGTACACGGGGCATCGAATTGCTCGCTGCGCAAAATAGTTCCACACCGCCTGATCAATCGCTCCAGGAGCTTCAACATTTGATCGAAGCGGCCGAAGAATTTCATAATCCGCGATGCATCTTTCAAGATTCGATAATGCCAGAGACGAAGGCTCTCGTGACTCAGGTGAACGATGTTTTGACAACTTTGCTTTCTTTTTTTTTTCTCACTAAGAAACTTATTTGCCGATTCGACGAGAAAAGATCAATTGACAGTTCTGCCGAAAGATCATTTTCGTACGAATGAGGTTACATCGAGAAATTATATTTTCACACTGCCAATTTCGTCTATTTTTTTTTTCTTGTCCTCGAACGCTTGTTTCTAGGTTTTACAAAGAATCGAGGATGTGTCGTTGATGTGCGACAAGAGGATAATCGCGTTGAAGCAACAATTGATAAAACCAACAAGACCGATTCAGACTGTTACACCAGAACCTGCAAAGCCTATGCCAATCCCACCGTCGCAGACCGTCAAACCCGGAAGGATTCTAAGAAAAGCTAATACCATGCCAAAGGTAATGTGTGCGAGTAATTAAAAAAAAAAAGCTGCAAGTTCAAACTTTTGCGCAATGCTCAAAACTTCCTCCGCAGGGAACTAAATCTTTTACCATTTTGTTTTCTTCACAGATGAAGCTCTCGGCATTGTGTGAAATTTCGAGATTTGTCAATTTAAACTTGCAACATTTTCCCTGCGCGTATCGTCAGTCCCGGATTTATCGAAAAAAATGTAAACTTTCACGAAGTCGGGCATCAGTCTTAACGGGATGTATCAGTCGCAAGAAAATTTCGACGCGGCCCTCCTCGTCGCGGTAGTGCAGGCCACGTAGTATTTCACTACGAGCCGCTGCTAACTACCGCTAGATGTCACAGCGCGCGTCTTCTATGAAGTTTCGATGCTCCGCGTGACGGAGCATTGAAGTCAAATAGCAGACGGTCGCTGTGATTGCACATCTTATTCAACATATGGCTGTGTATACACATATGAAGCCAGTGGCTCTCGCCGCTACTCGGTAGCGCTTGGACATACCATAGCGTATGCAGTTCGTATCAGCTGTTCCTACCATGCAGCAGGGTAATTAATTTCTCGCTGTATGTTAGCGCGGTCAAAGTAAATAATAATAATAATTATTATCGACGTGCATCGACGGGTGGTTCGACAAGCGTGAAACTTTCGAGCAACGAAGATTGCGGCGATTAGCGCCGCTACTCGGAATACTGGCGCACTAAATTTCGAGTAAAACAGGCAGAAGTCGGTATTTTTTTTTGTGCAAAAACGGAAAAACGTTCGTTTTCGATAATTCCTGGATGGAACAAGACGAAACAAAGCGCAAAATATGTGTGTTTTATATTGCCCAGTGGCTAAAGTCAGGATGGAACAATCCGTCGAGTCTAACAATGAAAAATTCAGTTATTTCTCCCATGGTAACCGAAACTGTAGAGTTTTTTTCAAAATTTTCAAATGCCCGAAGTTTAGCCATTGTGTGCCCACCGTTCAGACTTTGTACCAAAAATTTCAACGCGATTGGTTGTATCGTATCGGAGTACGAGTCTTTCGCGTTTTCGAGCCGTTCGAGGAGACTGATACATCCCCGATGACAATATTGAGGAGTTGTATGGTAGAAAGCACAGCTGAATAACCCTCGTTGAAAATGCCTGTAGCCATATTTGCTGCTATTTTGACGATTTTATAGCCGGAATTTACGTGTTTCAGATTTAGGCGCCACACAATCGAATTGAACGATTCGTTCGAATTTTGAGTGTGTCCGCTTAAGCACCGCGTCAATAAATCGTCGTTTGAAAGATCTTCGTAAATTGGACGAATGTGCTTCTCTACATTGTCATTAATTAATCTTGCCGGGTGTTTGAAAGATGCCAGATTATTCGCCGCTTGATTGCGCCATTCGCACCAACTCTCCGCGCCTTCTGGACAATTTTCATGCCGAGGATTTTTATCGGTGAAACAATAATGGTCCAATGTTGCCATAATAGATCTCTTCATACCTTCAACCGAGTTCACATTTCGACGAATTGACAGACCGTAGTAAATCGTCAATTTCTTAATGAGACTCTCCGTTAGCCCCCTTCTTTCCTCCAAGTTTCTCGGTTTTTCTTTTATTCCGTAAACGAGTGCCCATACGCTTTTGCACGTGTCCAACACGCTCATTTTTCGTCACTGTGCACTCGTCCCCGTAAGGATTGCCATTTAAGATTCCAGTAAAAGTTTTGGAGTCGCCATCGCCGATATAATTACAGTACATAAATCCGAATTTCTCGACGGATCTCGAAAACATCTCTGTTATGGAATCTACCTTCATCTTCCCTGCCGAACCTGTATGACTTGAGGAGCACGAGTCTTTATGATTCTCATACCACTCCTCAAATGCATCTTCGTCCAAACTATTTTTATTTATGGCACACGAATGACAATAACCACTTTTTACAATGAGATCGATTACTTTGCCACTGTAGTATCCGATGAGCGTTGTTACACCGTACGAAGAAGTATAACCGCGCTTTTTCCATGATCCATCGCCCGAAACCTTCAAATGATTCGCAGGTCTTCCATGTTCAACGTTTTTTTTCTTTCTCTTCCCTGACGGCTTTTTCGCAGGTACCCTCGAACAGTGTCTTCGACGCTGCGTACAAATGCTCAACGATTTGTTGATAAGTAGATTTTGTAAAACCTGCAGACATATCCATAAGGCCGCAGAATACGTTTGTCCCTTCTCGTCCGATACCAAGAAGCCTCATAACAAAAACAATTCGTCTGTTGATTTCGTAGCCGGTATTTATCAATGGTCCTGACTGGATTTTGCGTTGGCCACACATACACTTGACAACAATTTTAAATCCTAGGCCTCGTTGACCGCTTTCTGCAAACGTTAATTTTTGGTTGGACGATCTGCAAATTGCGATTTCCGAAAGGGCGGGAAACACCGATATGAATTCAATAATGCGGTAGCAGTGCGACGAATGAATAATGACATCATCGCTGCTTGCTGTCTTCAACTTTTGCTCAGTGCGGCTCGCGTGTGAGTCTCCGTCGTCCGATGATACACTGGTAAAACGATTGCCGTGAAATTTTCGCTTTCGCGGTTCCGCAGCACGCTGTCTTGTACGTCGATCACCTTACGGGTAGCTTGACATTTCGATGTGCGCTCGGCAAAATCAAAAATGAAACTGAAAGCTGACGCTACAAATGGCAGTGTAGAAGCCGATGCCGAGAGCTATGGTTTACCGTTATATTGTATACCGTTATCCCAAACGACTACTCAACACAGACCTTCGAGAAACTCCAAATAATATTTCAAAGGACGGTTCGATCTTTTCAGGTATATACGAGTATAGTCAAACGATAGAATACACGAAGGGGCGAAGCGCTTTGGCGCTCGGCTCTGCCCGAGCATTCGCACCTGCTCGACGCTCGGCCACTAAAACCGATCTAGCTTCGAAAATATGTCGAATTGGCCTCTAAAATTTTGAACACATATTCTTGGATAGTTTTGGAATAGATTTAAGACAAAAACGAAAAATTGATTTTTCGAAGCCTGTAAAGCAGACTACTGCCTTAATTGAGGTTTATAATGAAGTTTGCATTGCAACGAAGTGTAATACTTCAAAGTATAGTGTATAACCTGAATTAAGACTGAAATTCGTATTTACCTTTTGCGACTCGGTTTCACCGATTACTCCCGACTCTAGTCTTACTTCATCGGTTTCCACGTTCCCGAGAGAGAACTAGAAATCGTATCTCGTCGTTCGTTTCCCATCTTTATGTGCTCCATTTCATCTTTTGCTTTCTTCATCGTAGATGGAAATGAGTCCGATAGAGGGGGACACCTCGTCACCGGAGAGCGAGCCGCGCGACATCGAGGCGTCACGTTTGAAGCGCGGTCACGTGCTGGCCGAGCTCGTCGAGACCGAGCGGGTTTACGTGGCCGAGCTTGGTTCGATAATAAAGGGTTACAAGATGGAAATAACGAACGAAACGTTGTCGCATCTTTTGCCCTCGTCCCTTATCGGCAAGGCCGAAGTACTTTTCGGCAATCTCGAGGAAATATATTTCTTTCACGGCGAGACTTTTCTACGGGATCTCGAGAATTGTATCTCGAACACGGAACTCGTCGCGCTATGTTTCGTTCAAAGGGTGAGAAGAGAAAATCGATATTTTTTTTTTAAGAAATAAATAAAAATCAAAAATCATCGGGACAGTTTTGACTTATGATCGCAATTTTTCAGCGCGAGGTCTTCTTCAGATTGTACAGCTATTATTGCCAGAACATACCGCGCTCGGAGAGATTGCGCGAGCAGATACAGAGCGAGCCGCAATTTCTCGCCGCTTGTCAACAAAAATTGGGTCACAAATTGCCATTGGCGGCTTATTTGTTAAAACCAGTGCAGCGCATCACCAAGTATCAGTTGTTGCTCAAAGATCTGTTGAAGTACAGCGACGAGCCGACCTGTTGCACGGAATTGCAAGAGGCGTTGGACTGCATGCTCGTTGTTTTGAAATGCGTCAACGACAGTATGCACCAAACTGCGATTACCGGTTTCGGGGTGAGTTGGGCGATTTTTTTTTTTCACGCCGCGTCAGTCACTCGTTGATTATCAATGACCTCGATTCGATTCTTCGATACAATGGAACGAGTAAAAATTGGCTTGAAACTTTATTCAGGCGGTTTTATGTTGAGTCAGCAATTTTGTTACACCGGGCATGAGCTTGATTTTGAAGAAAAAACGAAAAAATTTAAGTTCAAAGTTGAGAGCGTTTGGAGGACCTTGTACCTTGTACGAAAAATATTGATAAGGAAACAAGTTGAAACTCGAGTGCGAACATTGACGCGGAGTCGAGTTCGAGCTTGAGACAGTTTCCGAGGAAAAAAAAAAATTCTGTAACTCGAATGACATTTGAAATTCGTGTGTTTCAGGGCGATCTAGGCGCACAAGGTGAGCTGTTGCTGCAAGGCTCGTTCAGCGTTTGGAGCAGCAGCAAACGAGAACGTCTCTTGAGGCTAAAACCATCGCAGCGTCACATATTTCTCTACGAAAAATCCATGATATTTTGTAAACACAGCAAACCTCAAGCGCACAACAAAGCGACTTATCACTTCAAACGTTATCTCAAAGTACGTGTCTGTCCGCCATTAAAAGTGCACGTACTCCCAGGATTATTCGGAATAGGTATCAAACCCGAAATTTTTCGATACCGGACAATGTCCCGAGAATAATTACTTGGTCTCGAATTCGAAATAGTTTTTAAATTCGTGACGTTGAGGCGGCAGGGTTTCAATCGCCTGAAGTTTTATTACCATGTGCATCAATTCCCACGTACAATCCCCGTCGTGAACGATTCCCATTTGGACAGTTCCCATAGTGTACGATTCCCATCTGTACGATCCCCATAGTGTTCAAATCTCGTCGCGCTACTTCAGTTCTGGAAATTCGTTCGATCGGGCCCGAGATCTGCTTAGTCGGGCGCTTAAGACGGTCGTCTGGTCTAGAGCGAGATTTTTGACGTCATTTCTAACGTTCAATAACGTTTAAACCGTTGAAGTTCCCGTGATAAAAATTTACACGTCCATTTATTGATCCTTGGAGAATACTTGTACGTTAAAAAAAAAAATTATTTAAAATATTTTCATGTAGTTCTTTGCCTCGTTGCAACATGGTGCGCCGAAATCGACGCCCACTCTGAACGATGTTGTATGCATCTGAAAAACAAAAAATATATATATATTCTCAATCTGTATGAGTATTCTGAGCACTGGGTAAAAGGGCTCTGACGCTCGCTCGTGAAAAAGGTCCATTGGACATTACACCAGTGGTGCCGCAATCTAAACGCACGAATTGCAAATTTTCGAAATTTTGCCCCCTTCGGAACTTTTATTTTCGGAATACCGCATCGTCGACGCCGTAATTTTCGGAGTCCGAAAAGTTCGTATACCCGAGAATTATTCTCTTCAATTTCATTACGCTCGCACGTTTCCGACAGTTTCTTCGTTCGATAATATAATTTTCGAAACTTTGCGGATCTCTAAAAATCACCAATTCGGAATGTTTTCAATCAAGTAATACTACTGACCGTTTGATAAATTGCTCTGTCGTCTGTGTAATCTTTCGGAAAAATATTTACTCGACGATATCAAATTCGTATCATTTTTGTTATCGATTCATATCCGTTCGATGTTATTTACAGTCGATTATTCAAACTGTCGTCGGAATGAATCACGTAATTCGTACTATTGAAATTCGGAGTTTTGCACCGTCGAAGCTTTTGCGATTCGAAACTTCGACCCGGCCTCGGGGATTGTACAGAAGGGAATCGTACATGGGAATTGATACACATGGGAATAAAACTTCGGGCGATTGAAACCGTCCCCGTTGAGGCATGTCGATAAGTCGACAAATTACAGCGTTCGATCTTCCTTTGCTGGGAGTTAATGTTGGGAGATCAGTATCGATTTGAAATACAGGTCCTAGTGTATTTTTTATAATTTTAATTTAAGAAGTACTTTGATCAATAATAACCACTAAACACTTAGACTCAGGAAATCGTGCGTAATCGAGAAATTTCAGGCTCGATACCTGTCCCGAATGTTACTCAACGTCGTCAATTCTTCGATAAAACGATTGTTCAAATTTTATTGTTTCGCCTAGATGTCGCAAATCGGTCTCACGGAATCGGTTAAGGGCGACACGAGGAGATTCGAAATTTGGTTACAGGGCAGAGCCGAGGTTCACACGATACAGGCGCCGAGTAACGACGTCAAACAATCGTGGGTTCGACAGATAAAAGGCGTTCTCATGTCGCAATTGGCAGAGCTTAAGGGCAAACAAAACACTGCACTTGGAAAATCGAATCACAAGTACGTCTACACAATTGTATCAATGGTTTCTTTTATGTATCACGAAACTGTCACTCTCAAATAGCCTGGTATATTATTTTACAATATTAGAGTCGTTATAAGGTTTGGGTTTTTTGTTATCAGGTTCGGGTTTTTTGTTCGCGATTGATTCAAAATTCAAGTTTCAAAATCCATGAACTTCATTTCGTATTCAGGTTCAGACTTGAGATTACACTTGAGTTTATCATTCGGTCCTTAATTATATCATTCGTCCTTATATCGGGTTTATTTCTTCGATATTTAATATATCGAAGTTCGTTCTTCGAGTGTCATCAGTTTTTTTCATTAGGACCGGCATCAACAGCCTAAAACCTTCCTAATCTAAAAACTTCATGGTTTTTAGATTAGGTGTATCAATATTGCTGAGTCTAAGTGCGTTGGCGTTGGATGACCACGTGACCAAACGTGGGTGATAATATACCAGGGGTGTTAGTTGAAATTTGCCGGTTTTTTTCGATAAAGAAAACACTTAATTTTCAGAGGAATCTCAACATTTTTTTATTCAAAGTATTGACCATTGGTTTCTACACATTTCGCCCATCTCTCAGGCAAATTATGGATACCATCCCAAAAAAACTTTTTCTCTTTCGAGGTAAACCATTCGACGAGCCATTTTTTCGACTTCTTCAAAATTAGCAAAGCACTGCTTCGCAAGGGAGTGTCCCATTGTTGCGAAAAGGTGATAGTCGGACGGGGCGAGGTCTGGAGAGTACGGCGGGTGTGATAATATTTCCCAATTAAGTGTTTTTAATGTGTCTTTCGCCAGTTTAGCGGTATGAGACGGCGTATTGTCATGTTGCAAAATAACTTTGCCATGTCTTCGGGCCCATTCCGGCCGTTTTTCGATCAACGCATAATTCAAATTGATCATTTGTTGTCGGTAGCGATCCTTGTTCACCGTTTCACCAGGTTTTAACAACTCGTAGTACACCAGACCACACTGGTCCCACCAAACGCAGAGCATTGTCTTACAGGCAAAGCGATTTGGCCTTGCAGTCGATGGGCCGGCTTCACCAGGTGAAAGCCATAATTTTTTTCGCTTCGGGTTCTCAAAATAAATCCACTTTTCGTCCCCCGTGACAATTTGATGCAGAAAAGATTTCCTTTCGAATCGTTGAAGCAGCATTTCACAAATGGTTTTTCGATTTTCCATTTGTCTATCGTTCAGCCGGTGTGGCACCCATTTTCCATACCTTTGGATCTTTCCCATGGCTTTTAAACGTTGGCAAATTGCTCCTCGAGTCACATTTAGTGTTTCGGCCAATTTTTGTTGCTATTGGGTTGGATCAACATCCAATAACGCCTGCAATTCCTCGTCTTCAAACTTTTTCGCTGCACCAGGATGTTCATTGTCTGTCAAATCGAAATCTCCACTTTTAAATTGACGAAACCATGTCTCACATGTTCTAATCACTGGAGCATGTTCACCATGAGTTTCTACCAGCAACCGGTGAGCTTCAGCTGCTTTTTTCTTTTGATGAAATAAGAAAAGCAACGAATGCCGCAAGTGCGATTTACTTGGAACGAAACTCGACATATCCACTGAGGTAAACAAATATGACGCTATTATTTTGGCGGAATGTGACTTGCGTATTTTTGTAGGTTGATGTCAATAGAAAAAAAATGACATAAATGCCAAATCATAGAAATGTATACATATTGCTAGCGACATCTACTGGTAAAACCGGCAAACTTCAACTAACACCCCTGGCAAGTAATTGAATCCTCTATGGGCCGGTCCTTCCATTTCTCGGTAAAATTTATCCGACGAATAACCAATGATAATGTATAGGGTTATCCGTCGAAATTACGGGATTTTCGACGATTTATTAGTCGTTGTATGTGTGCGTGTTGATCCCCTCAGGGCCGGTATTCTACATCCCCACGCTGTCACTTTGACGATGATTATAACTTCAAGGGAACCAGTCTAAGATCAAACACATGCTATTTTTTTTTTCTATGCTTCTCTTCACTCACGAACTATCTCAGTTCGGATAACAGTATCGAGTTTGAACCTGAAGACAAAAATGAACGCAAAATGAAGTTTAAATTTAAATATAAAAAAATTAATACAAAATCAAGCATAAGGTTAAGGTTTGCTCGCTGCAATTTATTACCTGCAGGCTCATTGACAAATTTCTCTTTCCTTCGTTTCATAATCCAGGCCCCTTCGTCAGACGATCTCGTGGGAGGCACAGAGCGGCGTTTCCGGTTCGCTTCGTACCTTATCGGTCGACGGTAATAGCGTTATATCGCACATAACCGATGTATCAGTCTCGACGGAGGACGACGTTGCTTGGAGTTCGGAAAACAGTAATACCGACGACGAGGACGCGTTCGGCGAAAATCCTGGACCCGCGCCGGTGAGTAATAGACAAACCACAATTTTTCCATAAGGGAGAACACCACTGTGACCCCCTGTTTTTTTTTTCACACTTTTCAAGAATTTTTTTTTGTGGGAAAAAAAAAGAGATATTCGAAAATTTTTTTTGGGTTTTGTTCCTTGTTTATTAATGTATCAAAAAACATTTTTTTCACATTTTTCACGCCGCATGATGGCGCTGGGGAAGCTCTCGCGTCAGGTGCTGTCACTTCCGCGGCACGCAGCAGAACTCTCTTCAACGTCAATCTGAAAAAAAATACCGAGTGTTTTCGTTAATAATATGATATTCTGAAGAGAAGTACATAGGGATTTGGAAAAATATTGTTTAAAAAAAAATAGGCACGCCTTTGAAATTAAAGTTAATTTCAAAGGCGTGCCTATTTTTTTTAAAACAATATTTTTCCAAATCCCCATGTACTTCTCTTCGAAATATCATATTATTAATGAAAGCACTCGGTATTTTTTTTCAGATCGACGTTGAAGAGAGTTCTGCTGCGTGCCGCGGAAGTGATAGCACCTGACGCGAGAGCTTCCCCAGCGCCATCGTGCGGCGTGAAAAATGTGAAAAAAATGTTTTTTGATACATTAATAAACAAGGAACAAAACCCAAAAAAAAGTTTCGAATATCTCTTTTTTTTCCCACAAAAAAAAATTCTTGAAAAGTGTGAAAAAAAAACAGGGGGTCACAGTGGTGTTCTCCCATAATCCATTCTTTCATTTCTTCTTTTCTTTCGATTTCTTTTTCTTCCTTTATCTCGTTCTCTTGATTTCTTTATTTTATTTTTATTTTTTCTTTCCGTTGTGTACAAAACACACACGTTTCGAGGCGCCTACCTTGTTCGCTATTAAAAATCAACAATAACACACATTCAGGGTGGGAGATACGTTGCATTAGCTGATTACTGTGCGGTTGGTCAGTCCGAGGTCACAATGCGAGAGGGCGACAATCTGGAGCTACTTAAGGTCGGTTGTGCGGGCTGGTGGTTCGTTAAACTCGTAGGTAATGGCGTTGAAGGCTGGGCACCTGCCGCATACCTCGAGCCCGTCAGCCGAAAAACTTCACGAAGCTCGCAGTCCGTTAATAGCCAAGATGCAATGTGAAACAGGCGTCTAACACACTAGGGTGACTTGGTGTGTTAGCGAACGAGAGAAAAAGGCAAAAGACAACAAACAAATTGATTCGCGTCCGACGAGTGCTTGTGTGTGTGTGAGTAAAAAAAAAAAAACCAAACAAAGACGTCATTATCAAGAACGACGGACGGGAAAAAAAACGACTTTTTGTTAGCGAAAGCGACATTGTTGAGGAAAAAAAAAAGGACAAAATTAATAGAAATTCTCGAATGCTTCCGGCCTGTAAAATGGCGGTACACTCGAATCCTTGGACGGGATACGGTGTGTTTGTGTGTGTGTCTGTGTGTGACGAGGAAAACGGCAGTTAAAATGCCAAAATGCGATGATGGGGTAAGTATTGTCGCGAATTCACGCCCGAATCGAAAACTCATTGACGGAATTCAAGCTCGAACTTGAGTCTGTACATCGATGAAAAATTAAACCAGGCCAAGGTCGTACTAAAGTTTGCAGTAAATTGTAATCTTTAATAAATTCTTTGGTTGCAACTTAATTAAAACTTACACGGAAGAACTTGAGTACTCATTTAACTTGGAACTTGATTTTTCGCGCATAGCTTTTTAACTTAAGTTCAAATTGGGGCCCCAACTTGAATTTATCGTTTGAACTTTATTGCAAACACGAATTGAGACTTAAGTTCAGATTTTAAACTTAAACAAGAAAAACAAACTTGATCCTTCGTGTTAAAACTTTAACTTGAGTTCGCAGTTGAGTTCATGCTCCATTGTAAACTTCAATTAACGCTCTAGGTTGAAACTTGAGTATATAAACTTAACTTCAGTCTCGAGAAAAAATAATTTCTTTGGAAACTTTCTCCATACAAAAAAATTGCTCAAAGAGAACGCGAGAGGGAATTTTGGGTTTTGTTTTTTTGCTTCCCAATGACCCGATTGGGAATCAGGACGTTTTTTTTTTTTCTGCAAAATACTTTTTATTCATTTTCTCTGTCGATTTTTTTTTTTTTTCTTCTGAACAACAATTCTTATTTTCATTTTATTTTTTAGCATATTACAAGTCTGACGCTCGTTAATTCCCGTTTATAGCCACAGTGGAATATTCCGGTTGTCGAAGAAAATATCCTCGATACATCTGACATTGATTAGAGCACGAAAGGTCTTATTGACGTCGTTAAAAAAGCAAAACGGAACTTAGATGAAAATTGTTTAGATATCGCGAGATATTGTTGCCGGACCAATTGTATTTGTAACTTCGGGCGAGAGGAAGCGAAACGCGTGGTCGATAGAAAAATATAATAATAATAATTTCATTCGGTAAATAGTACACGGAGACACGGCGCGACTAGTAATCGCGAAATAACGCGAACTTTCTGACGTCATGTTGAAAGTCCGAAAAAAAAAGAAAACAAAATCGAGAAAAAAATGTCGATCGTACATAGTATATACCATATATGGAGCGTTTCGTGCGCGATCCGATTCATCATTTTTTAACAATTCTTTTCTCACCCCGATAATTCAATAAAAAAATGATATTATTTTAGTGAAATCATTTGTTTGTAAAATTAAATTTAAAAAAAAAACAATTTTTTCTGGTAAATATGGAGCAAAGGGGACCCACTTCCGATTGACTTGCCTTTAATATATGTTGTCTAGGGACCCTTTCTGAACAACTTTTTCCTGTGACACAATTGGCGGTCGTTATTTATTAAAAAGTTATTAACAAATAAAGTTTATAATTCATATAGCTATTTTCCTTATAGCAGCCAGTCCCGATCATCTTGTCTTTCACATGTGTTGTTAAGAATACCCCCCTGAGTAACATACCAAAAGTTTTATCCGTCCTCATTGTTTGTTAAAGAGTTATTAACGAAAGAAAATTCATAAATAGAATATGAAATACTTGCATGGTGGCCAGTACACGTATGACCGGAGGGGCTGCGGCCCCCCTGCCCCCACTGCATACCTGCCCATAGACAAACCAAAAACAACCTAAAACAACCCCAGTTACCTAAAGAAACAAACAGACCATACCCCACAAACAAACAAACCCAAAACAAACCCAAAACCCAAACGAACAAACCCAACAAACAAATCCAAAACAACCCCAAACCAAAAACCCAAACCCAATAAAAAAACAAATCCAAAACAAACCCAAACCCAATAAACAAACAAATCCAAAACAAACCCAAACCCAATAAACAAACAAACCCAAAACAAACCCAAACCAAAAACCCAAACCCAATAAACAAACAAATCAAAAACAAACCCAAACCCAATAAACAAACAAATCCAAAACAAACCCAAACCCAATAAACAAACAAACCCAAAACAAACCCAAAACCCAAACGAGCAAACCCAACAAAGAAATCCAAAACAAACCCAAACCCAATAAACAAACAAATCTAAAACAAACCCACACCCAATAAACAAACAAATCCAAAACAAACCCAAACCCAATAAACAAACAAACCCAAAACAAACCCAAAACCCAAACGAACAAACCCAACAAAGAAATCCAAAACAAACCCAAACCAAAAACCCAAACCCAATAAACAAGCAAATCCAAAACAAACCGAAACCCAATAAACAAACAAATCGAAAACTAACCCAAACCCAATAAACAAACAAATCCAAAACAAACAAAAAAACCCAAATAACCCAAACAAACCAAAAACAACCGAAATAAACTTTTTGTATGCTACTCAGGGGTGTATTCGTAACAACAAATGTGAAGGACAAGATGATTAGTACTGGCTGGTATAAGGAAAATAGCTATATGAATTATCAACTTTATTTGTTAATAACTTTTTAATAAATAACGACCCCCAATTGTGTCAGAGGAAAAAGTTGTTCAGGAAGGGTCCCTACACAACGTATATTAACGGCAAGTCAATCGGAAGTGGGTCCCCTTTGCTCCATATTTACCATTTTTTTACTCTCCAAAGTGAATCAAAATTTCCGTCGGCCGCTAGTTGTGAAATGAAATTTTGTAAAAATTGCCTTGGCTTTTTTTTTTTTTTTTTTTTTTATTAAAAATTTGTTTATCAATAAATTTCCATCGCTTTTTTAGGCGTTCGGACAATGATAGAAAAAAAGTAATGTATCAGATTCAAGGAATCGATCGATTTAGCATTATGGCCCAGTAGGTGTTCTTTTTTTTTTTTTTACAATCTTCTTCATTTGCCGACACGTCAAGCATCTCGAGGTTTTCGAACAATTGTTTGTCATTGGCCAGTCGTTTTTTATTTTCGTTCAAAGCCAGTATCCGGATTCGACGAGGGAGAGAAAAAAAATAGTTTTTTTTCTCTCCCTTTAAATAGTTTTTTTTTTTTCGTTTTTATAAATTCCGTTTTGTCGACCTCACGGGGTTTATTGGAGTGAAACAAAAGAAGAAAAGAAAAAAAAACAGATAATAAGAATGCATTCTAGACTATAACTGATGATAAACAAAAGGAAAACATTAATAGACAATAATATTTGTCCAATTGACAAACGATATTGTAATTCAAATTTTTGGCAATAGCCCTACCGATACCGATAATGTTTGAAGGAAGAAAAAAAAAACGCGCCATACGTCGCGCCCCATAGATAACTGACAAATAGAAGCCATTTCCGCAAGTCATCATTGTCTAGAAATTATCGATTTGGAAAAAATATAAAAAAAACTTAAAATTAAAACAGAAAACGATCGAAGAGATTTTATTCGTTAATTTTTTTGCAAGCTTGTGAAAAATTAGTTTAGTTGTAATGCAGCTTGTCGATAACGGTTCCTTTTATATCGTTCCTCGATGATGAATGAAAAAAAAAAACAAAAAAAAGAAAACAAAATGCACAGAAAACAAAAGCTGTAGATTCTATTTTTACACGGCGAAGAAAAAATGCAAAGCAAAAGGTAATCGCTGAAATCACTTCTATTTGCAGGTAATACGAAAAGACAAAAAAAAAAAAACGTTTAAGACGTAGTCATTGTAGTTACCGTACGAATAAGTCGATAATGACATTTTTTTATGACGAAAAGAATGAAAGATTTGGAACGAAGAAGAAAAAAAAAGAAGAAAACAAATTGAATTTAAGGGGAAATGTAGATATCGATAACGATCATTGATTTTTTTTTTTTTCGATTATTCGTGAATTTTCATTAAATCACGTTATTACGATAAAAATATTCGAGGATGATAAAACTCGGTTTTTTTTTCTTGAGGTAACTTAAGCCGATTTTCGTGTCTTTTTTGGAGGGCGCTTTTTTGTAGGAAAATAAAAATGAATCGTTTTGGATATTTAGGATGTTTTTATTTACATATTAAAGAGACAAAAAAGAATTTAAAAAAAAAAATTTAATAGTTTATTATTATTGTTATTATTGATTGAAGTTGGCGCCTCGAAAAAAAAGCGCGTGGGTGGCCCCGGTGATTTTGGCTCTTGATGTTATCTGAAATCAAAAATTCTTGACAATTCTTAATCTATAGACATGTCATTCTGGTCGGAACTACTGAAGTTAAATTTCATGGATAAATAACAAAATGGCGGACTTTGGAAAAAAAAGTCCTTTTATTTTAGCAAAGAAGGGGTTGTAAAATAAAAAGTTAGGGGTGAAAAAATTTCTCGGTAGTTCCGACGAGAACTATAAGTGTGTAGAGTAGCCGGTTAAAATTTGAAAGCAATCGGTTCGGTAGAAAAAAAAGTTAGGACCCGGGCTGCCAACTTCGAGGTGCCAACTTCGATCAATAATAATAATAATAATAAACTATTAAATTTAAAAAAAAAATTTTTTTTTTGTATCTTTAATATGTAAATAAAAACATCATAAATATCCAAAACGATTCATTTTTATTTTCCTACAAAAAAACGCCCTCCAAAAAAGACATGAAAATCAGCTTAAGTTACCAGACTACTACCTTAAGGGCTCGCATACCGGGGCGCGCCCTGAAAACCGAGTAAATATGAAAAATTATTATAAAGGTTATACGATGAGAAACAAAATTAAATTGTTGATTTCACATTTTTTATTAACTTTTCAACCAAAAGAAAAAATATTAAAAAATCTTTTATTTTAATATTAACATTATTTTTTACGGGTATAAATGGGCGCCTCCTTGTCGACATTATAACTTCACCAAAAAGTATCCAATCAGCAAAAATAAAAAAGAATCTAATAAAATAATGTAGTAGCAATAGTTTGACGGCGGGATTATTATTATTGTTATTATTATTTTGAAAATAAATAAATTACAGTATTTTGAACTTGAGTATGCAATTTAAAAAAAAAATTTGCGTTTAATAATCTGTAAGAAATTGTTCAACCAAATAATTAATAAAACCTCTTGTCAGACTATAGAGAAAATAATGATCAAGATTTAAAAAAAAAACAGTTAAAAAATATAGAAAATTGACTGAGTTGGCACTGTCTAAAAACATAGTTTCCAGAAAAACGTGTTTAAATAATGTTAATATTTTTTAAAAAATAAAAAAAAAATTTTCCCTATAGTTGAAAAGTTAATAAAAAATGTAAAATCAACAATTTAATATTTTTTTTCACCATATAACTTTTATAATAATTTTTCAAATTTACTCGGTTTTCAGCGCGCGCAGGGGGTACGTGAGCCCCTAAGGTAGTAGTCTGGTAACTTAAGCCGATTTTCATGTCTTTTTTGAAGGGCCTTTTTTTGTAGGAAAATAAAAATGAATCGTTTTGGATATTTAGGATGTTTTTATTCACATATTAAAGACACAGAAAAAAAATCCTTTGAAAAAATTTACTATTTTATTATTATTATTATTATTGACCGAAGTTGGCACCTCGAAGTTGGCAGCCCGGGTCCTAACTTTTTTTCTACCGAACCGATCGCTTCCAAATTTTAACAGGCTACTCTACACACTTATAGTTCTCGTCGAAACTACCGAGAAATTTTTTCACCCCTAACTTTTTATTTTACAACCCCTTCTTGCTAAAGTCCTTTTATTTTACCAAAGAAGGGGTTGTAAAATAAAAAGTTAGGGGTGAAAAAATTTCTCGGTAGTTCCGACGAGAACTATAAGTGTGTAGAGTAGCCTGTTAAAATTTGAAAGCAATCGGTTCGGTAGAAAACAAGTTAGGACCCGGGCTGCCAACTTCGATCAATAATAATAATAATAAACTATTAAATTTTTTCAAACAATTTTTTTTTTGTATCTTTAATATGTAAATAAAAACATCCTAAATATCCAAAACGATTCATTTTTATTTTCCTACAAAAAAACGCCCTCCAAAAAAGACATGAAAATCGGCTAAAGTTACCAGACTACTACCTTAAATAAATAAAAATCATGGTCTATAGTAATCCTATTAGAATATCACTGCTGTTAAATAGTTCATCGTTGACATAAATCTCGCGCGAACTAGAAAACTAAACTATAAATGTTCCATCCCGGCTTAAATAGCGCAAATAAATTCCAGAGATGAAATAATAAAAAAAAAGAAGCTATACATAAAATGTTTATATACACAATACCGAAATGTTTCATTTTACGGAAAAAGCTTACGACAAATTATTCTAACTATAGAATTTTTTTTAAATATTTAAAAACGCTAATTTTCGAAAATCTGATACTTCCAAAATCACGTTCACCCCGAACATTTAGCAAATTTTCCGCCCATAAAAAGAGAAAAAAATATGTCGATCTCTCGCGCGACCGTGATTCCACGTGTTTGCGATATTCTACTCGCTAAAACGGTCGCGTTTATTTACCTCAATGCAAAGTAGAAGAAAAAAAAAAACACCATAGATTAACGAATGAGATCGTTGTCCGAAGCAATAAAATCACTACGAAATAGTTGAATTACGAAAATCTTCAATTTTTAGTTCCGACGAAATGGAAGAGAACAAACTAATTGCAATATGTTTCTTTTTTTTTCGTCTAATTTTTCGTCCGGTGCGACTTTAAAAATTGCTAAGATGAAGTGAACGAGGAAAATGGATTGGAGAGAATGACGACTCGTAGATTGAAATGTAATTGAGTACAAGATGATTGTGTGAAGGAAAACAAAAAAAAAAAGGAATCATAATAATAATTTATTTCCCTATCTGTGATAGGTCATATAGTATACATATATCTATGAGTATATTATATAAAAAATATATACACATATATATATACTATATTGATATTTTTAACTGGCACATTACAGCGTGAATATAAACGAAAAAAAAAAAAAATGAGTTGCAAGCAATAGCTCGTCATTAGTGAACGTTCTCGTTAATAAACTTTACATATATTTATAAATAATGAAGAATTAGACTTTCATGGTCCACACGCGGCTTTGCTAGTCTCCGCGCACCGCTAATATAATAGATCTTCGCTTTAAGTACGGCGAAAAAAAAACGGGAAAGAAAAAGAATTTCAAACGTTATTGATGACCCGAAAAATGTGCACCTTTTGTACGCAGCCTCTTCCCTTCCCACCGACGACTAAGCGGTCGTAAAATGATAAAAAGTTGACTCGAACCGTAAGTAAGTAAAGAAAAAAAAGATTTTCCGGGGCTGGTACCTTAATTCAGCTTCCCGATAATTGTAATTTTGTATATTACCACTAGGAACATTTGATTACCATGAAAATTGAATACACACCCAAAGTTATTGTAACTCGAAAAATAAAGAGGAAAAATAAGAATAATAAAAACATGCCTGGGTGACGTTCAATTTTCGTTAAATAAATAAAATGTACACGGTTATTTGAGTCGGCGAAGCGAGAGAGGCGTCGTGTAGTGTTAAGTTGTGAGGGGAATGAAAAAAAAAAGGTGTGGAAGGACAGCTACGGATAATGTATGACGAAAAGATATGTATATATGGATGTGTGTGATTATTCCGAGTTGGTGGCAAAGCGGATGTCAGTGGATTCAGTGCGATATTCTAAGCGTAACTACTCAGCCGTTTTTTCTGTATTTTACATTCGAGATCGATTTTAAATCAGAGCAGCCATGTTGGACGAATCGACCAATCGGAGCGCCGGATCTTTCCGCTGTCCAATGGGAGTCAATATTAAGATATGCTTCAGGTTGGCAACGGTGGCGCCACGTCCGTTTTATTTAAGAGAGGCGTAAGGGTTTCAGCGTTAAAAAAAACACTTTTTTTGCGATTTTTTTTCTCAAATATGGATTGAGCAATTTTA
This sequence comes from Oxytorus armatus, assembly GCA_958009045.1. NCBI lineage: Eukaryota > Metazoa > Arthropoda > Insecta > Hymenoptera > Ichneumonidae > Oxytorus > Oxytorus armatus. The sequence goes on along the minus strand of OY253748.1, from coordinate 1,024,074 downwards.
TTCGAACCTTTTGTACATTATTGAGCATACTTTTGACAATGTTGTGTAATTTTTTCATGCAGAAATATCGAAGCATACGCCCGTAACGGAGCTTCCCCCGGAACGTTTTGGAAAAAAAAAAACAATTTGCGGTGTTCACTATAACTCGGCCGGAAATTATCTGAAAATGAAAAACCATGAAAATTTAGTCAAATTATAATCAAATCTTCCCCCCAACGTTCTCTGATAATTTTTTTTTTCATTTAAAAATTTTTGCCGGCCATCTAAAGTGTGAACTGTTATTTTCCACGAAAAATTCCGTCATTTTGTGGGTGGGAAACACCCTTAATGTGAAAAAGAAAACGTTTAATAAACGTTGGGGGGAGGTATTTTATATGTAGAAAATGTGTTCAAAGTTTGAAATGAATCGGTGAAGTAGTTTTTGAATGGCAGTGAACACGGACTTTGAAAAAGTAGTTTTGAGAAAAACGCGTCTAAAGTTTGTGAAGTAAAAAAGTGAAGAAAAACATTTTTTCCAAGACGTTCTGGGGGAAGCTCTGTTACGGGCTTATGCTTCAATATTTCTGCATGAAAAAATTACACAAGATAGGACAAAAAAAATTCTATTTTTCGAAAGTGAAAACCCTTATCCCGCCCTTAACGTCGATGGGTGTTGAAACTTTGGTTATCCCGTTTCAAAATTGCAAAGAAAATTAAACGAGGCTAAATCGAGCCTCGCGAATTTTCCAAACAAATGGACAGAGATTATGTTTCGCCTCTATAAAAAAAAGACAATGGTAACCAAATATCTCGAACCGCTAGCAATCGCTTGCGGTTGGTCGATTCATTTAATGGCTCCCATTTGAAAACTATGTCGAGAATTGAGAAAAACAGTTGACGGGTTATACGCGGTCAGGAGATCGAAAAAAGCGATTTTTCCAGAATTTTTCCTGAAAAGACATTTTTATTTATTAACGTCAAAATTTATATAGATATTGTGGTAACTTTTAACTTTATTTTCATATTCGTTGTTTGTAAAAGTAAAGATTTTTAAAGCTGCTATAGCAGATCTCCGGGAGCTCTCTTAAGGTAGTAGTCTGGTAACTTAAGCCGATTGTCATGTCTTTTTTGGAGGGCGTTTTTTTTGTAGGAAAATAAAAATGAATCGTTTTGGATATTTAGGATGTTTTTATTTACATATTAACGATACAAAAAAAAATTTTTTTGACAAAATTTAATAGTTTATTATTATTATTGTTATTGATCGAAGTTGGCACCTCGATGAAAAAGCGCGTGGGTGGGCCCCGGTGATTTTGGCTCTTGATGTTATCTGAAATAAAAAATTCTTGATAATTCTTAATCTATAGACATGTCATTCATGGATAAATAACAAAATGGCGGACTTTGGAAAAAAAAACTTTTTTCCGAAGTCCGCCATTTTGTTATTTTAATATTATATATATATTTATATAATATATATTATATATATATATTATTATAACAAAATGACGGACTTTGGAAAAAACAACTTATTTTCAAAGTCCGCCATTTTGTTATTTTAATATTATATATATATATTTATATTATATATTATTATAACAAAATGGCGGACTTTGGAAAAAAAAACTTTTTTCCAAAGTCCGCCATTTTGTTGTTTTAATATTATATATATATTTATATTATATATTATTATAACAAAATGACGGACTTTGGGAAAAAAAACTTTTTTCCAAAGTCCGCCATTTTGTTATATTAATATTATATATATATTTATATTATATATTATTATAACAAAATGGCGAACTTTGAAAAAAAAAAACTTTTTTCCAAAATCCGCCATTTTGTTATTTATCCATGAAATTTAACTTCAGTAGTTCCGACCAGAATGACATGTCTATAGATTAAGAATTATCAAGAATTTTTGATTTCCGATAACATCAATAGCCAAAATCACCGGGGCCACCCACGCGCTTTTTTTTTCGAGGCGCCAACTTCGACCAATAATAATAATAATAATAAACTATAAAATTAAAAAAAAAAAATTTTTTTTTGTCTCTTTAATATGTAAATAAAAACATCCTAAATATCCAAAACGATTCATTTTTATTTTCCTACAAAAAAACGCCCACCAAAAAAGACATGAAAATCGGCTTAAGTTACCAAACTACTACCTCAAAAAGAGGCGTTTCGCGGTGAGCAGGATATCTCTGGATTGGATCATTTAAAATGAAGAAAACAATAAAGATTTCGTTAATTTAAGGTATTATCTAGTATTTAATCGAAGGAATAAGCAAAATATTAATTTTTAACAAAATCGCGGTTTCTCAAAATGTTGGCCTTAAATTGTTTATAAAATGGAAAATATTTACCGGCGAGAAGAAAATCTTCGATTAATCACTAAAAAATATATTTATAAAGCTTCTGTAAAAATTTGAGACTGATCGGTTTAGCCGTTTTCGAGGAATCTTGCTCACCGACTTTAAAAACATAATTTTGAGAAAAACGTACTCAAACTTTCAAAATCTACTTTCAAACGGTCCGAGACGTCTTTACAAATATGCGTGTAACTTCGAGAATATTTGTCGAATTGACATGAAATTTTCTGTGTACATACTCAAATATATGTACATTACAAGAATGAATGTAAAATTTTTTTTTTGTTTAAACCTGACTGCGTACAACTCCTTAAGTAATTACGTTCGAAATATCAGTCCGAATCGGCCAAAATCGGTTTTGCCACCTATTCATAATCACCCATATATATTATTGTATAATTATAGAAATTTTAGTACAAAGATGAATCGTTTTTTGATAGATTTATATTATTTATACGAACAAGGCTATTGATCTGTTTGTTATTTGTATTTGAAAGGAATTTGCTTGGATTTCGTTTATTCAAAGGAGAAAAAAATAATAATTAATGCTGCCGAAAAAAATTGTCTCGACAAAAAATGCGTCTATAAAATATTTTATGAGGCAATTATAATCATAATTGCAGCTGACCAAGTGTCATTAATATACTATTCTGAAAATAGTTTCTCCGCGAGAAGAATGTTACGAGGAAGTGGAAAAAAAATTAATTGATGCATTAGACTTGCAGTTTGATATAGCTTTTGCCCAATTAGATATAATTCGTTAATAAGCTCTAGCTTAGATCTCGTTGCGTCACGTTAACGTGGCTAATTCGACGAGATCTTAACACATGTCTTTTGTAAATAATACAACAACAAAAAAAGCATTACGAAATATCTGAGGAATCAGCTGTTTTCATTTGTTCCATCGACAGCGGTTTTCTCGTGTAAATAAATAAAAAAATCGAACGTATGAATAAATATGGAATATTTCATACGAATAAATATCGTGCGTTCATTTATTTATTTCCATTCCAGCGAATTTTCCCATTGCCAAATATATTTGTAGGTGATTCATACTTTTTTTTTAATTGTTTCATTATTGTAAAATAACTGCGGGAAAGGAATATGAAAATAAAATTTTTGTAACAACATTGTTAAGTTTTACTAATTGTTTCCCATGCTAATTAGTGCCGGCTGACTGGGAATGCGCGGCCATATTAAATAGGAAACGCGAGAAAATAGTGGCAATAATGATGAGTATAATAATGATAATAAAGGATAAATAGTGAAACGTTAAATCGTGATAAATACACTCACGAATCCATAATAATCGAGAAACAGCTTCTCGGGTGCCCGCGAGAGCAAAACTGGCCACGCGCCATCTAGCGGCGCTTTTTTCAGAACTAAATCCTTTGCTAAGTCCAAACGGCGGGATTCGACCGAGTGAATTGACGAGTAAGTCCCTATTCATTTATTCCTATAATCAATAATTAATATTAACAATTCTTCGGTTGTGTAAATAAAATATACTAGATTAAACAAGAACCTTGCACGAAAACCTGTATAAATAGTAAAGAAGTGTTGTTTGAGCTCGTACGTTCGTTAACAACCACCGAGTTAATCTTCTATATATATAAAAAAGGATGTCTGTATGTTTGAGCTTAATAGACTTCGAGACCGTTTGACCGATCATCATGAAAGTTGGTATACCAGGGGTGTTGGTTGAAGTTTGCCGGTTTTACCGGTAGATGTCGCTAGCAATATGTATACATTTCTATGATTTGGCATGTATGTCATTTTTTTCTATTGACATTAACCTACAAAAATACGCAAGTCACATTCCGCCAAAATAATAGCGTCATATATGTTTACCTCAGTGAATATGTCGAGTTTCGTTCCAAGTAAATCGCATTTGCGGCATTCGTTGCTTTTCTTATTTCATCAAAAGAAAAAAGCAGCCGAAGCTCACCGGTTGCTGGTAGAAACTTATGGTGAACATGCTCCAGTGATTAGAACATGTGAGACATGGTTTCGTCAATTTAAAAGTGGAGATTTCGATTTGACAGACAATGAACATCCTGGTGCAGCGAAAAAGTTCGAAGACGAGGAATTGCCGGCGTTATTGGATGTTGATCCAACCCAATCGCAACAAAAATTGGCAGAAACACTAAATGTGACTCGAGGAGCAATTTGCCAACGTTTAAAAGCCATGGGAAAGATCCAAAAGTATGGAAAATGGGTGCCACACCGGCTGAACGATAGACAAATGGAAAATCGAAAAACCGTTTGTGAAATGCTGCTTCAACGATTCGAAAGGAAATCATTTCTGCATCGAATTGTCACGGGGGACGAAAAGTGGATTTATTTTGAGAACCCGAAGCGAAAAAAATCATGGCTTTCACCTGGTGAAGCCGGCCCATCGACTGCAAGGCCAAATCGCTTTGGCCGTAAGACAATGCTCTGTGTTTGGTGGGACCAGTGTGGTGTGGTGTACTACGAGTTGTTGAAACCTGGTGAACCGGTGAACAAGGATCGTTACCGACAACAAATGATCAATTTGAATTATGCGTTGATCGAAAAACGGCCGGAATGGGCCCGAAGACACGGCAAAGTTATCTTGCAACATGACAACGCGCCGTCTCATACCGCTAAACTGGTGAAAGACACATTAAAAACACTTAATTGGGAAATATTATCACACCCGCAGTACTCTGCAGACGTCGCCCCGTCCGACTATCACCTTTTCGCATTGATGGGACACTGCCCTTGCGGAGCAGTGCTTCGCTAATTTTGAAGAAGTCGAAAAATGGCTCGTCGAATGGTTTACCTCGAAAGAGAAAAAGTTTTTTTGGAATGGTATCCATAATTTGCCTGAGAGATGGGCGAAATGTGTAGAAACCAATGGTCAATACTTGGAATAAAATTTTTTTGAGATTCCTCTGAAAATTAAGTGTTTTCTTTATCGAAAAAACCAGCAAATTTCAACTAACACCCCTGGTATACATCATCCATTTTTATATATGCACAGGTAAACAAATAAACACAGGCAGGACAACGTCTGCCCGGGTTTAGCTACTATACCATAAAACTAACACCGTTGAACAATGAAATGGAATGCAGAGTAACTTTTTGATTGAGCAAATTCCTCATAGAAACGAACGCCGCTAGTTTATGTAATTGTGAAATGCGGTAGCAGAGAAGTGTGTCCCGAGAGTTCATGCATCCCTTGCTCACAGTCAGGCGGATTTTTCTCGTCACTCGCACTCGCCCGGCATCACTTTGTCGCAGTGAATCCCCCGTAGTTATATATGCCAGAGCTGGAACGATATTCAAATAACTCCGACGACACGAACAATCGTGGCGTCTCTGCCTCGTAAGCGTAATAACCGAAGGACGACGAGAGAGGGTGTGAGGGCAGCATCTGCAGTGGCAGCGTGTTACATGCAGATCGCAAAAGCTGTTCAACGACGAATAACGGAGAGTAGGTATACAGAGGTGCCATCGGATATTTTCTTTCTTCGCTTATTCGCATAACGGAGCTTTTCCCTTTCGTCGATGCAGCCCTCTATCCTCACGGTTGAAAGTGGGCGCGTCACTAAAACGTATTCGGACATTAGCATTTAACAATTAGTGTGCACGAACCGTTAAGCGACCCCTCCTGGAGTATCATTCCTCGCTTGATGACTTTACCCACGAGACACCGACGCCGAATTCTTCCTGTACGCGTTGTCCCTTTTCTAGCTCCATTTCTAACACGAATTCAAGTAACATCGATGAAAGTCTCATGTCCGGTCATCCCACTCAAGATTACTCTTTTACTGGTTTAAAATCTAATGGAATCCGCGCAAGGAATTGTGGGTAGTCTTGGGTCGTCGTTACAGGAATAACTCGCGCGCGATCCTAGCGGCCACGCTCGGAACTCGTCAAGATGAATGCTCTAGTCATTACAGCTGTCCTAATGCGCTAATGTATCACAGTTTTTTGAAATGCTGTTGTAATTCCATCGACCTCAGAAAAAATGCCATCCGCTTAGTCGGCACGCGAGCCAGTACTCGGCGAGACGGTCACCCTATTAGTACAATCAATAGAGAATATTGTGCCACATGAAATTACAAGAGTTATTATTATTTTCATTAGATTCAGTATCACCTACTGAAGGTAAACGAACAAAATCCTTACAAATTAAGTGACCGCAAGTGCCGCCATTTTGAGGAAAACCGTATCGGCCAATATTTCCGTTACCGTGCACTTTAGGCCAAAAATGCTAATAACCTTTCTTGTAGATAATTGAATTTCCCATCTTTTTTTTCTAAATAATTTTTTTTGTATCACTCACCGTTTACGACTTATACGACTGTTAAAATGTATTTATTCACTTTTTGACGTGTATCTCTCCTAATAATTGTTTAAACAATAAAATGCTAATAACTTATCTTTTAAATCCATACATTTTCCACAACTTTTATTTGAAACTTTTTTGTCCAAAATTAATATTCTCAAAGTTATAACGCGTTTTTATTAGCCTTGCACCCAGTAGCGCAACATTGAACGCGTTATAACTTTGAGAATATTAATTTTAGACAAAAAAGTTTTCAATAAAAGTTGTGGGAAATTCATGGATTTAAAAGATAATTTATTAGCATTTCATTGTTTAAACAATTATTAGGAGAGATACAGATAAAAAAGTGAATGAATACATTTTAACAGCCGTATAAGTCGTAAACGGTGAGTGATGAAAAAAAAACTATTTCGAAAAAAAGATAGGAAATTCAATTGTCTACAAGAAAGGTTATTAGCATTTTTGGCCTAAAGTGCACGGTAACGGAGATATTGGCCGATACGGTTTTCCTCAAAATGACGGCACTTGCAGTCACTTAATTTGTAAGGATTTTGTTTATTTACATTCAGTACGTGATACTGAACCTAATAAAAAAAAAAATAACTCTTGTAATCTCATGTGGAATTGACAAGAGTAACGGGTTCCCTATTAATTGTACTATATCCTAGTATTGACCACGGCCAGCGATGCTTAACTTGGGAGATCGCCGAAGCCACTCATCGACCTCGCGACTCCTGCTGGCCAATGATTGAAGCAATAATTCACTCACTTATCGGTAATCATTGGTCGAGACCATTCTTCTTCGTTCCAATTAACCAACTGTAACGCCACTGTTCCGTTAAACCATAGTAATTTATCGCGCAACGCAACAGTGGTGACAAAAATAAAAATGCAAGTGTGCAATCTCCCCTCTCGTTACACCCTTCCGCGCTCGCCGAGGATCGTTTTCCCATTAGTGTCACACGCCCTCGTCGAAGTCGGACCCCAGTCATGTGTTCCGACACGTTTCACACTCTCGGGAGTTCTCGTTTTACATATAGATATGTAAATATCCATACATAGCGAATTCAAAGTCATTTCGACCACGATACACAAAATACAGCAGATCCGACTCCGATACAAATTTTTTGTTTCGAGCAATATCATATCCCTCCTATGAAAATAGACACGTCGCGACATCTCTCGAGTTGGGTCATGCGCATACTTCAGGTCGTAGATCGTAGACGACAGACCTAACTTACGAAGCAGCGCGCGTGGCGCGAACTTCGATTCTAGTGAACTTAAAAATTAGCAGCCACAATTTCACGGAGATGAGTGAATATGGAATGCCATAATGGTTTTAAAATCAATGAAGATTTGCGACCCATTGATACTGCCCTATGTTTTTACCCAGAGTAATACGACATAATAAGGAATTTGGGAAAAATATCTACGATCGTTTTTCCAAAATTCCGTCTCATTTCGTATTATTTTGGAGGAAAAGCGGGGGCACTTTTTTTCCTTCTGTAGGCTCGGCGTCTATGATCTGAAGTATGCGCATAACATCACTAAAACCACGGCATTGGCAGACGACAAAAATGACGGGACAGCAGCTTCACCGAAAAACTCGCCATATCGATATTTCGCGCGGGACTTTTTTAACGAAATTAACCACATTATTTCGAACACCAAATCCGCGATCAGATTCAAGTCAGTTGGAATGGCCCATGGAGATTGGAATCACTCCACCCTCCGTTACACACTCCATCGTCAATCATTATACATTTACCATCCTACTCGTACAATATTTGAATTTTCTCGCGTCGCTGTCAGAACCAGAGGCTAGATGGATTGCTGAGCTTTTTGAGATTTACGTGAGGGTGAACGAGCGACGGAAAGGGGTGGAAAGTTTAAGTGGCTTTCAATGGGGAATAGATGAAAATTCTTTATTAATGGTATTGCGATCAACGGTGAGAGACAGCGGAACAGTGAAGAAGAGAGAGGTGAGAGATTTTCGTAGCCGATGCGAGTCACCTAAGGGTGAAAAAGAAATATATAATTTGTTAAGGGAGCTACAATGCCAGATGCATAATAATAATTCGTTTGATACGACTAGGTATTTTTTATTTTTCCATCCCAACAGATTTCCATGGTAGGGTAGCATGTTCTCCAAATTCATCGTCCCCGAAAAAGTAACTAGACCGAAAAATCCCTCGACTATTGACCCGCATTGCTACTAGATGGCGTGGTAAACGTATTCTCATATAGGGTAGCATGTTCCCCAAATTCATCGTCCCCAAAAAACTAACTAGACCGAAAAATCCCTCGACTATTGACCCGCATTGCTACTAGATGGCGTGGTAAACGTATTCTCATATAGGGTAAGCATGTTCCCCAAATTCATCGTCCCCAAAAAACTAACTAGACCGAAAAATCCCTCGACTATTGACCCGCATTGCTACTAGATGGCGTGGTAAACGTATTCTCATATTGGGTAGCATGTTCCCCAAATCCATCGTCCCCAAAAAAGTAACTAAACCGAAAAATCCCTTGACTATTGACCCGCAATGGTGCTAGATGGCGCGGTAAACGTATTCTCATATCTACTCGCCCGAATGCCGGAGTTCGAGGACTGAGCAGTAGATACGTTGCTCTTATGATCAGACAACCGCCTTTTTTATTATGCCATAATGACAACAATTATTAATTACTAATTACTAATTACTAATTATTAATTATTAATTATTAATTATTAATTATTAATTATTAATTATTAATTATTAATTATTAATTATTAATTATTAATTATTAATTATTAATTATTAATTATTAATTATTAATTATTAATTATTAATTATTAATTATTAATTATTAATTATTAATTATTAATTATTAATTATTAATTATTAATTATTAATTATTAATTATTAATTATTAATTATTAATTATTAATTATTAATTATTAATTATTAATTATTAATCTAGTCACTTCTAGTTACTTTTTTGGGGACGATAAATTTGGGGAACATTCTACCCTATATGAGAATACGTTTACCGCGCCATCTAGTAGCATTGCGGGTCAATAGTCAAGGGATTTTTCGGTCTAGTTACTTTCTTAGGGACAATGAATTTGGGGACGATGAATTTGGGGAACATGCTACCCTACCATTTCCATATTCCTTATAATCGATTCCCGTAAAGTCGATTGCTTCTTTTCAGGAATATCGACTATTTGTATCGATTGTTCGAATCGCCGATGATCCATTGTTCAATTTATTTGGGCTCAATTTTTTTGGGGGTTCAATTTATAATCGAATTCGACTATTTTCATTTCCGCTATTATACAAATTTAAAAAAATGTTCTATGCTGAAATCCCACATAAGGGCTCGCATACCGCTGCAGGGTTTGAAAACCGAATAAATTTAAATAACTATTGTAAAGGTTATATGGTGAAATAAAAATTTAATTGTTGTTTTCACATTTTTTATTAACTTTTCAACTGTAAGAACACATTAACATTATTTTTTATAAATAGACTATTGACAAAAACTATGGCGCCTCCTTGTCGACATAATAACTTCACCAAAAATGATCCAATCTGCAAAAATAAAAAAGAATCGAGTAATATAATGTAGTAGTAATAGTCTGACGGAGGGAATTTTTTTTTTATCAAAAATAAAGAAATTACAGTATTTCAAACTTTAGTATGCAATTTAAGAACAAAAATTAGTGTTTAATAATTTATATAAAATTGTTCAACCAAAAAATTTAAAAAACCTCTCGTCAGACCATAGAGAAAATAATTATCAATATTAAAAAAAAAAAAAAAGTTAGAAAATATTAAAAATTGACTGAGTTACCGTGCTGACACTGTCTAAAAACGTAGTTTCGAGAAAAACGCGTTTAAGGTTTCTGGTAGGTTCAACAAGAACCCGATGTCCGGCCACATTTATTGCTGTAACGTAGTAATGGCGCGGAATTTTCTTAAGGTATTAGTCTGGTAACTTAAGCCGATTTTCATGTCTTTTTTGGAGGGCGTTTTCTTGTAGGAAAATGAAAATGAATCGTTTTGGATATTTAGGATGTTTTTATTTACATATTAAAGATACAGAAAAAAAATTTTTTGAAAAAATTTAATAGTTTATTATTATAATTATTATTGATCGAAGTTGGTACCTCGAAAAAAAAGCGCGTGGGTGGCCCCGGTGATTTTGGCTCTTGGTGTTATCTGAAATCAAAAATTCTTGATAATTCTTAATCTATAGACATGTCATTCTGGTCGGAACTACTGAAGTTAAATTTCATGGATAAATAACAAAATGGCGAACTTTGGCAAAAAAAGTTTTTTTTTCCAAAGTTCCGACCATAATGACACGTCTATAGATTAAGAATTATCAAGAATTTTTGATTTCAGATAACATCAAGAGCCAAAATCACCGGGGCCACCCACGCGCTTTTTTTTCGAGGTGTCAACTTCGATCAATAATAATAATAATAATAAACTATTAAATTGTTTCAAAAAATTTTTTTTTTTGTATCTCTAATATGTAAATAGAAACATCCTAAATATCCAAAACGATTCATTTATATTTTCCTACAAAAAAACGCCCTCCAAAAAAGACATGAAAATCGGCTCAAGTTACCAGACTACAACCTTAAGTTTTTTTTTAATTCTCAAAAGTATAAAGAATAAAAAACTGTTAAAATAATCTTTTTTTTTGTAATTTCAGGGGTGTGTGAGTCCTTAAGACATTTTTTAAATTTTTGGCATGACGGCAAACATCAGAAAATACTAAACTTCCTTAAATCACAAAAAAGAGACTGTGTACTTTCGTATCTTATTTATTGTTATAAACGATTCAGCAAATTCCCACGGATTGATGAAATTTCTCGGGGGCATATCACAAAGGCTTATATAACCCTTTTATCGACGTTTTTCCAACCCCTGCTCGTTCCGACGATCGGCCCAATTTCTTTGTCTTCTATTCATCTCCCCATCAGCCGATATCGGCTATCGACTTTGCAGTAGCTCGCTTCGATAGCTGTATGTATACATATATATGAGAATCTGCGGTCTCGAACGGCGGTCAATTAACTCGACGATTTTTTCCGCACCCTCTCTCGTTGGTTGGTGTGTGGGTTGAGAGACAGCGAGAGAGCATTTCATATCAATGGTGAACCCCACGTCCACGTCGTGTGTGCTCGAGTGTCGCGGGGGATCGTTGCGGGACATAAACCCGCGAGCTACGACTTCGTCACCTCGGCATACATCCAAGCACTGAGGTTACCGTTTCCCCCTCCCTGCATCTCCGTCCCCCTCCATCGACAACGCCACTAGCCAAACGCCCCGCGCTTTCGTTGAACAAAGCTTCGACGAGAGAAACGCGAGAGAGCCAAGAGCGACGAGAAAAACGAGATTCATCCTCGACGAGTGTAAGTGTTCACAAACGCCAACGACCCCCACACGTGCCAACTCGCGCACTCGGTGCTTACGCATTTCGTATACGCAGCACCGCGTGGGTTCTCCAAGTTAGTTTATGTACGGGGTCTCCCAGAGATTACGAGAGCGTGAAGGAAAAGTCTGCAGTGAATATTGCGAGTACGGTAAAAAAATTACGATAATAACGTACGCTAGGAACTCGATTTTAAGAACACTAGAATACTTTTGCGGGATAGGTTCATCGTGCGATCTGAAGTATGCACATGAACGAACTCCGAGCGCGACATCGACAGCCAATCATAATGACGAGTTAGTCTGCTTCAGAAATAGTATCACTTTTCGATAAACGAGGGGGGACCCAATAAAAACGGGAATTTCGTCATAATTCCTTTATTTTTTAATATTTTTACACCAAATTTTGGTCACCTACAAAGTATTCTTCTTCGACCACAACGCACCTCTGCAAACGATCCTTCCAATGTTCAAAACATTTTTTAAATTCACTTATCGGGATGTTCTTAAGGCCTTTCAGCGATTTTTGTTTTACCTCCTTCACAGTGGCAAAACGCTTTCCTCTCATGTCCCTTTTGAGTCTGGGGAACACAAAAAAAAACACAGGGGACTAGATCCGGTGAGTAGGGAGGATGGACAATTGATGTCATGCAGTTTTTGGTCAAAAACTGCTTTACCGAGAGAGCGGCGTGGGCCGGCGCGTTGTCATGACGGAGGAACCAGTCACTTGTGCGCCAAATATCTGCCCTTTTCTTCCGGATACTCTCCCTCAATCTTTTCAAAACCTCCAAGTAGAACTTCTGGTTGACAGTTTGTCCCGGGGGAACGAACTCCGCGTGCACAACACCTCTGCAATCGAAGAAACAAATGAGCGTTGTTTTGATGTTTGACTTTACTTGGCGAGCTTTTTTCGGACGAGGAGAGCGAGGTGTCTTCCAATGGCTTGATTGCTGCTTTGTTTCGGGCCTCGTATCCATAGCACCACGATTCATCACCAGTAATCATCTTGGAAAAAAGTTCAGGGTCCTCTTCGAGCTGATTTTGAAGTTCAAAACATGCCTGAAGTCGACGCTCGTCTGTGAGATGGCGAGGGACAAATTTGGCTGCAACTCTGCTCATGTGCAAATCTTTGGATAAAATCCTCTGAATTCAACTCCATGATATCCCAGACATCTCACAGAGTTGATCAATGGTTCGGCGACGGTCTTCACGAATGAGAGCATTGATTTTGTCGACGTTTTCGTCACTTCTTGACGTTGAGGGGCGTCGTGAACGTGGTTGGTCTTCAATTGACTATTCTCCATTTTTAAAACGTGAAAACCACTCGTAGACTCTGGTTTCACTTAGGGCAGCGTCTCCATAAGCAGTCTTAAGCATTACAGTAGTTTCCGCGGCCGATTTCCCCAACAGGAAACAAAATTGCACAGCCGCGCGTTGCTCTCGAAAATCGGCCATACCGTTTTCGCCGAAATGGAAAAAGTTGTTTCACTAGAAAAATTCCCACGGGCGAACCGACGCACTCACGGCGACAGAACTTCGCACGCTAACTCATGAGACGTGTCCCCAACGGACACCTGGTCGAGCAATGGGTTCCCCCACTCTCCCTCCCTGCCGCAGCGCAATTCCCGTTTTTTTTGGGTCCCCCCTCGTATTTCGTGGCATGTCTTTTTTATACGGCCGGAAACCGGGACCGGAAGTTCTTATAATCGAGGCTGCTCAGCCACTATAAGGCAAACAGTTTTCTCGTCATGTTTAGGGTTATTTACGTCCACATTTTTCACATAAATACACTGCTTCACGCTGACCCACATACAACCTAACCTAAAAAGGGTCGCAAGAACTTTTAAGAGAAATACGATTATGGTTCTGATCGTCGTGATGGTGGATGCTTTCCACCACGCACACGCGAGGCCAATGAGGGGATTTCCCTTAAAATCGAGCTCCTAGCGTATCTAGTACATCAGCAAAATGGCCAGAGTGAATTTAACTCCGAGTATTATTTCGTAAGGTTATCGACAGTTCCCAAAATCTATTATAATGTCTCGCATGGCCGAAGTGGGGCGCTCGGATGTCGTTCCAACGACAGGACTGATGTGATGGGTTTTCGAACGAATAAACAGAATTGGTACCTGCGAATTTTTTTCTTTTCAAAGAACATTTCATCGCCATTGTTACAATCGAGCTTCGTTAGAAAACATAATTGTTAAAAGAGATAATTAAGAACGAAATAATTTTTTCAATTTCGCTACGATAAACGCGAACTTTTAAATCGTCGATGATTCAGCTATAAACGTTTCCCTTGTACTTCCCATTATAAAAAACATTTTTACTCCTATCATATCTGTCTCGAGATCTGTATAATAAGATATGTGCGTTATAACGACGTTAACGATGTACCCTGCAAGATAAATGTCGAACGTTTGTCGACCAGTACTTGTAATAAAGATTGAAAAACAACAACATGAGATTCGAACGACTGCTAATGTCACTTAATTAAAGGAAAGGAGTCTTCGCGCGCGATTACAGCAGTTTGCTCGAGCTTATTTTACAACACCGCGTGGCGCTGTCGTCGATAATCTTTAAATGTGCTCTCGCGGCGGGACAAATTGGTTTTCTCAATGTTCACCCCGAGGGTCTGGATCGAACACGATCTGTCGATCTCTCTCATCGAGCATAGGAACTCCCTTGTTTATGTATATCGTTTTACGATCGCGAGTCCGGCCGATCGATACGATAAGAATGAGTTTTTCGATTAAGGCAGTACATCTCGATAAACCATACTACAGTTTGTTCTGTTTTTGTTTCAGCGATACATTGCAAATAAGAGCCGATTTCTCCACATCAGTTAAGTACAAATGAAAAAGGATTTTACAGCCTCGTTCGAACGTTGATCGTTATTGTTTTTTTTAAATTATTTTTACACTAGCGCTCAATAGGAAAGGAGGTTATGGTACATAAATCTATTCATATTTCAATCAACTAGAATCGGTGTACGACACAGTAATGTGACACGGTAATCATCGGGCATCGGCTGAGACAGAGTGGTTTGTAATTTGGCCGAGAGAGGTCAGGTAAATGGTAATGCTAAATGGTAATGCTCGATAACGAAGAGACCGATTATTTGCGCGCACCAATCAAATTCGATTTTGACAAAGCGAGAACGGAAAATTGCCATCGAAAGTCAATCTTCTTAGTGATTGGTCTATGGTTCACACGGTCTCATTCGCCTATCACTAATAGGCACGAACCATGAAAATGATAGAACGGAAATGCGTGAAAGTCGACTTATCAAATTCGATCATGCACGTAAATCGCCTCCAAACTCCAAAGACGCCGACAGCCAATAAAAATGGTCAGTTACCGCTTCATTAAGGTAGTAGTCTCGTAACTTGGGTTAAAAAAATCGAAAAATTTTTTTTTTGCCTAATTTGAAAGTACAATGTCTTGAGAATAAACTGTGAAAATTTCAGACCGAAATTCGAAATGCTTCCGGAGGTATAATGAGTTTTCGAGAGGGCCTCGAAGTCGCACATACATGAAGGTCGACCGAATTTTAAACGCGTTTTTCTCAAAACAGCGTTTTTCTGGTCAGCCCGGGTCCTAACTTTTTTTCTACCGAACCGATTGCTTTCAAATTTTAACAGGCTACTCTACACACTTACAGTTCTCGTCGGAACTATCGAGAAATTTTTTCACCCCTAACTTTTTATTTTACAACCCCTTCTTTGCTAAAATAAAAGAACTTTTTTTTTCCAAAGTCCGCCATTTTGTTATTTATCCATGAAATTTAACTTCAGTAGTTCCGACCAGAATGACATGTCTATAGATTAAGAATTATCAAGAATTTTTGATTTCGGATAACATCAAGAGCCAAAATCACCGGGGCCACCCACGCGCTTTTTTTTTTCGAGGTGCCAACTTCGATCAATAATAATAATAACAATAAACTATTAAATTTAAAAAAAAAATTTTTTTTTTTGTATCTTTAATATGTAAATAAAAACATCCTAAATATCCAAAACGATTCATTTTTATTTTCCTACAAAAAAACGCCCTCCAAAAAAGACATGAAAATCGGCTTAAGTTACCAGACTACTACCCTAAACAATCGCAATTCGAAATATTTCGCGACTAGTTCGAGAGGTCTAATATTTTTTCAGTTTAAATTGCAATAAAAAAACAAATGAAATTTTTTTGGTTATTCTTACTCCGAGTATTACTTCGGCCGACCGAATGGGTTAAGGGATAACACCACTGTGACCCCCTGTTTTTTTTTCACATTTTTCAAGAATTTTTTTTTGTGGGAAAAAAAAGAGATATTCGAAAAAATTTTTTGGGTTTTGTACCTTGTTTATTAATGTATCCGAAAACATTTTTTTCACGTCGCATGGTGGCGCTGGGGAAGCTCTCGCGTCAGGTGCTGTCATCTCCGCAGTGGTTCGCGGCACGCAGCAGAACTTTCTTCAACATCGATCTGAAAGAAAATACCGAGTGTTTTCGTTAATAATATGATATTTTGAAGAGAAGTACATAGGATTCTTTCGATATCTCAATAATTATAAAAGTTATAGCCTATTTTCGACGAGAAATTTTGCTCAAAAATCATTCTTCAATTTCAAAGGCGTGCCAATTTTTTTTAAAACAATATTTTTCCAAATCCCTATGTACTTCTCTTCAAAATATCATATTATTAACGAAAACACTCGGGATTTTTTTTCAGATCGACGCTGAAGAGAGTTCTGCTGCGTGCCGCGGAAATTACAGCACCTGACGCGAGAGCTTCCCCAGCGCCACCATGCGGCGTGAAAAATGTGAAAAAAATGTTTTTTGAAACATTAATAAACAAGGAACAAGACCCAAAAAAATTTTTCCAATATCTCTTTTTTTTCCCACACAAGAAAAATTCTTGAAAAATGTGAAAAAAAAACAGGGGGTCACAGTGGTGTTATCCCTTAACGCGTCTATGAACGATTCTTAATCGAAGCGGAGTAGAGTAACGGAAAACATCGTAACTAACAATTAAAAGTCAAATTGGTATTCGCGGCCATTTGCCGGATATGTCACTCCGATGCAGAGATATCCCTACGATATAACGAAACAAAGAACTTCTGCTCGGATCTTGTGTTATTACCATGCACGAAGGTCACGTCTAAGTTTCCATTCCCGTCCGTGTGTTTCGCGCTCTGACTATTTTCTGTTTTGTCTCCGAGCGCTATCGCACGGTTCTGTCGAAGAACTCACGTTTCTCTACGTATATACACTCGCGGTATAGTCGCGCCGTTTTACGATCTCCACGCGTGGTCGCGGTGCTTGAGACTCATATATCCATACCACTCATACCGCATCCATGCACTCGTGGTGTACGGTATGCATATAGCAATTTCCATAGGTATATAACGTGAACCTCGCGGGCTTATCGAACTGTGGAGGTTCCGCAGAGAAATATGAGACGCACGCTTGGGGGAGCGTATTACCTTCCGTCGAATTGATTGGAATGGGTTTTGGTGCCTCTCTGTTACAGAACGTACCACGCGTATAAGCCACCTCCACCGAATCGATTGATTCCGGCACGATCCTCTCGTTAAATTTGTCCTCTCGTATATGCCCGAGCTCAAGATCTCATGTCGGCGCTGTTCAGGGAGTAAAAGGAAAAAAACTGGCAATGCATGACATCTAGTGGCTAAAGTTTATAGTGTATGCATTGGATGGGTACATCAGTACGGGATCACTGTGGCATCGGGCGGAATAAGAGTCATCTAGGGAAAAGATGCACGACTACGCCCGATATTCCATCTCGGTAACTCGCTATCTATGGCTGCGTTCAGTAATTCGGCTTTTGATCGTTCTGTCTCTTTCGCAAACGTTGTATTAAAAAGAAACGCACGATGAAAAACGATGAAAAGCTGAATTAAGGAACGCAGTTTATGTTAAATTTACTGCCCGAGTTTCACCTAACTTACAGTCGAAGCTTGCTAATATAATATAATACTAATATAATATTATTACTGGAAAAAAAAACATTTATTCGCTTTTGAACGTCAAAATAGGACTCGGGTGGATTTGAAAAAGTTCAGCTACTCTGGGCACGATCTAGCAAATCGAAAAGGTCGCGAGATCTCGTGACGCACACCTTTTGTTATGAGAAAGTGATGGCAGCCTGGTTATAGGTAACGTTTTATTTATGCCAATGTACCTTACCTACCATCTCCCCGCAGCTCAAACTTTTAACCGAGCCGTAAATAACATTTCACATAGATAAGGTTTTTAGTTAGAATATCGATAATCCATAGAACTACTCTATTCCGAACGCAGCCGGACGGATGTCAATACGGTGATAGGGTTCCACATGCCGCCGACAGATGGCGCCAGCCATCAAAGGAGAAATGAAGAATACGATGATAGGGTAATACACTTAATGCACCGTCCCTAGAGCCTTAACTGAAAAATATTGTAAAAATTTGGTCTTCTCTATGTATGGATTTTAAACGAGTGATCTTTCGACCTCACGTTAACAATAAGCAATCCAAAAAATCTATACCAACAGATTTAAAAAAATTGCAAGTTATTGAAAAATATATGCTTCAACGTGGTTAAACGCAGCCCAATGAGCGTTATGCATATAATTCGAGAAACGTTGAGTGCTAATAAAAATAAGATAAATACGGATGAAATATGAAATATTCCGTGCAAAAAGCAAACGGGGTACCAGAGCGAATCGATTCGAGCCTAAAGGCTCTTTCGTTCTCTAAACTCAGTTATTTTCGTTAGGGCGTGAACCCGGCACGCGTGGGCATTTGGCTTCTTGTTCCGGGGTTCCTTCGACACACGCTTTAGCCGTCACACGTATATATAGGACGCCAGAGTATAATCATGAGAGAGGCGAACACATCGTATGCAGCGAGTCAAGGAACGAGGTGTGTGTGTGAGTGTGTTATGACCTGTGTGCCACGGCTCAGGTCTCACTCAGCTATTCCCGTGTAGTATTTCGTTTTGAAGTTACGTACTGCGGTTTTGCACCAACTCCCGATAGCATACGTGCGGTCGTGTCTTTAGACACTCCATATAGGTATATACTGGAATGAGCGAAGTCAAAGCTCCTGCTATATCCCCGTTTCGAGTTTCGTATTCGCGATAATTTATAAGTTTATTGCAGACCGCACGAACCAGTTTAAACGCTTTATTAAGCACTCAGCTAATTCGACCGTACAGCAAAATATCAGATTTTGCTCAATTAATTGTTCAAAAGAGAAATTAAAAAAAAATTATGAACATTGAACCTCGCAAATTGCTTCCACATATTTTTCGTACATTTACGAAAGCTACCACTGGCGTCGCAGTCTGGCATGAAAAGGTCGAAAAAAAATGTTCACAAAAACAAAGCATCGTCCATGAGGAAGGAAAACATAACCTCGACGTTTCTTCATTGTTTCCATCTTCCGTTCGATGTGTGAAGTGTAGAGTATTTTTTTTGGTAGGGTAGCATGTTCCCCAAATTCATCGTCCCCAAAAAAGTAACTAGACTGAAAAATCCTTTGACTATTGACTCGCATTGTTGCTAGATGGCGCGGTAAACGTGTTCTTATATCTAGTAGCCCGAATACCAGAATTCGACGTCTGAACAGTAGAAACGTTGCTGTTATGATCAGACAACCACCTTTTTTATTATACCGTATTGATTATTAATTATCAATTAATAATTAATAATTATCAATTATCAATTATCAATTATCCATTATAAATTATCAATAATCAATTATCCTTTATCATTTATCAATTATCAATTACGACATTTTCGATTATCAATTATCGTTTTTCAGTTATCAATTACGAAATTTTCGATTATCGATTATCAATTATCGATTATCACTTATCAATTATCATTTATCAATTATCAATTACGAAATTTTCGATTATCGATTATCAATTATCAATTATAAATGCTCAATTATCAATTATAAATGCTCAATTATCAATTATCGATTATCTCAAGTGTGTCCAAAATTGAGGTCAGGGGTGTCCAAACTTGAGGTCAAGTGTGTCCAAAATTGAGGTCAGGGGCGTCCAAAAATGAGGCCAGGGGTGTCAAAAATTGAGGCCAGGGGTGTCCAAAATCGAGGTCAGGGGTGTCCAAACTTGAGGTCAGGGGTCTCCAAAATTGAGGTCAGGGGTCTCCAAAATTGAGGCCAGGGGTGTCCAAAATCGAGGTCAGGGGTGTCCAAGATCGAGGTCAGGGGTGTCCAAAATTGAGGTCAGGGGTGCCCAAAACTCAGGCCAGGGGTGTCCAAAGTTGAGGCCAGGGTGTCCAAAATCGAGGTCAGGGGTGTCCAAGATCGAGGTCAGGGGTGTCCAAAAATTGTGATCAGGGGTGTCCAAAATTGTGGTCAGGGGTATCCAAAATTGCGGTCAGGGAGTTGGCGCGCGAAGCGCGCAGGGGGGGTGAAGCCCCCTAGTTTATTATAAATTATAAATTATTACATCATCATAAAAAAGGCGATTGTGTGATCATAATAGCAACGTTTACCGCGCCATCTAGCAGCATCGAGGGTCAATAGTCAAGGGATTCTTCAGTTTACTTACTATTTTGAAGACGATGAATTCAGGGAACATGTTACCCTACCTCCTTTTTGGCCGAGGATCGCCCAACGTTTTTTTTCTCCGAATAATCGATTTGACGATATCGATTATACTAGTAATTAATTATTTGGCAAACGATTGTATTTTCAATATTGCCCGTTTCTATGAGCCATATTGTCAGTTCTCGTTAAAAGAAATACTAAAATCTAGGAGGAAGCGAGCACGTGCAACGATGAAACAGAAGCTAACGTGTGTATACGGGGTGTTGGTCATGCCCCGAGCTATAAATCGCTGTGTCATTTCAGTGTCGATATTAAGATCTTGCCTTACGCATGTTTGTATACGCCTGTGTGTGTGTGTGTGTATCTTTATACGGCTTTTCGAAGCATGCGGGATCGCTTGTGATAATATTGTTTCAAGCCGCCAACGCCTTCGCCACCGACGGATATAATTTACGAATTGTACGATATTATTTCAAGATGATGATCCGTGGGCTTTTGTATCGCGCACTCGAATGCCCCTTCCCGTTCGGTCTTTCTCGACCACTAAAAGAGAACTGTGTTTTATTAATGTTATAAAAGAGATCTATTGATAAATTTCTTTGATCATCGAGACATGTGATCCTGCAAAAATATCGTACGGACTATTCATCATCCCACTTTTAAAAGTCCACCGGTTGGAAGAAATTCCAAAAGTGCAATGGCTTTTTATAGGAGTGGGAAAGAGTATTCTTCTCTATATGGCTGCCTAGGTATTTGCCGGAGTTTGTAAATTTTTTAATTCTGCACGAACGTCCGAAATCCTTCGGCCTGAATCTAAGACGAATATCTCGAGATTTTGTCGACCTAGTCATTCCGAATCCAAGGTCAAAATGTAAGTATAACCTGGAATGTTGACATTCCATTTGGGTATTTCCTCGACGATTGGAATTCGGAGGTTTCTGAATCCGTCATTTTGGTCTTAGGAAACGTTGTCTTTTCGATCTTCAATTCCTCAATAAGTATAACAAACCGATTTTCATTCAAATTCGGCCTATTTCAAAAATGTACCTTCCCAAGGTTTAACGATTTACGAAAGTTGAAACGAGCCAAGAATTCTATCGGCGCAAACTGGGCTACTAGACAAATTCTCCTCTCACACAATTCATCGTGAAAATTTGTCAAATTGTTTCGAGTGAAATGTGGGCAGTGACAATTTATAACGCGAGCAATGTGCTTACCACACACACGGTTTTGCCTTTGCTGGTGACACAGCAGGTTCAAATTCATAAATTAAAGTGGCTCTTCTCGTAAATACGCTTAAAGATAAATCATCAAAGGCTATCTTTATATGTGTAATATCCCATCCTCGTCTTCTCGTTGAATGACCTCTTCTGATTCCTAGCGCGGTGGCGTGTGGTGTGGATTGGAGAATACTGCAAAAAAGCGCGAGGAATTCCACAATATTTTCTTCATATATTCGTGTTCTTAACTTTTAAAGAATAATTATTTCGATATTTTGACGGAGATAAAATTGAGTAACAAATTAGTAAATTATACGTGCTAATTGAGGTGTCACTCAAAAAGAAAAGCAGCCTGCGGTGGCACTTTGTGGGAACCTTCAAACGTAGAGGTTTTGCTTTGCGCACCAAAACACTGCGGACCAAATTACGTCACGTCCGGTATTAGCACTGGAAGTACTGGTTAATTTTTTGACTAACTTAGTCATTTTAGGGGTCCGGCTACGGTAGCGGGTATAAAGTCATGTGCACATTTAACAATTTTCTTTTAGTATGAAAAAGTGATTTATTCATAAAACTAATCACACATCTATTTAGTATAAATATCGAATTAATAGAAAATATTTTTTTTTTTTTTTTTATTGTTACACAAAATGGCCGACTACTGCTATTTGCTTTTGGTATCGTTTTTTTTTTGAGGCGCTCCGCGGCGTGACATTTGGCATCCACAATTTTTCACCTAGAACCAAAAGAAAAAATTCTCGTTAATCTACGTCAGAGTACCCGGAGAAATAAGTACGGACTTTGAAAAATATTATTTTATTCGAATACTGTAGGCATTTGAACTTAAAAGGCGACATTTCCCAGTGAAAAATTTCATACAAAACTGCTCATAAAATGGAAAGTTTTTAATTAATCATAAATTCCGTAAGTACTTCTCTGGGTATTCTGATGTAGATTGAGAAGAATTTTTTTTTTCTGTTCTAGGTCAAAAATTGTGAATGTTAAATGTCACGCCGTGGAGCCCCTCGAAAAAGAAATTACCAAGAGCAGATAGCAGTAGTCGGCTATTTTGTATAACAAAAAAAATATTGTTTATTAGCTTGATATTTATACTAATTAGATGTGTAATTAGTTTTATAAATAAATTACAATCACTTTTTCATGCAAAAATTGTTAAACGTGTTCATGATTTTATACCCGCTACCGTGGAAATACCCCTTAAGGTAGTAGTCTGGTAACTTAAGCCAGTTTTCGTGTCTTTTTTGGAGGGCGTTTTTTGTAGGAAAATAAAAATGAATCGTTTTGGATATTTAGGATGTTTTTATTTACATATTAAAGATACAAACAAAAATTTGTTTGAAAAATGTAATAGTTTATTATTATTATTATTATTATTGATCGAAGTTGGCACCTCGAAAAAAAAGCGCGTTGGTGGCCCCGGTGATTTTGGCTCTCGATGTTATCTGAAATAAAAAATTCTTGATAATTCTTAATCTATAGACATGTCATTCTGGTCGGAACTACTGAAGTTAAATTTCATCGATAAATAACAAAATGGCGGACTTTGGAAAAAAAAGTCCTTTTATTTTAGCAAATAAATTTTGTTATTTATCCATGAAATTAACCTTATTAATTTAAAAATAACAAAATGGCGGACTTTGGAAAAAAAAAACTTTTTTCCTTAAAAAAAAATTAACCTTATTAATTTAAAAATAACAAAATGGCGAACTTTGGAAAAAAAGACTTTTTTCCAAAGTCCGCCATTTTGTTATTTATCCATGAAATTAACTTTATTAATTTAAAAATAACAAAGTGGCGGACTTTGGGAAAAAAGACTTTCCAAAGTCCGCCATTTTGTTATTTATCCATGAAATTAACCTTATTAATTTAAAAATAACCAAATGGCGGACTTTGCAAAAAAAGACTTTTTTCCAAAGTCCGCCATTTTGTTATTTATCCATGAAATTAACCTTATTAATTTAAAAATAACAAAATGGCGGACTTTGGAGAAAAATACTTTTTTCCAAAGTCCGCCATTTTGTTATTTATCCATGAAATTAACCTTATTAATTTAAAAATAACAAAATGGCGGACTTTGGAAAAAAATAATTTTTTCCAAAGTCCGCCATTTTGTTATTTATCCATGAAATTAACCTTATTAATTTAAAAATAACTAAATGGCGGACTTTGGAAAAAAGACTTTTTTCCAAAGTCCGCCATTTTGTTATTTATCCATGAAATTAACCTTATTAATTTAAAAATAACAAAATGGCGAACTTTGGAAAAAAAGACTTTTTTCCAAAGTCCGCCATTTTGTTATTTATCTATGAAATTAACCTCATTAATTTAAAAATAACAAAATGGCGGACTTTGAAAAAAATACTCTTTTCAAAGTCCGCCATTTTGTTATTTATCCATGAAATTAACCTTATTAATTTAAAAATAACAAAATGGCGGACTTTGGAGAAAAATACTTTTTTCCAAAGTCCGCCATTTTGTTATTTATCCATGAAATGAACCTTATTAATTTAAAAATAACAAAATGGCGGACTTTGGAAAAAAATAATTTTTTCCAAAGTCCGCCATTTTGTTATTTATTCATGAAATTAACCTTATTAATTTAAAAATAACTAAATGGCGGACTTTGGAAAAAAGACTTTTTTCCAAAGTCCGCCATTTTGTTATTTATCCATGAAATTAACCTTATTAATTTAAAAATAACAAAATGGCGGACTTTGAAAAAAAAACTCTTTTCAAAGTCCGCCATTTTGTTATTTATCCATGAAATTAACCTTATTAATTTAAAAATAACAAAATGGCGGACTTTGGAAAAAAGACTTTTTTCCAAAGTCCGCCATTTTGTTATTTATCCATGAAATTAACCTTATTAATTTAAAAATAACAAAATGGCGGTCTTTGGAAAAAAGTCTTTTTTTCCAAAGTCCGCCATTTTGTTATTTATCCATGAAATTTAACTTCAGTAGTTCCGACCAGAATGACATGTCTATAGATTAAGAATTATCAAGAATTGTTTATTTCAGATAACATCAAGAGCCAAAATCACCGGGGCCACCCATGCGCTTTTTTGCGAGGTGCCAACTTCGATCAATAATAATAATAATAAACTAATAAATTTTTTTTTGTATCTTTAATATGTAAATAAAAACATCCTAAATATCCAAAACGATTCATTTTTATTTTCCTACAAAAAAACGCCCTCCAAAAAAGACATGAAAATCGGCTTGAGTTACCAGACTACTAGCTTAAAGTTAGACTCTCGTTTGCGCGCAACGAATTATCGCCACGTACGATAATTCTGATTAAGTTACTACACAGAAGTGCCGCTCGCGTCAACGTAGTATCAGGAAAGTATCACAGAGTGCGTTGGGCGCATATTTCGCAATTTTTGCTACGTCGGCATAAAAAACTTTGAATTTTTTATGTTCTTCACAACGAAAGGCTCCTCTATGAGGTAGCAAAGAAAAATATATGCATAGTGTTGTGTCTCGATGAAACTGAGCAGGATAGAAATGAAGGAAAAATAAGGATATATGAAACGCATACAAAAGTTACACATGGCAGCAATCATGGGCACCCCGCTGTACGCCTCTCGTCTTCCCTCGTCGTTCGTTCGCTCGTTTAAAAAAAAAAACAAATTCTTTTTCTTCTTTTCTTTTTTTTACCCTTCAAGTACTACGAATAGCAGCCTGCAGCATATTTGCTCTGCGAGCACTGAACTTTCATCGTGTGTGAATACTAATTAGCCGCCACGGTGTAATATACAACGCTATGGCGGGGGACGATGTTTTACTGGTATGCGGGGCGGGCACGCGTCTATCAGAGACGTCGACGTCGCGTCGTCGAGGTTCCATGTCGCTTCCTCTCTACTGTAAAATACAGAGAGATGCGAGAGTGGCCCATCTCGGCGTCAACCTCTCGCATCGGAAAAGCTCTTACTTGTGCCCTACCATACCTACGGAATCCGTCGAGATAAAAAGTACAAAAAAACCGAGCGTAAACCCGTATGTACGTAGAAAAATGATTAGCGTCGTCTACAATTAGTTGTTTTTCGTTGCTATAGTCGTCCCGGAAATACTACGGCTTTTTATACGTTACTACCGCAATTTTATACATTAAATTCTTTATCTAGGATCAAAAAAATCTACAATTTTTTATCGAATTGAAGTTTTTTTTAAGTTTTCGTTCGACCTATCAATTCTGCCGTTTCGAATGCATTTATTTTACATTCGAAATCAACGACCTCAAAAGTCTCCAGCAGGCTACGACGTCAAAAACACTGAATTTTTATGAAGATATGATTTTTTCTTAATTTTAGGTCGGCCATATTAACTCGGCTATTTTTAATTATCGACCAATTTGATATTACGCCCTGAAGTCGACATAGTACAATCAATAGGGAGCCCGTTACTCTTGTCCATAATGCACTAAATTACAGGAGTTATTTTTTGTTTAAATTAGGTTCAGTATCACGTACTAAGTGTAAATGAACAAAATCCTCACGAATTAAGTGACCGGAAGTGCCGCCAATTTGAGGAAAACCGTATCGGCCAATATCTCCGTTACCGTGCACTTTAGGCCAAAAACGGTAAAGACCTTTCTTGTAGATAATTGAATTTCCTATTTTTTTTTCTAGATAATTTTTTTTGTATCACTTACCGTTTACGACTTATACGACTGTTAACATTTATTTATTCACTTTTTGACCTGTATCTCTCCTAATAATTGTTTAAACAATAAAATGCTTATAACTTATCTTTTAAATCCATACATTTTCCACAACTTTTATTTAAAACTTGTTTGTCTAAAATTAATATTCTCAAAGTTATAACGCGTTTTTATTAGCCTTGCACGCGGTAGCGCAACATTGAACGCGTTATAACTTTGAGAATATTAATTTTAGACAAAAAAGTTTTTAATAAAAGTTGTGGAAAATGTATGGATTTAAAAGAGAAGTTATTAGCATTTTATTGTTCAAACAATTATTAGGAGAGATACAGGTCGAAAAGTGAATAAATAAATTTTAACAGTCGTATAGGTCATAAACGGTAAGAGATACAAAAAAAATTATTTAGAAAAAAAGATGGAAAATTCAATTATCTACAAGAAAGGTTATTACCATTTTTGGCCTAAAGTGCACGGTAACGGAGATATTGGCCAATACGGTTTTCCTCAAAATGGCGGCACTTGCGCTCCCTTAGTTTGTAAGGATTTTGTTTGTTTACATTCAGTACGTGATTAAAGAAGCGCAAGTGCCACCATTTTGAGGAAAACCGTATTGGCCAATATCTCCGTTACCGTGCGCTTTAGGCCAAAAATGGTAATATCCTTTCCTGTAGATAATTGAATTGCCTATCTTTTTTTTCAGATAATTTTTTTTGTATCACTTACCGTTTACGACTTATACGACTGTTAAAATTTATTTATTCACTTTTTGACCTGTATCTGTCCCAATAATTATTTAAACAATAAAATGCTAATAACTTATCTTTTAATTCCATACATTTTCCACGACATTTATTTAAAACTTTTTTGTCTAAAATTAATATTCTCAAAGTTATAACGCGTTTTTATTAGCCTTGCACCCAGTAGCGCAACATTGAACGCGTTATAACTTTGAGAATATTAATTTTAGACAAAAAAGTTTTAAATAAAAGTTTTGGAAAATGTATGGATTTAAAAGAGAAGTTATTAGCATTTTATTGTTTAAACAATTATTAAGAGAGATACAGGTCAAAAAGTGAATAAATGAATTTTAACAGTCGTATAAGTCGTAAACGGTAAGTGATAAAAAAAAAATTATTTAGAAAAAAAGATAGGAAATTCAATTATCTACAAGAAAGGTTATTACGATTTTTGGCCTAAAGTGCACGGTAACGGAGATATTGGCCGATACGGTTTTTCCTCAAAATGGCGCCACTTCCGGTCACTTAATTTGTGAGGATTTTGTTCATTTACATTCGGTACGTGATACTGAACCTGATTTGAAAAAAAAATAACTCCTCTAATTACTAATAAACGTGCTCTATATAAATTGTCCATAAATATCTATAAAATATGCGATATACTTACCGATTGTCGATGATAATAGTAACGATGACATTGACGACGAAGAAATCAACCAATAAAAGAATCCGCGATCGAGTACCGGCGGAGTAAAAGCGGAAGTAGTCTGAAGTCGCGGAAATCGCGTGGAAAAAATTATTCAGTCTTCTATGGCACACACACGACCAGTTAGCTTAACGACCGTAAGAATGACTAAGAGATTCTTATCTCCTGAAAGCAGAGGCCCCCGCAACCGCAGAACTGCACACACGATGAACGTCCCTGTGTCGTCCCGACGCATGGGTTGTTTATGACGGTGATACGAGACACAGAGCACCCATCCCCCACGTTTTCTAGAGACCCATAAATTTTCGGTAGACCCCGAGTCCCGTTAGTTCACAGAGAATTTACCCTCTCGCGTAGTACTATATTGGGAATTACCACGGAAGCGTGGCCTATGCAATATGGTCGTTTATTCCCGACCAGCGCTAATTAGTCCGGGAAACAGCAGTGACCCCTCCATTATCGTAGATTTTTTTTGCGAACTAATGTTTTTAGTACGATCTGACAATCTGCATTATTACCGGTGATGTCTGTGCATGGACAGAATCGACCGCGATAATTGGTTACCGACGGAGTGCATTATTACCATAAGAGCATATGGTGAACCTATATGACGCGCCACGTTTAAACCTCAAAAACAGAAAATTATTGCCCGCCACTCTGCGCCTAAATAGAAATGACTTTGAACAATAAACTATCAATTGTAACATCAATCTATCAAATGACATAATGTTATATTTATAAATTCTTCACTTTTCAGGAATTATGCAATTTCAGTCGCGCCTCTTGTTGTTCAAACGTACACGAATAAAACGGGTTTTGATGTTTCGCATGGGGTGAAAATCTTATATGCTCGGACCGAGCATCGTCGATGTTTCCCTGATTTTTATTTATTACTAGCTGACCTGACGGACGTTGTCCTGTCTGAGCTATGAATATTCAATTCGAACTGGAATAAACAATAATTTAAAAAAATGATTTCAAAAACATAGTGTTTATTGTAACTGAAAATAAAAAATTGACTCCCTTAGTGTTTCTGTATAACCATGTATACCACGTGTTAGTCTATCAAAACTTACCAAAAATCGATATTAAATTAAACTTTTAATATAAGGCGTGATTGCGTCGAACAAACTGCGATGAACAAACACTTCTCAAAAAAACTTACTCAACAAACTCAAAACTGGATAAACGTTCAGATCGAATGGACTGTGCACTAAGAAATGAATAAATGAATTTCTTGATCGATTGATGCCGACCGATGCATCCATTAAATCACATTTGCTTCGCGCGAAGGTTAAATAGTCGTTAAGTTTTCTGAAATTTTCCCAATTTTCTGCGCAATTTTCTTTCCGTAAGAACCTTCTACAAAATATTAGGAAACTTAAAAAAAAAAGATGAACGAAACCGGTAAAGTCGTTTTCAAGTTATGGCGTGACCAAGGGAAATAGGGATTCATTTTTATATATACAGATATTGTTACCGTAATGAGGCAGTACATTTTTAATTGTAATTAAAACTTGAGATATTCGTAATCATCGGATTACCGACCGGGAAGGAGTGGTTTGAAATTTGTCCGAGAGAGGTCAGGCTGCCAAATGGTAATTCCCAATATGACAGGAATTTTTGTTGTTGACAATAAAAGAAAATTGCGCATTCTCCTCCGTTCTCACGATTACACAAACGTTAATTAAAACATTAAAAATTAATAGAACTTCCCCGTCAGTGATTTAAGTTTGGCGGCATTTATTTCTCGCTGTTATCGATCGGGAAAGGCTGCGAATGGAGAATTAGAAGTGATCGGCTCATCGAGATGGCGTTGTGTTCGCTGGACATTGGTATGTATGGTAGGGTAGCATGTTCCCCAAAAAAGTAACTAGACCGAAAAATCCCTTGACTATTGACCCGCAATGCTACTAGATGGCGCGGCAAACGTATTCTCATATAGGGTAGCATGTTCCCCAAATTCATCGTCCCCAAAAAAGTAACTAGAAATGACTAGATTAATAATTAATAATTAATAATCAATAATCAATAATTAATAATTAATAATTAATAATTAATAATTAATAATTAATAATTAATAATTAATAATTAATAATTAATAATTAATAATTAATAATTAATAATTAATAATTAATAATTAATAATTAATAATCAATAATCAATAATCAATAATCAATAATCAATAATCAATAATTAATAATTAATAATTAATAATTAATAATTAATAATTAATAATTAGTAATTAATAATTAATAATTAATAGTTAATAATTAATAATTAATAATTAATAATTAATAATTAATAATCAATAATCAATAATCAATAATCAATAATCAATAATTAATAATTAATAATTAATAATTAATAATTAATAATTAATAATTAATAATTAATAATTAATAATTGTTGTCATTATGGCATAATAAAAAAGGCGGTTGTCCGATCATAAGAGCAACGTATCTACTGCTCAGTCCTCGAACTCCGGCATTCGGGCGAGTAGATATGAATACGTTTACCGCGCCATCTAGCACCATTGCGGGTCAATACTCAAGGGATTTTTCGGTTTAGTTACTTTTTTGGGGACGATGAATTTGGGGAACATGCTACCCTATATGAGAATACGTTTACCGCGCCATCTAGTAGCATTGCGGGTCAATAGTCGAGGGATTTTTCGGTCTAGTTACTTTTTTGGGGACGATGAATTTGGGGAACATGCTACCCTATATGAGAATACGTTTACCACGCCATCTAGTATCATTGCGGGTCAATAGTCAAGGAATTTTTCGGTTTAGTTACTTTTTTGGGGACGATGAATTTGGGGAACATGCTACCCTATATGAGAATACGTTTACCGCGCCATCTAGTAGCATTGCGGGTCAATAGTCGAGGGATTTTTCGGTCTAGTTACTTTTTTGGGGACGATAAATTTGCGGAACATTCTACCATATATGAGAATACGTTTACCACGCCATCTAGTAGCATTGCGGGTCAATAGTCGAGGGATTTTTCGGTCTTGTTACTTTTTTGGGGACGATGAATTTGGGGAACATGCTACCCTATATGAGAATACGTTTACCACCCCATCTAGTATCATTGCGGGTCAATAGTCAAGGAATTTTTCGGTTTAGTTACTTTTTTGGGGACGATGAATTTGGGGAACATGATACCCAATATGAGAATCCGTTTACCACGCCATCTAGTATCATTGCGGGTCAATAGTCGAGGGATTTTTCGGTCTAGTTACTTTTTTGGGGACGATGAATTTGGGGAACATGCTACCCAATATGAGAATACGTTTACCGCGCCATCTAGTAGCATTGCGGGTCAATAGTCGAGGGATTTTTCGGTCTAGTTACTTTTTTGGGGACGATGTATTTGTGGAACATGCTACCCAATATGAGAATACGTTTACCGCGCCATCTAGTATCATTGCGGGTCAATAGTCGAGGGATTTTTCGGTCTAGTTACTTTTTTGGGGACGATGAATTTGTGGAACATGCTACCCTACCGTATTGGATGCTGGCCATGATTTATCACTAGAGCAGCGCCAAGGTGCACGGATCGGGAAATCCAGTTTGAAGGTAAGTATGAAATAAATAAATAAAATGCCTTCGAGTTAAATAATAATAATTAATAAAGTGTATTAAAAATCGTATACAATTTTGATTTCCGCGTTTTTGTTGCTGTCGGTTGAACGAGATTATTCAACTCCTCTTTACGGCACGGACATAACCTCGTTGTCGCTTGGACAACGTGCTTCGATAAGTCTTGCGATCGCGTTCAATAAGATCTTTCGTCGAACCTACGCACAATCTTCGCTTCCACTCTTTTCCTCGTCGATAATCAGAGGGAAAAAGAAAAAAAAAAAATTCGGTAATAGCGAAAGTTTGGGAAGCGAGGGATTTTTCATGTTTTTTTTTCTCTTTAGCTTCTCGCGCCTCTAACTTCCGGCTCGCGTAGACTTTTCTTTCTGTCTATACATACAATACGTTACGTTTAATATACAGTATAAAACGACGAAGACAACGACGACGACAATGAAAAACGAAACTTTTTTTTTTCTCCATCGGGTACATATCACGCTACTTATAGTTTTACGATACGTTTTACTTTTTATTGACAATCATCGTGACAAAAAGTGGGCTTACAAACTAATTCGCATATAAATTCCTCCCTCTCCGTTTAACTTTTTATCTTTATTTATTTTAAACGCCACTTCTTTTCCATCTTCTTTCATTTTCCTCACACTTTTTCCCAGTCGTTCGGTTCGCACGAATCGGCCGTTCTCGCGTCGTTATCCACGATCCGGCCGATTTGTTTGGTTGTTGGTTTTTTTTCTTTCCTCTTCAAAACATGACTTTCGCTCGGCTTCGTCGACGAATGGCAACGTCTCGTCCGTTGTGTAAACACCGAAAACCTCGATACATTTTACGACCTTACGTGATATGTGAGAGAGAGAGAGAGAGAGATAGAGACTAAAAAAACTCTTCGTAACCCTTCTACTTTACAATTTTCTTCGTGTTTTTCGCTCTTTACTTCTCGTTCGCATATTATTATTATTATTATTATTATATACGTGACTACGTTTTTTTTTGTGTTTGTGTGTGATATTGTATTTTTTTTTTTGGCAGATGAATCAAAGTCGTTGAATTTTTCCGGAGGCAGTGTAAGTTTTCTTAGTCTTATTAATCTCGTCACTTTGTTTTTGTCTCGTTAACGTTACTCTTTGTGTGGGTTTTTTCGGATTTTTTTTGTCTTCATTCCGGTTAACGATCTTTTTTTTTAATCTCGAAATTTCAAAGTGCAACATTTTCTTTGTCCAGATTAAAATTCAGCCTGTACTAAAAATCGCAGAAAGCGAATGAAAAAAAAGAAAGTTTCTACAATCGGTTATTGAATGAAAACAATAAAATTCGTTCGTTTCTCATGTTGCGTGAATTGTGGCGTCCTTAAGTTTACGTATGTTTTTTTCCAAATTTTTTAAATGGATCTTTCGATCTTCGCGGGTGATTCTACGGAGCTACTTTCGACTGGGCGGTTTCGGAACACGGGATATCGTGATTTTTCTTTTTCCATTTTTTTTTCTTCCTCCTCTCCTTAATTTCTCTCGTTTTTTTATACGTTCGTTGGCACCCGCGTTCCCAACGCTTTACACGCGGGTGTGACAACGTATATAAATCGTTCTACGGTGCGCAATTGGCTCGATTGGCTTCCACGTGAAGTTGCATATACCCGAGTGAATATGGCGAGAGTCGACGTCTCGTAAGCGCATGAGCGATAAGTGCAAAATCCTTGTAATGTTATTGGCCGTTGCGAGCCTCGAGAGTCTCGCGCGTGCGCTTACCGGGCTCTCTACTAACAGCTGATCAACTCGGTGTACAACATTCGATTCACATTCATTCTCCGATAATGAATATTATAAAGTTTGCTTACAGCGTATTACATTGGGTTTGTTTTTTCTCATATATATATATACTTTTTTTTCTTTCTTCATTTGACTGTCACATATATATATTTATACTATATATATTTTCATTCTTTTTTTCAACCTCTCAACTAGGATGCTCCTACGGAATACGAAAGTGCGTGCGTTCTGTTACCCTTTACTCGTTTTGCGGTAAGAAAAAGAAAACATTTATATCCGGAATTCATCGTTCTCACAATCTTGACCTAACTTTTTTATCATTCGCTTGATACACTTTCCTCGGATCTTATCTTCGTAGGCGTTCTTTTCATTTTTCTTTGTTGTTTCTCTTTCATTTCCAAATGGGAAAATTGCGTGAAAGTCTTACCCGGTTCTCTCGCGCTCCCGTCCTCTCGTCCAACTATTACAAAAAATACTAATAATAGAAAACAAAATTCTGTACACTTACGCACCCCACCTTCCCTCCTCCACGTAATTATATACGTTTTAATCTTCCCACCCTTCGTCCAAGCTCCCTTTACGAACAGTCTTATTTACAACGATAAAGTTTAACCTCTAAATCGCATCATACTTTTATATATTTACAGAGTGATAATATTTTTGCATTTTTGTTTTGTTTTTTTTTTTCTCCTCCCCCTCCATCAATTCGACACCCGTTTTGAAGATTAATTACGCAACTTTGGGCAAATGGGAAAATTGCATTTTACCATTTTGTAAAGGAGATCGTTGAACGAAATTTTGCGACTGAAATTTTCGTTCCTTTTTTTTTGCCGAAGTTGATGAACGCCCTTTGTTCATTCTTCTTTCGTTTCTTTGTGAAATCATTGATTTAGCACACGCCAGTTTGACCTTCGTAACGGTAGTTAAACGATGGTTGAAAAAAATAAAAGGGAAAATTGCGCTTGAAAATGTCTCGGACGCGACACGAGACCTTTTGTAATCGCATCGACACAGCTATTTCGTTCACTGCTAAAGTAGATACATAGACGAGACGAGATACACATTAGACGGATTTGCGAACACGCGGAAATGTCCGTGGTAACGTTTACTGGAGCGGCTGGGACTTTAGACGAGAGAGGGAGAGAGAGGGAAAAAATTAACGGTGTTAAAAGGATCGTAAAGTATAATTTTTTGTTACCAAAATGCCTCGACGACTCTTTAAAAATTCCCTGTATAGAGTGACGATAGTGAGCAACATCGAGAAAAACGTGAAAAACAGCGATAACACAAGATCGAGGAAAGTATAACCTCACATTTGTCTCGAATTCATCACCCATTCGACAATTCACACAATTTTATATATATTTTTGTTAAATATTTTCGCTCGTCATTCACACGCAAACATACAATTGCACGTACACCTCCTACGCGGATAAACACACCTACACACACACACACACTCGTGCATGTCCACGAGTTTTTAAAACTCATCAGCCAAGAGAATCTCGAAATGCGGCGAGAACCCGCGAACAAACAGGTCCTAGTCGTCACGGACGGGTGAACGTTTTAAAAAATGTCTTTTTGCAAGAAAACCCCTGCCCCGCCCTCTGTGTTTTTCACGAGTCGGCAAAGAAGACTCTCCGCGATAACGGCAAACATGGTAACACCGAAGAATTTCGGTACAAACGGCTTTTTCTTTTTCTTTTGTTTTACTTTTTATTTTTATTTTCGTTCATATTTTAAATACGTATATTCGGTTATTTGACGAAGGGACGCGTCGATCGTCGATTAAAAGCTTGATCTCCTACACCCCCCCATCACCGTCGGTAAAATCGCGTTCACACCAATAAACACCAGCGATACAGCATTATCGTTCGAGGCTCGTTTATGTTTTTTCCCGCCATTATCATCGGTCGGTACATTATCCCCGCGGTTCTTTAAAGCCGCATTTCCAACGCGAGCGGCGTTTGGCTGCGTTCGGATTTTGTTTTCTTTCTTTCAATTACGTTACACCAAGTTTTCGTGATTGGAGAAAAGCTGGAATGTGGGAAGGAGCAATGCGCAGGCTCGGAACGTTTTGGGATTAGCCGTTTTTGTAACAATTCGTTTTTCCTCGTTGAGAGCCAAGGTGGTAGGACCAGCAAGGAGAAAAACGAAGAACGACGAATCTAGGAGGAAAATTGAAGTTAGCAGCGAAGTCAAACAGATCGGGGCAACGCCCGATGTACGGTTATTCTTTAAGACAAAGAGATTCTGGACGTGGCCAAATCTAGGCTGCTTTTTTGTATCAGAGTAATCGGAACGGTTGTGCGGATATGCGTATTGCAATACCATACTGGGGCTGACCCGCTGCAAATAAACCTGAGGCCATAACCAGAAAAAGAAATTTGAACAAAAAAGGCCATTCCGACTGTTCTCCGTGGAATGGATATCCTCCGAATCAGCAGTCAAAGGACTCCCGATGCTAATCAGAGGAATCAAGAGTACAGTTTGGATGTGAAATCATCACGAATTCCCACAACGACACTAACCACCCGCCATTCGAAAGTGATCAACCCCCCAGCACCACTTTTGCTCCCTCAATCCCCGACAGTTTTTCATTTATTTACTTAAACTCCGAACACGTGAGAATCGTGCAACGTAAATGAAAGAACAAAAATCCCGACCAATCTCCGAAGTTCGCGTGCGACAATCACTTCCCGGACATTGACGTATCACGAGCGTAACGTTCGATGCTGATGTGGTCGTTGAACGACTGTCGTTGGCGTTTGAACGACTGGCGTTCTCATACGTCGGTGGCCTGAGTGTAGGACGGGGCTAGGCCATGAGCCGGTGTCAGCGGCCCAGTGGTCGAGGCGAGTGATCGCCTCGAGTATATCGTCGCTGCCGAGTGTGGTGTGTGCGGCGCTGTGTGGGGCGTGTGCCTTCGGGAGGCCGTGGCGAAGGGCTAAATGGGCCCGTAGTTGCTGAGAGCCGATGGCCTCTCCTGTTGCAGCTGCGATTGCTGCTGCTGCGTTTCGCAACCAGCGGTGCTCATGTCGCCACCCGCCGACTGATGACGTCATACGTGCGAGAGCGGTGGCTGTTTGAGTACGTGATGATGAAGATGATGCTGCGAGGCGCTGGCGACGCTGCCCGGTGGTAGGAGAGCGCTACCGGGTCCCGAGGGCGTTTGATACTGGGGCATGACGGCACGTCCTACGACTCCCTTTATGCTTGCGCTTCCGATTCCGCTCACGCCTGTCACTCCCCCCATACCAGCGCCATTTCCACCCCCTGCGCCTGCGCCACCGCCGAACAGACGTCTCCAGAGTCTTCGCCAGGAGTCGAGGGTCTTTCCGCTCCAGATCCACACTCCCGAGGTTATCCCAACGGCCAGCGCCATGAAGTACTTGAGCATCAGTATCGAGTAGAGTGGTCTCGAGCGTGGACGGCACGGGCACGCGAGGGATCCAAGCCACTCCTCCCTCAGCGTCGATTCGTAAAGATGACAGCCAAGCACCGCGCTCGCCGGTACCGTGTAAAGTACGGAAAAAACTCCTATCCGTATCATGAGCTTCTCGAGCTTGTCGGCTTTTGCCCCGGGCTGACGCTTTATCACCGAGCGTATCCTGAAGAGACTGACGAAACCGGCGAGTAAAAAGCTCGTACCCAGCAGAAGATAGACGAGCAGAGGTACGAGAATGAACGTTCTTACGCCTTCGGGTGCGACCGTACAAACACCCGCCACCGGATCGCCTGCCACTCCGCCCGCTAACAACGCCCATACCGTTTGGGCGGTCGGCGCCAGCCACGCGGCCAAATGAAAATACTGGGAGTACGAGGCTATCGCTTCGTTGCCCCACTTTAGTCCGGCAGCGAGGAACCACGTGAACGCCAGTATGACCCACCAGACCGAGGACGCCATACCGAAGAAGTATATCATTAGAAAGACGGTGACGCACGTGCCCGGTCCCTGAGCCCCGGATCTCAGTGCCGGACCTTCGCACGCGATTTCCTCGTGTCCGAGTACGCTCCGCGCTAGATAACCGAGCGACACGACGAAGTAACACGCCGACAGGAAGACTATCGGCCTCTCAGGATACTTGAAGCGCTGGGTGTCGATGAGAAATGTGGTTACGGTTGTGAGAGTGCTTGCGGCGCACAGGCCGCTCCACATTGCCAGCCATACGGCCACGAAGCCGCGCTCTTCGGCGGTTAGAAACGCGCCGTGACACGGTAGGGCGCAATCCGGCACCCCGGCAATGTCCTGACTCGGTGCGATTCCCTTTAGAGCCGGTTGCACCGGCACCCCATGAACCCCGACGACCTCCATGCCACCGAGAGTGCCCCCGTGCCCGTTTGCGACCGCCCCCAGGGGCACGAGTGGCGCCCTGCATCTGCAGGCGCAGTCTCTCGTCCTTTCCCCCGGGGGATGCTGGCAGTTTTTTTGATTCTTGCCGGGCTTACAACGAGCCGGCTGCGCGGTTTTCGATGGTCTCGTCGTTCTCGGCGGTCCAGCCGGTGGTAACGGCGCGCTGCTACCGGGACCGAGACTCCCACCGCCGTTCCCGGTACCGCTGTTCGCCGCGTGATTGTCCTGCTCCATGCAGAGATTCTCCGGGTCGCCCTGAGTCGGCAATCTCTCGCAGGCCATTCTCTCGGGCCACGAGAAACCGTACTGTCTCATGAGGGGCGCGCAACCGGCACGCGCCCTCTCGCAAACGCTTCTGCACGCGGGCAATGGCTTACTGTATTCCGGCAGACATATCGGTGTGTACATCGAGCAGAGGAAGAATTTAAGATCCGGCGAGCATTTTATCTCGACGAGGGGCCAAAATTGATGAACCTCGAGACCCGCCTCGTCCTGCGTATCGTGATTAAGCTCGTTCGGCATTGCCGTTAGATTGTAACCTATCCCGTGACACATCGGAATTTTTATGTCCTCGCATCTGCTGTTGGTACCCATCATCGAACCGCCCATTACCGAATGACCACTTCCGCTGCTGCTTAAACTACTTCCGCTACCACCGAGATTACCGGCATTACCGGAACTGCCCGGCACCGCGCCGATCGCCGAGGACGATGATGGCGACGACGACGCCGAGGATGACGATGACGACGATGACGAGGATGAAACGGACGAACCGCTACCACCTGACAATGGACCTACGCTGTTTGCTGGCCCTACCGCCGAATCCGATCGTACGTTCGGTATCGCCGTTGTAACGAGACACTCGTTCACCAGAAGAATCATAATTGGCAAGATGGCCGCCATCGTGCCGGCACTACGCGTTTGTCTGAGGGGTCCCATTCGTTCAGGACCACGTTGAATCGCTCTATGACCACGTTGATCGCATCACTCCGGTCTGTAATCAGACAAAAAACGATATTGATTAGAGAATATTCGACGGAGGCCCTTGATTACGCAAAAGCCATTTGTCAATTAGTCGCGAAATGCCTTTCGTACAAAATCCGGCGACGGGACGACCGAGGGGGATGGACAAAAAAAACGCTTCGAACCACGGGGGTTCATTGATGACGGGAGAGGAAAAAAAAATCCACTTTGCGGAGCCTCGACGTCTGGATTCTCAATATAGACCCGCCGTGGTATTCCCGACTCATCCGGTTAGCGGTGTCCCTGAGATTTTTCGGCGACGCGAATTTGAACGGCCGTTGATGCGCGAGGGGGGAACATTTTTAGGGAGTATTTGGGAGGATGGGCACACAGTGGTGGCAGGCATTTCCGTCGCGTAACTGTTGAATCTAGATTTATACATCTGGCCACGCTCGGAGAGAACTCCGCCTTTCTCGGGACAGCGACGATACGAATGTCGGGGGCCGACTAACTCGTGTCGCCTGCGATATCCGGACGAAGACCGGTCGGTCTGTTGATGTTTCTCCTCCGGTAATCGAAGACACAGACTTTGCCGTGTATAAGCATTAGGGTGGTTCTTAATTTGGTGATGTTGGAAATTCTTTGGTATTGTTCCTTGAAAGTAATCAACATATCCAGAGAAAAAATTGGGCGCAAGCGGAACTTTGTCCAATAATTCTAACCCACCCCACCGAGCTGTCGAATTTTTATATGAAAAAATGCATGCATTCGAAATTTTGTTAAGAAAATTGTTTATTATTTCAAAACTATTCGTGATAAAAAAATTTTATATTGTGTTTTTATAGGAAATTTAATGCTCTACAAAAAAGGTATCTTGTAAAATTCT
The DNA here is from genome assembly GCA_958009045.1 of Oxytorus armatus. NCBI lineage: Eukaryota > Metazoa > Arthropoda > Insecta > Hymenoptera > Ichneumonidae > Oxytorus > Oxytorus armatus. The sequence continues at coordinate 984,474 of OY253748.1, read as the reverse complement.
TGTGAATCTAATATTTATCACGTTATTAGCAAAAAACTGTCATCATTTATTCCAAAAGTCCATCATTATGGCCAAAACAGGAGCTTGACGTCGAAAAACTGCAATGTATTCTTCATATGCAATTAGAAATATTGAAGAGATACGTAGTGCACTCAATAACAGTATGTGAACGATATTTAAATTTTCAATTTTATCAATTTTATTATCATTCATGATAAATTTTTCTCCTTTGATCGATAAGGACATTGATTTCTTTATCAGTTCCAAATCTATGGCTTTTTTCGAAAGATTTGAAATCAACTCCTCATTTTTTGATATCGATGTGAGCGAGTAGATTTCTAATGAAAATTATTTACAAGGCTTAAAAATAGTTAAAGGAATTAAAGTGGTTAACGATGTTGCAGAAAGAGGAGTGAAACGTATTACAGAGTACAATGATCGTCTCACTTATGACGAAGATCAGAAACAATTCATTGTACAAATAATTGAAGAATATTAAAAAAAATATCCTGATATTAACAAAGCAACTTTGCTCCAACCGATGTAATTCATTACTGTAAGTTGATTTTAAAAATATATGACATCATTCATTATAATTCACAATAAAATTGATAAAATTGAAAATTTGAATATTGTTTACATTTCATTGTTGAGTCCGCTACGTATTTCTTCATAATCTTATATACATACGAAGAATAAATTGCAGCTATTCGACGTCCAATTCCTGTTTTGACCATAATGATCGACTTTTGGAATAAATGATGACAGTTTTTTGCTAATTACGTGATAAATATTAGATTCACGAGAATTTCACAAGATACCTTTTTTGTAGAGCATTATATTTCCTACAAAAACTTTATATAAAATTCTTTTATCATAAATAGTTTTGAAATAATAAACAATTTTCTTAACAAAATTTTTAATGCATGCATTTTTTCATATAACAATTCGACAGCTCGGTGGGGTGGGTTAGAATTATTGGACAAAGTTCCGCTTGCGCCCAATTTTGATTCCAGATATGTTGATTACTTTTGAGGAACAATACCAAAGAATTTCCAACATCACCAAATTAAGAACCACCCTAATAAGCATACTCTACCAGTACCCGAAAACTCTTTCTACGTGGATCTTATAATAGTCGTTCGGGATTTAGAGCGAAATACACGTGACCGAGGCGAAATGTTATTGTACGAGGTCCTGTGTTTAGTTTTAACGTTTGTTAACTCCGTACACTTTCTCGCGCATCACCCCTAAGCACGAACAAAAACTATTTATAGGGGAAAAAAACAAGCGGGGGAACTTGCCCGCGCTGCACAGTATACTCGATGTATACGTAAATGTACGGCGTGTTCCATCTCCCGAGAGTTTACCGTCGTTGCACTCATTGGCACCGGGTTCTGTGCAACGTCAACGTGTGTGGCTTTCTCTCTCTTTCTCTCTTCCCACACTGTGCATGTCGATCGAGACCGTTCAAAGTTACGATTTAACACACAATAATGTGGAATAAATTTTCAACGGCAAGTAACGTTTTTCTGTTATGGTTTTGCCTGGACTCGCTCGAACGTGATAGGATATCCGTGTACGGAAAGAAAAAAAATATAAGTCCTCTCTGTACAGAAGACACGTCACGAAATATCTCGAAATGCGATTCGTTTATTCTCCTGTTTTATTCGTCGAACAAACCCGCAATGAGTATATCTCTCAGGCTCTATCGCCGTCATTTTGTATCAAAATGATAATAAAAATGTTTATTTTCATACTTCGATATGTGTTAAATAAACCCTCTGAAAAGAAATCCTATTCCTTTTTTCATATTCCTAAAATAAATCGTCAAAGTTAGGCCTTTTTTGCTGCCGTTAGAGTGGTGTGACCCCTCAAAAGAAGGCCCGTGTCACTGGCGATTTTTTTTCGATCAGAAGAACACAGCCTGACTGTTATTACGATCGTCATTGAGGTTTCTCCATTGCCTCTTTAAACATTCGTAAAGTTTTATCATACTGAATAATGAAATTCCACAAAATAGAGAAGATTTAACGAAATGAATGGGAAAGCTGCAGAAAAAATTCTGGAATCCCCTTAACAAAGGTACGAAACTTTCTTCCACTTTTCCAACGAAACTAAGCCGTCTGGCTTTCCATACTTTGACCGGTTCCATGTCTAAACATCACGTTGCAATTACTTTACGGATAATAATATCGCAGGCGAAAATTACACAGCACATATTTACACAGGCGGTTTAATGGGTTTTGTTGGGTTTTATTGGGTTTTGAACGCAGCAACGCAACCCAAACCCCAAACCAAAACCCAAAACCCAACAAAACCCAACAAACCTAACAAACCCCAACAAAACCCAACAAACCCCAACGAAACCCAAAAACCCCAAAAAACCCAAAAAACCCAACAAAACCCAAAAAACCCAAAAAAACCCAACAAACCCCAACGAAACCCAAAAACCCCAAAAAACCCAACAAAACCCAAAAAACCCAAAAAAACCCAAAAAACCCAAAAAAACCCAATACCCAACCCACAAAACCAACAAAACCCACTAAAACGGATGTGTAAATATATGCTGTGTAGTTTTCGCCTGCGATGTTATTATCAGTAAAGTTATTGCAACGTGATGTTTAGACGTGCTACCCTTTGACCAGATGGTTCAGCAGATTCGAATTTGTGCCCGCGTCAATTATTCATTTGTTCGTTCTTCTTGCACGTTAAGTGCACATGGATGTGCAATCGGGTTCCCGAATAAGAAATTAACGTTATTTCACCGTTTTCATTGACGTTTAGTCAAATGGAATGACTTTCGAGGGTTAAAAGAGGTCGGTAACGAGGAAACTTGTTGGCAAGGTTTTCGAGGTAGGACGTTCACGTCCCGACGAAAACTTGGCAAGCTATTATTGCTACTCGCAATTCAACGAGAGTTGCATGTGGTACAGTATACTATTACAGTGTACAGCGCCAAGATTATACTTTGTCCGCGGCATATTCCCAGAGAGAGAGAGAGACTGGTAACTAAAACGTCAGTTTCTCTTTTACTCCGATGCTGCAACGCACATATACTCGTCCTGCCAACTCCTACATCTGTCTTTCTCCTACGGTGTTTTTTTTTGTTCTCCTCTTTTACTCTCCAACATTTTCCCCGCTCCACTCACCGTAACCTCTTTCTATCCGTCGCTGTCCTTCCTTGTTTTCATTTCCAGTTGTCAGTCTTACATATACATTCGCGAACTGGCAGTGACGCGCGCAGGATCGAGTAGCCTCTCCCGGCAGTCTCGTCTCTTCTTCGCTCCACGGTATATAGTCGCTCATTGGAAATTACCCATTTAGCGACCTGACATCTCGCGGTCAAATTTCAAATCACTTTTGCTCAGTCGGTGCCCCGATGATTGCTAATATAGCGCGCAACGTAACTTGGTCCTCGGTGTTTTTTTTGCGCAAGCAAATCCGCGATTTCTTCAGGTCATTCCCACAAAGTATCGCGCACGCTGCTTTCCTTTTTGAGCGACATAAAATCACACATCTCGACAGAGTTCACGAATTTCCGGAAGAGATCCGGAAGATTAATTTTGTTATAAATTAATTGTTGAAAAAAGGCCTAACTTTGACGATTTATTTTGAGAGTATGAAAAAAGGAATAGGATTTCTTTTCAGAGGCTTCATTTAACACATATTGAAGAGTGAAAAAAAAAAATTTCATTATCATTTTGATACAAAATGGCGGCGACAGAACCCATTTTGAAAATCGTCTTTTTATAAAACACCTTCACGGGAGGACCGTTTTCTCGTAAAGTATGAGACGTGAAACGGGAAAACAAAATTTTTAAAAATGTATATACTATTGGCTAAAGCTGAATCGATTTTTTGCCAAAAAATCAGTAAATTGGTTATAAAAAAAAAGTTTACATTAAATCAAAGAACGGCTAAGTACTCCGATAGAGAATGTAATTACGAAGCTACTATTGAAATTTCGTCAGAGTTAGGACTTTTTTCTGCCGCTAGAGTGGTGTTACCCCTTAATTACAGTGTATACAACGAGCCCGCAAAGTTCGTCCGGGGATGCACAAAGAGCAAGAGAGTCGGGAGGCCACGAGAACCAGTATCAGAACACGTTGTGTATATACGAGCCGGTAGGTAGTACGTCGAGAATGAACAGAGAAACATTTTCTCGTAGACCAGTTATAGATATATGGGATCGTGACTTCTGGCAAGTTCCGGTTCTAAGATCCGTACTCATTTAACCATTTCTCTCTCGTATCTCGGTTTTGCTTTTCTCTCCGTTTACTCGCGATACTAAAAACCTTTCGAGTAAGCACGCCGAACGTCTGCACAGTCCATTATTTCCGATTCCCTTGGCTTTCGCCCGACATGTACTACAGTCCCGAATATCCACATTTGTAAACGATGAAATACGGTTGGCGTATACAGTTTGGAGAAGAAAAAATAAATAAACGTTACGTAAAATAACAGACGCTGTAGCTCGGCCAATCTTTAAAATTGACATTATTTCTTTTTTTTTTTACTGAAGTCCTCTAAAACAGTAAAAATATTTTCCGTCTACTATTCAAATAGATTTCTTATAATTTTCGTTATCCGACACTTGATTTTTCACAATCTTTTCCAACCATAATCGTTGTGCGGACTGCTTTGTACGTTAGGTTCGCCGTTTACGATCGTACGATCTAAAGTACGCGCATAATCGAACTACGAGGACGACGGTAGGGTAGCTTGTTCCCTAAATTCATCGTCCCCAAACTCGTCTCCAAAATCGTAACTAGACCGAAGAATCTCTTCACTATTGAACCGCAATGCTGCCTGATGGCGCGGGCAACGTGTTCTCATATCTACCAGCCCGAATGCCGGTGTTCGAGGACACAGCAGTAGATACGTTGCTATTATGATCAGACAACCGCCTTTTTCATTATGCCGTAATAATTAATGATTGATAATTATTAGATAATAATTAATAATTGACAATTAATAATTGATAATTGACAATTGATAATTGACAATTGATAATTGACAATTGATAATTGACAATTGATAATTGACAATTGATAATTGACAATTGATAATTGATAATTGATAATTGATAATTGATAATTGATAATTGATAATTGATAATTGATAATTGATAATTGACAATTGATAACTGACAATTGATAATTGATAATTGATAATTGGCAATTGACAATTGATAATTGACAATTGACAATTGATAATTGATAATTGACAATTGATAATTGATAATTGATAATTGGCAATAGACATTTGATAATTGGTAATTGATAATTGATAATTGACAATTGATAATTGATAATTGATACTTGATAATTGATACTTGATAATTGGTACTTGATAAGTGATAATCGATAATCGAAAATTTCGTAATTGATAATTGATATAGGATAATTGATAATTGATAATTGGCAAGTGGCAATTGGTAATAGATAATTGATAATGGACAATTGATAATTGATACTTGATAATTGATACTGGATAATTGATAATTGACAATTGATAATTGACAATTGATAATTGACAATTGATAATTGATAATTGGCAATTGACAATTGATAATTGACAATTGACAATTGATAATTGATAATTGACAATTGATAATTGGCAAGAGACATTTGATAATTGGTAATTGATAATTGATAATTGATAATTGATAATTGATAATTGACAATTGATAATTGATAATTGATACTTGATAATTGATAATTGATAATTGATAATTGATAATTGACAATTGATAATTGATAATTGATACCTGATAATTGATAATTGATAACTGATACGGCATAATAAAAAAGGAGGATCATAATAGCAACGTATCTATTGCTCAGTCCTCGAACTCTGGCATTCGGGCTGGTAGATATGAGAGCACGTTTATTAAGGCATTTTTCAGTATAGTTCCTTTCTGGGGACGATTAATTTCGGGAACATACTACACTTTCAGCACGACATCGACAGTCAATCGTAATGACGAGTTAGTCAGCTTCGGGGATAAATAGTTTTTCCGAGATATTTCGTGATTTTTTTTATAGGGAGAATTTAGAAGAGAACACCGTTATTCGGATTATGGACGAGTCGAGAAGAAGAAGAAACGAGAAAGAAAACGGAAATCCGTTGTGCATTAAATTTTCTTTTCACAAGTGTAAATAAAGAAGTTTTTATTTTGTACAATAACGAAAACGGAAATAGTCGATTTCGATTATATTCAGTCAAAGTAAATCGAACAATCGATTATCAGTGATTCGAGCGATCGCTACAAATAATCGATAGTCACGAGAAGAAAAAAACACTTGATTTTATGGAAAACGATTAAGATCTTACCACGGAAGAAGAATAAAACTAAAAAAGCAAAAACAAAGAAATGAAGAGAGAGAAAAAAGTGAGATCCGAGTCCATAATACGTCGGGTGTGTACCTGGATAGCACGGCCTGGAACTCGGCAAGAATAAAAAGTCCCTTATGTGTTTGCTTTCGGGCAAACATTACGAACACAAACAGATCCGCGCAAACACACATGCACAATACACACGACCTCCAGCAAAATCTCATTCGTGTGATCGCTTTTATTTTGTTTTTCTTCCTCCGGGGTATTTCGGTTGTGCAATAACTTCCCATTAGGAAGAAGGCTTTTTCGGGGTCGTGCAGGGGCGCGATCCGTAAACTCCTGACAGCGGAATTGTAGAAAAGAAAGCGTACAAGAGAGCATACAAGTTTTTTTGACGATACAGAAACGAATGGGATGGAGAAAGAAGGGGGGAAGATACGAGAGCGAAGTGACGGCCGTAAATGGTGAATGATACAGTGACTGGCCACCTAGACAAAGGTAAAAAAAAATTGTTATTACATCCCAGTGTCTCTTTCTAATGCAGGGCAGTCTATCGCGGAGACGGACATTCACTGTTGGGTGGCCAATGGCGCGGCTGCTCGACGATTGTACGAGAAAGGAATAATAAAAAAAATAAAAAAAAACACAACCGACAGCAAGTTGCACTCTCGGCAATGAATCAGTTTTAGAGCTCCGGGGTCTCTCGCCGTTTCGCCAGGAAATAAACTGCGAAATACCCCACGTGACGCTCTCTTTATGTTGTTTGGGTTATGATATATTTCTCTGGTGTGCAAAACGACACGAAAAAAAGGAATGTTCTATTTTTCGTATCGTTACTGGCACATGCGTTTTTATCGTCAATCCTCGTGCATTGCCAAATTTATCATTTCCACGTAATATCAATTCATAGTTGAAAATTGAACACGCGTAACCACCCACATCTAAAAACCTTGCCGATGCCCGTGTCACGGACGCCATTTCGTGGTCACCGTTCGCAGCGCCACGCCATCTCGTATTTCGCGGTTTGGCGATCAAACTTTTGGCGGGAAACTTATTATTCGTCAACCGCTCTTATCGTCCACCTTCGAGCATTGCCAAATTTATATTTTCCACGTAATATCAATTGAATGTTGAAAATTGAAGACGCGTAACCTCCCACATCTAAAAGTCTTGCCGATGCCCGTGTCACGGACGCCATTTCGTGGTCACCGTTCGCAGCGCCACGCCATCTCGTATTTCGCGGTTTGGCGTTCAAACTTTTGGCGGGAAACTTATTATTCGTCAACCGCTCTTATCGTCCACCTTCGAGCATTGCCAAATTTATAATTTCCACGTAATGTCAATTGAATGTTGAAAATTGAAGACGCGTAACCTCCCACATCTTAAAGTCTTGCCGATGCCCGTGTCACGGACGCCATTTCGTGGTCACCGTTCGCAGCGCCACGCCATCTCGTATTTCGCGGTTTGGCGTTCAAACTTTTGGCGGGAAACTTATTATTCGTCAACCGCTCTTATCGTCCACCTTCGAGCATTGCCAAATTTATAATTTCCACGTAATGTCAATTGAATGTTGAAAATTGAAGACGCGTAACCTCCCACATCTTAAAGTCTTGCCGATGCCCGTGTCACGGACGCCATTTCGTGGTCACCGTTCGCAGCGCCACGCCATATCGTATTTCGCGGTTTGGCGTTCAAACTTTTGGCGGGAAACTTATTATTCGTCAACCGCTCTTATCGTCCACCTTCGAGCATTGCCAAATTTATAATTTCCACGTAATATCAATTGAATGTTGAAAATTGAAGACGCGTAACCTCCAACAACTAAAAACCTTGCCGATGCCCGTGCCACGGACGCCATTTCGTGGTCACCGTTCGCAGCGCCACGCCGTCGCGTATTTCGCGGCTTGGCGTTCAAACTTTTGGCGGGAAACTCATTATCACACGAAATTAATATTTTTCCTTTCGTCATTTCGTTCGCTAATTTTGCCTTAGTTATTTTGTCGACAATGCTCCAGCGACCAATAACAAATCTGACGAGAAAGTTACGAGTTTCGATCAGCGAAAACTGTTTCGCGTCGAATTTTCTTTAATTCCATGCAAAACCATCCGGAGATACGAAATCAGAACATCGCGATCAATTTCGTTTCGCGAACAATGCCAAACACGAGAAGTAATTTGAATCCTCATCCCATTGTCTCGAAAATGGTCTTCGTGGTACATCGACAATGGTAGGAGATACGATATAGTATGAACAGCTCGGTAACTACTTATACTACTTTCTCGGCGGAGCGAAGAATTTTCTCGTTTCCGTGCCCCATCTCATTCTTTTTCTTCCTTCGGTTCGTCTTCATTCTTATCTCTCGTTCTCTCTCGCTCTCCTGGGATAATTTAGCCGTTGAACAAGAGGCGAGCAAATTGAAGATTTTTTTTTTTCGCCAGACTGGTAACACGAAGACTTTTTATTATTTATTTGTAAATAAAATCGAGTACACCGTAGTACGAGGCAGCGCTGTGTAGTTTTGCCTCGCAGCCTCCTGGTGTCTATGGCGAACGATGAAGGACGAACTTTGCTAATTGGTCGAAGGGGTAGCGGGTAGAATCAGAGCCAGCGAAACGAAGAGAGATCTCTCTCGAGGGTACGAACGGAATGGGACGGTGAATCTCGAACGGGCGAATATAAATTCGACGTAGCCACCACCGCTAACCCCTCCACCACCGCCCCCGCCCCCGCCGATCTCTTTTCAGTGTGTCTCGACGCTTTTTGCATAAATTACCATCTCATCGGAGGTGGTCCAACTCTCATACCTCTCTGCCCACCGGTTACTCTCTTTCGTACCATTTTCCCATCTCTCGCTACTGTTATTTTTTTTTTTTTCCCCCGTCTTTACGACAATCGCAAACAATTCGCGCTCGTCTATGTTTCACGAATCTTCGTTCTCGGAACGTATTTCTCGTTTCGTTTGTATTTTCACACGGTGTCCAACGGATTGCGGTCATGAAATTCCATAAATATTTTCCAATTTTCCAAGTGAAAATCACAACAATTGTCCGGATCTTTTTTCCCGGTGAATTTTAGCAAACAAGCAGCTTGAAATCACAAAATGGCAAATCGGTAACTGTAACGGGAAGTGATCATTTTTTAAAAAATTCGCCATTTTATCAAAAATCAATATATGGAAAAAATCCTACGTACTTTCGTAGCTGTTCTCGTGTATAATCGGAAGAATTCTGGCTTTTTGTTGCCGGGGAAAAATTGCACGAGCTACGTTTCCGCCCGTGGAACCTTACGCGGAAAAACGGGTGTTGACGTAGTAAAAACGCCGTGCAGCCGCCATTTTGTTATTAATCAGTACGAAAAAAATATTTTTTACAGTTCATTAGTGGTATAACAAAGAAGTACTCGCGGAATTTCGATTTATTTCGTTACTTTGCTTAAAAAAATTCCAAAATCATGCCTATTTTTTCCTCGCTCTTCATTGACCTGATCCATTAGGGGGGGAAATAGGGTTAGACGGTTCAAAAAATCGATTTTTTTTATCTCATAAATTGTTAGTAAAACTATTGAAAAATATGTTCCCAAAATTTTAAATGAAAATTCCGACTCGTTCTATTGCTATAAGCCAGTAAGGGAGGAAATAGGGTTAGGACAGCATTTTCTCAATGATTTTCATGAATTTTTTTTATAGTGTAAAAAATGAATATAATTTATTGACACTTTGAGAATATTTTATACATATATTTAAGTATATACTATAAAATTTTGAAGAATTTTTTTGAAGAATTTCCTTGAAAAACACCGAAGATATTAGCGACCCCATATTGCTTGTTTTTCTTGGTACGATTTTTTCAAACGCGTTTTTCTGAAAACGACTTTTTTTTAACTTGCGTACACGCTAGTTTGAAAAGTTTTCAACCGATCGTTTTGAAAATTGGCAGTGACTGTCTTCATAGTATTGCGCTCTATATGAACCTAAAATTGGAATATTATCATTATTTGAAATGATTTTTTTTTTGCAAATAAAGTTGTAAAAAATGGCAAAAAATCATGATTTTTTGTTTTGACCCCTGTAAAAAATTCAATTTTCAATTTTTTTATAGCATTTAGGTTCATATAGAAGAAAGACATATAATAAAAGTAAATTCCAACTTCGTTTGATTTCAAATGACAATTGCGGCTTCCAGAATGTACGCAAAATGCTGAGTCTGATTGTGACCTGCAATATGGGGTCGCTAATATCCCCGGTGTTTTTCAACGGAATTTTTCAAAAATTTTATAGTAGATACTTCAATATATGTATAAAATATTCTCAAAGTTTCAATAAATTATTAAAACAGCCCTTTCTCAATGATTTTCATGAATTTTTTTATAGTATAAAAAATGAATATAATTTATTGAAACTTTGAGAATATTTTATACATATATTTAGGTATGTACTATAAAATTTTTGAAGAATTTCCTTGAAAAACACCGAAGATATTAGCGATCCCATATTGCAGGTCACAATCAGACTCAGCATTTCGCGTTTTTTTTTCAAACGCATTTTTCTGAAAACGACTTTTTTTGAACTTGCGTACACGCTAGTTTGAAAAGTTTTCAACCGATCGTTTTGAAAATTGGCAGTTACTTTCTTCATAGTATTGCGCTCTATATGAACCTAAAATTGGAATATTATCATTATTTAAAATAATTTTTTTTTTGCAAATGAAGTTGTAAAAATGGCAAAAAATCATGATTTTTTGTTTTGACCCCTGTAAAAAATTCAATTTTCAATTTTTTTTATAGCATTTAGGTTCATATAGAAGAGAGACATATAATAAAAGTAAATTCCAACCTCGTTTGATTTCGGATGAAAATTGCGGCTTCCAGAATGTACGCAAAATGCTGAGTCTGATTGTGACCTGCAATATGGGGTCGCTAATATCTTCGGTGTTTTTCAAGAAAATTCTTCAAAAATTTTATAGTATATACTTCAATATATGTATAAAATATTCTCAAAGTTTCAATAAATTATATTAATTTTTTATACTATAAAAAAATTCATGAAAATCATTGAGAAAACGCTGTCCTAACCCTATTTCCTCCCCTAAGTTCTCTCCGGGCTACACGTTCAATCATCTCACTGGCAATTCGGAGAACGGCCAGAGCCGACTCACCCGTGCCACCAATAACAAATCCCGGAATGTTTACATCAAACGCGAAATTGACTCGATTTCGCCGTACAAGCCGCCATTTTGGATTTTGCTAGTGTTGTTGGCTCCCGCTGTTTCTCCGCGAGACGCACGAAACGCAGAACTAACCGACGACGCACACACGTGCATACGCGCGTCCATAACCTATTTTTATACTTGTAACTCGTATTATTTATGTGTGTACATGAACGGGGTGGCTGGAACTTCTATCTCGTTGGGTTTAAACAGCGCGAGGAACCTCGGGTATCCCGCGGAGTCTGTTAAATAAACTACAGGTAGGCGCGATATCCCCGTGGCGTATCCAGTCACGACCTTATTCCCTTTCTTCCTCTCTCTCTTGTTTTTTTTGTCTCTTTTGCTCTTTTCCTCATCTTCGCCAGGGGCTATCCTTCCACCTTATGCCTCTTCGTCCTTATATCCTTAACAATACACATATACCATCGGTCGCTCGTTCTCTCCCGCAATTCTGTCTCACTGTGTCTGTATGTTTATTTTTCTTCTTCATCCTCTTTTCTTCTCTGTTCGTTTTTTTTTCTTCGTAACGTCGAGCTGTTAGGTTTACTCAGTCGCTGCGATTGGAACGTACAACGATTGCGATATACACAGACGTGGTAGGGGAAGGGAATATTTACAGGTCCTCTGAAGCGGGAAAATTCAAGTAGGAGACAGGTCGACGAGCTTCGTCGGAGTCTTCGTGCTCTTTGGAGGGGCTTGTCTCAAACTTCGTTACCTGAGCAATTACGATAAGAATCTGACGTTTACGAGGGTGCCAACGTCAGATTTCTCTCGTTTTTTTTTTTTTTATTTGAATTCGCCGCACGAATCATTCGCCGAGAGTTATGAGATTTGAGAAAAAGAGAAAATAAATAAAATAAAAAGCGACAGACATCGCTCAGGATGTACGGGATGTTGAGACAGCAGGTCTCGGAGGATACCATTTATATTAACATTGTTATTATTATATTTGTTTTTATTGTTTACCGTCTAGTCTCGGTACCGTAAATCAGACCAGGTAATTCGCGAATTAATATGCGTTCAATTTGCATATCAATTTGTATTTTCTGTTCCCATCAACCGAGATCCTCGTTCGAAATTGGGTTTGTGAATTTTTTTTTTTTTCTACTTCTTACGACAAATTGAATTATCGAGAGAATTTTTCAGACAGATGTATTTTAGGTGGAACGAAATATTCAATGAAAAATAATGTATTGTCCTTTTTCAGCACTAGTCGAGTTAGATTTTGACCTTCTCGTCGCGTAATTGTTGACTATTTGTAAAAAGTCACGCGTTAATTCACTCGCTGAAACAAGTGAATTGTATAAAGCCATTTTTTTTTATTTAATTTGAACTTTTTTTTATACAAAATGTACAGCTTTTTTTTGGCAAAAAATCGATTCATTTTTTCAAAAGTGCGCCATTTCTACAAAATTTGATAAAAAAAAAAAATCTCTACGTACTCCCATAGCCAGCAGTATATAGATTATAAAATTCTTCGGTTTTTTGTTCCAAGTCTTATACTTCACGAGAAAACCGTCATTCCGTGAAGGTGTTTTAAACAAAGACGATTTTCAAGATGGGCTCTGACGCCGCCATTTTGTATCAAAATGATAATAAAAAAATGTTTTTTCATACTTCAATATGTGCTGAGCAAACCCTCTGAAAAGAAATCCTATTCCTTTTTTTCATACTCCCAAAATAAATTGTCAAAGTTGGGCAATTTTTTTCTACCGCTAGATTGGTGTTACATCTTAACGAGTTACAGTAACAGGAGACCGAAAAAAGCGATTTTTCAAGAATATTTCCTCGAAAGAGATTTTAATTTATTAATGCAAAAATTTGTATACATATTGTGGTAACTTTTAACTTTACGTTGATATTTTTTATTTGTAAAAATAATGATTTTTAAAGTGGCTATAGCCGATCTTCGGAAGTCCCTCTAAAAAAAAGGCGTCGCGGTGGATCATTTTAAATGACCCAATCAATTAATATTCTCAAAGTTATAACGCGTTCAATGTTGCGCTACTGGGTGCAAGACTAATAAAAACGCGTTATAACTTTGAGAATATTAATTTTCGACAAAAAAAGTTTTAAATAAAAGTTGTGGAAAATGTATGGATTTAGAAGATAAGTTATTAGCATTTTATTGTTTAAACGATTATTAGGAGAGATACAGGTCAAAAAGTGAAAGAATACATTTTAACAGTGGTATAAGTCGTAAACGGTAACTGATTCGAAAAAAATTATTTAGAAAAAAAGATGGGAAATTCAATTATCTACAAGAAAGGTTATTACCATTTTTGGCATAAAGTGCACGGTAACGGAGATATTGGCCAAATACGATTTTCCTCAAAATGGCGGCACTTCCGCTCCCTTAATTTGTAACCATTTTGTTAATTCACATTCAGTACGTGATACTGAACCTTATTAAAAGAAAAAATTGTCGATTATTTTTAGTGCGATGCGGACAAGAGTAACGGGCTCTCTATTGATTGTACTAGTTTTCGTTCATGTGCATACTTCAGATCGCACGATGAATCTAACCCACAAAAGCAGCGCGCGAAGCGCGTACACCGATTCTAGTCGTATTAAAGGAGAACACCACTGTGACCCTGTTTTTTTTCACATTTTTCAAGAATTTTTTTTTTTGTGGAAAAAAAAAGAGATATTCGAAAAAAATTTTTGGGTTTTGTTCCTTGTTTATTAATGTATCAAAAAACATTTTTTTCACATTTTTCACGCCGCATGGTGGCGCTGGGGAAGCTCTCGCGTCAGGTGCTGTCATTTCCGCGGCACGCAGCAGAACTCTCATCAACGTCGATCTGAAAAAAAATACCGAGTGTTTTCGTTAATAATATGATATTTTGAAGAGAAGTACATAGGGATTTGGAAAAGTATTGTTTTAAAAAAAATAGGCACGCCTTTGAAATTAAAGTTAATTTCGAAGGCGTGCCTATTTTTTTTAAAACAATATTTTTCCAAATCCCTATGTGTTTCTCTCCAAAATATCATATTATTAACGAAAACACTCGGTGTTTTTGTAAATATTGTTTTAAAAAAAATAGGCACGCCTTTGAAATAAAAGTTAATTTCAAAGGCGTGCCTATTTTCTTTAAAACAATATTTTTCCAAATCCCTATGTGCTTCTCTCCAAAATATCATATTATTAACGAAAACACTCGGTATTTTTGTAAATATTGTTTTAAAAAAAATAGGCACGCCTTTGAAATAAAAGTTAATTTCAAAGGCGTGCCTATTTTTTTTAAAACAATATTTTTCCAAATCCCTATGTACTTCTCTTCAAAATATCATATTATTAACGAAAACACTCGGTATTTTTTTTCAGATCGACGTTGAAGAGAGTTCTGCTGCGTGCCGCGGAAATGACAGCACCTGACGCGAGAGCTTCCCCAGCGCCACCATGCGGCGTGAAAAATGTGAAAAAAATGTTTTTTGATACATCAATAAACAAGGAACAAAACCCAAAAAAATTTTTCGAATATCTCTTTTTTTTCCCACAAAAAATAATTCTTGAAAAATGTGAAAAAAAACAGGGGGTCACAGTGGTGTTCTCGCTTAAACCATTCGGTGTGTTCTCGTGTTTTACCTGTTTCGACATCGCGGTGAACACGACACGAATAGTACAAGTGGACGGTATCGAGTTTCCGGACAACGCCGAGCGCAAGGCACGATCGAGAGAGTAAACGACTCGTCTAACGATAGAAAGGCACAAGCTCTGTAATTTTTACTTTTCTATCTTTCATATACTTTCCATAACTCACGCTCGTCCTCGGATCCAAACGAAAATAGTTATCCGTTGCTTTTTGCGGATCCTGGATCCAGAGTTTAAAAATCCGATCATTGAAATGGGGGCGAGAGACACGGACACGCTTTCGCGAATCGCCGGTAGGGATTGAGAAGACGTTTTTGTTTTTTCGTACTCGCAAATAATTCTCTCAAGGTCTCTGCAACGATAAAAGTTTCCAACGACTCAATGAAAATCAATTACCGTTCGAGACGAAGAAAAAAAAAAGAAGAAAACACTAACCGTGGTTAACTTTGCGTTTCTTCTTGTTTCTCTTTTTTTCCACGAGCTTCGAGGGAAAATTACAATTTCGCTAATTAAGTCGAATGGCTCTGTGATTAAAGGGGGTTGGGGGGGGGGCTAGGAAAAGGTTTGAGAGTCACTGGTTTGCGAGAGAGGCTGTGGAGTACCTTCTCCGTGGCATGAGACTCGAGAGGACGAGGAAGAGGAGGGAAGAGAAACGAGCGGCTCCTCTCGTCGTTGGTAGATAAAATATCCTCTTCGGACATTTTTCAGTTTGAATGTATTTTTTTTTCCTTCTTCTTCTTCTTCTTCTTTCCCTCCATTCGTTCTATCTTTCTTATTTTCTTTCGTTTACGAGTGCGCAGAGCGTCTACGACGTCGAGTGTCTCGACGTGTTTCGTTTGGCGAGCCACCGTCGTGTAGTGGACAACGCCGGGAATAAAGAGGCTGGACGTTGATCGTATATATAAAAGATCTTCACTTTAAGTTCGTGCGAACCAAAGTGCCGTTTACTCTCTCTCTCTCTCGCAGCGTTTGCTCGCGTGTATGCGAGAGCCAGAGGCTGATGTAAAATTTGTCACGTCATGCAAAATCTCTTTTTTCCAACGCGCGTGGTGTGTGCGTGTGGTTTTTCTTTCTTCTTATTATATATTTTTTTTTTATGCTACTTCATTCGGATAAGGCAAAAGCCTCTTTTAGACGCTGAAGCGCAATTGAATCGACGTTTTTTTTTCTCCTCTTTGATCTCTCGTTCTTTCTCCGAGACGTAATATATTTTTCAAAACTACCGTCTCCACTTGACGAATCACACAGATAGAGTGGGTTAAGATGGAGAACTTTTTCTTTTTTTTTTTCTTTTTATAAGAAGAGTTATCGAGAATACATTCGTCTTCGGTAATTCTTGACACACACACGGCTTACGGATTCCGATAAAAAATACTTAAAAATTCTCGGAGCCTGAAAATTTTTCATTTTTGTGTTCGCCACTTTTTTTTTTTCTGGGAATTTAAGTCGGATACGTATGGTCGATGGATGGAGATATTGGATAAAAGTTCGGTGAAGAAATTTTCGAAGGTGTCCCACGCTTTTCAGTCAATTCACGAACGGGATTCGTTAGGGATTCATATCTGTATCAAGGAATTCCTCGCTGGATTTCGGGTCGATCCCCGGTTGTATCCCCATTAGCGTGAAAACTTAAGGAGAAAACTTAAGCTGAAAACTTATTAGGAGAAAACTTAAGCCCCCGTGAGTACGGTATATTTTTTTCGAGATGTGATGTGTACACTGGGTCTATGAGGGACCAGTTGAGTTTTTAGAGTCATGTAGGCTTTCAAAAAATCGAAAAATATTCTGTATTACGAGGTCTGTTTCAAAAAGTATTTATTTATTCATTAATATTTATTTTGTACCCTTCAAAGTAATTCCCCTCGGATATAATACATTTAGGCCAACGTTTTTCCCAACACTCGAAGCACTTAAGGGCGGGGTAAGGGTTTTCACTTTCGAAAAATCGAATTTTTTTTTTTTTGCCTTATCTTATTGTTTAACATTTCAAGAGTATGTCCTTAAAATTTTAAACCGATCTAAGCAATATTCTTGAAGTTATTGTCTTATTAATCTCCTGGCCTTTAACGCTATACCTCTAACAGCTGCGGGCGGTCGGGCTAGCAGTGCACTTTAGACGCGTTTTTCTCAAAACTACTTTTTCAAAGTCCGTGTTCACTGCCATTTAAAAACTACTTGACCGATTCATTTCAAACTTTGTACACATTTTCTACATATAAAATACCTCCCCCCAACGTTTAGTTAAATTTTTTTTTTTTACATCAAGGGTGTTTCCCACCCACAAAATGGCGGAATTTTTCGTGGAAAATAACGATTCACACTTTGGATGGCCGCGAAAAATTTATAAATGAAAAAAAAAATTATCAGAGAACGTTGGGGGGAATATTTGATTATAATTTGACTAAATTTTCATGGTTTTTCATTTTAAGATAATTTCCGGCCGAGTTATAGTGAACACCGCAAATTGTTTTTTTTTTCCAAGACGTTCCGGGGGAAGCTCTGTTACGGGCTTATGTTTCAATATTTCTGTATGAAAAAATTACACAACATTGTCAAAAGTATGCTCAATAATGTACAAAAGGTTCGAATAAAATTGCTCAATCCATATTTGAGAAAAAAAATCGCAAAAAAAGTGTTTTTTTTAACGCTGAAACCCTTACCCCTCCCTTGAGGAGAAAACTTAAGCCCCCGTGAGTACGGTTTATTTTTCGAGACGTGATGTGTACACTGGGTCTATGAGGGACCAGTTGAGTTTTTAGAGTCATGTAGGCTTTCAAAAAATCGAAAAATATTCTGTATTACGAGGTCTGTTTCAAAAAGTATTTATTTATTCATTAATATTTATTTTGTACCCTTCAAAGTAATTCCCCTCGGATATAATACATTTAGGCCAACGTTTTTCCCAACACTCGAAGCACTTAAGGGCGGGGTAAGGGTTTTCACTTTCGAAAAATCGAATTTTTTTTTTTTTGCCTTATCTTATTGTTTAACATTTCAAGAGTATGTCCTTAAAATTTTAAACCGATCTAAGCAATATTCTTGAAGTTATTGTCTTATTAATCTCCTGGCCTTTAACGCTATACCTCTAACAGCTGCGGGCGGTCGGGCTAGCAGTGCACTTTAGACGCGTTTTTCTCAAAACTACTTTTTCAAAGTCCGTGTTCACTGCCATTTAAAAACTACTTGACCGATTCATTTCAAACTTTGTACACATTTTCTACATATAAAATACCTCCCCCCAACGTTTAGTTTAATTTTTTTTTTTTTTAACATCAAGGGTGTTTCCCACCCACAAAATGGCGGAATTTTTCGTGGAAAATAACGATTCACACTTTGGATGGCCGCGAAAAATTTATAAATGAAAAAAAAAATTATCAGAGAACGTTGGGGGGAATATTTGATTATAATTTGACTAAATTTTCATGGTTTTTCATTTTAAGATAATTTCCGGCCGAGTTATAGTGAACACCGCAAATTGTTTTTTTTTTCCAAGACGTTCCGGGGGAAGCTCTGTTACGGGCTTATGTTTCAATATTTCTGTATGAAAAAATTACACAACATTGTCAAAAGTATGCTCAATAATGTACAAAAGGTTCGAATAAAATTGCTCAATCCATATTTGAGAAAAAAAATCGCAAAAAAAGTGTTTTTTTTAACGCTGAAACCCTTACCCCTCCCTTGAGGAGAAAACTTAAGCCCCCGTGAGTACGGTTTATTTTTCGAGACGTGATGTGTACACTGGGTCTATGAGGGACCAGTTGAGTTTTTAGAGTCATGTAGGCTTTCCAAAAATCGGAAAATATTCTGGATTACGAGGTCTGTTCAAAAAGTATCGCGAATTTTGGGTTTTTTCAAAAAGTATTTATTTATTCATTAATATTTATTTTGTACCCTTCAAAGTAATTCCCCTCGGATATAAGACATTTATGCCAACGTTTTTCCCAATCCTCGAAGCACTTAAAAAAATCATTTTTTGTGAACTTGTTAAGCTCCTCCTTCGATGCCGTCTTTATCGCTTCAATCGTGGCGTAGCGTCGTCCTTTCGTGGGCCTCTTCAGTTTTGGAAACAGGAAAAAGTCACAGGGAGCCATCAATTATACTGCGCTTACTAGTGATGTTCTCAGTGCTATAAAACCTATTTACGAGGATCGTTGATTCTGCGTAAGTACATAGTGAAAAAAAGAAAAAAATTCGGATTTTATAATGTAAAAAACTTTAAAGAGATTTTCCCACACTTCACGTTTTCAAAGTTGGTGACGGCTGTAGTTTGAAATCTATTGCAGCGATCCTTTTCAAACTTGGTACACTCTTTCTCTGTATAATTCGCGAGGTAAAGCTGTCGAGTTTTTTTTTAAATTTGTTGTTATTTTTCATTTTACAATAACAAATTTGCCGATTTTTTAAACGAAAATCGCGTTTTTGACTTTCCAGTGTTACCAAAAATTGAAAAATCAATAAAAAAAAAAATACTCGACAGCGTTACCTGAGGAAACTCATAAACTAATAAAATCAATTTGATTTTTTGATTTCGGATGATCGAGTGATGAGTTACAACTGTCACCGAAAAACAACGTTTTCTGGGAGACGTCTCCGAAGATTTGCTGCCAACGGCTTAGTTTTTAATATTTCCCGCTGAAATTTTCAGAAAATATTCTTGAAATGTTGCTCTACAATACTGTAATCATTCAATTTAAAATACACTGCCCGTATCTTGTAAAAAAAATGTTTGAAAAAGTGTCTTTTTTTCCATCGAATTAACCGTACCCCCTCCTTAATTCGAGGGTTTAGAATAATTTTTTGATTAATAATGAAAAAAATAATAGTTTTAACTCGGGTTAACAATGAATTTCACAATGTAAGTTCGAACTTCCTCACAAACCTAATAAGGACACTTAAAGTTCAAATCAAGTTTCAACTGATATTCCGTGCTGACGACGTTCTATTTGTGCCTTTGTAGATAGCAGAGTCTCTAATATAACAAAAGATTAATCACAGAAATGTTATACCATTCGTCCAATGTCAAAAATCATACACCGAATGACGAAGAACGTTTTTTCGTGAACGAAACACGCCGACGAAATTCGTCTTTTGAATTAACGAGGACGACTCTCGTAACATGGACGAAAATTCTCGCGAGGTTCTCGATCAAAGTCGTGTCTCGTTTCCAGCAGAGAGAAAAGAGAGAGGAAGCAAGTGTGTCTTGGCGAACGAGGGTGACGATAAAAATTTCTTAACTCGCACATTCGACCGCGACAGGACAGGATGAAGTTTTCATCCAAAATATATATATATAAGTCCGATCTGTTCTTTTATTTATGAGGCAATTCGTTGCGAACGCCCTGTAAATAAAGTTCCAAAAGGAGAGAAAGAAAGAGAGAGGAGAGAAAGAGAGATAGGCTCTCGTAAGGTCCATCGTCGATCAAAGTCGATTGGGTTATTCTTTTAATCAGAATCGCCGACGATGAAATATCCGTGCGAAAGCGCCTCTTGCATCTCATATAATAAAAATGATGGCGCCCCTTTTTCTCCCCAATCGCTCCTCGCGACTATATAAAACAATTTTTACGGCGGTATATTATTTTATGGTTTGACCACGTTGAGGAGTGGGCAAAAGACTTCCTCCTTCGTTGTAATTATTCCCTGTGGCTTATACCATTATTATTATTGTTGTTCTTATTATTATATTATGATAAAGAAGAATCCGTTGGAAATAATCGGGTGAGGTCGCGCGTCGTTCGCCGCCTCCACCTACCGGCAAATCGACGAAATAAAATGCGTGGCGAAACGAGCTACGAGAAGGAACGAGCTCGTTAACACAACTAGGTACTATCAATAGAGAATATTGTGGCACATTAAAAGTAAAGGACCTTTTTTTTCTTTTTAATTAGGTTCAGTATCACGTACTGAATGTGAATTATGGAAATGGTTAGAAATTAAGGGAGCGGAAGTGCCGCCATTTTGAGGAAAATCGTATTGGCCAATATCTCCGTTACCGTGCACTTTAGGCCAAAAATGGTTATAACCTTTCTTGTAGATAATTGAATTTCCCATCTTTTTTACTGAATAATTTTTTTTGCATCACTTACCGTTTACGACTTATACGACTGTTAAAATTTATTTATTCACTTTTTGACCTGTATCTCTCCTAATAATTGTTTAAACAATAAAATGCTAATAACTTATCTTTTAAATCCATATGTTTTCCACAACTTTTATCTAAAACTTTTTTGTCTGAAATTAATATTCTCAAAGTTATAACGCGTTAGAAAGCGTTCAATGTTGCACTACTGGATGCAAGGCTAATAAAAACGCGTTATAACTTTGAGAATATTAATTTTAGATGAAAAAGTTTTAAATAAAAGTTGTGGAAAATGTATGGATGTAAAAGATAAGTTATTAGCATTTTATTGTTTCAACAATTATTAGGAGAGATACAGGTCAAAAAGTGAATAAATAAATTTTAACAGTCGCATAAGTCGTAAACGGTAAGTGATGCAAAAAAAATTATTTAAAAAAAAAGATGGGAAATTTAATTATCTACAAGAAAGGTTATAACCATTTTTGGCCTAAAGTGCATGGTAACGGAGATATTGGCCAATACGGTTTTCCTCAAAATGGCGGCACTTCCGCTCCCTTAATTTCTAACCATTTTGTTAATTCACATTCGGTACGTGATACTGAACTTTATTAAAAAGAAAAATTGTCGATTATTTTTAGTGCGATGCGGACAAGAGTAACGGGCTCCCTATTGATTGTACTAAACAGCTCGCGCGGAGAGAGAGTTGTCCGGTTCTGAATTGCCCGGTTCAATAATTCCCGTTGCGCTATTCCATTACGCCTGTGTAACCAATCACTCGTGTCTGTCACGGACGGGGAGTCCGGAAGATGACACGCGTCATCTTAATGACAAAATTTCGGTATATTTTCCCAATAAACATTTATCATGGAATTTTTGTTTTTTCGTTTCTTTCCTTTTTGTTATTCGTAATAGCAAAAATGCGAAAAAATTGCGCGGCCGAATGAGGAAAGTACAAAAAGCCATTTTCCCAAGCGGCGAGACTTTGTTCGAAAGTTCGTTAATTCTTGAAATTCGACATTTCCCACGCATTCCCCACGCAAAAAAAAAAGTAAATACGAAAAGAAACGGTGAAGCGTTGAATTTGTTGAATATCAAGAAATTTTACAAAGATAAATAGCTAAATTAATTTTCTTTATAAATAAACGT
Organism: Oxytorus armatus; assembly: GCA_958009045.1. Taxonomy (NCBI): domain Eukaryota; kingdom Metazoa; phylum Arthropoda; class Insecta; order Hymenoptera; family Ichneumonidae; genus Oxytorus; species Oxytorus armatus. The sequence goes on along the minus strand of OY253748.1, from coordinate 962,107 downwards.
GGCCCAGAGAATAAAATTCATTTATTTATTTTTTCTCTTGCGCGTGCATTTATTGTGAGCCACGAGGATCGCCGCTTGTGTTGTCCCGCGAATGGGCCCGATAACCGGAACTATTTATTAGAGCGCCCTCGGGCGTCTACTTTCGCGCCTGTGTTCGCCGTCTCTCTCTTCGTCACGTTGAAAACATTTTGACGCCGCGCGATTCTGCACCGGGCGACCAAGAGCGAGACCCCATTGTCAGCGCGAACGAGTTCACGATCAAACTACGCGCGTAGAGTAGCAAAATAAAACGGGGAAAAAAAAGAAAAGAGAGAATAAAAAAAAGCGACAACCCCGAGGGGTTTAGTGAGAATAAAGAAGAACAGGATCCCGTGGTGAACGTTTAACCATGTACGAAAATTGGGGTTTTGTGTGGTACGAAAAGAATGGAGATACGCTAATAAAAATTCGATTCTGTCAATTTCAATCCTTTTTTTTTGGCTTCCTTTAAAACTCAATCTCCAATGTGGCAATACTGGCCCAAAGCTTGGCCAGTAGAATTCAACCAGTACTGGCATGAGACTGTATTTTATATTGGCCCATAGTATGGCCCGTAGTATGGCTCACATCATGGCCCATAGTATGGCCAGATTGTCAGCCAATACTGAAACAATACTGGCTGCCAATGTTTGGCCGCCAATACTGGCCCAAAGCTTGGCCAGTAGAATTCAACCAGTACTGGCATGAGACTGTATTTCATACTGGCCCGTAGTATGGCCCGTAGTATGGCTCATAGTATGGCCCATAGTATGGCCAGATTACCAGCCAGTACTGAAACAATATGACTGCCAAAGTTTGGCCGCCAATACTGGCCCAAAGCTTGGCCAGTAGAATTCAACCAGTACTGGCATGAGACTGTATTTTATACTGGCCCGTAGTACGGCTCGTAGTATGGCTCATAGTATGGCCCATAGTATGGCTAGATTGTCAGCTAGTACTGAAACAATACTGGTTGCCAAAGTTTGGCCGCCAATACTGGCGCAAAGCTTGGCCAGTAGAATTCAACCAGTACTGGCATGAGACTGTATTTTATACTGGCCCATAGTATGGCCAGATTGTCAGCCAGTACTGAAAGAATACTGGCTGCCAAAGTTTGGCCGCAAATACTGGCCCAAAGCTTGGCCAGTAGAATTCAACCAGTACTGGCATGAGACTGTATTTCATACTGGCCCGTAATATGACCCGTAGTATGGCTCATAGTATGGCCCATAGTATGGCCAGATTACCAGCCAGTACTGAAACAATACTGGCTGCCAAAGTTTGGCCGCCAATACTGGCCCAAAGCTTGGCCAGTAGAATTCAACCAGTACTGGCATGAGACTGTATTTTATACTGGCCCGTAGTACGGCCCGTAGTATGGCTCAGAGTATGGCCCATAGTATGGCCAGATTACCAGCCAGTACTGAAACAATACTGGCTGCCAAAGTTTGGCCGCCAATACTGGCCCAAAGCTTGGCCAGTAGGATTCAACCAGTACTGGTATGAGACTGTATTTTAAACTGGCCCGTAGTATGGCCCGTAGTACGGCTCGTAGTATGGCTCATAGTATGGCCCATAGTATGGCTAGATTGCCAGCCAGTACTGAAACAATACTGGTTGCCAAAGTTTGGCCGCCAATACTGGCGCAAAGCTTGGCCAGTAGAATTCAACCAGTACTGGCATGAGACTGTATTTTATACTGGCCCATAGTATGGCCAGATTGTCAGCCAGTACTGAAAGAATACTGGCTGCCAAAGTTTAGCCGCAAATACTGGCCCAAAGCTTGGCCAGTAGAATTCAACCAGTAATGGCATGAGACTGTATTTTATACTTGCCCAAAGCTTGGCCAGTAGAATTCAACCAGTAATGGCATGAGACTGTATTTTATACTGGCCCATAGTATGGCCCGTTGTACGACCCGTAGTATGGCTCATAGTATGGCCCATAGTATGGCTAGATTGTCAGCCAGTACTGAAACAATACTGGTTGCCAAAGTTTGGCCGCCAATACTGGCGCAAAGCTTGGCCAGTAGAATTCAACCAGTACTGGCATGAGACTGTATTTCATACTGGCCCGTAGTATAGCAAGTAGTACGGCTCGTAGTATGGCTCATAGTATGGCCCATAGTATGGCCAGATTGTCAGCCAGTATTGGATCAGTACTGGCGGCCAAAGTTTGGCCGCCAATATTGGCCCCCGGGCTTGGCCAGTAGAATTATACTGGCAATTTCTACGTGGGAAGTATGCACCTGAACGAAATCCGAGCACGAAATCGATAGCCAATAGTAAATCGCATTTCGAGATATTTCGTGAATGACTTTTTCGTAGGTTGGATTTTTATAGGTTGGTTTTTCATATTAAAAGGCAATTTTTATTTTTAATAAACTTCTCGAAAATGTATGAACCAATCTTTATTTCTCGGCAATACCACGCGCTTCTCAAGCATACTAGAATCGGCGTAAGCGCTTCGCGCGCTGCTTTTCTAGATTAGGTTCATCGTGCGATCTGAAGTACGCACATGAACGAGCTCCGAGCACGACATCGACGGCCAATCACAATGACGAGTTAATCGGGTTACGGAAATAAATCGCATTTCGAGATATTTCGTGACGTGTCTTTTCTACAGGGGAGGAAGGAATAGATATGCTCGGGGTTTGTTCGACGAATAAAACAGGAGAATAAATAAATTTTCGCACGAGGACAGAAAAGCCTGCTCTCTTTATCCTCGCCATTACGTTGCGAACGACGAGCTGCGCGATCGATATAGCTGTGGGTAAGCACACACCGCCTGAGTGAATAGAAATCCGTGTTTGTTACTTTATAACTCTCTCTCGTTTTCTCACTCACTATCTCTCTCCCTCTACCTCTTTTCCTCGTTCGCCTATTATGCACAAACACATACAGAGGGCACACGCAGAGGACGCGGATATATACCCTCGTCCAGTTGGTCTGGATTTTACATGGCCGGACGAAAGATTACAGCTACGGAGTGTACGGTAGATAATGGTTGAACATTCCATTAGCCTATAACTATAAAAGGCCCCCTCGCAGCAACATACTAATGTTTATTTTTTATTTCCTTTTATCTTATTTTTCACAACCTTCGGAGCATTGTTCAGAGTGAATTGAAGCGAAAATTATGAGCCAATGGTGCGGAAACTATAAAGGGGCACGCGGCTTTTTTACACCGTGTGCCTGAATATTATTTATCGAGTAGACTTAACGAGAAAAGCCTTTAAAAAAAAAGAAACACCTCGTTTATTAATTATCAATATTTTTCTCTCGTTTGTCCGCTTCTTCGCGCTCGCCGCGAAACAACATTACCGCGAAAAATGTTGCAGAGCGCGGTGTGTGTTTTTATTAAATTTCATCGAGCGGGGGCACCGCCGCGGCGCGAAGAATTGAAGCCTCTGGAAGAAACACTTCCGAGATTCTTTACGAGGATATTATTTACGAGCTTTTACTAACGAGGATGTATATTTATGATCACGGGATCGTGAAACTGTTGCGAGTGAAATACGGAGAATATTTATTGAAGAATATTATTATTCTTTTATTTTCTTTGCACGAACTCTTTTGCCTTTTTTTTTACGTTCTTACCAATTCAATTTTTTCCATTTTCTCCCTTTATAACTTGGTTTTTGTTTTTCCTTATATTCCGTTTATGTTTAACGAATAAAATTTTTCACACAACCGCTTAACGCGAACGTACAGGAGCGTGTACCGTACCCGGAGAAACGAGGATCACGGGGTGACTGTACGATCGTTCGGTACTCGATGTTCGATCGTAAAACTCGTCGTGGCTCTTGCCACGAGGTCAGAGCCTAGCTAACCTATACAGTCACGGTAATTTACCAATCAAACGTTCATATCGCAGTCGCGAGTCTCTCAGCACGACGAGACAAACGTTACGAGCCTCTAATGATCGTATATTGAAAGAAAAAAAAGGAAAGAAAAAACATTTCACACGACTTTCACGCAATTAAAATTTTTTTTTACATTCATCATCCGTAGTTAAGTATTAATTGATTCCTCCGATTCACCGGCTAATTTCGATCTGTGCGGAAGAAAAATTTTTTGCTAATTTATACGACGCAACGATCGGGAATTATAATCGATTTTCGTAAAATCGATTGTTTTTTTTTTACTTTCACTAATATCGATTTTTTCGTAGCGATTTTTCGAATTGCCAATAATCGATTGGTGGATTTATTTTAGCTGAGTATAATCAAAATCGACTATTTCTGTTATCGTAAAAAAAATCTATCTATGTACAGAAAATAATTTCGATTGTTCGAGAAAAACAAACGACTATTACCGTTTCCGTTACCATTCGGAAATTTTACCGAAACGGTCTATTAGTACAATCAATAGGGAGCCCGTTACTCTTGTCCATAATGCACTAAATTACAGGAGTTATTTTTTTTTTTATTAGGTTCAGTATCACGTACTGAATGTAAATTAACAAAATCCTTACAAACGGAAGTGTCGCCGCGAACGGAAGTGTCGCCATTTTGAGGAAAACTGTATCGGCCAATATCTCCGTTACCGTGCACTTTAGGCCAAAAATGGTAATAACCTTTCTTGTACATAATTGAATTTCCTAACTTTTTTTCTAAATAATTTTCATTGCATCACTGACCTTTACGATTTATACGACTGTTAAAATTTATTTATTCACTTTTTGACCTGTATCTCTCCTAATAATTGTTTAAACAATAAAATGCTAATGACTTATCTTTAGAATCCATACATTTTCCACAACTTTTATTTAAAACTTTTTTGTCTAAAATTAATATTCTCAAAGTTATAACGCGTTCAATGTTGCGCTATTGGGTGCAAGGCTAATAAAAACGCGTTATAACTTTGAGAATATTAACTTTAGACAAAAAAGTTAAAAAAAAAAGGTGTGGGAAATTTATGGATTTAAAATAAAAGTTATTAGCATTTTATTGTTTAAACAATTATGAGCAGAGATACAGGTCAAAAAGTGAATAAATAAATTTTAACAGTCGTATAAGTCGTAAACGGTAAGTGATGCAAAAACAATGATTTAGAAAAAAAGATAGGAAATTCAATTATCTGCAAGAAAGGTCATTACCATTTTTGGCCTAAAGTGCACGGTAACGGAGATATTAGCCGATACGATTTTCCTCAAAATGGCAGCACTTCCGTTCGCTTAATTTGTAAGGATTTTGTTAATTTACATTCAGTACGTGATACTGAACCTAATTAAAAAAAAAAATAACACCTATTGATTGTACTATATTTCCGTTTAAGTAAAAAAAAAAATATATATATATTTTTTTTACGGAAACGGAAATCGTCGATTTTTTTCTTATCGAACAATCGAAATTTTATTTTCAAATAACGAATGTTAATATGTTTTACAATTGAATAATTCCTGTTTTTTTTTCTGGGAAATTATCGCAAATAATTTTTTCGCTCAAACGGCGCCAATGTCCGTTTTGGCGACGTGCCTTGAACTTCTAAACACTAAACCAAACATTACCGGTGAAATTGACCATAGGAACAAAGATGCAATGAGTGTCGATAGGTTTGCTGTTAAATCTTCATTCCCCCGCTCGAAAAATGATAAAAACAAAAATATATATAATTTTTTTTCTCCGAATTCCCTAACGATTGATTAAATTTTTTTTTCTTCCAACTACATTGCGAGAGAAAAAAACGGTAATTTGAATTTATCGTGCTTATCGACTAAAACGAAATTCCTACTTAGCGTAAACGTTGGCGCTCCATGTGTACAAACGGTACAAGCGGTTTCTCGTGAAATTACACTCGTATACAGAAGAAATATATATGGATGTATGTATATATATATATATATATAAAAGCTTGATTTCTTAGTACACATAACGCGCTAGGCCACGCCCCATCCGCTAATTAATTACGAATGAATTATGGATTTGCGCTCGTGCTCGGCGCTACGAGAGATTGAAGAAGTGAGGGAATTAATGCCGACTCGTTGTGGTTTGCTTAATTGGGCACGATTCGTTTGTCGGTTCGCGCCTTCGTCCGGCCTGCCGGTATTCCATCTCCGTAGTTGGTCGCCGGGTCACTATGGTTCAATCGTCGTGACGGGCAACGATAGACAAAAAAAAAAACATCACTTGCCTTGTCTAAATTATTTAAAATGAACGTGCCTTTTTGAGAAAAATACGCATTAATCGATACATTCGCGTTCCAATGATAACAAAAAAAAAATTCGCGTTGTGTATTCTTCAAATGTGAAATATTGAGAAAAAAAAATCAATCAATCAATTTGAAGATATCGATTATCCTCGTAATTGATTATATAATCGATTGTCAAATAATCGATAAATGATATTTTCAATTATCGCCCATTTCTGGTTTCGTTCTTCGATTATTTAACAATCGATTATTAAAATTGATTGTTAAATAATCGATAATAATTGATAAATAATATTTTCAATTATCGCCCATCTCTAGTTTCGTTCTTCGATTATTTAACAATTGATTATTATAATTCGTTGTTAAATAATCGATAAATAATATTTTCAATTATCGCCCGCATCTCTAGTTTAGTTCTTCGATTATTTAACAATCGATTATTATAATTGTCGTTAAATAATCGATAATAATTGATAAATAATATTTTCAATTATCGCCCATCTCTAGTTTCGTTCTTCGATTATTTAACAATCGATTATTATAATTGATTGTTAAATAATCGATAATAATCGATGAATAATATTTTCAATTATCGCCCATTTCTGGTTTCGTTCTTGGATTATTTAACAATCGATTATTATAATTGATTGTTAAATAATCGATAATAATTGATAAATAATATTTTCAATTATCGCCCATCTCTAGTTTCGTTCTTCGATTATTTAACAATCGATTATTATAATTCGTTGTTAAATAATCGATAATAATCGATGAATAATGATTTCAATTATCGCCCATCTCTAGTTTCGTTCTTCGATTATTATAATTGATTGATAAATAATCGATAAATAATATTTTCAATTATCGCCCGCATCTCTAGTTTAGTTCTTCGATTATTTAACAATCGATTATCATAATTGTTGTTAAATAATCGATAATAATTGATAAATAATATTTTCAATTATCGCCCATCTCTAGTTTCGTTCTTCGATTATTTAACAATCGATTATTATAATTGATTGTTAAATAATCGATAATAATCGATAAATAATATTTTCAATTATCGCCCGCATCTCTAGTTTACTTCTTCGATTATTTAACAATCGATTATTATGATTGATTGTTAAATAATCGATAATAATCGATAAATAATATATTCAATTATCGCCCATCTCTAATTTCGTTCTTCAATTATTTAACAATCGATTATTATAATTAATTGTTAAATAATCGATAAATAATATTTTCAATTATCGCCCGCATCTCTAGTTTAGTTCTTCGATTGTTTGACAATCTATTGTCAAATAATCGATAATAATCGGTAAATAATATTTTCAATTATCGCCCATCTCTAATTTCGTTCTTCGATTATTTAACAATCGATTATGTCAAAAGTTCAGAAAGCGAATAACCCGAAACCTTCGCTCTCGAACGTGCGGGAGTTCCGGGAGGAAAGTTGTGTAAACAAAAAATTAAAAAGGGCAGAGAGACGAAGAATCTCGCTCGGTCCTAGTGTTCAAAAGCATTCGGCGCAATCACTTTAGTCTCCGCGGAACTCTCGTCCCTCTTCTACATACATATCGTGCCTCACCTCGTCCCTTCTCGTCGTCACGGTTTTTTTCGTCCTTGTTTCTTTGCACAGCGTCACCTTCGACACGCGAGTGGGACGCGATGATTTACGAGCGTGAGACGAGGGAGGGCGCCACCGATCCTATCTCAAATATTTTTCTTATTCCACACACGAGTCTTCCCCCTGCTTCGCCACTCCGTGGGGCTGGCGATCTACCGTGCATAACCACGTTGCGTCTAACGCATACACAAACTACGCGATTATTGATAACACGTATGATTTACGGTTTCCATGCACTGATTAAAAAAAAACCGAGATTCTTCGATAAGAACATACGCGTGTCAATCCTTCCGCAATATTAATATCGCTGGAATCGATGTGCGCGTCGGGCGCGCGCGCGCTGCTTTTCAGGTTAAGTTCGTTGTCCACGATCGTGCGTTCTGAAGTAAGTACGTGAACGAACTCCGAGCACGACATCGACAGCCAATCATAACGACGGGTTAGCCGGCTTCGGAAACAAATCGCCTTTCGAGATATTTTACAACGTTCTTTTTTTATATCAAGGGATAACGGAAAGGAAGTGTAGTATGTTCCCGAAATTAATCGTCCCCAAAAATGGAACTATGCTGAAAAATAATGCCTTAATCACTGACCCGCAATACTGCTAGATGGCGCGGTAAACGTGCTCTCATATCTACCAGCCCGAATGCCAGAGTTCGAGGACTGAGCAATAGATACGTTGCTATTATGATCCTCCTTTTTTATTATGCCGTATCAATTATCAATTATCAATTGTCAATTGTCAATTGTCAATTGTCAAATATCAATTATCAATTATCAAGTATCAATTATCAATTATCAATTTTCAACTATCAATTATCAATTATCAATTATCAATTGTCAATTATCAATGGTCAATTATCAATTGTCAATTATCAATTGTCAATTATCAATTGTCAATTATCAATTGTATTATTAATTATTATCTAATAATTATCAATTATCAATTGTCAAATATCAATTGTCAATTATCAATTGTCAATTATCAATTATCAATTGTCAATTATCAATTATCAATTATTATCTAATAATTATCAATTATCAACTATCAATTATCAATTGTCAATTATCAATTGTCAATTATCAATTGTCAATTATCAATTGTCAATTGTCAATTATCAATTGTCAATTATCAATTGTCAATTATCAATTGTCAATTATCAATTGTCAATTATCAATTATCAATTATCAATTATCAATTGTCAATTATCAATTGTCAATTATCAATTGTCAATTATCAATTGTCAATTATCAATTGTCAATTATCAATTGTCAATTATCAATTGTCAATTATCAATTGTCAATTATCAATTGTCAATTATCAATTGTCAATTATCAATTGTTAATTATCAATTGGCAATTATCAATTGTCAATTATCAATTATCAATTGTCAATTATCAATTATCAATTATCAATTGTCAATTGTCTATTGTCAATTATCAATTGTCAATTATTAATTATTACGGCATAATGAAAAAGGCGGTTGTCTGATCATAATAGCAACGTATCTACTGCTGTGTCCTCGAACTCCGGCATTCGGGCTGGTACATATGAGAACACGTTTACCGCGCCATCAAGCAGCATTGCGGTTCAATAGCAAAGGGATTCTTCAATCTAGTTACGATTTTGGAGACGAGTTTGGGGACGATGAATTTAGGTAACAAGCTACCCTACCTCCATAATGTAGAAGTACTTACAAATTTCCTTTCTTATCTTTCAAATATCTTTTAAAGGAACTTTGTAAATACTTGTAAATCATCGAAATAATAAATGATTCAGTTTCCGGAGGCTAGTTGACTTTCGGGGCTGAACATTTTCACGAAAATTCCTCGGACCACATGCAACGGGATGTGAAAATAGCGGACAAATCAAAATTTTGGTTCTCATATAATCGCTTATAAGGAAGAATGTGGCAGTCACTTTCGTTTCTTTCGACTTAAAGAAACGGTCTGTGCCTTCTCAGCAGTCCATTCTTTGCGAGCCATACTCGTCTCTAACCGAAACGCGCATTTCCCAATATTATTTATTATAATTCCAGAATTGCTTGTTAGTTTTTACGGCTCAAAAACAAGTCGGACAAATAGCCATTTAGTTTCACGAAAAAAATGGCGGATATAGCGATTTCATTCGCGTTCGCGACCTTAAAGTTTTCTCCGATAGTCGGTAGAGGGTTATGGTCGGTAAAACACCGGGAACTCCGAGCCTGCATACCGGTATATAACGAGACTTCGTGGTGCACGCTCCTTCCCTATCTTTGCCGATCTGTCGTCGACCCACGCCACGTCCTCCGGTTCCCGACTACGTACAGAGGGGCATTTGCGAGCCGGACCCTGTCTCGGGGTGACTAAACTTAACCGGCACGATCGGAGCGTCGTGCCACAGGGAGCTTTTGCAGCCAAACGATACTACGCACGATCGTTCACGATGGAGGGATTCAAAGATATTCAGCTGGATGGCGAGTTGTTAGGTGTACGTGTGCTTGAACCTTCGAACGGGAGCGATTCTCGTGGGTGCCACTGTACCACGTATATACGTATAGAAACGTTGTACTTCTGTGTGTCGATAAGCGACTTGAACCAACGGAACGAACGGCCAGGAGATACACGAACTACCGTGTACCCCAGTCCTCAAATATTGACTCTAGATTAAGTTGCGCACAATTTTAAAAGGGGACTATTGTTCGCGCAGCGAGAAGATAAATTTGTTCCCGGAGAGCGACAAACGTGTCTCGCTCTTTGCTCAAATCTTATTTTCCAATGTGTGCAGAGTTGGTTGTGCGTTCAGTTGAAATCTGTAAAACAACGGGACGCCCGCGCGCTACCGGCGAAGTTGGATGTCTTATTATTTATTCCTTACAAACGATGGGCAACCCAAGCACAGGGTGATTTTTCGAGTGAGACGAACGTTGGCGAGACTTACTAGTACAATCAATAGAGAATATTGTGGCGCATTAAAAATAAACGACATTTTAAAAAAAATTAGGTTCAGTATCACGTACTGAATGTGAATTAACAAAATGGTCACAAATTAAGGGAGCGGAAGTGCCGCCATTTTGAGGAAAACCGTATTGGCCAATATCTCCGTTACCGTGCACTCTCGGCCAAAAATGGTAATAATCTTTTTTGTAGATAATTGAATTTCCCATCTTTTTTTCTAAATTATTTTTTTTGTTTCACTCACCGCTTACGACTTATGCGATTGTTAAAATTTATAAATTTTCCACAACTTTTATTAAAAACTTTTTTGCCTGAAATTAATATTCTCAAAGTTATAACGCGTTCAATGTTGAGCTACTGGGTGCATAGCTAATAAAAACGCGTTATAACTTTGAGAATATTGATTTTAGAAAAAAAAGTTTTAAATGAAAGTTGTGGAAAATGTATGGATTTAAAAGAAAAGTTATTAGCATTTCATTGTTTAAACAATTATTAAGAGAGATACAGGTCAAAAAGTGAATAAATAAATTTTAACAGTCGTACAAGTCGTAAACGGTAACTGATACAAAAAAAATTATTTATAAAAAAAAGATAGGAAATTAAATTATCTACAAGAAAGGTTATTACCATTTTTTGCCTGCAGTGCACGGTAACGGAGATATTGGCCAATACGGTTTTCCTGAAAATGGTGGCACTTGCGCTCCCTTAATCACGTACTGAATGTAAATAAACAAAATCCTTACAAATTAAGGGAGCGCAAGTACCGCCATTTTGAGGAAAACCGTATTGGCTAATATCTTCGTTACCGTGCACTCTAGGCCAAAAATGGTAATAACCTTTCTTGTAAATAATTGAATTTCCCATCTTTTTTTCAAAATAATTTTTTTTGTATCACTTACCGCTTACGATTTATGCGACTGTTAAAATTTATTTATTCACTTTTTGACCTGTATCTCTCCTAATAATTGTTTAAACAACGAAATGCTAATAACTTATCTTTTAAATCCATAAATTTCCCACAACTTTTATTTAAAACTTTTTTGTCTGAAGTTAATATTCTCAAAGTTATAACGCGTTCAATGTTGAGCTACTGGGTGCAAAGTTAAGATAGTAGTCTGGTAACTTAAGCCGATTTTCATGTCTTTTTTAGAGGACGTTTTTTTGTAGGAAAATAAAAATGAATCGTTTTGGATATTTAGGATGTTTTTATTTACATATTAAAGATACAAAAAAAAAATTTTTGAAAAAATTTAATAGTTTATTATTATTATTATTGATCGAAGTTGATACCTCGAAAAAAAAGCGCGTGGGTGGCCCCAGTGATTTTGGCTCTTGATGTTATCTGAAATCAAAAATTCTTGATAATTCTTAATCTATAGACATGTCATTATGGTCGGAACTACTGAAGTTAAATTTCACGGATAAATAACAAAATGGCGGACTTTGGAAAAAAGTTTTTTTTTCCCCAAAGTCCGCCATTTTGTTATTTATCCATGAAATTTAACTTCAGTAGTTCCGACCAGAATGACATGTCTATAGATTAAGAATTATCAAGAATTTTTGATATCAGATAACATCAAGAGCCAAAATCACCGGGGCCACCCACGCGCTTTTTTTTCGAGGTGCCAACTTCGATCAATAATAATAATAATAATAAACTAATAAATTTTTTCAAAAAATTTTTTTTTTGTATCTTTAATATGTAAATAAAAACATCCTAAATATCCAAAACGATTCATCTTTATTTTCCTACAAAAAAACGCCCTCCAAAAAAGACATGAAAATCGGCTTAAGTTACCAGGCTTAAGTTGCCAACAGTATGTAATTGTGAAATAGGCAAAAATCGAAGACAAGCCAAAACACGTCTAACCAAAACAGCTGTCAGCAATTAACTAAACATTCAAAATGGCCGATTTTTTCAGCATAAGTGAGGGACACGAGTACCAATCTAACGACACTAAAAAATCGAAAATCGAATATACGTAGCCCGCGAAAATTCGAAATTCGCGATACTTTTTGAACAGACCTCGTACGAACGTTCGCGATAAGTAAACGAACGTTCGTAGGACCACACGAGCGTTCATAGTTTCACGAATGTTCGTCACACTCGGGGAATCAAAATCCGCAGGGGTCGAAGATCAAAGAACCGTATTAGCTCTTAACCGCAATACGTTGTACAACTTTGTCGGTCACATTTCTCGGATTAATTAACTTGCGGATTATCAAGAGTTCTTCAATCGTTCCTTTAAGGCGTTTCGGTAAAGACGAGATGATTGAATGAGGAGAAAAAAAAAAAAAAAGTAGTCATCGGTTAAATAAGGTATCGAGATGAGGATTTAACTCCAAGTAAGTTCAGCACTAGTCCAGTGTATACGTTGGCAACTTCGTCGCTGTGGGCATTTCCTATATTTTTCTTTTCTACGCGCATTGCCCCGGAGCGGATACGTGGAAGCGACCGGGTGATGCTGTTGCAACCACTTTGTACAACCGGCAAAATTGGCTTCTGTACATTAACCGGAGCTTGTCCTACGGTACCGAACGGACCATTGAAGTTTCAACGGACATCTCGCGCTTTCGTTTAGTGATTTCCGACGGTGTGCAGGCGCATTATGAGCTATCTCGACGCCAATGCAGATCGCTACCGATGCATCACCGAGCTGTCAACTGGTCGTTGCTTCGTTCGCGATAAACTTTTCCCGACTGTTCTCCTCGGCTCTCTGGCGTCGTTCTTTGTATATAGATATCGTTCCTGCCACGGAACGACGATGTAAAACGAGCAAAGGGGAAGAAAAAAAAAGAGGTCGTTTCTCGACCGATATGACCTGTCGCGAATCGCACGAACCCTCTCTCTGTCCCTCTTGTTGTTCATCTCATATCCTACGCGCTATCGCACTCGATATGTTATACCCGGGTATATCGAGTCAGGGCGTCTGTAGCCATTTATAAACGCCGTGTAAGAGCCGTGGAAATTTTTCGATAAACGTCTTTTAAGGGCGGGGTAAGGGTTTACACTTTCGAAAAATCGAATTTTTTTTTTTGCTTTATCTTATTGTTTAACATTTCAAGAATATGTCCTTAAAATTTTAAACCGATCTAAGCAATATTCTTGAAGTTATTGTCTTATTAATCTCCTGGCTTTTAAGGGAGAACATCACTGTGACCCCCTGTTTTTTTTTCACATTTTTCAAGAATTTTTTTTTGTGGGAAAAAAAAGAGATATTCGAAAAAAATTTTTGGGTTTTGTTCCTTGTTTATTAATGTATCAAAAAACATTTTTTTCACATTTTTCACGCCGCATGGTGGCGCTGGGGAAGCTCTCGCGTCAGGTGCTGTCATCTCCGCAGTGGTTCGCGGCACGCAGCAGAACTCTCTTCAACGTCGATCTGAAAAAAAATACCGAGTGTTTTCGTTAATAATATGATATTTTGAAGAGAAGTACACAGGGATTTGGAAAAATATTATTTAAAAAAAAATAGGCACGCCTTTGAAATTAAAGTTAATTTCAAAGGCGTGCCTATTTTTTTTTAAATAATATTTTTCCAAATCCCTGTGTACTTCTCTTCAAAATATCATATTATTAACGAAAACACTCCGTATTTTTTCCAGATCGACGTTGAAGAGAGTTCTGCTGCGTGCCGCGGAGATGACAGCACCTGACGCGAGAGCTTCCCCAGCGCCACCATGCGGCGTGAAAAATGTGAAAAAAATGTTTTTTGATACATTAATAAACAAGGAACAAAACCCAAACAAATTTTTCGGATCTCTTTTTTTTTCCCAAAAAAAAAAAATTCTTGAAAAATGTGAAAAAAAACAGGGGGTCACAGTGGTGTTGTCCGTTAACGCTATACCTCTAACAGCTGCGGCACTTTTATACTTCATAAACTTTAGACGCGCTTTTCTCAAAACTACTTTTTCAAAGTCCGTGTTCACTGCCATTTAAAAACTACTTGACCGATTCATTTCAAACTTTGTACACATTTTCTACATACAAAATACCTCCCCCCAACGTTTAGTAAAATTTTTTTTTTTCACATTAAGGGTGTTTCCCACCCACAAAATTGCGGAATTTTTCGTGGAAAATAACAGTTCACACTTTAGATGGCCGGCAAAAATATTTAAATGAAAAAAAAAATTATCAGAGAACGTTGGGGGGAAGATTTGATTATAATTCGACGAAATTTTCATGGTTTTTCATTTTCAGATAATTTCCGGCCGAGTTATAGTGAACACCGCAAATTGTTTTTTTTTTCCAAGACGTTCTGGGGGAAGCTCTGTTACGGACTTATGCTTCAATATTTCTGCATGAAAAAATTATACGACATTGTCAAAAGTATGCTCAATAATGTACAAAAGGTTCGAATAAAATTGCTCAATCCATATTTGAGAAAAAAAATCGCAAAAAAAGTGTTTTTTTTCACGCTGAAACCCTTACCCCTCCCTTAAACGGCAAACCAATTTACCCTTTTTTATCGACTCTCAGGCAGAGATTGGTAACCGGGTGGTGATCGTTGGTCACACGTTTCCTCGCACGTTCCATACGATTCGTTCCGCGACTCCGTACCCGAATCGTAAACTTGACCACGTAAATTGAGGTTTAAATTGTATCGCGGTCAATTTGCTAAACTTTCCCACGCAATATTGCGTTACTTCCGGCGCGCGTCTTCTTTTTCTTTGAAAATTCGAGGTGTTTGGGTTTGTTTGTTTATGTTTTCCGCGACTATTTTTTCCATCGACCATTTATTACCCCCCGGTCATTATTTCCCGGCCATTTTATCCGAGATCCGCCGATTACTGTCCGCGGGTATACCTGGAGTACCCTTGTACGTCCTTCATTTTTTTTGTGTGGACATCCGACAAAAAAAGGTCAGCCAGCTCTAGGGGGAGCGGGGTGTTTTTGTTTTCAATTCCGTACTGAACACAACCACAATGATTAAAGGTGACCGCTGGTACCGTGGGTACACGCGCGTGCGTGTTGTCCTGGAATCGAGCATCGCGAATTGCATAATGATGAATCGATCTTGACGTAGGTCACGATGTTTGTACGCCTCGTTTTCCAACCAGGTGCGCTCACGTACGCTCAATTTCCCGCAACCCCAGCGCGGAGACTCGATAGTCGCCGCGGCTCCCTAAAAGTTCCTCTCATTTCGCGATCGACAGTTAAGGAAGTGGCAGGTTTTTTTTTTTTTCTTCTTTTCTTCGGCTCACCGGTTGCGGTAAATAAATAATGTGGAAAAAAATGAAAAAACCTGTTTAACGCGGAGAGACCCGGCCGGAGAGGGGATTGAGGGAAGAGGGACGTAAGTCACAGGTTTTCTACATATATTTGTGCGCGCACACCGATCCCGAACACGAATGGGATTGATTCTACGGCGTTGGGAGAAAAATCTCGTTTCATTGCGACGATTATGTTTTTAATTGTGGTAAAAAAAACAGGTTTCTCCGACAATGAGCAGTATTGGTAACGTTTTTCGTTTACTCGCGAACGTTGAGATTTTACCAAGAAACAATGACAAGGAGACCGGCCGAAACGACTCGCTTTAAAGTTATTAAAAAAAATTCAAAATACGAAAAAGTCGAAAATTACAATTACTATTATAATCACAATTACAAAAATTTGAAAATAATAATTATAATTACAAAAAATTCAAAATTATAATTATAATTACAATTATAAAAATTTGAAAATTACAATTATAATTACAAAAATTTGAAAATTACAATTACAAGAATTTGAAAATTACAATTATAGTCACAATTACAAAAAATTGAAAATTATAATCATAATTGCGATTATAAAAATTTGAAAATTATAATTATAATTACAATAATTTCCAAATTACATTTATAATTACAATTATAAGAATTTGAAATTTACAATTATAATTACATTCATAAAAATTTTGAAAATTACAATTATAGTCACAATTACAAAAAATTGAAAATTATAATTATAATTACAATTATACAAATTTTGAAAACTACAATTATAGTCACAATTACAAAAAATTGAAAATTATAATTATAATTACAATTATAAACATTTGAAATTTATAATTATAATTACAAAAATTTGAAAAATACGATTATAATTGCAATTATAAGAATTTAAAAATTACAATTCTAAAAATGTTGAAAATTACAATTATAATTACAATTATAAAAATTTTGAAAATTACAATTATAATTGCAATTATAAGAATTTGAAAATTACAATTATAATTGCAATTATAAAAATTTTGAAAATTACAATTATAGTCACAATTACAAAAAATTTAAAATTAGAATTATAATTACAATTATAAACATTTGAAATTTATAATTATGATTGCAAAAATTTGAAAAATACGATTATAATTGCAATTATAAGAATTTAAAAATTACAATTATAATTACAATTCTAAAAATGTTGAAAATTACAATTATAATTACAATTATAAAAATTTTGAAAATTACAATTATAATTGCAATTATAAGAATTTGAAAATTACAATTATAATTACAATTATACAAATTTTGAAAACTACAATTATAGTCACAATTACAAAAAATTGAAAATTATAATTATAATTACAATTATAAACATTTGAAATTTATAATTATAATTACAAAAATTTGAAAAATACGATTATAATTGCAATTATAAGAATTTAAAAATTACAATTATAATTACAATTCTAAAAATGTTGAAAATTACAATTATAATTACAATTATAAAAATTTTGAAAATTACAATTATAATTGCAATTATAAGAATTTGAAAATTACAATTATAATTGCAATTATAAAAATTTTGAAAATTACAATTAGTCACAATTACAAAAAAATTGAAAATTATAATTATAATTACAATTATAAAAATTTGAAAATTATAATTATAATTACAAAAATTTGAAAATTACAATTACAATCGTAATTATAAGAATTTGAAAATTACAATTATAATTACAATTATAAAAATTTTGAAAATTACAATTATAATTGCAATTATAAGAATTTGAAAATTACAACTATAATTACAATTTAAAAAATTTTTAAAATTATAATTATAATTGCAATTATAAGAATTTGAAAAATTACAATGATAATTACAATTATAAAAATTTTGAAAATTACAATTATAATTGCAATTATAAGAATTTGAAAATTACGATTATAATTACAATTATAAGAATTTGAAAATTACAATTATAAATACAATTATAAAAAGTTTGAAAATTACAATTATAAAAATTTTGAAAATTACAATTATAATTGCAATTATAAGAATTTGAAAATTACAATTACAATTGCAATTATAAGAATTTGAAAATTACAATTATAATTAGAATTATAAAAATTTTGAAAATTACAATTATAATTGCAATTATACTAATTTGAAAATTACAATTATAAAAATTTTTGAAAATTACAATTATGATTGCAATTATAAGAATTTGAAAAATTATAATTACAATGATAAAAATTTTGAAAATTACAATTATAATTGCAATTATAAGAATTTGAAAATTACAATTATAATTATAATTATACAAATTTTGAAAACTACAATTATAGTCACAATTATAAAAAATTGAATATTATAATTATAATTACAATTATAAAAATTTTGAAAATTACAATTATAGTCACAATTACAAAGAAATTGAAAATCATAATTATAATTACAATTATAAAAGTTGTAAAATTACAATTACAATTTCACTTTCGGAAAAGATGACATTCGGACAATGTTTGAAAATTAATTGACGCTGCCGCGTGAATTCACGTACAAACGAAAAGTTGAAGCCACCGCGTCGATATTAGAGAAACAGATGAAATTTGAGGGGCGTGTGTGTGTGCGCTTTGCCGCGGAAAATTATGTTATCGGAAGTGATGTAAGACCGGTAAAAATCGGTCTTACATCATCAATTTTTAGCAGCGTTAAAGCGGTGTTATTTTCTCATATCAGAGAAGCCACAATTTTTCCCCGGTCGACGGGCAACCTCCAGATTGAATAATAACGTTATAATCGTCGGGTTAATATCCTCGAACGAAACGTTACAATTCCGCGGGTCCGTGCGAGTTGACAAATGGAAAAAAAACACCTGGATCCGCCAATTAGAATGGTTTCAATGTCGTTTCGTCAGCAGCCACCGTCGCACGCTGACGAGAGGAGAAATGGAACTTGTTAGGTGGGCGGGCAACTCCCCAACTGCATTGTGGTTAAATGAATAATTTTTTTTATTTTTTTTTAACGAGGTCCCCACTATTCTTCGCGCGCACAATGAGATCCGTTGTCTGTGCGAGAAAGTCGGAATAGCCGGGCCGCCAGTGTGAGGAAAAAAAAAAAAAAAAAAAAAGCGAAGGCCCAAAAGCTTTGACGTTGACGCGTCGTTACAACGTGTTTTTTCAACCCTTAGCTTTTTTTTTCTTCTTCATTTTTCCCGGGTTCACGGATTTCGTTGCCGATTGTACGCGCGCATAAGCCGGGCGTTTCTGTGTGTGCGCGTTTGCGTGTTTTACGCGTAACCGAGGCGGAAAAATGTACCTCCCAGTCTCTCACCTCGGCGTCAGCGTCCAAAGAAAAGCCTTTGCGAAATTTACACACGGCCTCAGAAACAGTGAAACTACTCTCGCGCGTCGACGTAACAAACAAATCTCATTCCGCAGTTCATTCCACCGAGCCCCTTCCGTCGTCGTCGTCGTTGTTGTTGTTGTTGTCGTCGTCGCGTTGCCTCGGATCCTTTGTCCGCGAAACTTTTGTAATGGGTTTCTGGTGTGAGTTCGCTCTAGTACGGGCGAACAACGATGACCGAACGCTCGCTTTTTTTTTTCTCCCCCCTCATTTTTTTAACGCCCCGGCTGCTACAATGAAACTCCGGGGTATTGATAACCCCGAGCTTACCCGCGACTCTTCGACACCTCGACTTAATATCTCAAAAGACTCGAGAGGATGTTTGTTTGTTTTTTTTCTTCGAGAAAACGTATTAAAGACGTCAATTGGTCCTTGATTTTTCGGCCTCGAGGGTTAATACCGCCGCTTTTACAAAATTAAATGCCGCGTGCGCGCTTCGCCGCAACGGCTTTTTAGGATGGGTCGTTTCCGAACGTGCGATCCGAGGTCGAACTTTGAGCACGGCAGCCAATTGAAATGGCGGGTTGATCGGCTTCGGAAATAAATCGCAAAAGTGGTAAAAAATTGAGGTAAACTACGGATTCTGGTAACACATTTGGAGTCTTCGTTCGATGCCTTCAATTCTGCATCTTCAAACGTTTTTGGCCTTCCTTCATGTTTCTTATCCTTCGTGTCAATATCACCACTTTTGAACCGTCTAAACCCAGTACTCTCAAGTTAACTTTGATGGAGCACGGTCTCCGTAAGCGTCACACAACGATCGATGACCTTCAGCTGCTATTTTCTTCAAATGGAAAAGCGGAAAAGTGCTTCCCGCAAATTGTGTTTCTTTGGCACAAAAATCGACCAAACCAAACCAAACCAAACGAAACCAAACCAAAAATGGTAAAAAAAAATTGAAGTAAACAACGGATTCTGGTAACATTTGGAGTCTTCGTTCGATAATGTCTTCAATTCTGCATCTTCAAACGTTTTTGGCCTTCCTTCACGTTTCTTATCCTTCGTGTCAATATCACCACTTTTGAACCGTCTAAACCCGGTACTCACAAGTTAAAATTGATGGAGCACGGTCTCCGTGAGCGTCACACAACAATGGACGACCTTCAGCTGCTATTTTCTTCAAATGGAAAAGCGGAAAAGTGCTTCCCGTAAATTGTTATTCTTTGGCACAAAAGTCGACATATTTGAAGTTCAAAGAAACTATGTTTCTTTACATTTTGACAAAATGGCACATCCTGAAAAATAAACCCTACTGATGACGCTTTAACGCGAAGGTCGTTAGGGTATGGTCTGAAGCGATTTAATACTAGTAACGCCCCCTATTGTAAATTCTTAAAAATTTACTTGTACCCCCAATATTTCCTCACGTGTTTGCCGGGGCGGAGGGGATTAGTTTCTAATATTCTCGATAAGATTGATTACCGCGGAAACCTCAACGAGCGGATAAGAAAGGTGGTTGAAAGAAAGTGGGACGCGCTTAGCGTATTACTTAAGGGCGGGGTAAGGGTTTTCACTTTCGAAAAATCGAATTTTTTCTTTTTGTCTTATCTCATTGTTTAACATTTCAAGAATATGTCCTTAAAATTTTAAACCGATCCAAGCAATATTCTTGAAGTTATTGTCTTATTAATCTCCTGGCCTTTAACGCTATACCTCTAATAGCTGCGGGCGGTCGGGCTAGCAGTGCACTTTAGATGCGTTTTTCTCAAAACTACTTTTTCAAAGTCCGTGTTCACTGCCATTTGAAAACTACTTGACCGATTCATTTCGAACTTTGTACACATTTTCTACATATAAAATACCTCCCCCCAACGTTTAGTTAAATTTTTTTTTTACGTTAAGGGTGTTTCCCACCCACAAAATGGCGGAATTTCTCGTGGAAAATAACAGTTCATACTTTGGATGGCCGCGAAAAATTTTTTAATGAAAAAAAAAATTACCAGAGAACGTTGGGGGGAAGATTTGATTATAATTTGACTAAATTTTCATGGTTTTTCATTTTCAGATAATTTCCGGCCGAGTTATAGTGAACACCGCAAATTGTTTTTTTTCCAAGACTTCTGCAATATTTCTGCATGAAAAAATTACACAACATTGTCAAAAGTATGCTCAATAATGTACAAAAGGTTCGAATAAAATTGCTCAATCCATATTTGAGAAAAAAAATCGCAAAAAAAGTGTTTTTTTTTTACGCTGAAACCCTTACCCCTCCCTTAAACCCTAAGCTCTCAATCTCTCCCCGTGCAAGGTGCTAATTGTCCAACCACCTCTCGTTCCGTCGTCGCGCGCGATTTCACCGTGTTATTTTCCCTTCCACGCGGAATAAGCTTCCGGCAATTATCATTCCCGGGGTTATTCACCCCTTTTTTTTCTTCTTTTTTTTTCCGTATTTTAACGTGACTTCTTCTTCTTCCACGAGCGTCTCGCTGATCGCAAGAAGCGGGATGTATTTACTCTCGCGTCCCACACGCGACGTTCTGACCCAGCATCAAACCAAATCCCACCATCCACTCTCTTTCCCTCTGTCTCTCCATCGTAATCGTACAATTTAACGTAATTAACGCGAGCGGGATGAGACAAAAATGGCCGTTGTTTGATTCTACATTGTTTTGCAAACGAGCCAGAAGAAGGAGGCTGAAAAATTGTTGGCCTCGTGACTCCGCAAAAGATCTTTGTTAGATCGTGGCGATGCAATAATCCGACAGCATCGGTCGCCACTTTATTTCACGTTAAGGGCGGGGTAAGGGTTTTCACTTTCGAAAAATCGAATTTTTTTTTTTGTCTTATCTTATTGTTTAACATTTCAAGAATATGTCCTCAAAATTTTAAACCGATCTAAGCAATATTCTCGAAGTTATTGTCTTATTAAGGGCGGGGTAAGGGTTTCAACGTAAAAAAAAAACACTTTTTTTGCGATTTTTTTTCTCAAATATGAACTGAGCAATTTTATTCGAACCTTTTGAACATTATTGAGCATACTTTTGGCAATGTTGTGTAATTTTTTCATGCAGAAATATTGAAGCATAAGCCCGTAACAGAGCTTCCCCCAGAACGTCTTGGAAAAAATGTTTTTCTTCACTTTTTTACTTCACAAACTTTAGACGCGTTTTTCTCAAAACTACTTTTTCAAAGTCCGTGTTCACTGCCATTTAAAAACCACTTGACCGATTCATTTCAAACTTTGTACACATTTTCTACATACAAAATACCTCCCCCCAACGTTTAGTTAAATTTTTTTTTTTTACATTAAGGGTGTTTCCCACCCACAAAATGGCGGAATTTTTCATGGAAAAATAACAGTTCACACTTTGGATGGCCGGGAAAAATTTTTAAATGAAAAAAAAAATTATCAGAGAACGTTGGGGGGAAGATTCGATTATAATTTGACGAAATTTTCATGGTTTTTCATTTTCAGATAATTTCCGGCCGAGTTACAGTGAACACCGCAAATTGTTTTTTTTTTCCAAGACGTTCCGGGGGAAAGCTCTGTTACGGGCTTATGTTTCAATATTTCTGCATGAAAAAATTACGCAACATTGTCAAAAGTATGCTCAATAATGTACAAAAGGTTCGAATAAAATTGCTCGATCCATATTTGAGAAAAAAAATCGCAAAAAAAAGTGTTTTTTTTAAACGCTGAAACCCCTCCCTTAACCGTAAATTCGTCTTTACGGATGCGCGTCAAAATTTTCCCGGGTTATCATATTTCAGTTACTCCACCGACGAATGTTTTTCGTCACATTTTTTCGTCGGCAAAAGCCGGTAGAAACAACGGGGCAGAAGAGAGAAGACGGCAGTCGCGTGTCGTACAATGTGGTACAGAGTGAAAAAAAAGCTCTCTCGGACGCGACTGGCTTTTCCGGGCGACTCTCCGCTCTTCTATCACCGGGACAACTCTCTCGCGATACACGGACACACAAACGCACACGCGCTAAATTTTTCTCTCGGTGCATTCTCACTTCGTCATCCGGAGTCTCCTTTTTTTTTTTTTTCCTCTTTTCGTTCTCGCTAACCAGTTCTCATTCACGAAACGGCAAAAGCAGACTCCTCGCCGGTAGTTATACGTACCGGTATTACCTGATGGGTTGGGCGGACCAGTTTTCGCCCGACCCTTATGTGCCTCATTAACATCTAATTCTTTCCCGAATTAATAACTTTTTTTTATTATTGTTGTTATTTATTATACGTTTTTTTTTAATTTCACCCCTTTCGCCGTTTCCCTGGCAATGTGGAATTGGACGAATAGTTTCGAACTTTGCACTTTCGAAACTAGATTCTCTACAAAAGTACGCAGAATTTTTGCGTCATATTGCACAGGTTTTTTGTTATATGATGATTTTTTTTTTTTTTTTTAATTTTTAACCTTTCTTAGAAAAATTCGCCATTTTGGCAAAAATCAATATATCGAAAAAAATGCTACGTACTTCCGTAGCTGTTTTTGTGTATAATGGAAAAAAATTTGGTTTTTTGTGCCCAGTCAAAAATTGCACGAGCTACCGCTTCCGCCAGTGGACCGTTCCGAAAAAAAAGGTGGTCAACGAAGAACCGCCGTGCAGCCGCCATTTTGTTATTAATCACGGCGAAAAAATTAATTTTTACAGTTCATTAGTAGTACAATAAAGTGCTGTACGCGGAATTTCAATTCGTTTAATCGTTTCGTTAAAAAAAATTCCCAAAGTATGCCTATTTTTTCTTGCTCCGGAGTGGACTAATGAGAATTAGAGTTTGGTGATAGTGAATCAAAGGATAAACTACGGTTTACTCAAACTGAGCGGCAAATTACTTCGGGTACACGCGACAGGAAGACGGTAAATTATTTTTTCTTCGTTCCCAACGCGTACGTTGATTTCGACGTTGTTTGTCGTTAAATGGGATCGTTTCATCGTTTCACGGGACTGTGTGCCACCGAAATTTCATCTTCGATCGTAACGCGAGACGGGCCAACGAGATATCGCAAACTGCCGTATGAAATAATGTACAGCCACGGTTATTCTCTCTTGACACCGTCGTACGAGCGGGGCCTTATCTTATCGCGAAGAGGAGAACGGAGAGAAAGCGACGACGGGTAACGCGTTCGAGCGCGGCCCCACACCTCCAGTCCCTGTGCCGGAGGTGGTAGAAACGTTAAATATACAGCGCGACACGTCCGATCCACTGAGAGAAATAATAACAACCTTTACGCTGAGTGTTAAGATAATTTAATGCCCGTATCATTATAATAGTTATCCTGAATCCGCTAAGTATGTAAATTCGTTCACGGATGTCTCAACCGTTAATCAATTAATTCTATTTTTGTTTTCGTTATTCGAGAGAGGAAAATCACGTTTTCCGATCAACATACCGGACGACACGCGGCATAATTTTAAACAAACTGAATAAAAAAAACTTCTTTTTTTTTCCCCCCGTTTCAAGGCGTTTAGAACAAAAAATTTACGACGTATTCAGGAGATCGATTAAAAGCAATTTTTCAAGAACTTCTTCTGGAAAGACATTTTAATTTATTAACGTAAAAATTTGTATACATATCGTGGTAACTTTTAACTTCATTTTCATATTTTTTTATTGTAAAAATAATGATTATTAAAGCTGCTATAGCCGATCTTCGGGCGCTTCTCTAAAAAAAAAAAAAAAAAAAAAGGGCGGCTGACAGTGAGCACAATATCTCTGGATTGGATCATCAAAAGTGAAAAAAAAAAACAAAAAAGATTTCGTTAATATAAGGTATTATCTAGTATTTAATCGAAGGAATAAGCAAAATATTAATTTTTAACAAAATGGCGGCGTCAATGACCCTGAAGATATCTGCATCAGACAAAATTGCATCTTTGGACAGCTACAACTACCGTGTTTTTTATCGTACAGACTTCGCCAACATCTCATTTTCTTCGTTTTGCGATTCTGCAGAGGTCCATTTTTTGTTTTTTTTTAAGCCTTCCTTAAGGGAGAACACCACTGTGACCCCCTGTTTTTTTGTCACATTTTTCAAGAATTTTTTTTTTTGGGAAAAAAAAGAAATATTCGAAAAAATTTTTTGAGTTTTGTTCCTTGTTTATTAATGCATCAAAAAACATTTTTTTCACATTTTTCACGCCGCATGGTGGCGCTGGGGAAGCTCTCGCGTCAGGTGCTGTCATTTCCGCGGCACGCAGCAGAACTCTTTTCAACGTAGATCTGAAAAAAAAATACCGAGTGTTTTCGTTAATAATATGATATTTTGAAGAGAAGTACACAGGGATTTGGAAAAATATTGTTTTAAAAAAAATAGGCACGCCTTTGAAATTAACTTTAATTTCAAAGGCGTGCCTATTTTTTTTAAAACAATATTTTTCCAAATCCCTGTGTACTTCTCTTCAAAATATCATATTATTAACGAAAACACTCGGTATTTTTTTTCAGATCGACGTTGAAGAGAGTTCTGCTGCGTGCCGCGGAAATGACAGCACCAATGTTTTTTGATACATTAATAGACAAGGAACAAAATCCAAACAATTTTTTCAAATATCTCTTTTTTTTTCCACAAAAAAAAATTCTTGAAAAATGTGAAAAAAGAACAGGGGGTCACAGTGGTGTTCTCCGTTAAGGGGCGACATCGAAAAGAAATTTTTGGACAGCTATAGCTACCGTGTTTTTTATCGTACAGACTTCGCCAAGGTTTCGTTTTCTTCGTTTTGCGATTCTGCAGAGGTACATTTTTTTTTTTTTTTAAGTCTTCTTCTGTTATTATTTCTGTCGATGTTACGGTAACCTCCTCGTGGTGTGCTCCGGGCAACAGTATGAATACTTCGCTTCATACTGGCTAATACCGTGTATACCGGAAATAGAAATCGATAAAACTTAAGGAAGATGGAAAAAAATATGGTCAGCTCGTTAATTTTATAATGAATAAAATGACACCTAGTCTGTCCGATAAAGAACACGCGTTCCAAAAATTTCTTTTCGATGTGACCCCTTAAGGAAGGCTTCAGAAAAAAAAAACAAAAAAAATGTACCTCCGCAGAATCGCAAAACGAAGAAAATGAGGACTTGGCGAAGTCTGTACGATAAAAAAACACGGTAGCTACAGCTGTCCAAAAATTTCTTTTCGATGTAACCCCTTAAGGAAGGCTTCAAGAAGAAAAAAAAGAAAAAAAATGTACCCCCGCAGAATCGCAAAACGAAGAAAATGAGACCTCGGCGAAGTCTGTACGATAAAAAACACGGTAGTTATAGCTGTCGAAAGATGCAATTTCGTCTGATGCAGATATCTTCAGGGTCATCGGCGTCATAAAAAAAAAAATGTAGGATTTTCGATAAAAATGTTGAGCTTAAATTGTTGATAAAATGGAAAATATTTGTCGGCGAGAAAAAAATCTTAGATCAAACACTAAAAAATATGTTTATAAAGCTCGTGTAAAAATTTGAGACTGATCGGTTTAGCCGTTTCCGGGGAATCTTGCACACCGACTTTTTCGACAAACCGACAGGAGTGAACGGGTGGTCGGTTGGCGGCACGTTCTTCTACGATCTCCGGTGTTAAACGGGATCGAAAACGCCGGAGCCGCGCGGTGTCCCTATCGCTTATTTTCGAATATTTTCGTAATTTTCTCAATACCGAATACAAAGCACAAAAAAAAAAAGACACACCTGGGATAAAAATTTTCATGACTTTGACCCGGCACGACGTCTCTCCGTTGTGTTCCATACGAAGAGTTTTACGTTACGAGCATCGTGACGGAAGATGCGGCTTCGTAAGACGCGGCAAACGTTAACGACGAAAGACCGGGAGTGAGATAGAGAGGCAAGAAAAATAAAAGGAGAAAAATGGGGGATAAAAAAAAAATAACCAAACAAAAAGATCAGAAGAAAGGGGGGAAAAAAAAAAGAAAAGCCGGCAAAGCACAGCCGGCCATCGGCAGAGAGAAAGAGAGAGAGAGAAAGAAAGAGAGAGGCAAGTTGCGCTGGTCTCGTTTGGTATTCGGCTTACGAATGTAGGGGCCAAGGAGGGTGCGCGCGCGCGTTCTTGCATATGTTACCGTCCCTTCTATCTCCCTTTCTCGCGCACGCGTTCACAAATTTTTCTTTTCTCTCCCAACCTCCTTTTACCATTCTTACTTTCTCGCTATCTATTCCTCGTTCCCCCCTCGCTCCGTACACCCGGCGAGCGTCCCTTTGGCAGTGGCGCCGCTCTCTGCTTTTGAGAGGAGGCGAAACCTAACGAACGAGCCGCTCACGAAAGGCCGGTTCCTTTCCATCCCAAGCACCAATATACACATCCACATATGTATATACAGGATGATTCAGAATTAAGAAAATTAGCTGTTGTATTATTTTTTAATTTATTTTTATTTATGTGCGTTACAACGTATTCGAAATTACCCGCGGGAACGCGTTCTATCCAAGATGGCCGCTCGTTCCGAGACTAACGCCGAAGGTTACAAATTATGGCCAATATCTCCGTTACCGTGCACTTGAGCCAAAATTAGTAATAACCTTTCTTGTAGATAATTGAATTTCCTATCTTTTTTTCTAAATAATTTTTTTTGTATCACTTACCGTTTACGACTTATACGACTGTTAAAATTTATTTATTCACTTTTTGACCTGTATCTCTCCTAATAATTGTTTAAACAATAAAATGCTAATAACTTATCTATTAAATCCATACATTTTCCACAACTTTTATTAAAAACTTTTTTGTCTAAAGTTAATATTCTCAAAGTTATAACGCGTTTTCATTAGCCTTGCATCCAGTAGCGCAACATTGAACGCGTTATAACTTTGAGAATATTAATTTTAGACAAAAAAGTTTTAAATAAAAGTTATGGGAAATTTATGGGTTCAAGAGATAAGTTATTAGCATTTTGTTGTTTAAACAATTATTAGGAGAGATACAGATCAAAAAGTGAATAAATACATTTTAACAATAGTATAAGTCGTAAACGGTAAGTGATACAAAAAAAATTATTAAGAAAAAAAGATGGGAAATTCAATTATCTACAAGAAAGGTTATTACCAGTCACGTGACATTTATAAGTTGTTCATTTTTTGACAATTATGCAAGTTCAGTCGCGCCTCTTGTTAACGCGACGCGAATAGAACGGTTTTTGTTCTTTCGCGCGGACCGCAAATCTCATATCCGTCGGACCGAACGTCGTCCATGTTCTCTCGAATTTTATTTATTATATTGTTGTTGCGATAAAACGGTACATTTTTTATTACGATTAAAATGGCAGCCATTCGCATAATAATCAACGAGCACCGGCCGGGAGAAAGTGGTTGGAAATTTGGCCGAGAGATGTCAGGTTGCTGGTAATTCCCAATTGCCATAAGGATACGGTAAACCTATGGCTGCGTTCCTTAATTCGATCATTTTCTGTCTTTTGTGCGCACATTCTATTTAGGGGTTATACGCAGACAGGGTTTTAAAATATAAAAAAATTTAATTTCATTTTTGTGATGTACATATATTTAAGTATATATACACAGAAAATTTTATTTCATTTCGACAAATATTCTCGGAGTTACACGCACGTTTGTAAACGCATTCAATTGAGATATCGGGATGATCCAAAATGCATTCTCTAAGTCTACTCGAGACGTTTTGAAAACACTCGTTAAAACCCAAAATCGATAAAACGGGAGCCAAGGGGCAATCGATGAACGGGACCATTTGAAATTTCGAGATTTTTAGGTTTTCGAAAAGGTGGGCAAAAAATTACAAAAAACTTTTTTCCTTGTTTTTCAATGTTTCAATACCCTATTCAATCGGAAATTTTCCGCTGATTACGAATAACACCGAGTTTTAGTCGAAATCTCAAAATATCAACGTGAAAAAGGCAAAAAACGAAAAAAATCACTTTTCGGACGATTTTCAATGAAATTTCGAGTTTCTCAAGGAAACGGGTACTGAATTAGTAATCAGCGAGTCAAAATACATCGATATAGCGTGCTAGAAGAAAATTTTGGGAATTCAACATTTTTGTGCATTTCGGCGAAAAAGAAGTGGCTTCACTAAAATCGCTGTAACGTTGCTTCCCGATGGAGTTGGAACCCCACTCTGTGCTCATTCTTTTCCTGATCGAAAACCCTTTAAAATGGCACTTGAATCATTGTGCTATCATTATTTTTCGATTTTTCATAGATTTTTAAAGTCGGACCATGGATTTTTGCGAATTTCTCCATAACACCCCTTCTCATTTTTCCCGACGATTTTCAACCTGCTCTCACGGCTACAATAATTGAGATATCTGGATGATCCAAAGTGCATTCTCTAAGTCTACTCGAGACGTTTTAAAAACACTCGCTAAAACCCAAAATCGATGAAACGGGAGCCAAGTTACGACCATTTGAAATTTCGAGATTTTTAGGTTTTCGAAAAGGTGACGTGCGTTTGAATGCGTTTTTCTCAAAGCTGTGTTTTTGAAGTCGGCGAGCAAGATTCCTCGGAAACGGCTAAACCGATCAGTCTCAAATTTTAACACGAGCTTCTTAAATATATTTTTTAATATATTTTATTACACGGATAAATATTTTCCATTTTATACACAATTTAAGGCGAAAATTTGTATCGAAAATCGAATTTTTTTCTTTAAGCCGCCATTTTGTTAAAAATTAATATTTTGCTTATTCCTTCGATCAAATACTAGACAATACATTATATTAACGAAATCTTTTTGGTTTCTTCATTTTGGATGATGCAATCCAGAGATATCGTGCTCACCGCGAGACGCCATTTTTTTAGAGGAGCTCCCGAAGATCGGCTACAGCAGCTCTAAAGATCATTAGTTTTACAAATAGAAAATATGAAAACAAAGTTAAAAGTTACCACGATATGTGTGTAAATTTTTACGTTAATAAATAAAAATGTCTTTCCAGGAAAAATTCTTGAAAAATCGCTTTATTTCGGTCTCCAGACTGCATACGACCCCGTAAAAAGTGTGAACTTATGGCTTAGTTCCTTAATTCAGCTTTAGATCATTCTGTCCCTTTCGCACATATTGTATTGAAAAGAGACACTGATGAAAAACGACGAAAAGTTGAATTAAGTGAACGCAGCTAATATGACGTGGCATATTTAACGTCAAAATCAGAAAAATATTGTCCGCCATTCTGCGGCTGAATAAAAATGACTTCGCTGCTTTTTAGCAACACTGCATTCGTAAATAATCGGTCAAACGATTATTTTTCGATTTTTTTCCCCTAATAATCGATTATATTTTCAATATCGCCCATCTCTAAGTCGAGTCATCTTTCCGTCCGTCTTCTTGGTACCTTAATAATTGCTCAAATCCAACAAATTTCAAAACGCTGGAATAAAACGATAATGTAATATCCAGTGACCAGAGTTTGCTCGAGTTTTGAGTCACCCTGCACACGGTCACGTTTGTGTATGCGCCATATTTCTATCTCGAAAAGGGCCCTGTTAAAGTTGGGAACAAACGCACCCATACACTCGCCCGCAGAGACAGAGCACACTCGGGTTCCTTCGCTCTCCGCCGGGCAAAGACTTCCCGAAAGGGAGTGTGCTCTTCGTGTGTTTCTCTAGCAAGATAAGGGAAAACGTGCAAGAAGCAGCGGTCTCTTTTGAAAATTGAAACAAACAAAAAAGAATGAAAGAAATGTAAACAAATTCATCAACTACTCCTGTATTACAATCTCAAAACGAAACTGGAGGATAATTTTTGTTTTTCAATACTAGTACAATCAATAGGGAATATTGTGGCGCATTAAAAATAAAGGGGATTTTTTTAAAATTAGGTTCAGTATCACATGCTGGATGTGAATTAACAAAATGGTTACAAATTATGGGAGCGGAAGTGTCGCCATTTTGAGGAAAACCGTACTGACCAATATCTCCGTTACCGTGCACTTTAGGCCAAAAATGGTATTAACCTTTCTTGTAGGTAATTGAATTTCCTATCTTTTTTTGTAAATAATTTTGTTTGTATCAGTTACCGTCTACGACTTATACGACTGTTAAAATTTATTTATTCACATTTCGACCTGTATCTCTCCTAATAATTGTTTAAACAATGAAATGCTAATAACTTATCTTTTAAATCCATACATTTTTCACAACTTTCATTAAAAACTTTTTTGTCTAAAATTAATATTCTCAAAGTTATAACGCATTTTATTAGCCTTGCATCCAGTAGCGCAACATTGAACGCGTTATAACTTTGAGAATATCAATTTTAGACAAAAAAGTTTTAAATAAAAGTTGTGGCAAATGTATGGATTTAAAAGATAAGTTATAAGCATTTCATTGTTTAAACAATTATTAGGAGAGATACAGGTCAAAAAGTGAATAAATAAATTTTAACAGCCGTACAAGTCGTAAACGGTAACTGATACAAAAAAAATTATTTCGAAAAAAAGATAGGAAATTCAATTATTCACAAGAAAGGTTATTACCATTTTTGGCCTAAAGTGCACGGTAACGGAGATATTGGCCAATACGGTTTTCCTCAAAATGGTGGCACTTGCGCTCCCTTAATCACGTACTAAATGTAAATAAACAAAATCCTTACAAATTAAGGGAGCGCAAGTGCTGCTATTTTGAGGAAAACCGTATTGGCCAATATCTCCGTTACCGTGCACTTTAGGCAAAAAATGGTAATAACCTTTCTTGTAGATAATTGAATTGCCTATCTTTTTTTTTGTAAATAATTTTATTTGTATCAGTCACCGTTTACGACTTATACGGTTGTTGAAATTTATTTATTCACTTTTTGACCTGTATCTCTCTTAATAATTGTTTAAACAATGAAATGCTAATAACTTATCTTTTAAATCCATACATTTTCCACAACTTTGATTTAAAACTTTATTGTCTAAAATTAATATTCTCAAAGTTATAACGCGTTCAATGTTGCGCTACTGGGTGCAAGGCTAATAAAAACGCGTTATAACTTTGGGAATATTAATTTTAGAAAAAAAAGTTTTAAATAAAAGTTGTGGAAAATGTATGAATTTAAAAGATAAGTTATTAGCATTTCATTGTTTAAACAATTATTAAGAGAGATACAGGTCAAAAAGTGAATAAATAAATGTTAACAGTCGTGTAAGTCGTAAACGGTAACTGATACAAAAAAAATTATTCAGAAAAAAAGATAGAAAATTCAATTATCTACAAGAAAGGTTATTACCATTTTTGGCCTAAAGTGCACGGTAACGGAGATATTGGCCAATACGGTTATCCTCAAAACTGCACTTCCGCTCCCACAATTTGTAACCATTTTGTTAATTCACATTCAGTACGTGATACTGAACCTAACTAAAAAAAAAAAACCCCCCCTATATTTTTAGTGCGATGCGGACAAGAGTAACTATTGATTGTACTATACTAACATTCGAGCTTACGGCGATTCGATTTTCACGTAGTGGAAAAACAAAAACGTTTCCTCGTATACAAAGGTCGCGACATTCTCGAGTTCACTAATTGTTTTGTAGATTTGCCGATTCGAAAGTCTTTGGGGGTTTGTCTTTATCGCGCGAGGGATCTAAACTAGAAACAAAAATAGTGTTAAAAAGCGCAAAGTACAGATTCGTTGATTTCGTGAACATTATCAAAATTATTCGAAATTGTGTTTAAGATTAATTTCGAGTAGCCGACCTATTTCCACTAACGCCAAGTAACATTCTTCGAAAAATCATCCGTTTCAATTGTAAGCGTTTAAAAAAACAAAACAAACGAATAATGTATTCTTACCTCATCCAAAATGCCTGGAAAAATCCTTCTTGCGTTTTAGTCCCTTCCCACCGAACCAAGACCACAATTAATCCATTATCACGTCGTACGTTCTCGTTTATCTTTATCTAACACACACAGACACGCACACACTCAAAGACACTGGAAGTACTCTCTCGAGATAATAAAGAACCTCGTGTGGTAACCTCGAGAGTTTACGTTTACGCGTTATAATCCTCCAACTCCAGACTTTTTCAAGACCGTCTCTTCCAATCTCCTTTTTTTTCCCTTCCACCGTTCGCTCGGAGTCGCTTTTAGAAAGAACTAATCTCGCACATAAATTAATTACACGGAGAAGCGCGTTAGCATCGAAAGAAACAAAAAAGAGCTCTCTGGTGGTGTATCATCGAACCTCATCACTACGAAAAAGGAACGTCTCGTTTCAATTCCTAAATTGCCAATCGATCGCCTCGTTAGACTTCTCGAGTGTTGTTTCAACTTGGATGCTCGAATAACGTTACTTTGTCGACGATACGACGAATTGCGGATGAAGTATTGTAACCGAGTGTCCGTGTGAACGAATAAAAGATTGAAAAAAATGGTTTCCGAAGGTTTACCGTGTTGGAATTGTCGTGAATTGGCGACACACGTGTAAACGTACGAAAGCGACGGTCAACGATCTTAACCCGACGATCGTTGAGCGCGCACTGTTCAGCAGTTCAGCTACGGTGATGCTCGCGCGCCTGCTCGGAGAACCTTCAAAGCTGTTAGAAGATGTATCCAGCAGCAGCAGCAGCAGCAGCCAGCAGCAAGCAGCAAAGCAGCAGCGGCTGGCGAACGAGCGTCGAGAGACGCGAGTCTGGCGTGTTGCGCGCGCTGCTGTTTGTGACTACGCCGGGCGTTGGTGTTGGTACGGCGGCGCACTCTATGTGGGGTGGGGAGGAAGTGTACAGAGCCGCCGGTGCGCGAGACTCTCGAGTGTATGCGTCTGCGCATGTCTCAGTCCCACTCGCTCTCTCCCACCCTGTCTCACTCTCGCTCGCTCTATACCCCCACTCGCTCTCCTTCTCCCACCCTGTCTCACTCTCGCTCGCTCTATACCCCCACTCGCTCTCTTTCTCCCACTCTATAGCCCGCTCGCGCCCCACTCCATCGCTTCGTCGCTCCCACTCTCTCGCTGCGTGTTACGTATCGCGTACCGTATAGTAGCTCACGTTCACTGCAGCGATAGAGTTGCCGGCGGTGGGGACGGATCCATCTTTCTATCGCTCTTTCGCCCTTGCTTCTACCTCCCCCTTCCCTCACAGCTGTATCTGTACCGAATGTACAGTGTATACATACGTATTTCGAACTTCCATCGTTCGTCATCCTCCCCTTCGTTGTCGTCGTCGACGTAGAACCGATGCCTCGACGCTCGGGCTTGAGAACCGTGCATCCCTCTCGTTTTCGTGGTAGGTACTCGCGATATCCCGTATATACAACGTGCATCTATCGTGAATTACGTAGTCATACGCGCGGCAATGTGTGTTCATCCAGCTGTATCCACGATCCTGGACTGACTTCGTCAGTGTGCGAGTTTCGGCGCGTGTCCGTAAGATGGATCTCAACGTGCACGTTTTCGTACGAGACCAAACTAGCGACTAGGTTTCTTCGACCTCAGAATTGTAACGCCTATTCTCTCGTTCATTGAAATGATGGAACCGGAGGACAATTTCGAGGAATAATTGAGGCGATACCTTTTTTGGCGAAAGTCTTTGTTACGGACTACAGAAGTATTTCGGTAGAAGTTAGAAGTTAGTTTCGAAGTTCAATATTCCTCGTACACCAGAGATGGGCGATTATAATAAATTTCCTCAAAATGGATTGTGTTTTTTCTCATGATTATCGATTATTTAAATAATCGACTCCGTCGTTTCCGTTATTATAAAAAAATCAAAAAAATTCATTGTATCCCCGGATATCGAAATTTTATTCCCACATTTCCTCGCTTATCTTTCATTGATCATTTCCAAAACCTCCGGAATCGCAAATACAGTCTCGAGTCCGAGCCATTTTAAGTTGCGTTGCTTTTTCGGGGGAAAAAAAATAAAAAATTCAATTCGAGTTTCCCGCGCAACGTACTTAGAGGAGAAATCTGTGGATTTGTGTCTGCATTTGTTTACTCGTAAAACAAGAGGTTGCTTATCGGGCTGTACAGAGGCGGAAATAATGATTAGCAACGGAGACGAGTACATACTCCAGACCACGGTGGGCCTCGTGTACGTCCTCTTATTGCCTCGGCATAGCCCGCTAATTATCGGCCTCGCGTCGTGACTCTCGGCAGGCAGATCTATGTGATCCCTTCCGTTGTTTTCTTTTTTTTTTTTTCAATCCGCCGGATTTTCATTTGGCTCTTCCTTTTTTTTTTTTAGTACCCTTTCGTAATATACTACTTTACTCGTCAAAGAAGAAGAGGGGAATGAGCGAAGACAAGAAGAAAAAGACGCGGAGTAGGAGGAGCAGCCTTTGGCATCGATTCCTCGTTACTCTCGTCCTCGTTTGATGTCGCTTTGTATTTGTTTTCTACCTCGTCGTATATCTCGACGAAGAAGGAGAAGTGGAAAAGGGTTAATGCATGAAGCACAGCGAGAAGGTTACCAAACGAGAATTCCAGTCCCGACTGTAATCTCGATGAGAATCGACCAGGAGCCCTTCGACCCTTCCCGCGTGTACACGTTACACGAACGATGGTTGAAGGGGGGAGACAAAACGAAACAGCGGAATAACATGGGAAATTGTTTCTATCTTTATAGCGGCGAAGTTAATTGAAAATAAACGTTTTTTTTTCGGAAGTAAATTAAACGTTAACTTCTTCCAACGTTTAATACCGAACGGTATTGAAATGGAAATTTCCTCGATCTTCGAAATGAGTCATGGATTTATTTTTTTTTCTGTTTCGCCAATTTAATCGTTTGAAATTTACACGAGGACGTGAATTTAATGCAAATTTCTCACGAACACATTTGCGAAATTGAGAAAAATTTTACGTCACGTATTATCTTGAGCTAATTAAAATTTTCCGTTGGTACAATATTTATTAACTACCACAAATTTAGTTGTAATTTGACGCTCCTTATAAGTCTGTATATCGTAACAAGGACGCTTTATTTCCGGCGAGATGCCCGCAGTGCGTTAGGAATCCGGCAGGTGGCGTCCGCCGAAAAAGTTTCCCGCAAGAGAACCGTCCGATACCTAAAAGGCGTTCTTACCCGACCATACGAGTTGACACGCGCTATTACGAACTCAGTTACGACCACAGATTCTCACGATAATTTTTTTTTCTCCACAATTCGTCCGGAGACCACTCTAACGTTTTTTTCTCTCCGCGTATTCGGGGAGAGACGTTTGGTACAACCAATAGAGAATATTGTGGCGCGTTAAAAATAAAGGGGATTTTTTGTTTTTAATTAGGTTCAGTATCACGTACTGAATGTGAATTAACAAAATCGTTACGAATTATGGGAGCGGAAGTGCCGCCAGTTTGAGAAAAACCGTATTGGCCAATATCTCCGTTACCGTGCACTTCAGGCCAACAATGGTAATAACCTCTCTTGTAGATAATTGAATTTCCCATCTTTTTTTTTAAATAATTTTTTTTGCATCACTTACCGTTTACGACTTACACCACTGTTAACATTTATTTTTTCACTTTTTGACCTGTATCTCTACTAATAATTGTTTAAACAATAAAATGCTAATAACTTATCTTTTAAATCCATACATTTTCCACAACTTTTATTTGAAACTTTTTTGTCTAAAGTTAATATTCTCAAAGTTATAACGCGTTCAATGTTGCGCTACTGGTATGCATAGTACAATGATGAAAATTCAATACATATGTAAAAAAATATTAATGATATTGACATAATTAACAATAAATACCTTCGTACCTTCCCGTTGACATTTTTCAAATATTTGTATTATATTTTTAACAATTCAATAATACTTCATAACTCGAATTGTCCCACGATTATTATCAAATTATCAATTATATACTGTTGGCATAATGAACAAAAGAATAGGAAAACGCGCAATTACGTTCGCTTATCGACAAGAAGTAAAATAAGTCTAGCAATTCTGCCTCCATCCGAAAATGCTGCGAAGTACCATTCGTTCCGGACTTATCAATCTTCCCATGCCTTTTTTAATAAATTTCCCGTTTTCCTATTCTTTTGTTTTTTTGCAAGGTAAGAAGGTATTTATTGTTAATTATGTCAATATCATTAATATTTTTTTACATATGTATTGAATTTTCATCATTGTACTATGCACACCTCGTTTTTCTTAACCTTGCACCCAGTAGCGCAACATTGAACGCGTTATAACTTTGAGAATATTAACTTTAGACAAAAAAGTTTTAAATAAAAGTTGTGAGAAATGTATGGATTCAAAAGATAAGTCATTAGCATTTTATTGTTAAAACAATTATTAGGGGAGATACAGGTCAAAAAGTGAAAAAATAAATTTCAACAGTGGTATAAGTCGTAAACGGTAAGTGATACAAAAAAAATTATTTCGAAAAAAAGATGAGAAATTCAATTATCTACAAGAAAGGTTATTACCACTTTTGGCCTAAAGTGCACGGTAACGGAGATATTGGCCAATACGGTTTTCCTCAAAACGGCGGCACTTCCGCTCCCATAATTTGTGACCATTTTGTTAATTCACATTCAGTACGTGATACTGAACCTAATTAAAAAAAAAAAAAATCCCCTTTATTTTTAGTGCGATGCGGACAAGAGTAACGAGCTCCCCATTGATTGTACTAGTTCGTAAAAATTCTAAATTCGGTATTCGAACGTTGTCTCCTAAACTGTTACTTCAATAGCGGGGACATGTTGTCCCGTCTTGTTTTGCACATGGTATATGCGCGACACAGTACGGTTTGGTGGTATTAATAAGATTTGGGACCTCCGCGAGCATCGCACGGCTTGGTGCATTCGTGACTCGGTGGCCATTCGTAATGCGGGTAAGTTCGCGCGAACAAGGGATCCTCCCCGGCACACGAGCGTGACCGGTTCCTTCGTTTCTCTCTATTCTCTCGTTCGTTCTCCCACAACAAGATCGAAGGACCCGATCGTAGCGAGGGTCTCCGAAGGCGACCTCTCGTCGGTCCTACCATACGCTATATAGTAGACACGAAGTCGCAGTCGCCTCCGTGTGTTTCGCTGCCAGGCCAGACGACGATCGTCCCGTTGAGATTGTCCTCTAACAGCGGGCTGCTTTTGCTGCTGCATCGAAATAGGACACAACCATACGATGGACTGTTACGGCCACGGTACAAGAGAGACTTTCGGGAACGCGAAGCGGAGAATAAAGGATACGAGTTACGTATATATATATATATATATATATATGTATGTATTTGCCTGTTGGTTGCCTTCGTGTGCCAGAGACCCTCGTTAAGGTACGACTCATTAATCTACGATGAGATACACATCAGTCAAGTGTTGTTCGGCGTGTAGGTATAGAATTTCGATCATCGAGAAATGAAAAAAACGTGTCTCTTCACCAGGGATCGGCGTCGTTCGAATACAAATATTAAAAACCTGTTTGAAATAAAAAAACTCTGAAAAAAATATGTCCGAATGATTCTCGTGAAAGAAATACAACCCTCGACCTCTCGAACCACACAGAGATCGGAGAGTTGATATTTTTCTATCATTAATTACGAATATTGCCGCGTTATTTTATCGAAATTTCGGTGGATCGCGAAATTCTTCGAAAAAATTTCGTTTCCGGGTTGTTTTTTTTTGAGTACTCGGGAAAGTGGCTAAGATTTGTGATAAACGGTACAAATATATCGGTGTAAGATTCCAAGAGATCCTTTCGTTGTCACGCATCCAAATTTAGTTTAGTTTACTAAAAATATTTAAAAAAAACACCACTCCATATTTCTCTTTTAAGGTATTAGTCTGGTAACTGAAGCCGATTTTCATGTCTTTTTTGGAGGGCGTTTTTTTGTAGAAAAATAAAAATGAATCGTTTTGGATATTTAGGATGTTTTTATTTACATATTAAAGATACAAAAAAAAATTTTTTTTTTTTAATTTAATAGTTTATTATTATTATTATTATTGATCGAAGTTGGCACCTCGAAAAAAAAGCGCGTGGTTGGCCCCGGTGATTTTGGCTCTTGATCTTATCTGAAATAAAAAATTCTTGATATTTCTTAATCTATAGACATGTCATTCTGGTCGGAACTACTGAAGTTAAATTTCATGGATAAATAACAAAATGGCGGGCAAAATAAAAGGACTTTTTTTTCCAAACTCCGCCATTTTGTTATTTATCCATGAAATTTAACTTCGGTAGTTCCGACCAGAATGACATGTCTATAAATTAAGAATTATCAAGAATTTTTGATTTCAGATAACATCAAGAGCCAAAATCACCGGGGCCACCCACGCGCTTTTTGTTCGAGGTGCCAACTTCGATCAATAATAATAATAATGAACTATTAAATTTATTCAAAAACATTTTTTTTTGTATCTTTAATATGTAAATAAAAACATCCTAAATATCCAAAACGATTCATTTTTATTTTCCTACGAAAAAACGCCCTCCAAAAAAGACATGAAAATCGGCTTAAGTTACCAGACTACTACCTTAAGGGCTCTCATACCCCTGCGCGCGCTGAAAGCCGAGTAAATTTGAAAAATTATTACAAAGGTTGTATGGTAAAAAAAAAAATAAATTGGTTATTGCACATTTTTTGCTAACTTTTCAACTGTAGGAAAAAAATATATAAAAATTTTCCAACCAAAAATGTAAATAAAAACATCCCAAATATCCAAAAACGATTCATTTTTATTTTCCTACAAAAAAACGCCCTCCAAAAAAGACATGAAAATCGGCTTAAGTTACCAGACTACTACCTTGAGAGGGATCGAAAATGTTCCTCTCGATTATCAATCGAACCGTTCTTCGTTGAGTCTCAATCGCTTCGTTATTAAAAATAAACTTAATTTGCATTTTTAATTTTAAGTGTTGCCCATGCTCGTTTATCGTCGAAGCGAATTCTGAAGTTTTCGAATGTACAGAAGTATTTTTTGTTAATTAACAACCGATCTGTAGTGGACTTTAGTTAATTTATCGCGGGAACCTGGGGGTACAACAATTTCCGTGTCCATTCCGCGAGAAACATGGAAAGAAAATAAGGATAAACGCGAAGTTAATGACAAAAAAAAGTTCGTAAAAAAAAATTAGTACGATGGGTTGCAAGAGAAAATTCGTGACGGAAAGCGAAACCTTTCAAAACATGCCAGTCACATGGTCCCTGTACCAGCAAGCTAGTCGAAGTTGTCTTGCTTACGGAATGGGATTCCCCGTAATTGCACCCTGCTGACACCGTGCGGGCGAGCCAGCAACGTACAGTCGCCTGTCGTCGTCGAGTTCCCCGCGTCGTCTCCCCCCCCGACCGCGATCCCGGAATAGCGACGGTTTCGAAGCCCGGGAGGGCTGGCTGTGTTATTTTTTTGTTTGTTTTTCTCCGATTGGACGAGAGAGATAGAGCAGGAGTGAGAGAGAGAGGGTAGGAAGGAAGACGGTGGGCTGTTCGGTAGCTGGAATGACGAACGACCGGGGCATGTTTCCGATTATGATCTCCGAGTCTATTGCCTGCTCGGACTCTGATGAAAAAAAAAAAAAAGAACGAAAAAAGAAGATCGAGCGTGAAGAAGGGAAAGAAGACGTTCCTTATATACCTCTATACTCTCTCCTACTTTCTTCTTTTTCTCTTCCTCTTAATCATCGATCTCTCTCTTCTGACCGTTCACTAGTCGGCAATAATTGCTATGACGGATGAATGCATATTCCGTTGTGTTAACATGTTCCCGCATTTTCCCAGTATCGATTCACGATGACCTTTTTTTTTTCATTTCATTTCTCACGTTCGTTAGTTTGTAAACGGATTTTATCTCGAGGCAGTCTCGTCTTGATTGTGCTTTGTTGGTTTTTTTTTAATCAAAGGATAATGAGAATGTAAAAATGGACAGATTCGCGCATTGCCCTCTTATTTAAACAACAATCATACTTTTCATTTTCATTAATTCGTCGTTAGTGCGCCCTCGCCAAACGTGTTTTAATCCTGTTGGGATTAACGAACTGGATGGTGAGGAACGTCGAAGTGCCTTATAGGCCCGGCTGCGACGCTTCTCGTGCGAGAGAGACTACGGTAGAAGACACCTGGCGGCGGATCGACGAAGTTCCGTGCCAGAGCGGAGTAGGGCGTTACGGAATGAAGCTTTTGGAGTATCTGTACGTTATCGAAACCCGTTTTACTCGGTATGATCGCGGATTGTGTCATGAAAAATTGGCAACGTTCGTCGACATAAAAATTTAACTGCTCGTTAAGAGCGCTAGCAGCGATCTTTCGCAGAGTCAGAACGGCAAAAAGTTTCCCGCGCGTGCAATCTAAGGGAAGAAAGTTCGATACCTTCTCCGTACATTGTAGAAAATACATATTTCAACTAGGAGGAACTAAGAGAGATCTTTTGAAGAGGAAAGAGATACAAATTTCATCCGACGAGATCTCGTACCTTCTTCGTTCTCTCTCGCCACTACATACTACATCCCCATTTCTCGGCCAGCAATTTACTCTTGCTTCGCCATTCTTTCACGTCGACGGCTGCATTAGATTCAAGAGTTTCGTTGTATTAACCGTTGGCGTGGCACTCTCGAAACGAGGAGGCAACTTTAGTCCGAGGAAGTTTTCTCGACGGTGGTTTCAACGTTCCTTCAACGTAATACAAAAGTTGAAACGGAACGAAACCCATACAACTCGAGCTATACGTAACG
Organism: Oxytorus armatus; assembly: GCA_958009045.1. Taxonomy (NCBI): domain Eukaryota; kingdom Metazoa; phylum Arthropoda; class Insecta; order Hymenoptera; family Ichneumonidae; genus Oxytorus; species Oxytorus armatus. The sequence goes on along the minus strand of OY253748.1, from coordinate 920,249 downwards.
CATAATAATTTGCGTATCGATTGGAACGAAAGTTCTCGAGATCTTCGGCCGGTTAACGGGCGAGAGAGCTTTCTCGACTTTTGTTATCCCATGGAGCTGCTAAAGTTTGTAGCGGCGCTCCAAGAGCTTTTGGTTCTGCACGGAAGAAGCGGAGAAGCAACTCGCCGGAGCATAGAATCGATTCTTTAAGTTCTCGTTGTGCGGACGATGTGCAACGAGATGTTATTCTACGTTACCGAGGATTAAACCATCGACCAGGCACGGGAACTCGATTGAAATTTTGGTGTTCGACCAACGGAGTTTTCACGGAGCGAAACTCGTTCGTTCCAACTGCTAACCCGTTTCACCCCTCGTTCCCTCGCAACATTGAAACTCCGTAGTTTTTTTAACTCTGCGGGACCCGCGTTAACAATTAAAACGTTGGACAACAAATCGCGAAATTCCTCGAGCGTCGGGCTCGCTTACGAACCGTTGCAATTACATTCTCATGGTATTTACCGTCCGCTCAACGAGGAAGCAACGATCTTCATTTGGTAAGGAGCCACCGCAGCGCCATTAAGGGCGGAAATAGGGTTAGACGGTTCAAAAAATAGATTTTTTTTTATTTCATAAATTGTTAGTAAAACTATTGAAAAATATGTTCCCAAAATTTTAAATGAAAATTCCGACTCGTTCTATTGTTATAAGCCATTAAGGGAGAACACCACTGTGACCCCCTGTTTTTTTTCACTTTTTTCAAGAATTTTTTTTTGTGTGAAAAAAAAGAGATATTCGAAAAATTTTTTTGGGTTTTGTTCCTTGTTTATTAATGTATCAAAAAACATTTTTTTCACATTTTTCACGCCGCATGGCGGCGCTGGGGAAGCTCTCGCGTCAGGTGCTGTCATCTCCGCGGCACGCAGCAGAACTCTCTTCAACGTCGATTTGAACAAAAATACCGAGGGTTTTCGTTAATAATATGATATTTTGAAGAGAAGTACACAGGGATTTGGAAAAATATTGTTTTAAAAAAAATAGGCACGCCTTTGAAATTAACTTTAATTTCAAAGGCGTGCCTATTTTTTTTAAAACAATATTTTTCCTAATTCCTATGTACTTCTCTTCAAAATATCATATTATTAACGAAAACACTCGGTATTTTTTTTCAGATCGACGTTGAAGAGAGTTCTGCTGCGTGCCGCGGAGATGACAGTACCTGACGCGAGAGCTTCCTCAGCGCCACCATGCGGCGTGAAAAATGTGAAAAAAATGTTTTTTGATACATTAATAAACAAGGAACAAAACCCAAACAAATTTTTCGAATATCTCTCTTTTTTCCCACAAAAAGAAATTCTTGAAAAATGTGAAAAAAAAACAGGGGGTCACAGTGGTGTTCTCCCTTAAAGTGAGTAGCCCTCCTTCAGGCCCCGAGCGCGCCACGTGTTTCAAACGCGTTTTTCTGAAAACGACTTTTTTTGAACTTGCGTACACGCTAGTTTGAAAAGTTTTTAACCAATCGTTTTGAAAATTGGCAGTTACTTTCTTCATAGTATTGCGCTCTATATGAACCTAAAATCGGAATATTATCATTATTTAAAATAATTTTTTTTTTGCAAATAAAGTTCTAAAAAATGGCAAAAACCATGCTTTATTGTTTTGACCCCTGTGAAAAATTCAATTTTCTATTTTTTTGATAGAATTTAGGTTCATATAGAAGAGAGACATATAATAAAAGTAAATTCCAACCTCGTTTGATTTCAGATGAAAATTGCGGCTTCCAGAATGTACGCAAAATGCTGAGTCTGATTGTGACCTGCAATATGGGGTCGCTAATATCCGCGGTGTTTTTCGAGAAGATTCTTCAAAAATTTTATAGTATATACTTGAATATATGTATAAGATATTCTCAAAGTTTTAACAAATTATATTCATTTTTTATACTATAAAAAAATTAATTTCTTCCCTTGAAAACAGACTTTTTTTTTTAGTTGAACAACGCTCCGATGAAACCTTCTTGAGTATAGTATTTAAAGGATCACATACCCCTGAAATTTTGAAAGAATAGATTTTTTTTTCAACATTTTTATTCTTTATACTTTTATGAATTAAAAAACAAAACTTTTAAGAAAATTCCACTCCGTCGCAAAGTTATAGCGATAAATGTGACGCGACATCGAGTTCACGTCGTATCTACCAGAAAATTTAAACGCGTTTTTCTCGAAACTATGTTTTTAGACAGTGTCAGCGCGATAACTCGGTCAATTTTTAATATTGGTAACTTTTCTATTTTTTTTTAATCTTGATATTTATTTTCTCTACAGTCTGACGAGAGATTTTTTCAATTTTTTGGTTGGACAATTTTTTATAAATTATTAGACACTGATTTTTTTTTTAAATTGCATACTAAAGTTTGAAACACTGTAATTTCTTTATTAAAAAAAAAAAAAAAAAAATCCCCTCCGTCAGACTATTACTACTACATTATTTTACTAGATTCTTTTGTTATTTTTGCAGATTGGATAATTTTTGGTGAAGTTATGCAGTCGGCAAGGATGCGCCATGGTTTTCATCAGTAGTCCATTTATACCCATAAAAAATAATGTTAATATTTAAATAAAAATTATTTTCTTATAGTTGACAAGTTAATAAAAAATGTGAGATTAACAATTAAATTTTTTTCTCACCATATAGCCTTTATAATAATTTTTAAAATTTACTCAGTTTACGTCGCGCGCAGCGGTACGTTAACCCTCAATTACTGAAGCACCTGATAATTCATTTGTACCAGCGACAAAAAAATGTCCCTCTCTTTTTTCCCTCTCGATGTAACAGGGGAAACTGCGCGAAGAAAAAATTAAACCGTTCAACAGTCACCGCGAACGTTACAAAGGAAATTGTAGCCCCGCAGAACGACAACAGTTTCGTTATTTCACCTGGCTTCAACGCTGAATTGAATTGTTGAGTAAAAAGAAAGAAAGAAAGAGAAAAAAAAAAGAAAAAAAAGAGGCCATGGAAATGAACGAAACGATTTAAATCCGCAGGGCGTTATAAAAGAGTATCGGCGTCACACGCGGTGGCAGAGCGATGATGCACGTTGCTTTCTCGCCACGGAGGTTCTCTTTTTCTCTCGCCTCGATCCTACTAGGAGCCATACGTCCCGGCAACGTCTTTTCCCGCTATTGTCGGTTCGCAGTGTCGACCGTCCCGCAGCGAGAACTCTCGATGGATCCCTTCGAGGAGTCCTATGGTTGGTTCAGTCGCGGCGAGTCTTCCAGACCGTTCCAGTGAGGCTTCCAGAACGGTTGACAAAAGGCAGAGACCCCCTCCCGCCTTTTACCATACGAATACATGGTGCGCGTAGTGCCGCAACCCTCAAACTTCCTGTCTCTTTACCAGCGCGCCTGCGAGAGAGCCCACTGGGACCTGCTTTAGAAATCTCACCCAGAAAACCAATTCGTCTTTAAAGGCGGGACAAGGAAACGAAATGAGATGAGGTACACCAAGATCTATAGGCAACGGTAACCGGATTTACTATTTTCCGACTCTTTGCATTGAACGAGAAGAGGAAAGAGGGGAGAGAAAAAGAGAAAAACGCTCACGAAGAGAAAAAGAGGCATTAGGCATTAGTCGGTGGGACCAGTGATTTCGCTCTATTCGATGTTAAATTAACTTTGACGCGCGCCGCTACATATATATATAAGTAAGAATCTGGGGACGAACCTCTTCTCCGGCAGCTCGAGCATTATTGATCGTAACTTTACTTACACCACCACCTGCGATTCCAGGATCACTGTGTATTCGAGAATTCGCGAAAACTCAGCTACATCCCTTCTTAAAGTTTAATATCCCCGGGCCTTAATACTAACGACGAGCAAACGAGACGCTTGACTTTCGCGATGGAACAAAAAGGATGCTTCCGATGTGCGAAACTTCTTTTGGGAGGATACCGAAAATTTGTGACACGAAAAGTGAAGGGTTTTAGTTGAATTAGGAATTATTTTTTTGGTTTGAAAGAGGAATGTTTAATGTGAAAAGCTGACGAGTCTTTGTACTCGGATCATAGAAAATGTTTACACGTTTTTGGAAGTTGACTCACGTTTGTGAGAGTTATTTGTGTCTAATACGAGGATATACGACATGTGGCTTTACAAATATTTCATGAAGAAGTTTCAAGAGCACACAATTATACACGATGCTCGTCTTTGATATTCTAATAGCCTGATGAATAGCCAATCGAGTTTCCCTTACGAGGCTTTTTATTAATCGTAGCTCTGACCTCGTTGAATTGTATATTCCGGATATTCCTTGCTGGTATTTTTAAAACACCTCAGCGCGGGCAAACAAAGTCAGGCATTTTTATTTTTTTCTTCAAACGTAGCGCGGTACGGAACGAAAGAATTCGTCACCGAGGTACACCGCACGGTGTACTGATGCACCATAAAATTCCATTAAATTCTACGAGCGAACGGAAGATCATCGTCGCTCCTTGGCGGCACAGATCGCTTTAAGTTACGCGAATGAATACAACGAATTAATTCCCCGAGTTGGTTACACGTTTGGTTCATGGAGAATAGAGCAGAAAGTTCGAAGCGGAATCAGAAATCCGTAAAACAAGGTTTGTGCCAGTCTACACTGCGAGGCACTGATGTCGCAAAAATCTAACGAATGGTCGGGAGAGACCGAAGTGTCATGTGTGGAAGTGTAGTATGTTCCCGAAATTAATCGTCCCCAAAAAGGAACTATACTGAAAAAATAATGCCTTAATCACTGACCCGCAATGCTGCTAGATGGCGCGGTAAACGTGCTCTCATATCTACCATCCCGAATGCCAGAGTTCGAGGACTGAGCAATAGATACGTTGCTATTATGATCCTCCTTTTTTATTATGCCGTATCAATTATCAATTATCAATTATCAATTATCAATTATCAATTATCAATTATCAATTATCAATTATCAATTATCAATTATCAATTATCAATTATCAATTATCAATTATCAATTATCAATTATCAATTATCAATTATCAATTATCAATTATCAATTATCAATTATCAATTATCAATTATCAATTATCAATTATCAATTATCAATTATCAATTATCAATTATCAATTATCAATTATCAATTATCAATTATCAATTATCAATTATCAATTATCAATTATCAATTATCAATTATCAATTATCAATTGTCAATTATCAATTGTCAATTATCAATTATCAGTTATCAATTATCAATTATCAGTTGTCAATTATCAATTGTCAATTGTCAATTATCAATTATCAGTTATCAATTATCAATTATCAATTGTCAATTATCAGTTATCAATTATCAATTATCAGTTGTCAATTATCAATTGTCAATTGTCAATTATCAATTATCAGTTATCAGTTATCAATTATCAATTATCAATTATCAGTTGTCAATTATCAATTGTCAATTATCAATTATCAATTATCAATTATCAATTATCAATTGTCAATTATCAATTATCAATTATCAATTATCAATTATCAATTATCAATTATCAATTATCAATTATCAATTATCAATTATCAATTATCAATTATCAATTATCAATTATCAATTATCAATTATCAATTATCAATTATCAATTATCAATTATCAATTATCAATTATCAATTATCAATTATCAATTATCAATTATCAATTATCAATTATCAATTATCAATTATCAATTATCAATTATCAATTATCAATTATCAATTATCAATTATCAATTATCAATTATCAATTATCAATTATCAATTATCAATTATCAATTATCAATTATCAATTATCAATTATCAATTATCAATTGTCAATTGTCAATTGTCAATTGTCAATTGTCAATTGTCAATTGTCAATTGTCAATTATCAATTATCAATTATCAACTATCAACTATCAACTATCAATTGTCAATTGTCAATTGTCAATTATCAATTATCAATTATCAATTATCAATTATCAATTATCAATTGTCAATTGTCAATTGTCAATTGTCAATTGTCAATTGTCAATTGTCAATTGTCAATCATTAATTATTACGGCATAATGAAAAAGGCGGTTGTCTGATCATAATAGCAACGTATCTACTGCTGTGTCCTCGAACTCCGGCATTCGGGCTGGTAGATATGAGAACACGTTTATCGCGCCATCAGGCAGCATTGCGGGTCAGTGATTAAGGCATTATTTTTCAGTATAGTTCCTTTTTTGGGGACGATTAATTTCGGGAACATACTACACTTCCATCTTGCAACCGAAGAATCGATTTGATGGATTAATCGAATGGAAAAATCGATCTAAAAGATTGATAGAGAAAAGATAAATTCAAATAATCGATCCAGACTGCGGTATCCCTACGGTCGAGTCGACATTTCATCAGATAACGCTTTCTTCGATCAACAAAACACTCCGGACAATGCTAAAGAGAGAAAAGTCTTTTACCGTGTACAAGCGGTCGTACGTTTTAGCCGTGCGTGCTTCTTCCAGCCTAACATAACATCGTAGCTCGAGCGAGTGCGAGTGAAAAAAAAACAAACAAAAAACATTAGAAAAAAAAACGAGAATTCACTGTGGGAAAGGCGAGACGATCGCGGCACGGGCTTCGGTGTAAAAAAAATGACGACTTCCGAAACTCGTGGAATCTCGTCGACTACCCTTCCCCCATATTCAATGCCGTGCATCATCCCGACCATCGAGAATGAAAATAAAGTTTCACGACGATGTGTTTACAGGATATGCGAGGCATTTTATATACCGACATTCAGCCACGTCTCGTCTTCGAACGCGAGATTAAAGTGTTCCAACGGTATAGCCGGGGTTTTTGTAATTCCGCGCGATTGCAAAGCCTCGCGATGACGGATATTCAATCTTTGGAGTTAAGAAAATTGTGAAAATTTCTTTTTTTCTCGCCGCTCGTAGAGCAATAAATAGAATTCGATATTTCGATTCCGTTTGAGTATTTATACGGGGAAACGCAGACTCAGGGAAATTACTTTGTCAGGATATTGAAATTTCAGAATTCAGATCTATTTCGCACAAAATATTATTATTGTGTGTTCCAACGTGGACCCTTACGGGTTTTCACCCTTCCCAATTTTCCCTCCTATTACTTCTTACGCACTGTGCCAACCAAACTTAACTTTTCGTCGCATCCGCACGGATGCGCCCGATATTCGCTGTACGAAAGCTCTTAAGGGGGGAAATAGGGTTAGACGGTTCTAAAAATCGATTTTTTTTTAATTTCATAAATTGTTAGTAAAACTATTGAAAAATATGTTCCCAAAATTTTTAATGGAAATTCCGACTCGTTCTATTGTTATAAGCCATTAAGGGGGGAAATAGGGTTAGGACAGCGTTCTCTCAATGATTTTCATGAATTTTTTTATAGTATAAAAAATGAAAATAATTTATTGAAACTTTGACAATATTTTATACATATATTTTAGTATATACAATAAAATTTTTGAAGAATTTCCTTGAAAAACACCGCAGATATTAGCGACCCCATATTGCAGGTCACAATCAGACTCAGCATTTTCCTATTTTCTCGAACGCGTTTTTCTGGAAACGACTTTTTTTGAACTTGCGTACACGCTAGTTTGAAAAGTTTTCGATCAATCGTTTTGAAAATTGGTAGTTACTTTCTCCATAGTATTACGCTCTATATGAACCTAAAATCGGAATATTATCATTATTTAAAATAATTTTTTTTTTCCAAATAAAGTTGTAAAAAATGGCAAAAAATTATGCAATTTTGTTTTGACCCCTGTAAAAATTCAATTTTCTATTTTTTTTATAGCATTTAGGTTCATATAGAAGAGAGACATAGAATAAAAGTAAATTCCAACCTCGTTTGATTTCAGATGAAAATTGCGGCTTCCAGAATGTACGCAAAATGCTGAGTCTAATTGTGACCTGCAATATGGGGTCGTTAATATCCCCGGTCTTTTTCAAGAAAATTCTTCAAAAATTTTTTAGTATATACTTAAATATATGTATAAAATATTCTCAAAGTTTCAATAAATTATATTCATTTTTTATACTATAAAAAAATTCATGAAAATCATTGAGAAAACGCTGTCCTAACCCGATTTCCCCCCTCAAGAGATAACACCACTCTAGCGGCAGAAAACAAAGGCCTAACTTTGACCATTTATTTTGGGAGTATGAAAAAAGGAATAGGATTCCTTTTCAAATGGTTTATTTAACACATATTGAGGTATGAAAAAATTTTTTTTTATTATCATTTTGATACAAAATGGCGGCGACAGAACCCATCTTGAAAATTGGCAGTTACTTTCTTCATAGTATTGCGCTCTATATGAACCTAAAATCGGAATATTATCATTATTTAAAATAATTTTTTTTTTGCAAATAAACTTGTAAAAAATGGCAAAAAATTGTGCATTTTTGTTTTGACCCCTGTGAAAATTCAATTTTCTATTTTTTTTATAGCATTTAGGTTCATATAGAAGAGAGACATAGAATAAAAGTAAATTCCAACCCTCGTTTGATTTCAGATGAAAATTGCGGCTTCCAGAATGTACGCAAAATGCTGAGTCTGATTGTGACCTGCAATATGGGGTCGCTAATATCTTCGGTGTTTTTCAAGGAAATTCTTCAAAAATTTTATAGTATATATTTAAATATATGTATAAAATATTCTCAAAGTTTCAATAAATTATATTCATTTTTTATACTATAAAAAAATTCATGAAAATCATTGAGAAAACGCTGTCCTAACCCTATTTCCTCCCTCAAGAGATAACACCACTCTAGCAGCAGAAAACAAAGGCCTAACTTTGACGATTTATTTTGGGAGTATGAAAAAAGGAATAGGATTCCTTTTCAGAGGGTTTATTTAACACATATTGAGGTATGAAATTTTTTTTTTAATTATCATTTTGATATAAAATGGCGGCGACAGAGCCAATCTTGAAAATCGTCTTTATCGAACTGGAAGGACGTATTACTTGAACACCGTTGCATTGATCAATTTGAAAATTTGATAGTAGCTTCACAATTATATTATCTATCGGTGTGCGTCGCCGTTTTTTAAAATTTAATCTAAACTTTTTTTAACAAGCAATTTACGTTTCTACAAAATTTGCTTAAAAAAGAATCCTTTATAAAATTGTATAGGGGGATTATAAAAATAAAAATTGAAAATATAAAAATTTATAGAGGGATTATAAATTTTTTTGGATTTTTCTTCCGGGTCTTATTACTTTACGAGTAAACCGTCCTCCCGTGAAGGTGTTCTAAAGAAAAGACGATTACCAAGATGGGCTCTGTCGCCGCCATGTTGTATGAAAATTATAATAACCATTTTTTTTTTCATACTTCAATATGTGTTAAATAAACCCTCTGAAAACAAATCCTATTCCTTTTTTCATATTCCCAAAACAAATCGTCAAAGTTAGGCCTTTTTTTTCCGCCGCTAGAGTGGTGTTGTTCCCTTAATTTGTAATGCGCAACATTGCGTCTATGAGGAAGTTAAAATTGAAGAAATATCTTGCTCACGGAGGGGGGTTTTGTGAGAAAAAATAACGAGGAAGCAATGTGCGAGTTTCTAATTTGCATCATTTTTTGTGTGCTTAGACACACGTGCCAATTTTCGTTTCACGATAAAACACACAAATTTGTGTTATTTCTAATTGAATCACCCTTGTACGGAAAATGTTAAATAATTTTCCGTTCGTTCGTAATTCCATAACACCTGTTTGATTTATATCGTGACCCCGTAAGAAAGCTCTTAACGCGCAACACGGAACGTTTCTGGGCGTATTTTTTTCGGTCATCATCCCTTGTATCGAGTCAAAACAAAATAATCGTTCGTGACCGAGAGACCGATAGATCGCAAATTATTCGGGGCCTGGGAGGCAATTTTTCGAAGTGCTTAAATTCAATAGAATCTTTATAACAAACGTGAAAGCGTTTTTCATTCTCGTTCGTATTAGGGATACAGGATCAGGGGTTTTTCTACGCCGTGCGCTCGAGTGAATCAATATCGGTCGTGTAGATTTTTGGAGAGAAAAGGACCGGCGGAGGGGGCGAGAGAAAAAACAAGAATGCGAAAGACGGTCATGGAGATGAGAGAAATAGCTCGAAAGTAGCGGCAGGTTATCCCCTACGAGAAAGTCACAAAGGCAAAGGGGCCATTGTGGGTAACGGGAATGAGTCGCATCCTCGAGTGACATTTGGTCGCTCCAGGGGACCTTTTGATTTTACCACCCCCGAACGATTTTCAGAATCTTCCATCCTTCTTTCATTTTTTTTCTTCTTCCTCGCTCCTTTCGAGTCCTCCAGGACTTCTTACTCGTTTTTTTTCCCCTCATGGTCCGTCTCTCGGAAAATGTGAACTTAAACTTTGAGCGCACGAACCGGAGCTTCCACCAACGGATGCTTATACGACATACACATATACAGCGGTGTCCAAGGGCAACAAAACAGTCACATCCTCCTCCCTCATTGTGTACGATATCCAACTGTGAAACGGTATGGCCCGTCACGGACGATTCGAACGTTTGTACACAGAAGTTTGTAAACATGGGTCGTGGAGCTTGACGCGAACTCTGTACGAGGCTCAACCTTGCCACACACTAAGTTTTTTATTTTTGTGTCCATGTGTTGTTGGACGATGTGAATCGTCGGATCAACGAGAATATGATGAGTCTGGTGTTGGACGAAGTTCGAGAGAAGTCGTTGTTGCAGCCGGGCATCCAAAGACTCAGGGGACATTTTTATAATTTCGTACTTTTGGCACGTCGATTCTCAATGCCACGAATTTTCGAAAGCCGACGGTGAAGAGTAGACAATTATATCTCCTCGGAGATCCTTTTGGGAGGTCATCCAAACATTTTTAACGTGGCATTTTAGCCGAAAAGAAAGTCCACCGAGAGTCCAGGTATATGACAAAGATTTTGCGAACACATCTGAGCAATGGGATTCCTTTAGGAACGATGACAATTGGGAATGACCATTTAGCAGACTGACCTCTCTCGGTCAAATTTCAAACTACTCTCTACCAGTCGGTGTCCGATCATTACCGTGCGAATGTGTCACGTTTTAATCATCATTAGAAATGTACTGATTCATTACAGCAACAAAAAAATGTTTTTTAAAATTACGAATCGATTGGTTTATAATCCTTAAGTTACTTAAAGGGGGAAATAGGGTTAGACGGTTCCCAAAGGTTCCCAAAGTATGTTCCCAAAATCTTGAAATGAAAATTCTGACTAGTTCTATTGTCATAAGCCATTAAAGTGAGTAGCTCTCCTTCAGGCCCCGGGCGCGCTATTTTTTCAAACGCGTTTTTCTGAAAGCGGCTTTTTTTGAACTTGCGCACACGCTGGTCTGAAAAGTTTTCAAGCAATCGTTTTGAAAATTGGCAGTTGCTTTCTTCATAGTATTGCGCTCTATATGAACCTAAAATCGGAATATTATCATTATTTAAAATAATTTTTTTTTCCAAATAAAGTTGTAAAAAATGGCAAAAAATCATGCCTTTTTGTTTTGACCCCTGTAAAAAAGTCAATTTTCTATTTTTTTTTATAGCATTTAGGTTCATATAGAAGAGAGACATATAATAAAAGTAAATTCCAACCTCGTTTCATTTCAGATGAAAATTGCTGCTTCCAGAATGTACGCAAAATGCTGAGTCTGATTGTGACCTGCAATATGGGGTCGCTAATATTTTCGGTGTTTTTCAAGGAAATTCTTCAAAAATTTTATAGTATATACTTCAATATATGTATAAAATATTCTCAAAGTTTCAATAAATTATATTCATTTTTTATACTATAAAAAAATTCATGAAAATCATTGAGAAAACACTGTCCTAACCCTATTTCCCTCTATAAGCTAGTCATTTAATAGCGGCTTCAGCGACTATTGGGAATGTGATCACCTCTTATATCCTTTCTTAAAAAAGACATGGCACTCGATTCTCGAAACTCTCGAAATGCGAGATAAATATATCGAATTTTGAAGCCAGTTTATCGTGAATCTGATTGGTTGTCGTAAAGCGCGCGTAATTCAAACGCGATTTATTTCACTATGAAACAACATCTATGGTATACAAAGATTTAATAAGATTAAGGGAGAACACCACTGTAACCTCCTGTTTTTTTTCACATTTTTCAAGAATTTTTTTTTGTGGAAAAAAAAAAGATATTCGAAAAATTTTTTTGGGTATTGTTCCTTGTTTATTAATGTATCAAAAAACATTTTTTTCACATTTTTTACGCCGCATGATGGCGCTGGGGAAACTCTCGCGTCAGGTGCTGTCATCTCCGCGGCACGCAGCAGAACTCTCTTCAACGTCGATCTGAAAAAAAATACCGAGTGTTTTCGTTAATAATATAATATTTTGAAGAGAAGTACATAGGGATTTGGAAAAATATTGTTTTAAAAAAAATAGGCACGTCTTTGAAATTTCTATTTTTTTTAAAACAATATTTTTCCAAATCCCTATGTACTTCTCTTCAAAATATCATATTATTAACGAAAACACTCGGTATTTTTTTTCAGATTTTTTTTTTTAAATAGGCACGCCTTTGAAATTAACTTTAATTTCAAAGGCGTGCCTATTTTTTTTAAAACAATATTTTTCCAAATCCCTATGTACTTCTCTTCAAAATATCATATTATTAACGAAAACACTCGGTATTTTTTTTCAGATCGACGTTGAAGAGAGTTCTGCTGCGTGCCGCGGAAATGCCAGCACCTGACGCGAGAGCTTCCCCAGCGCCACCATGCGGCGTGAAAAATGTGAAAAAAATGTTTTTTGATACATTAATAAACAAGGAACAAAACCCAAATAATTTTTTCGAACGTCTCTTTTTTTTCCCACAAAAAAAAATTCTTGAAAAATGTGAAAAAAAACAGGGGGTCACAGTGGTGTTCTCCCTCAAAGATTCAATAGATCATTGACTCTCGCCCAATGCAATTCTCAAAATTTAAAAACTTTATATAATAAAGAAATGCGAGATAAATATATCGAATTATGAAGCCCGTTTATCGTCAATCTAATTGGTTGTCGTAAAGCGCGCGTAATTCAAACACGATTTCGTTCACCACGAAACAACATCTATAGTATACAAAAATTCAATAAGATCAAAGATTCAATAGACTATTGACTCTCGTCCAATGCAATTCTCATAATTTAAAAACCTTATAATAAATTATGTACTATTTAACGAAATGACAACCGATCGAGACGAAATAATCTCTTAGCGACTGCAGTATGGTGACAAAATCCGTTGTGCCGTTTGGGAAAAAGTATCTATAAGAATTTGCAGTTGATTCTTAATCTAAAGGACAAGTTTCGAAATATGAAACATTCAAGCGCGAGCGAAGCGAGCGCGTTGTTGCTAGTTTCGTAAATCGCGCATATGAGGAGGAGGAGGCACAAGATGACAAACCAGAATAACAAGAAGAGTCGTTTTACATGGGGTCCTAGATGTTCGTCAAGACTGTCGGGAGTGTGGATGATGCCACGTTCCTTCAGGGTGCAAGGAAAGTAAAGTAAGGCCTCGGGGATGGGAACTAAATCTAGGTAACACGATACAAGGACCATCGGAGATGGGAGTGAGAAAAAAAAAAGAAGAAGATTCCAGAATGAGATTTAATAAATGCTGGGCGTAGGTCGAGCAGGTATAGGCGACGAAACTTGGGTGGAAGGCATTATGGAATTATACAAAGACGTTCTTCGACTCTCTCCCTCTCTCTCGCTTCTTCTCACTTCAGTGGGGTTACGTTGCACAGTCGTATTTCATACTCGACGTTGAGCTCTTCCGAAGTTTTTCCATACTCAAGCCCTGTATTTGGCTCAGCTTCGTTTTTAAGCGAATACGAAAAAGAAACGTGAGCTTTTTAGCCGAAAAAAATGTGATGTGAGAGGGATTAGTGGAACTTGCCGAGTTTGAAAGTCTCGACGTTATTGAAATGTCACAATTTTTTACTCGTCAATCGACAGAACTACACAATCGATTCTCGCAACACTCGTCTTTAATCCCCACACAAAAGTGATGGAATTATATTATTATAAAGCGAGCGGGGGATGCTATCTTGGAAGTTCGACAAAAAAAAAGTGTACTCTAGAAATAACTGACTAGAACTTATTGAAAATGAGCGGCCACATTGAATCCACGCCTTCGCGGTAATTCCCAATAAGTGCGCGTTTAGTATTTCACCCGTTCCGCATATCTCAACTTAACGCGAGCAAAAGTCCGCCGAAACAAACCCATTGTCGTTCGAGGAAGGATAATTAAATGAAAAATCATCGCAAAAAGTCGAAATGCATGATGAGCACTTGGTCGAGTTTCAGCGTCAGGAAAGGCTATAAAAAAATTCTCTCGTTGTTGCCTCGGAGGAACGTCACGTGCTCTGAACTGACGTGTCGTAATAAAGTCGTAGACCGCGTTTTTTGTTACCTCGTAAATTTGACACAATATTAGACCCGAGGAAACCCCGTGTCTCGTTCGTCGCCAGCATCGGCAGTTTTGATGCTGCGGGTGTTGTACAGGATGATGCAACATTTGAGATCCAATAACTTTCTAAATTCAGTGTAAAATCGAGAAATCATTAAGGGGGGAAATAGACGGTTCAAAAAATTGATTTTTTTTTTATTTCATAAATTGTTAGTGAAAATATTGAAAAATAGGTTTCCAAAATTTTAAATGAAAATTCCGACTCGTTCTATTGTTATAAGCCATTAAGGGAGGAAATAGGGTTAGGACAGCGTTTTCTCAATGATTTTCATGAATTTTTTTATAGTATAAAAAATGAATATAATTTATTGAAACTTTGAGAATATTTTATACATACATTTAAGTATATACTCTAAAATTTTTGAAGAATTTCCTTGAAAAACACCTTTCCTTAACATATTACAGGTCACAGTTAGACTCAGCATTTTGCTATTTTTTCAAACGCGTTTTTCTGAAAACGACTTTTTTTGAACTTGCGTACACGCCAGTTTGAAAAGTTTTCAACCAATCGTTTTGAAAATTGGCAGTTACTTTCTTCATAGTATTGCGCTCTGTATGAACCTAAAATCGGAATATTATCATTATTTAAAATAATTTTTTTTTCGCAAGTAAAGTTGTAAAAAATGGGAAAAAATCCAGCTTTTTTGTTTTGACCCCTGTAAAAAATTCAATTTTCTATTTTTTTTGATAGCATTTAGGTTCATATAGAAGAGAGACGTATAATAAAAGTTAATTACAACCTCGTTTGATTTCCGATGAAAATTGCGGCTTCCAGAATGTACGCAAAATGCTGAGTGTGATTGTGACCTGCAATATGGGGTCGCTAATATCTTCGGTGTTTTTCAAGGAAATTCTTCGAAAATTTTATAGTATATACTCAAATATATGTATAAAATTATCTCAAAGTTTCAATAAATTATATTCATTTTTTATACTATAAAAAAATTCCAGTCCAGTCAGGGGGGTATATGTCTGAATAGTTTCTGGCGGATGTTAGAAGAAACAAAAGAACTCCGAGATAAGTTATCGGGGGAAAATCTACTTTTATCGCGGATTCCCATTGAATTTCTCCTTATTGACTTTATTTCCGGTATCACTCGCCGAATCTCTTCATCTTTCAAAGCCTTATCATTGTTTTAATTTCATTGGGCCGCGTATCAGTTTTCTTTTGTGCACCATTATTTGTCTTTTCATCTGGTGGGTTATTTGGTTGAATTTAACAGCCGTAAGCTGAAGTTTCCTAAAGGATTAGGCCACTCTAGAATTTTGGAAAAATCGAAATTTTCGTTTTTTCCTTAAAAAGTGCCTGAGGAATAAAAATGATAAACCAAAATATTGGGCGGTAAAAATCTCTGAGTACCCCAATTTCAAAATTTGTCGCGGCCCCTTCTTTTGTGCACCATTATTTGTCTTTTTATCTGGTGGATTATTTGGTTGATTGTAACAGCCGTAAGCTGAAGTTTCCTAAGAGGTTAGGCCACTCTAGAATTTAGGAAAAATCGAAATTTTTTATTTTTCCTTAAAAGGTGTCTGAGGGTCGTAAAAATGATAAACCAAAATATTGGGCGGTAAAAATCTCCAAGTGCCCCGATTCGAATTTTGTCGCGGCCCCTCTCGGTCCGCTTCGAGCGTGACTGAAGAATTTAAGGGGGGAAATAGGGTTGGACGGTTCAACAAAACGATTTTTTTTTTAATTTCATAAATTTTTAGTAAAACTATTGAAAAATATGTTTCCAAAATTTTAAATGAAAATTCCGACTCGTTCTATTGTTATAAACCATTAAAGGTGGAAATGGGGTTAGGGCAGCGTTTTCTCAATGATTTTCATGAATTTTTTTATAGTATAAAAAATGAATATAATTTATTGAAACTTTGAGAATATTTTATACATATATTTAAGTATATACTATAAAATTTTTGAACAATTTCCTTGAAAAACACCGCAGATATTAGCGACCCCATATTGCAGGTCACAATCAGACTCAGCATTTTGCTATTTTTTCAAACGCGTTCTTCTGAAAACGACTTTTTTTTAATTCGCGTACACGCTAGTTTGAAAAGTTTTCAACCAATCGTTTTGAAAATTGGCAATTACTTTCTTCATAGTATTGCGCTATATATGAACCTAAAATCGGAATATTATCATTATTTAAAATAATTTTTTTTTGCAAATAAAGTCGTAAAAAATGGCAAAAAATCATGCTTTTTCGTTTTGACCCCTGTAAAAAATTCAATTTTCTATTTTTTTTTATAGCATTTAGGTTCATATTGAAGAGAGACATATAATAAAAGTAAATTCCAACCTCGTTTGATTTCAGATGAAAATTGCGGCTTCCGGAATGTACGCAAAATGCTGAGTCTGATTGTGACCTGCAATATGGGGCCGCTAATATCTGCGGTGTTTTTCAAGGAAATTCTTCAAAAATTTTATAGTATATACTTAAATATATGTACAAAACATTCTCAAGGTTTCAATAAATTATATTCATTTTTTATACTATAGAAAAATTCATGAAAATCATTGAGAAAACGCTGTCCTAACCCTATTTACCCTCTTATGGTTAACACACCACTCAAGCGGCAGAAAAAAAACTCTAACTTCGACGATTTGTTTTGAGAGTATGAAAGAAGGAATAGGATTTCTTTTCAAAGGGTTTATTTAACACATATTGAAGTATGAAAAAAAATATTTTTTGTTGCTTCTACCGAAATTTTTGTTTTTTTAGTGTTCATGTGTATTTCTCTCTCAGCGCGCCATTAAGACTATCGAAGAATGGAAATGTCGACTAATTTGAAGGAGCAGTTGGAAGCAGCAAGTCGAAAACAAATATTCTCAATATCTTTTTACGTTACGTTGAGAATGATAAAAGAAAAAGAACAACAAAATGGCATCGATATATTCGTTCGTATCGAGATTCTCTTTCTTGACGCACGACGTTAGCTTCGATTTAGATTAAACAATACTTAATTCATAACGATTAATAAAAAATAACACCGTTGTCAACCGTTGCCTCATTTCTGAACAATCCTGTAAGAGAATATCCGCATATACATGTGGTATTCATAAACGACGCACGTGGGTCTCGCAATGAACGTGAAAATTTACCGACACCGTCTCGTTCCCGTACGAGGCTCGTGGAAAATCGGCGGGAGATCAGAATCAAATTCAACCGCGGTATAATAAGAAAGTAAATATGTGCAAGAGTCTCGGGGGGGTTTCTGAACTCGGGAGAACGTCGATCGTTAGGTTTTTATCTCTTTTTTTCTTTCTTCTCTTTTTTTTTCATCATGACGATCTCGTCGCTGTTCGAGCTCGACTAATATTGGCAACGATTCTCTCGACTCGCGAATCAACGTTGCCCCTTCGAAACCTTCGAAGATATTCCAACGATCCTAAGAACACGGTAACGCATTTTTCCCCACACTGACAGACTCGACTTTTCCATCTTTTCACTTGGAATCAACATTAAAATTCATTAACGCGAATATTATAGGTGGAAAAAAAAAGTTTATTTTACGAACGATCGAATAAATATTGCACGATATTATCCAGAGAATATAATTAAATACTAATTTTCACAATTTCGTTTTAGAAGCTTGTGGAAATGATTGCAGGGTAGGATTATGTTGCGATGCGAAATAACTAGTTACAGGATCGATTTAAAAGATTATTTAGATGGCCTCAAAGAAATATAAAATCGTTTATTTATAATAGATTTTATTTAAATTTGGAAAATCGTTAATTTTCGATGTTCAATTTATTGAGCGACGTAGCATAAAAACGGAAAATTATATATGAAATCTACCGAGCAGATTTTCCGAATTTCCAATGGCAATATAAAGTACTCGGTAAAAATCAGAATATAAATACAGTTTGTTCGAGAAAAAAGACCGTCGTAATTTGGAGAAAAATAAAAAAATTGATCGTATATCGTCGATTTTTTTCTCGAAGGTGACGTATTCATCGGGCGATGGTGAAAATTCGGGAAGATCAATATTTTGGACGGCCGAAATATGGAATTTCAAAGTAACGAACGTTTAATAGTTTGAACGTTTCGTATTAAGAACGTCTTTAAATCAGAAAAGAAATAACGAGAACAGAAAAATGATTGTTCTCATTATTGCTTTTTTGATTCAAAGACGTTCTTAAGGTGTATGGCCACGTTAGAAATTTCAAAAAATCGATGTTTTATTTTGCTTTAACGATGCTTTAACGTCATAACAATAAGTTAAGTTAAGGTGGGTAAGGAAGGAATCGTCGATTAATAACTAAAAAAATATATTTAGAAAGCTTGTGTAAAAATTTGAGACTGATCGATTTAGTCGTTTCCGTGGAATCTTTCTCAATGACTTTGAAAACACAGTTTTGAGAAAAACACATTCAAACTTACGACGGCACTTTCAAACGCTCGAAGAGATCTTTAGAAATATGCATGTAACTTCAAGAATATTTGTCGATGAAATTTTCTGTGTATATCTCTCTATATTATATAAATACTAGGGGGGCCCCGCCCCCCTGCGCGCTCTGCGCGCCAACCCCCTCAGGCCATTCCATCCAGCATACCCCCCACCCCCTCCTCGGGCTATTCCATTCGGCGTACTCTCCCCCCTCGGGCCATTCCATTCGGCGTACCCTCCCCCCCGGACCCTTCCATTCAGCACCCCCCGTCGGGCCATTCCAGTCGGCGTACCCCCCCCCCCCGGGCCATTCCATTCGGCGTACCCTCCCCCCGGACCCTTCCATTCAGCACCCCCCCCGGGCCATTCCATTCGGCATACCCTCCCCCCGGACCCTTCCATTCAGCACCCCCCCGTCGGGCTATTCCATTCGGCGTACCCTCCCCCCGGACTCTTCCATTCAGCACCCCCCCCTCGGGCCATTCCAGTCGGCGTACCACCCCGGGCCATTCCATTCGGCGTACCCTCCCCCCCGGACCCTTCCATTCAGCACCCCACCCCGGGCCATTCCATTCGGCGTACCCTCCCCCCGGACCCTTCCATTCAGCACCCCCCCCCGGGCCATTCCATTCGGCATACCCTCCCCCCGGACCCTTCCATTCAGCACCCCTCCGTCGGGCTATTCCATTCGGCGTACCCTCCCCCCGGACTCTTCCATTCAGCACCCCCCCCCCCTCGGGCCATTCCAGTCGGCGTACCACCCCGGGCCATTCCATTCGGCGTACCCTCCCCCCGGACCCTTCCATTCAGCACCCCACCCCGGGCCATTCCATTCGGCGTACCCTCCCCCGGACCCTTCCATTCAGCACCCCCCCGTCGGGCCATTCCAGTCGGCGTACCCCCCCGGACCCTTCCATTCAGCACCCCCCGGGCCGTTCCATTCGGCGTACCCTCCCCCCGGACCCTTCCATTCAGCACCCCCCCTCGGGCCATTCCAGTCGGCGTACCACCCCGGGCTATTCCATTCGGCGTACCCTCCCCCCGGACTCTTCCATTCAGCACCCCCCCCTCGGGCCATTCCAGTCGGCGTACCACCCCGGGCCATTCCATTCGGCGTACCCTCCCCCCCGGACCCTTCCATTCAGCACCCCACCCCGGGCCATTCCATTCGGCGTACCCTCCCCCCGGACCCTTCCATTCAGCACCCCCCCCCCGGGCCATTCCATTCGGCATACCCTCCCCCCGGACCCTTCCATTCAGCACCCCTCCGTCGGGCTATTCCATTCGGCGTACCCTCCCCCCGGACTCTTCCATTCAGCACCCCCCCCCCCCCTCGGGCCATTCCAGTCGGCGTACCACCCCGGGCCATTCCATTCGGCGTACCCTCCCCCCGGACCCTTCCATTCAGCACCCCACCCCGGGCCATTCCATTCGGCGTACCCTCCCCCGGACCCTTCCATTCAGCACCCCCCCGTCGGGCCATTCCAGTCGGCGTACCCCCCCGGACCCTTCCATTCAGCACCCCCCGGGCCGTTCCATTCGGCGTACCCTCCCCCCGGACCCTTCCATTCAGCACCCCCCCTCGGGCCATTCCAGTCGGCGTACCACCCCGGGCCATTCCATTCGGCGTACCCTCCCCCCCGGACCCTTCCATTCAGCACCCCCCCCCCCCTCGGGCCATTCCAGTCGGCGTACCACCCCGGGCCATTCCATTCGGCGTATCCTCCCCCCCGGACCCTTCCGTTCAGCACCCCCCCGGGCCATTCCATTCGGCGTACCCTCCCCCCCGGACACTTCCATCCAGCACCCCCCCTCGGACCCTTCCATCCAGCACCCCCCCTCGGACCATTCCAGTCGGCGTACCCCCCCCCCATGGGTCATTCCCTTCACCGCATCCCCACCCTCCGGGGGGGGGGCACGCCGAATGGAATGGCCCGAGGGGGGGGTACGCCGAATGGAATGGTTCGAGGGGGGGGGGTATGTTGCATGGAATGGCCCGAGGGGGGGGGGGTGACGCGCGCAGGGGTGCAGAGCCCCCCTGGTACTTAAATATATGTACATTCCAAAAATGAAATAAAAGAAAAAAATTTATTTTTTAAAATCCTGATTGCGTAAAACCCCTTAATATAAAGCGTTCAAATTATTGAACGTTCGTTATTCTGAAATGCCACATTTCGGCCGTCCAAAAGATTGATCGTTTCGAATTTTGCTCCTCACCCGTGTTGGAATTTATCAAAAAAATATTCTTCAACCGGAAACATTACAGTCGACGAGTTGACACATCCTCGATCCTCAACTAATCCTTTTGCCGTGCATTCCACAGGCGTACATAATTGCGTCGAGCTATTCTAATGCCTCCGAAGCCTAATTGGTGCCACAGATGGTCCATAACGGAATCTCACGTCGACGCGGGTTTGAGGATTAAAACGGAGACCGCCGAAGGCCTTAGGATGTCGCGTCTCACGACGGGGACGACGACGACACTCAGCTGCGTCGCGTCAACTTGATCGAGAAGCAAAGCACATCGTTCTCGTCAATTTCCATTCGACTTACTTTGCTCTCATTGCTTTTCCTTCTTCACACCGCGCGTAACACGAGACTCCGAAGATGGGAGGGAAAAAAAACGCTCTCTAATTGCCTGCGTTAGAAATTTTTTATGTTTTTTTTTTCCCCTTTAGAACGGAAGGATTTGCCGGCCGGAAAAGAAATACACGGAATATCGATAGGTTTTTTTCGTCTGCCGCCGTGGAGCGAATTATCGGAATTATTTTTGTTGGAAACGTTTGAAATGGTTCGGAGCAAAGAAAAGGCGTTTGTAGGACGATGGTAAATGCGGGGTTTTAAAAAAAAAATTTTTTGACTGAGAAACGAATATATTCTTATCGACCCAGCCTTGGCTGTCTAGCTCCCACATGAAACGTCGCGTAGAACATGACGTAATATGCGAGAAGACTGGGAATCGCGACTTACTACCCCGGCGGGTCGACTGCACCCTCGTGTCTCACATTGGATGTAATGCATATATGTATATGTAGAATATGGGGAAGAACAGGCGTTCTGAAGAGCGTCCGAGTGCGTCCAGAAGAGCGGGTTTCCCATGAATAATTCATATATCTTACACGATGGGAGGCGAAACTTTCGTTCGCCACGCTGCCACACCAGTGTTATTTTAATTCTTCTTCGCGCCGGGCGCATTTTCATATTCAAATGTTCGTGGAAAGACGCACACTCGAATGTAGATAAAGTATATAATATATGTATATACATATTATATATATATACGTATGGTCGATCTGAGACCTCGAATCTTTCGTTTCGACGATCCTGGATTAAGTAAATATACGCGTATACATACTATCCATTGTGAATAACAATATTATTCAGAGTCACGATGATGGTTTCAATCGTGTACGCGCGTCCGACCGTCTTTCCGTTGGAAGAATTTTATTAGATGACGATAGCACATTGCGTCAGTAAGCGGAAATGAGTGAAAAAAAAACTCTTGTAGTTTAATTTCGCGTATGTGTCAAATCGAAGCACTCATTTGCTCATTACTTCCGGTTCTCGTTACCGACCCATTGAAGAGAATTATTCGATTTAAATACTTTCATTCAATATGGCCGCTCATACCCACTCAGCCCGAGTCAGCCAGCGCTCTAGTTGGCACCCGGAACAGTAATGAACCCTCGATTATCGTATATTTTTTGCTGATATGTCATGTTTTTACTGCGGTCTGATAATCAGGATTGTTACCGTTGATGTTTGTGCGTGGACAGAATGAACCGCGACAGTTGGAAACGGGCACCATTGCCATAAGGAGACGGTGAACGTTTATGCCATGTTTAACCTCAAAATCAGAAAAATATTGCCCGACACTCTAATAATGATAAAGTATTTACTTGTAACATCGATCTGTCACATGACATATTATCATATTTATAATTTGTTCATATTTCAGCAATTGTGCAATTTTATTCGCGCGTTTCGTTCTTTTCACGACGAGAATAAAACGATTTTTGATCTTTCGCGTGGGCTGAAAACCTCATACCCCTCGTACTGAACTTCCTTCGTGTTTTCCCGATTTTTGTTTATCATATTATTGCTCTAATAAAGCGCTATATTTTTAATTATGATTGAAACGTGACAGCAATCATTCAGTGTCAACTGGGAGAGAGTGGTGTGAAATTTGGCCGAGAGAGGTCAGGTTGTTAAATAGAAATTCCTCAATCTCGTCGTTCCCTTCCCATCTTACCGACCGCCGATAATTCTTATTGCAGTGTCATCTAACGAACGTTTCGCGCACCATTATTTCAAATCTTCGTGTCAACTGACTCCACCGGCATCATTCTCTCGTCCCTGCATAACCTCTGAAACTCGTGTTGATCAAAAATCTTCCGGATCTTTTCTTCATCCTTTTCTCGGCTAACAATTCCACTTCTTTTCGCGCCCGGATGTGACAGCAATCATTCAGTGTCAACTGATTTATAATTTGTTCATATTTCAGTGATTGTGCAATTTCGCGCGTTTCGTTCTTGTCACGACACGAATAAAACGATTTTATCTTTCGCGTGGGCTGAAAACCTCATACCCCTCGTACTGAACTTCCTTCGTGTTTTCCCGATTTTTGTTTATCATATTGTTGCTCTAATAAAGCGCTATATTTTTAATTATGATTGAAACGTGACAGCAATCATTCAGTGTCAACTGGGAGAGAGTGGTGTGAAATTTGGCCGAGAGAGGTCAGGTTGTTAAATAGAAATTCCTCAATCTCGTCGTTCCCTTCCCATCTTACCGACCGCCGATAATTCTTATTGCAGTGTCATCTAACGAACGTTTCGCGCACCATTATTTCAAATCTTCGTGTCAACTGACTCCACCGGCATCATTCTCTCGTCCCTGCATAACCTCTGAAACTCGTGTTGATCAAAAATCTTCCGGATCTTTTCTTCATCCTTTTCTCGGCTAACAATTCCACTTCTTTTCGCGCCCGGATGTGACAGCAATCATTCAGTGTCAACTGATTTATAATTTGTTCATATTTCAGTGATTGTGCAATTTCGCGCGTTTCGTTCTTGTCACGACACGAATAAAACGATTTTATCTTTCGCGTGGGCTGAAAACCTCATACCCCTCGTACTGAACTTCCTTCGTGTTTTCCCGATTTTTGTTTATCATATTGTTGCTCTAATAAAGCGCTATATTTTTAATTATGATTGAAATGTAACAGCAATCATTCAGTGTCAACTGGGAGAGAGTGGTGTGAAATTTGGCCGAGAGAGGTCAGGTTGTTAAATAGAAATTCCTCAATCTCGTCGTTCCCTTCCCATCTTACCGACCGCCGATAATTCTTATTGCAGTGTCATCTAACGAACGTTTCGCGCACCATTATTTCAAATCTTCGTGTCAACTGACTCCACCGGCATCATTCTCTCGTCCCTGCATAACCTCTGAAACTCGTGTTGATCAAAAATCTTCCGGATCTTTTCTTCATCCTTTTCTCGGCTAACAATTCCACTTCTTTTCGCGCCCGGATGTGACAGCAATCATTCAGTGTCAACTGATTTATAATTTGTTCATATTTCAGTGATTGTGCAATTTCGCGCGTTTCGTTCTTGTCACGACACGAATAAAACGATTTTATCTTTCGCGTGGGCTGAAAACCTCATACCCCTCGTACTGAACTTCCTTCGTGTTTTCCCGATTTTTGTTTATCATATTGTTGCTCTAATAAAGCGCTATATTTTTAATTATGATTGAAACGTAACAGCAATCATTCAGTGTCAACTGGGAGAGAGTGGTGTGAAATTTGGCCGAGAGAGGTCAGGTTGTTAAATAGAAATTCTTCAATCTCGTCGTTCCCTTCCCATCTTACCGACCGCCGATAATTCTTATTGCAGTGTCATCTAACGAACGTTTCGCGCACCATTATTCCAAATCTTCGTGTCAACTGACTCCACCGGCATCATTCTCTCGTCCCTGCATAATCTCTGAAACTCGTGTTGATAAAAAATCTTCCGGATCTTTTCTTCAATCCTTTTCCCGGCTAACAATTCCACTTCTTTTCGCGCCAGGATATCGACAATTTCCCGTACTTTTAGTCGATTCATTCTTTCCAATTTGTTTGTAAAGAACAAATAAAATGCCCATGTGAAGAACAAATAAAATGATCGGTAATTGTTCCTATCCGGCACATCCCCGCGGAGAAACAAAACGGGAATGACTCGCGCGTTTGATCAGCAAACACAGAGAACTCTGTAACGGAACGTTGAGACTTATACTTTGCGTTTAAATATTGTTACGACGCTGTCCGACGTGGTTAAAATCAACAAAACGTTCGACAATTCATTCGTTTTCATTCGTTATTTATTTGTGGTGCCCGATAACACACTGAATTCGGATGCCTCATTATTTTGCTAATATCTCGGCGCTGTTTGGACAGGCTTTGGTCTCGACTCGAAGAGGCAGAAGAAGGCGTCGTTTTTTTTTCTTCTTTTTCTTTTTTTTCGATCCCCCACGACTTTGTATGTGTGTTCAAGGCCTCACACCGTGATATACTACCCAGACTGCTAACCCCCGCTCACCCTCTTGTCCAGACATCCACCGCACGACGACAGTTATATCGCCTCTTCTTTTTTCCTCCTCGCGCCAGATATCTCGTTTTTTACCACGCAAAAGCAACCGAGAGGGCGACACACGTTATGGGTACGTTTGCTCAACGGAGAAACAGTATATCTCTCGTTTCCTCGGTACCAGTATCGTGAATTTCATCGCCCTGGCTGCGGCAGCTCGTTGTTACTCCTCTCGTTCGACCCACGCGCTCGTGAGAATAGTCCTCGGCTTTACGTTTTTGTATTGGCCTCCGCAACGAACGATCGATTCGCCAGATGTCTTACATCGGCCAACGAGGAACCGTGCGAGAGGGAATCACGGATACTCGCTGCGCTCTCGAATCGTTAGTCGCGAGTTTAAGAGTCGTCGCGTGCAACTACGGCTAAGGCTCACCCACACTTTCCACGAAAAATAAACGAAGAGACGGAAAAAACGATCTCGGAGAGTTTTTTCTTCTTCTTCTTCTTCTTCTGGTGGACGAAAAATATGGCTAAACTTATTGCCGTATGTTGTGGAATGACGATTTGCCGCATGGGAATCAATGTTCTTGGAGATTCAACCGGAAATAATTCGTCGTCGTTCGTTCGCTTTGTTTATATTATCAGAAAAGTATCTCGCACGTATTGGTCAATATTGGGAATTATCACGGATTTATTTATTATATTATCGCTGTGATAAAGTTCAACATTTTTTAATTTGATTAAAACGTGATAAATTCCCACGGGTATCATCGGGCACCGACTGAGAGAGAGTGGTTTGAAATTTGGCCGATAGAGGTCAGATTGCTAAATTGAAATTCCCAATAAGAACGTCGTGGGAATTGTGAACATTGGACAGATTAGGGGGTTGAATACCGATTTTTCCCCTCAATGGATATTGTCAATCCCTAACGTCTCTTCACTTTCAGGTTTATAGGGTGGCTGATACCAAATTTGAGGTTATACCAGGGGTGTTAGTTGAAATTTGCCGGTTTTTTCGATAAAGAAAACACTTAATTTTCAGAGGAAACTCAAAATTTTTTTATTCAAAGTATTGACCATTGGTTTCTACACATTTCGCCCATCTCTCAGACAAATTATGGATACCATCCCAAAAAAACTTTTTCTCTTTCGAGGTAAACCATTAGACGAGCCATTTTTCGACTTCTTCAAAATTAGCGAAGCACTGCTCCGCAAGGGAGTGTCCCATCGATGCGAAAAGGTGATAGTCGGACGGGGCGAGGTCTGGAGAGTACGACGGGTGTGATAATATTTCCCAATTGAGGGTTTTTAATGTGTCTTTCACCAGTTTAGCGGTATGAGACGGCGCGTTGTCACGTTGCAAGATAACTTTGCCATGTCTTCGGGCCCATTCCGGCCGTTTTTCGATCAACGCATAATTCAAATTGATCATTTGTTGTCGGTAGCGATCCTTGTTCACCGTTTCACCAGGTTTTAACAACTCGTAGTACACCACACCACACTGGTCCCACCAAACACAGAGCATTGTCTTACGGCCAAAGCGATTTGGCCTTGCAGTCGATGGGCCGGCTTCACCAGGTGAAAGCCATGATTTTTTTCGCTTCGGGTTCTCAAAATAAATCCACTTTTCGTCCCCCCGGACAATTCGATGCGGAAAAGATTTCCTTTCGAATCGTTGAAGCAGCATTTCACAAACGTTTTTTCGATTTTCCATTTGTCTATCGTTCAGCCGGTGTGGCACCCATTTTCCATACTTTTGGATCTTTCCTATGGCTTTTAAACGTTGGCAAATTGCTCCTCGAGTCACATTTAGTGTTTCTGCCAATTTTTGTTGCGATCGGGTTGGATCAACATCCAATAACGCCTGCAATTCCTCGTCTTCGAACTTTTTCGCTGCACCACGATGTTCATTGTCTGTCAAATCGAAATCTCCACTTTTAAATTGACGAAACCATGTCTCACATGTTCTAATCACTGGAGCATGTTCACCATAAGTTTCTATCAGCAACCGGTGAGCTTCAGCTGCTTTATTCTTTTGATGAAATAAGAAAAGCAACGAATGCCGCAAATGCGATTTACTTGGAACGAAACTCGACATATTCACTGAGAGAAACAAATATGACGCTATTATTTTGGCGGAATGTGACTTGCGTATTTTTGTAGGTTAATGTCAATAGAAAAAAATGACATACATGCCAAATCATAGAAATGTATACATATTGCTAGCGACATCTACTGGTAAAACCGGCAAACTTCAACTAACACCCCTGGTAAGGCGGATTACCCAGAATTCAAAATGACCGAAAAAACTGCTAAAAATTGAGCGGATGCAACTTGACGTACAAAAACCGAAAAATATTCGAATTTTCAAAAAGCCAAGCTCCATCGTCCACTTTCCATTTTTCCAATTCTGACTTTTCACCCTCACGTTTGTCTGAAAAAATGACACGAAAAAAAAACCATGTAGAACAGATCTAAATTGGATTTATGGAACGAGGTGTGTTTCAATGAGTTAAAGAGGTCCTGGGCGTGTAATTTTTCCCTTCTACATATTTCGTGACTGTTAGTTGACATTAGGTGGTTAATGGCGGTGAGTAGAAAAATTCCCTATCCCCCGGCACTGCGAGACTGCAGACATTTTTTTTCTTCGCTCCCCGTGGCCCGAGCGTGCACGACCGCTCGACCACTTGGCAAGGCGTGAGGTGGAAAGGATCGATTAAATATATTCCCGGCGGGGAAACACGAGACGCGAATAAACTGTTACGCGATACTGCGGAGTGTGCGCGCCGTGTGTGTCGTTCAAACATTTTTATCCTGTTCCTTCTTCTTCTTCATCTTCTTCTTCTCCCATTCGGATATTGCTCGGCTGCCTCGATCCTCCCATCTTCATCCCTCGTTCGCTGCCTTCCTCAACGTCGTCTCCGCGCGCTTCGTCCGTCGTCATTTCTCTGCTCTTCTTCCCGTACGTCCGCCCCGATGTGACCGAGCAAGAAAAACTTGTACCGTGTTGTTGTTGTCATGTGGACGCCGGGCGTTCCGCCGTCCGAGAAACGGAAATTTGAGATCCGTGCGCTCGTATTCCCATCGGGGGATTCTTCAATTTACGGTAGAACGCGTTCCCGAGAGGGCAAAAAGACGAAAATGTCCTTTGCATATTGCACCATAATATTTTTATATCGTCGAGCCAGGAACTCGAGAAAATTACTAAAGTTTCAACGGCTGAGTGAACATTAATTTTTCCTTGTTTAATTTTTTTGTTTTCGCGTTTTCTCTTACACAAAACACTAACGAGTTAATCGCTTCCGTTGTACGGGATCAACGCGGAAGATGGAAATTTATTGTGGTTTGCATGAAATTTATGAATTTTACGAATGCACTTGAAATGGCGTTGTTACGGATTTCGAGATAATTCGAGCACGCTGGATATTGTACGTTCGAGCGTAACGATGAAACCGAGCAAATTGAGCATCCGGGATGACGAGGTTTGCATAAATACATTTATACATATCGTTAGTTTCTGTTTATTTCCATCGTCAAAAAGGTGCATGTTACTTGAATATAAATCGAATCGAACTCGACGGGGTGCGTGTCACGCGATTCTTCCCCTTGACTTTCAGAGGACATTCCAGTACCGCCCCGTTGGAATACACGCCAACGTGACTGAAAATCTCATACCCCTCGCGACGAACGTCGTCCACGTTTTCTCGATTTTAATGGATTATATTGTTGCTGCAATAAAGCGGTACATTTATAACTGGCTGTGCCTCGCGATTTCATCCGCGTTAAATTTTGATTATATATCTGTTTCATACGCATTATCAGTACATAACTAAGTGCATCTCATTAAGTGTAAATACCATCCGGAAATGATGTGGAACAATAAAAGGACCAAAGACGAAAAAATTAATCGACCCTGCCGCTGCTTTTTAAAGTCATATCGTGAAGTTATCTGGTCTAGAGCCTTCCCGAATAAACGGGCTATCTAATGCAAAAAAAAAATTTTCAAATCGGATAAGTATTTCCTGAGATTAGGTCGTTCGAACAAACATACAACCTCTCCAGCTTTGTTATAGTGGTAAGATACAACCAATAGAGAATATTGTGGCGCATTAAAAATAAAGGACATTTTTTTTTTTTAAAATTAGGTTCAGTATCACGTACTGAATGTGAATTAACAAAACGGTTACAAATTAAGGGAGCGCAAGTGCCGCCATTTTGAGGAAAACCGTATTGACCAATATCTCCGTTACCGTGCACTTTAGGCAAAAAATGGTTATAACATTTCTTGTAGAGAACTGAATTTCCTATCTTTTTTTTTTAAATAATTTTTTTTGTATCAGTTACCGTTTACGACTTATACGACTGTTAAAATTTATTTATTCACTTTTTGACCTGTATCTCTCCTAATAATTGTTTAAACTATAAAATGCTAATAACTTATCTTTTATATCCATAAATTTCCCACACCTTTTTTCTTAAACTTTTTTGTCTAAAGTTAATATTCTCAAAGTTATAACGCGTTTTTATTTGCCTTGCACCCAGTAGCGGAACATTGAACGCGTTATAACTTTGAGAATATTGATTTTAGACAAAAAAGTTTTAAATAAAAGTTGTGGAAAGTGTATGGATTTAAAAGATAAGTTATTAGCATTTTATCGTTTAAACAATTATTAGGAGAGATACAGATCAAAAAGTGAATAAATAAATTTCAACAGTCGTATAAGTCGTAAACGGCCTAACCTCCTCAAAATGGCGGCACTTGCGCTGCCTTAATTTGTAAGAATTTTATTTATTTACATTCAGTACGTGATTGAGGGAGCGCAAGTGCCGTCATTTTGAGGAAAACCGTATTGGCCAACATCTCCGTTACCGTGCACTTTAGGCAAAAAATGGTAATAACCTTTCTTGTAGATAATTGAATTTCCTATCTTTTTTTCTAAATAATTTTTTTTGTACCACTTACCGTTTACGACTTATACGACTGTTAAAATTTATTTATTCACTTTTTGACCCGTATCTCTCCTAATAATTGTTTAAATAATAAAATGCTAATAACTTATCTTTTAAATCCATAAATTTCCTACATCTTTTCTTCAAAACTTTTTTGTCTAAAGTTAATATTCTCAAAGTTATAACGCGTTTTCATTAGCCTTGCACCCAGTAGCGCAACATTGAACGCGTTATAACTTTGAGAATATTAATTTTAGACAAAAAAGTTTTAAATAAAAGTTGTGGAAAATGTATGGATTTAAAAGATAAGTCATTAGCATTCTATAGTTTAAACAATTATTAGGAGAGATACAGGTCAAAAAGTGAATAAATAAATTTTAACCGTCATATAAGTCGTAAACGGTAAGTGATACAAAGAAAATTATTTGGAAAAAAAGATGTGAAATTCAATTATCTACAAGAAAGGTTGTTACCATTTTGGCCTAAAGTGCACGGTAACGGAGATATTGGCCAATACGGTTTTCCTCGAAAAGGCGGCACTTCCGCTCCCATAATTTGTAACCATTTTGTTAATTCACATTCGGTACGTGATACTGAACCTAATAAAAAAAATAAAAAAATCCCCTTTATTTTTAATGCGCCACAATATTCTCTATTGATTGTACTACAGGTCACGTTGCTCGATGGTAGTTTCCAATGGGTGCACGTTTGCTGCCACCTGCATATCTCAACTCAGTGTGAACTCCGGCGTAAACAAACTCTATCCCTCAGGGTCAAAGGGTTTGCTGACGACTTTCGACTTATCAGGAAACAATGTTTAGACTCGTCATCTGGCAATTCTAATCGTCAACTTTTCTTACATCCCTCGTTTCCTTCAATTTTTAATCCTAGACTCCTGTGTCTTTGAGGATCGCGACAATCTGTGCGAATTAAATTGGCGAATCATCGAGCTATCGTCCAAGCAGTAACGCATAAGACGAACAAACACGCGGAGGACTCGAAGGGAGCACAAACGTCCAGAAATTTAATGGTGTGGAATTTTACGACTTCGTTGCCAACTCCCCTTTAGCAATATAGCAGTTTCTCTCTCTCTCTCTCTCTCTCTCTTTCTCTCTCACTGTCTCTGTTTTGTGCCCCATGGCGATATACACGACGTTTCGGGTTTTGCTCAGGATTTCTTTTTTTTTTCTTTTACATTCACTACTCGTATTCCTCGTATAAAGGGACTCGCAGCGTCTCTCACGGAGGAATGCAAAATGCCTCTCGGTCGGAATAATAAATTTGTTCTCTTCATTCCAGGTCCACATGTACATCACCCACACCCTTTTCGTGGGCTATATGTCGTTCTATGTTTTCTTTTTATTAGTGTATCCATCGTCTGCATTTTCAGGGTTTTTACATCCCTTCCCGTAGTCCAACTCTTTCCTGATCCACCACTTTATCACATTTGCACGAGGTACAAGGAAATTCCGGAAAACCTGGCCCGATAGAGATAGAGATGTCGAAATTTCGCTGAGTTTGGATTTTGTTTGCCGTCGTAAAGTCAGAAAAACTGCAGCCATTACTGCTCAAAGTGGGAGACCACCGAAACCGCGACGATCGATTACTCGTGGTATATTGAGAATATAAAAAAATATTCTCAATCTGTATGAGTATTCTGAGCACTGGTAGCAGAATTAGTACTTAAAAAATTTTTTTATTGAGTCGAACAATAATTTCGCCGACATTTTGTAACTCGTCGAATAATGAAATATCATTAATGAAAGTTCAACAGGCCGCTATTTTGTCAAAAATTTTTTTTAAGTACCAATTCTGCTACCAGTGCTCAGAATACTCATACAGATTGAGAATATATATATTTTTTTTTTTTCAGATGCATACAACATCGTCCAGAGTGGGCGCCGATTTCGGCGCACCATGTTGCAAAATAATTTTTTTTTTTCATGTACAAGTATTCTCTGAGGATCAATAAATGCACGTGCAAATTTTCATCAAGACAACTTCAACGGTTTAAACGTTATTGCGCATTAGAAATGACGTCAAAAATCTCGCTCTAGACCAGACTACGGCCTAAGACCCACTATAAAGTACGGGCGCGAGGCACTTTATACGAGGATCTCGTTTCGAATGAATTGTCACTTTTTTCACGTGCACTCGCGTCGGTCTCGTTCTCGTTCTCTTTATTCGTTCAAGTGTGTTTTTTTACGTAAATCGAATATCTCGACGATTCTCTCTTTATTCGACTTTCGTGTTTCATTCTCATTTCGCATTTTCAACTTCTCAATAGAATCAGCGATCGAGAGCTTCGAATTGATATTGAGAATGAGAAAACGAAATATACAAAAAAGCGTTTCTAGAGAATTTAAAAACGAAAAAAATTAGCCCTGAACGAAGTCTGAACGATAAAAAATGCGGTAGTTACGGGGTTCCAAAAAATTTGTTCTCGTTATATCTCCTTAAGGGCGGAAATAGGGTTAGACGGTTCAAAAAAACGATTTTTTTTTATTTCATAAATTATTAGTAAAACTATTGAAGAATATGTTTCCAAAATTTTAAATGAAAATTCCGGCTCGTTCTATTGTTATAAGCCATTAAGGGGGGAAATAGGGTTAGGACAGCGTTTTCTCAATGATTATCATGAATTTTTTTATAGTATAAAAAATGAATATAATTTATTGGAACTTTGAGAATATTCTATACATATATTTAAGTATATACTGTAAAATTTTTGAAGAATTTACACGGGCGGAAATAGGGTTAGACGGTTCAAAAAATCGATTTTTTTTTAATTTCATAAATTGTTAGTAAAACTATTGAAGAATATCTTTCCAAAATTTTAAATGGAAATTCCGACTCGTTCTATTGTTATAAGCCATTAAAGGGGGAAATAAGATTAGAACAGCGTTTTCACAATGATTTTCATGAATTTTTTTATAGTATAAAAAATAAATATAATTTATTGAAACTTTGAGAATATTTTATACATATGTTTAAGTATATACTATAAAATTTTTGAAGAATTTCCTTGAAAAACACCGCTGATATTAGCGACCCCATATTGCAGGTCACAATCAGACTCAGCATTTTGCTATTTTTTCAAACGCGTTTTTCTGAAATCGACTCTTTTTGAACTTGCGTACACGCTAGTTTGAAGAGTTTTCGACCAATCGTTTTGAAAATTGGCAGCTATTTTCTTCATAGTATTGCGCTCTGTATGAACCTAAAATCGGAAAATTATCATAGTTTAAAATAATTTTTTTTTGCAAATAAAGTTGTAAAAAATGGCAAAAAATCTTGATTTTTTGTTTTGACCCCTGTAAAAAATTCAATTTTCTATTTTTTTGATAGCATTTAGGTTCATATAGAAGAGAGACATATAATAAAAGTAAATTCCAAGCTCGTTTGATTTCAGATGAAAATTGCGGCTTCCAGAATGTACACAAAATGCTGAGTCTGATTGTGACCTGCAATATAGCGTCGCTAATATCCCCGGTGTTTTTCAAGGAAATTCTTCAAAAATTTTATAGTATATACTTAAATATATGTATAAAATATTCTCAAAGTTTCAATAAATTATATTCATTTTTTATAATATAAAAAAATTCATGAAAATCATTGAGAAAACGCTGTCCTAACCCTGTTTCCCCCCTTATGGAGTTTGGCCACGGTAGAATTTTCAAAAAATCGATATTGTTTTTTGCTTAAACGATGCCTTATCATCATAAAAATAAGTTAAGTTAAGTTAAGGTAGTAGCTTTACGGTAGCTTAAGGTATAACTTTCCATTTAATGAGCAATTTTGTATGAAATTTTTTATTGGACATTTACCTTTTAAGTTCAAATGCCTACAATATTCGAATAAAACAATATTTCTCAAATTCCCGACGTACTTCTCTAGGTATTCTGTCGTAGATTAACGAGAATTTTTTTTTTTGCAATTGGTCAAAAATTGTGGATGCCAAATGCCCGAAAAAAAGATACCAAAAGCAAATAGCAATAGTCAGCCATTTTATATAACAAAAAAATAACAAAAATATTTTTTATTAACTTGATATTTATACTAAATAGAGGTGTAATTAATTTTATAAAGAATCCCTTTTTTATACAAAAAAAATTATTAATTGTGCATATGAATTTATACCCGCTATCGTGGCCATACCCTTAAGTCTAAAAACAAACAAAAAAATGCGTCTTTAGAAAATCGCAAAACAAAGGAAATACGATTTGAACGAAATCTGTATGATAAAAACTACGGTAGTTATGGCTGTCCAAAGATGAAACTTAGTCCAAACCAGATAACTTCAGGGTCGTGAAATCTTGGGCAAAGTTGAAAAAGGGAATTCTTATTTTCAGAAATTCGGCGTTTTGGTTTTTCAGTGTCGAATTCATTCGGAATTTTGGTCTTTATACGCTACCATTTTTTTCAACCTCTTGTCATTTCATTGTTCTGAAGATAAAAATTAAAATATGTTTGACTATCGATATCCATTTTTCTTCGAACCGGTGCAAAACTTAGCCATTTAAAAACTCGGTTTTCCAACGCGACAATTTTTCGGAAATCTACGCCCTCTAATTATGAAAATAAGATTTTTGTTTTACGTAACTGGTTTTTGATGTCAGTACTTTTTCAGTCGGTTCCATAATTATTCTCGTCATTCAGTCCTTGTCCTGTTTTTGTCAATGACATTTCTGTTTTAAAAATGTTGGATTTTATAATTTCGAAAACGTTTTCCTCGCGAATAAATTCGTAATTTTGACCGTCAGGAGCTTTTGACCGTTTATCGAGCATTGTTTTGTCACAAAGTTCCAGGATTTCGTACGAGCATCACAGTTTAATTTTTCTGATTTATCGCTGAGACGATTCGCGTGAGGATATTTAAAAATTTAGTTCGAATTTCAATTGTATCGCCGCACGGTTAGTCGAGCGGAAATAAATTTCTTGGAAATACACGGGAAAACCGTTACGTAAATCGAGTATCTACGATAATTCTTCTTCGTTCCCCTTCTCTGGCCTTATTCTCATTCCATTTTTAAAAGCTTCATACCCATATCTCTCGTCTCTCGTTCTATGTAATATAAATTAAGATTCGAATCTCGAAATCAAACTCCGGGACTGGTCGTGTGTGTACCAATCGTGGTCTCGCGTGTTGTGAGAATACGAGGACCAGGTAGGCGATACGGAGAGAAAACGAACGAGTCGTCGTGGCGTCCGGTTAATCGTTACCGCGAATCGTCGTGTATACAACGGAGAGAAAACGAGAGAAAGAGAAGGAGTAAGAGAGAATTCTGTTGTGGTGGACTCGAGCCTCGTTGCTTGCTTTTGTATGGATGCAACGATATACACTACGTCTTTCTCTCTCTCGGTCACGATGACTCCTGAACTAACTAGTGACGCACACTTCTGTCGTCCGCCATAAAGCGAACGTACGACATTTCGCGTTTACCACCCGCTGTCACGATCGCGCCCCACCGAACCGACTATCAATATCTCCGCTTATACTCCAACGCAATTTATGTATATTCATGAATACATTCTTTATTTTTTATCTTTTAGTCTCGAGTAAATATCGTTCGAGGAACTCTGTCTCGAGTCTCTTGGTGTGCCCCGGTAGATACGTATATCATTTTATATTTTTAATTCATTCGTTCGAGACGATAATCGTTAATCATATAAGCCGAGATGGCATTGAGGTTATGAAAGATGTCGCGCTGGATTAAGCCCGTGGCACTCCCTCGTGGCGTGTTACTTTGGTCGACGCTCTGCTCGGTCGATCAATTCCTCATAACTCCCAGTCGTTATCGCACGGACACTCAGATTGTGTGAAATTTAAACTACGATAGGAACGCGCGTGTGTGTGTGTGAACTCTGACGCGATCGTCTTTACGGGAATTGACGAAAACATTTATCTTATCTCGGAAACGTTGATTTCTTTTTTTGTTTCATGAAAATAAAACTTTCACTATGAGGAGGCAGAAGTCACACGGGTCTCCGTCTTCTATATTTAGAATCGAAAGCTTCGAAATCTAAGGTGGAAATAGGGTTAGGACAGCGTTTTCTCAATGATTTTCATGAATTTTTTTATAGTATAAAAAATGAATATAACTTATTGAAACTTTGAGAATATTTTATACGTATATTTAAGTATATACTATAAAATTTTTGTACATATATTTAAGTATATACTATAAAATATTAGTGACCCCATATTGCAGGTCACAATCAGACTCAGCATTTTGCGTACATTCTGGAAGCCGCAATTTTCATCTGAAATCAAACGAGGTTGAAATTTACTTTTATTATATGTCTCTTTTCTATATGGACCTAAATGCTATCAAAAAAAAAGAAAATTCAATTTTTTACAGGGGTCAAAACAAAAAAGCATGATTTTTGCCATTTTTTACAACTTTATTTGCAAAAAAAAATTATTTTAAATAATGATAATATTCCAATTTTAGGTTCATATAGAGCGCAATACTATGAAGAAAGTAACTGCCAATTTTCAAAACGATTGGTTGAAATCTTTTCAAACTAGCGTGTACGCAAGTTCAAAAAAAGTCGTTTTCAGAAAAACGCGTTTGAAAAAGAAGTACTAATTTTTTTTATATTATATACATAAACATATGTATAAAATATTCTCAAAGTTTCAACAAATTATATTCATTTTTTATACCATAAAAAAATTCATAAAAATCATTGAGAACACGCTGTCCTAACCCTATTTCCCGCCTTAATGGGGGTTATGGCTTATAACAATAAAACGAGTCGGAATTTTCATTAAAAATTTTTGGAACATATTTTTCAATAGTTTTACTAACAATTTATGAAATAAAAAAAAATCGATTTTTTGTACCGTCTAACCCTATTTCCTCCCTTAAGGCAGTAGTCTGCTTTACAGGCTTCAAAAAATCGATTTTTCGTTTTTGTCTTAAATCTATTCCAAAACTATCCAAGAATATGTGTTCAAAATTTTAGAGGCCAATTCGACATATTTTCGAAGCTAGATCAGTTTTAGTGGCCGAGCATCGAGCAGGTGCGAATGCTCGGGCAGACCCGAGTGCTTTGGACCGAAAACTTTAAAGCCCGTTTTCTCGAGTTTTAATTTTCACAAGTTTTAGAAAACGGTGCCGGCGATAGTAAAAACAATATTTGTCCGATCGAAAAAAATCAAAGTGATCTAGCTTCAGTATTAAATTATCTTCTATTTGAACTAAAAAAGTTGGACAAAAGTACTATTTAAATTACTTGTTTTGCAACTTAAAGTGAATTTTTTTTTTCAAAAAATTGAATTTTTTTTTAAACTTCGAAAAAATTTGGAATTTCATCATTTCTTCGGTATTTTTTTAGTTCATATAGAAAAGGAACTTATAAAAATAAAAAAAAAATTTGGTTCGACTGTTTCAGATGCATCGCACGACCTCCATCACCGGCACCGATTTACAAGTCCAGACTCCAGGCGCCCCAGAAAAATCGTTACAACTTTGGAAAATTTCAATAATTTTTAATAATAAAAATTGTTTTTTAAAGCTTCAATATAATACACTATCGTCTCAAAATTTCGTTTACCGCAATCATTTCCTTCCCTTTCAAAAAAATTGCTGAAAAAACGCTTTTTTTTTCGGCTTCTAAAGCAGACTACTGCCTTAAGACTTTAACATATTACAGCTGGATCGGTTTTCGCGCCGCGCGCGTTGCTCTTTAGGTTAATTTCGTTGTCTAGGATCGTGTGTTCCGAAGTATGCGCGTGAACGAATTCCGAGCACGACATCGACAGCCAATCATAATGACGCCAGCTTCAGAAATAAATCGCATTTCGTGAGCACATCGAATTTCAGGGGAATGGGTCGTTCGATGTTGTACAGATGACACTCGATTTGGATGTTAATGTGCTGGGACTTATAACGAGGAAAATGAAAATACTACTGGATTACCAAAGTCCGCTTCCACATTTTAGTTGCTAGGGAAAAAGTACATGTACATTTCTCAGAAGGTGTGCGATTCCTCGCGGCTTGAAGTTGGGAGAATCTTCGTCGCTCTATAATGGGGTGCTTGCGACAATGGAAGAGGTAGTGAAGAGTGAGAGAGGGAGAGAGAAAGATAGGGTCGAGACCGAGGTGTGAACGAAGAACCGCAAGTGCTCGCGACCCGCGAAGGGATCAACCCCGGTAACTCAATCCCCTCTTCCACGTGCGTCCAACGCACACAAGTAACCGTGCGAGTCGAGAGTTTTCACCATTCGTTCACGGTTCTGCCGTTGTGTTTCACGCGCCGTACGCTTACTCGCGTGCCTTGGCGCGTTGACCTGTGATGCGAATATAACGGAGCAACTATCGTGCGCCGTTGATGCTATATCCTGTATTAACGCTGTTGGGGGTCGGGACAGGGCGCACGAACTTAATCAGCCGAGGCTGAACGGTCGATCGACGCCGCGTGGCGACGTCCCATCGAACTATCCCTCCACACTTGTCCCGTACAGTGTACGATCTACTACAAGTCCATTACCCGCGAGACAATCGTTCCAAGGGTTTCGCTCCGACTTGCCACACACTTATACACGATGTCGAAATGTTACGGGAGGAAAGA
Source organism: Oxytorus armatus (assembly GCA_958009045.1). NCBI lineage: Eukaryota > Metazoa > Arthropoda > Insecta > Hymenoptera > Ichneumonidae > Oxytorus > Oxytorus armatus. The sequence goes on along the minus strand of OY253748.1, from coordinate 881,271 downwards.
AACGAAATTCTATCATTCTCGGATGGTTATTGGCACACTGCCACAAAATCACACCCTCTGAAGCGGGTCTACGCGAAATTTCGGATCCGAAAGTCTCGGGCGGTGAGCTTTACCCGAAGGACGTAAAGAATCTTTTGTCACCGGTCTGAAGTTGGCACGGGAAAGCGCGCATGCGCCGACCTCTCGTATCTAAGGACCTTGCCAGGCAACGCCATCTCGTGATCACTTTTTGCAGCGCTAACGCTACAGCTCGTATTTCGTAGATTGTAATTATTCTACGAAACTAAATCTTTTTTCACTTCATCGTTCGTAATTTTACTCCGGTAATTCCACAAAAACAACTTTACGTCGTAGAACTTTATTCCGTTTACGAAAACAAACGGAATTTTCGTTCTCGAACACCCTGTGCGGCCTTTCTTTTTAACGAGGAAAAAAAAAGTCAGTGGGTATAGTATAGCGGCAGAATATTCCCCATTTTTCTCTGATGCACCCTTCCTCGAGTGGACGTGCGTCGCACGAGTCACGCAACCCGATGGGAGACACGAGAGCGCAAGCTCCGCATGTTTCGCGGAGGGAATTCTTTCTCGAGAATGAGAAAGACTCTCCGGCAACGAGAAATAAAAGAACAGGGTGCTACCCCTTGGCAAACACGGTATAGGCGTGATCTTTCATTATTGTTCGCGCAGTATTCTATAATGTACGTGGGCACTCTCCACAGATGGAAATCGCCGAACGATTTAAGAGATGGGCTCAAAAATATTTCATCAACCCGTAAGCGATCAACATTTTTTCTTTTTAAGTAACGAGAGGTGCACGGCCATATCTGGATCTGATGGTTACGAAGATGCGAAAAACATTCTGAAATGTTAGGGGGAAGTAGGACTACGTTTTTTTAGTGATTTTCATGAATATTTTTGGCAAGAAAGGAACGTATATAATTTATTGAAACTTTGAGAACATTTAATACATATGCTCGAATAAATATCGTCATTTTTCCAAGTATTATATTTTCTCGGAAAACATGGGCTACCAACCACCCACGTAGAAAAATTGTAACGGCCGAGCGTTGGGCCAATACTGGTTGCCGTAGTGCCGGTACTGGCTGCCAGTATTGGGCCGGTACAGCTTCGGTACAGGAGTGTAATAGCCGGCCGTTATACTGGCATCAACGGTCGGGCCAGTACCGGTTATTTAATTGGCCCGGACTTTGGACCAGACTTTGGCCCAGATCTGGCAAACTTCTGGCTTACTACTGGCACCAACGGTCGTACCAATACTGGTTATTTCATTGGGCCGGATCTTGGCAGACGATTTTGCCGACGGTGCGAATTACATCTCAGCGAGAAATGGCAAATTAAATAGATATCGAATCGACGTCTTTTAGACACTTTTGGCGTCTAGGGGACGCCGATCGAACGTCTATTTAAATTCTATTTCTCTCTGGGAGTAATTTATATTTCTTTTTACCACGTTACCAGATGTTTCCCAAGCAGCACACGTACGTCCAAAGGATGTACTTTGGACGTAAGGACGTTCTTCGGATGTTTTTAGGACGTCCTTTGGATGTCTGTGTTGTCTGGGTTGTTTATGCATAAATGTTTGATAATGAAATGCACTTGATATATACTAAATACTCGGAGTAATTTTTATTAATAAGAGACTAAGTACATATACAGGTCTAAAATACTTACTTAAATGTTTATAGAACGGTTTTTATATAATATAGGCTATATGAAGCAATTATGACACTAAAAAATATTGTATTAATCGTGCAATTTCAAGTTCGGGGCAAATTATAATTCAACAATTTGGTTGTTTGCAAAATAATGGACTTTTGATCAGAATAACCTAATCTACAATTACATTACAGAACGCAACTGTTAAAGTGAAATACTCTCAGTATTGGCATTTTCTATAGCCCAGTACTAAGCCTGTATCGAAACCAGAGCTTGGCCGTATTTTATAGCCTATTTTGGCCCAAATCTGGTTATTATACCGGCCCGTTGTGCGGCCAGATTGACAACCAGTACTGGCACAAGACGATATTCTATACTGACCCAAAGCTTGGCCAGATTGTCAGCCAGTACTGAAACAATACTGGCTGCCAAAGTTTGGCCGCCAATACTGGCCCAAAGCTTGGCCAGTAGAATTCAACCAGTACTGGCATAAGACTGTATTTTATACTGGCCCGTAGTATGGCCCGTAGTATGGCCCGTAGTATGGCCCGCAGTATGGCCCGTAGTATGGCCAGATAGTCAGTCAGTACGGGGCCATTACTGGCGGCCAAAGTTTGGCCGCCAATATTGGCCCAAAGCTTGGCCAGTAGAATTCAACCAGTACTGGCATAAGACTGTATTTTATACTGGCCCGTAGTATGGCCCGCAGTATGGCCCATAGTATGGCCAGATAGTCAGTCAGTACGGGGCTATTACTGGCGGCCAAAGTTTGGCCGCCAATACTGGCCCAAAGCTTGGCCAGTAGAATTCAACCAGTACTGGCATAAGACTGTATTTTATACTGGCCCGTAGTATGGCCCGTAGTATGGCCCGCAGTATGGCCCATAGTATGGCCAGATAGTCAGTCAGTACGGGGCTATTACTGGCGGCCAAAGTTTGGCCGCCAATACTGGCCCGAAGCTTGGCCAGTAGAATTCAACCAGTACTGGCATAAGACTGTATTTTATACTGGCCCGTAGTATGGCCCGTAGTATGGCCCGCAGTATTGCCCATAGTATGGCCAGATAGTCAGTCAGTACGGGGCCATTACTGGCGGCCAAAGTTTGGCCGCCAATATTGGCCGAAAGCTTGGCCAGTAGAATTATACTGGCAATTTCTACGTGGGCATCGGATGTGACCATCAGATGTCACTGTTTGTGTACATTCTGGAGGCCACAGTTTTCATCTGAAATCAATAGGGTTTGAAATTTACTTTAAGGACATGTCTTTCTCCCATATGAACCTAACTTCCCCCGAAAAAAATGAAAATTGCAAAATATTGCTCTTTTGCTCTAAAGCAATAAGCTCTAAAAAATGCAATTTTCAATTTTTTTCATATAGAAGACAGACATGTACTTGAAGTAAATTTGAAACCCTATTGACTTCAGATGAAAACTGTGGACTCCAGAATGTACACAAACAGTTACGTCTGATGGTGACCACCGATGGGTGGCAGCCCATATTTTCCGAGGAAATACTTGAAAAAAATTACGATATTTGTTTGAATATATCTATGAAACGTTCTCAAAGTTTCAATAAATTATATACATTTCTTTCTTGTGAAAAAAATTCATGAAAATCACTAAAAAAAACGTATCCCTACACCTATCTCGTCCCTTCAATAAACGGTGCCGGTAAGTCCAATCTGCATTACCGTAATGGATGCAAATCGCACAAGAGACTATCGCGCCTAGAATATCAGCCAATCTATAAGCAAATCTCCTCATTTCGCCCCTCGTAACGCGGTGCCTGGCTCGTGGAATCTCGCGTATTCTTAACCTCAATTCCTGTATACATATATAAATTTTCCCTGGATCGACCTGCACGTTGCACGGGTCATAAAGCAAAGTCGGAAAGATTCGAGCCCTCAAGTGTTTGCTGATATTACATACTACTGCCGCGTTATAAAGTTTACCAGGGACCGACGATCTTCGGGGGCTCCCTATATGACCGCGCTACGGTTCTTCTCGCTCGTTGAAAAAGAACGCGACCGTGGACAAAGTGAAATGGCGCGTGCCCGGGAGGATTTCACGCCGCGTTAGTCACGGTCCTTCTTCCGACTCTCCGTCCTCACTCTCTCGGCGATCCCCATCCTTCCATTTCTTCCTTTCTCTCCTAACGTCCTATCTGCGGCTCGCGAAGACTTTCATTCTCTCTCGTACTCTCTCTCTTTCGCTTTCGAGGTTTGCCATTTTTTTCTTTATCCTCTCCATCACTCGGGGTTTTTCTACCCGCGAACATTTGTTTTCTTTCCGCTACCTTACGACGAGTTTCTGGCACGAGCTTCGGTAAATTATTTCTGAAAAGTTAACGAAATTCACTTTATCAGATCGGGTTCTGTGTCTTAAAAGACAATTACGAGGAAGCAACGTTCTCATTTCAATCTATATCTTATTGTTTTCAACTTTCCGGGTGCCGATACTCGTCCATTGATGGACAAAGGTGAATATTAACGTAATGATACAACGTATCGTGGTGTCTCGTACGAACGAGCTTGAGCGAAAAACGAAGAAGAATAAATGAAAGTAGCAGAAAAGAAAACAAAACAATTCCGCATGGCGTGACCAGACGCCTGGTTACGCGTGCAACGACATCTATTATTATTTCACCGACGTTTTTCGCGCGCACGTAATATATCGTTAGTCGTGCTGGGAGGAAGAGCGAGAAGCACGAAACAATGTGAAAGCGTCTCGCGAGATGGCGCGCGCGACAGGCATATAAATCGGGCGTCAATTTATCCTCGGTTACGAGATACCCATCGGTCGTACATGTCTTCTCATCTTCGTCACCGAGACCTGACTTTTGTCTCGTCGCATCAGTCCCGATGTGGTCTTACCGTGGATGCGTTCCGATATCGACAAACTACTCGAAAGTTAAATTACTAATTTAATTTTTAAGATGAAATGGTTGGGAGGATGTGCGAGACGGGAGAAGATGAGTGTGATTATAAAAATATGGAAAGCACGAAAGATCCTCACTCGATAGACGAAGAATCAATGATTATTTAATGATAATCACGATAATTCGACTCCCGAAGCTTAAGGTAGTAGTCTGGTAACTTAAGCCGATTTTCACGTATTTTTTGGAGGGCTTTTTTTTGTAGGAAAATAAAAATGAATCGTTTTTGGAAAAAAAGTCCTTTGGGAAAGGACTGTTTTTTCCAAAGTCCGCCATTTTGTTATTTATCCATGAAATTTAACTTCAGTAGTTCCGACCAGAATGACATGTCTATAGATTAAGAATTATCAAGAATTTTTGATTTCAGATAACATCAAGAGCCAAAATCACCGGGGCCACCCTCGCGCTTTTTTTCGAGGTGCCAACTTCGATCAATAATAATAATGATAATAAACTATTAAATTTTTTCAAACTAATTTTTTTTTGTATCTTTAATATGTAAATAAAAACATCCTAAATATCCAAAACGATACATTTTTATTTTCCTACAAAAAAACGCCCTCCAAAAAAGACATGAAAATCGGCTTAAGTTACCAGACTATTACCTCAAATCACGCGCAATATTATAGCGTTCGACTTTTAGTGCGAATTACCACGGACGCGTGGCCTATCCAATAGGCCGCTCGTTCCCAGACACTTAGCAGTCGTTAACACGGCGAGCACAGGGACAAACGTAAAAAATAGCGATTTTAATTAACTTCAAAGCGAATTTAAGTCTTTCGGGTACGACACTTCGACGAGGCTTGTTACCGTAGAAATGTGTGCGTGAACAGAAACAAGCGCCACTCGTAGAAACTTTATAGAGGGAGAAAAAAAATTTTAAACGTTGGTCACGTATTTCGATGTGAATGATGTGAAAACACCGGCGATGACAATTGCATTAAAACAAAGACATATTGCCTACAAACGACGCTTTCTGTCTGTCGATTTTTTCGACGAAACCGATATTTGTTGGGAACATTGACAAATCGTTTCCCAGGTTTCGGAAATCTGTGGAATCTGACGGTATGGTCTGACGAAGCTTGACAAAACGATTTGTCATTACTCGCGGGGAGCGATGAAATATTGAACGTCGTCCACAAATAATAATCAATAATAAATCAATATTAAGTATTTACCTGTTATTGATTCCTTTATTTTGAACAATTCTGTTATATCTCCTTTGATTATGCATGACAATAATTAGCTAACGGTGCTTACTAATCGTACGGGATTTCTATACTAAACATTTGACAGCGACCCGAAAGGAGCAGTTCGAAATTTTTTATTTTATTTTTTTCTATATTATTTTAACTGCAATTTGTTATTTTTTAAAATTCTGCAATTCTTCTGGCTGTGGGTGTTTTTGCGTGTCTCTAGTCTGCATCCAGCGATGCCCGTCCCTAGCGATTCCGTTGTGTTCAGTTAGGTATCCTGAATCTGGTGTTTAAGTCCCTTGGTTTGTGTCTCTTCAACCTTCTTCTGATGTTGTCTTCTCTGAGCAGGTTTACTGCGAGCGAGTTGGGGTGGCTGTTTATTCTTGTTGCATACTTTTTACTGAGTCTGCTCACTTCCTCTTTGACTGTGTTGATTTGCAGGTCCTTATGTATGTTTGCGTTTGTGACATAGTAGGGGGCGTTGGTGATTGTTCGCAGAATTTTCGATTGCAGTCTCTGTAATATTTCTATATTCGAGTTCGATGCTGTGCCCAGAGTTGAATTCCGTATGTCCAAATTGGCTTGAGTATCGTTTTGTATATGCAGAGTTTGTTGTAGAGGGAGAGTTTTGATTTTTTGCCGATGAGCCAGTACATTTTTCTTAGTTTCAGTTCTATTGCTTTTCTTTTCGTTTCAAAGTGCTTTGACCAGGTTAAATGTCTGTCGAGGTGGACTCCTTAAGTTCGAAATTTGGATGCAAGAGGTCAGATCATTAAATGGTAATTCCCCGATATCCACTTTACGTCGGACGCTATATTGCAACTGGTTCAGAATCGCCATTCGGGAATCGAATTTACGGGATCATCATTGAATATCATTGATCCGTCGTTCATCGAGTGAACATCGTCGATCAATTTTATATTTTTCTAGAAACTTACGAAAACTGCTTCACGCTCGGTAATCAAAGGGCAAATTAATGAAAGGCTGAGCGGTCATCCCCCACGTAGAAATTGACAGAATAATTCTACTGGCCAAGCTTTGGGCCAATATTGGCAGCCAAACTTTGGCCGCCAGTACTAGCCCCATACTGGCTAACTATCTGGCCATACTATGGCCAGACTATATGGCCATACTATGGGCCATACTACGGGCCGTACTACGGGCCATACTACGGGCCATACTATGGGCCATACTGCGAGCCATACTACGGGCCGTACTACGGGCCATACTACGGGCCAGTATAAAATACAGTCTTATGCCAGTACTGGTTGAATTCTACTGGCCAAGCTTTGGGCCAGTATTGGCGGCCAAACTTTGGCAGCCAGTATTGTTTCAGTACTGGCTGACAATCTGGCCAAGCTTTGGGTCAGTATAAACTATCGTGTTGCGGCCCGTGTATACGGGCCGGTATAATAACCAGATCGGGCCAAAATAGGCTATAAAATACGGCCAAGCTCTGGCTTCGATACAGGCTTAGTACTGGGCTATAGAAAATGCCAATACTGAGAGTACTTCACTTTAACAGTTGCGTTCTGTAATGTAATTGTAGATTAGGTTATTCTGATCAAAAGTCCATTATTTTGGCAAACAAACAAATTGTTGAATTATAATTTGCCCCGAACTTGAAATTGCACGATTAATACAATATATTTTAGTGTAATATTTGCTTCATATAGCCTATATTTGATAAACACTGTTCTATAAACATATAAGTACGTATTTTAGACCAGTATATGTACTTAGTCTCTTATTAATAAAAACTACTCCGAGTATTTAGTATATATCAAGTGCATTTAATTATCAAACATTTATGCATAAATAACCCAGACAGCACAAACATCCAAAGGACGTCCTAAAAACATCCGAAGAACGTCCTTACGTCCAAAGTACATCCTTTGGACGTGCGTGTGCTGCTTGGGAAACATCTGGTAACGTGGTAAAAAGAAATATAAATTACTCCCAGAGAGAAATAGAATTTGAATAGACGTTGGATCGGCGTCCACTAGACGCGAAAAGTGTCTAAAAGACGTCGATTCGATATCTAGTTAATTTGCCATTTCTCGCTGAGATGTAATTTGCACCGTCGACAAAATCGTCTGCCAAGATCCGGCCCAATGAAATAACCAGTATTGGTACGACCGTTGGTGCCCGTAGTAAGCCAGAAGTTTGCCAGATCTGGCCCAAAGTCCGAGCCAAAGTGTGGGCCAAAGTCTGGTCCAAAGTCAGAGCCAAAGTCCGGACCAAAGTCCGGGCCAAAATTCGGGCCAATTAAATAACCGGTACTGGCCCGACCGTTGGTGCCAGTATAGCGGCTATTACACTCCTGTACCGAATCTGTACTGGCCCGATACTGGCAGCCAGTACCGGCACTACGGCAACCAGTATTGGCCCAAATCTTGGCCGTTACAATTTTTCTACGTGGGCCATTCTCGCATCGACCAGTGATACTGCTTGCACTTGCAGCATGCGTCTCCGAGTACGATCCTTAGAGTGGTTTCATGAAAACGTAAATCGTCTCGATAAAATAAATATAAAATAAATTACAGTCATTCTTTTATTAACCGAACGTTACTTTGCCCGAATCTCAAGGATCGGGCAAGGTGTTGGCTGGTTTAACGGTTGAAGGGTGTTGGAAATCCTCGGGAAGCCCTAGGATCTTATATCCACAGGTGTGAGATTAACGTCGGACGGCTAAGGATGGCTTAGGATTGAACCAACAGCCACCGGCTGTCGAAGATCGAGGGAATTGATTGGCTGGAAAAGAAAGGTCTGAAAGCACTTACGGGCTGTTGAAAAATCGTATTTGAACCTCCTAAATCGGCTTTTCCGTCTGCGTCAGAGATATTTTGTATGCGAAAGGAAAATTTCTAACAAACAATTTCGTAGCACATCTCGAGAAGAGAAAACTTATCGCACGAATCTCAACGACAAAATCAAACGACACGATCGGATCTCACGATGTTTCGACAAAATCCCAAACGTCGATTGTTTCGTCCTCTCATCACGAATTCTAAACGAGAAACGCGTCGAAAGAAATATCTCACGCACGAGAGAACGAAGAAAACGCACAAGAAAAGACAGTGATTACGACAAAGTTTTGTCAGTGGGATGCACATCACATCCAGCTGAAACTCCGAGATGGTAGAAAAGTCGAGGTATTTTCGGGAGTCGTGAACGTCGCATACGAAAAGCTTCGAGACGAACGCGCCACCGAATACTAAAATCCGTACCGCAACGTTTGGGCATATCCACCATTTCGAGATGATCCTGCACGTACCAGCGACACGACCAGAGAGAGATGGAAAAAGAACGAGAAAACAAAAGACTGGCTGACTGCTGGCGTTAACGAATTTACATAAAAATGTACAACGGTGAGACAGTAGAATCAATCATAGGGAAGAATCGGTTTTTTTTTCTCCTGAAATCTCATTCAAACTTTACGCGTCTTTATTTTTCGATCGAACGAAAGGGTTGATCGAAAAAAAATATGTTCGTCACGGTATTTAAATGGTTGTCGAAGAAAATCGCGGGCAGTCATTTGTTTTAGAAAGAAATTTTTCGAGTGCCGTTGAGTTTACGCGGGCTTTTGCTCGCGCTAAGTTGACATACGCATATAGTAACGCGAGGCCTGAGCAGATGGCGTTTACGCGAGATTCTCGTAACGCCGGCAGCGCCACAACGGAGTTATGACTCGCGTAGTCTTCAAACGGGACATCGTCCATGTTCTCCCGGTTTTGATTCAATCTGTTACTGCTGTACTAAAGCAGTGCGCTTTGAATTATGATTAAAGCGTGACACATTCGCACAGTAATCGTCGGGCATCGAGTGGGAGAGATTGGTTCGAAATTTAGCCGAGAGAGGTTAGGTTGAGAAGTCTTAAAAAACGTAATTCGGCGAATCGGCGATGCTTTTGAACAAGCAAAACAATGTAAATTATATAAAATGCAACCCAACGAGCTTTGCGATGTAATGTTGGAAAGCGAAACGGTTTTAAAATGTAATTCAACATTTGCTTACAACAAGAGTATCCCTTGATAAACGTATCACTTTTAAATTGTTACATGTTGAGTAGGGCGATTTTCTTTTTTCGACTATTTTTTTTTTTCAGTCCCCACCCGAAATTTCGTTGGATATGTCGAAAAAGAAATTCCCTGAAAGTTACAGCCCTTAATATCAATTCTAAGTACTCTCCCAAAGCGTGAGAAGATTTTCCATCTAAAATACACCTAAATCGATTTTTTTTTTTTTCAAATTTCTATAACTCAGCCGCATTTTATGCTATCATATTGTTCTTGGTTTCGATTTACTCGGAATAAAACAATCTAAAAAAGTGCCTTTTGCGGCGAAAGTGTATATTGTACTCGTGAGTTGGTACGGGTCACTGAAGTTGATTTTTACCCAAAATTCTCGTTTTTTTGCTGTTATCTTCGAAACAATTAACTTTACGAAAAAAATTTGAACGAAAAATTTGTTGGAAATTTAATTTCCTACAAAAAAGGTCCTACCGACCCAATTGCTTAGATTAATATTTCTTGAGATATTGAACTTTCACTTATGAGTAGTATAAAATTTATGAAATATGAAATATTAAATAATAATAAAAATTAAAAAAAATAAAGTTCAATATCTCAAGAAATATTAATTTTGTTGGATATGTCGAAAAAGAAATTCCCTGAAAGTTACAGCCCTTAATATTAATTCTAAGTAATCTCCCAAAGCGTGAGAAGATTTTCCATCTAAAATACCATACACGTAAATCGAATTTTGTTTTTTTTCTTCAAATTTCTATAACTCAGCCGCATTTTATGCTATCATATTGTTCTTGGTTTCGATTTACTCGGAATAAAACAATCTAAAAATGTGCCTTTTGCGACGAAAGTGTAAATTGTACTGGTGAGTTGGTAGGGGTCACTGAAGTTGATTTTTACCCAAAATTCTCGTTTTTTTGCTGTTGTCTCCGAAACAATTAACTTTACGAAAAAATGCGAATGAAAAATTTGTTGGAAATTTAATTTCCTACAGAAAAGGTCCTATTGACCCCATTGCTTAGATTAATATTTCTTGAGATATTGAACTTAATTTAAAAAATTTTTTTTTAATATCTAATGTTTCATATTTTATAAATTTTATAGTACTCATAAGTTAAAGTTCAATATCTCAAGAAATATTAATCTAAGCAATTGGGTCGATAAGACCTTTTTTGTAGGAAATTAAATTTCCAACAAATTTTTCGTTCACATTTTTTTCGTAAAGTTAATTGTTTCGGAGATAACAGCAAAAAAACGAGAATTTTGGGTAAAAATCAACTTCAGTGACCCGTACTAACTCACCAGTACAATTTACACTTTCGCCCGCAAAAGGCACTTTTTTAGATTGTTTTATTCTGAGTAAATCGAAACCAAGAACAATGTGATAGCATAAAATGCGGATGAGTTATAGAAATTTGAAAAAAAAAAAAAAATTCGATTTACGTGTATTTTAGATGGAAAATCTTCTCACGCTTTGGGAAAGTACTTAGAATTAATATTAAGGGCTGTAACTTTCAGGTAATTTATTTTTCGACATATCCAACAAAATTTCGGGTGGGGACTGAAGAAAAAAATAGTCGAAAAAAAAAAATCGCCCTACTGTTGAGGATACATTATCTAAACAAAATACTGATTGTCGTCTTGATCTAGCTTCGAAAGAGTGCACGAATATTGTTTTTTTTTCAGTTCGATACTAATTCAACTAATACAACGATAACCGTAAATTCATTATTGTTAAGAAGTTCTTTGTAATGTCGAACAAGGCAATTTCGAGTTTTTACCGCCAGTATCGCGTGGCTAATTGGCGTTGTCAACGTTAACATTGTCGACCGCGAATTTGCATAAAACCGTACAAAGGCTCAGACACTGTTGGAATAATCACAGAAGGATCATTATCGTGTCTCAAAGTCATCGTTACGTTTTGTATACGGTACTCCATAACTCGGTGTACGGGTTGAATATATTTGCTTTACATTCAATGATTCACCGCGGCTCCTGGTCGACTAAAAGTGCGTATCACCGGCAGCTCTGACGCGTGACGTAAACGTAAAGAAACGAGACGCGGAGGATTCTCTCCCGTACGGTAAGTATATACACCGGTATGTAGATTTTTACAGCGAGGCATTATGTTTCGCACGAGAAATATAATAAACGGGAGACACGCGCGTGTGGGAGACTTTTAACGAGCGTGTTGTTCGGTATGTTCGGTCGTTTCTCGGCGCTTGTCGGATTGCCGCGTTGACGACGACTACGAGAATCCCCCAACCTCATCGTACTGTTGCCCGCGGTCATCACCAGTCAAAGAGGGGCCTCGTTAATATTATTTATGCGACGCTCTCGATCGCTGTTGTTATACCCACGTTATGTACATATTGTACGGACGAGGAGAGAGTCCGTTCTTATACATAATGCATACTTTACATATGTGTATATATATTTATACGAGGGGGGACCCAAAAAAAGCGGGAATTGCGCTGCGGCGGCGAGGGAGAGTGGGGGAACCCATTGTTCGACCAGATGTCCGTTGGGGGCACGTCTCCTGAGTTAGTGTGCGAAGTTCTGTCGCCGTGAGTGCATCGGTTCGCCCGTTGGGAATTTTTGTAGTGAAACAACTTTTTCCATTTCGGCGAAAACGCGGCTGTGAAATTTTGTTTCCTGTTGGGGAAATCGGCCGTGGAAACTACTGTAATGCTTAAAGCTGCTTATGGAGAGTCTGCCCTTAGTAAAACCAGAGTCTACGAGTGGTTTTCACGTTTTAAAAATGGAGAAATGTCAATTGAAGACCAACCCCGTTCAGGACGCCCCTCAACGTCAAGAAGTGACGAAAACGTCGCCGAACCATTGATCAACTCTGTGCGATGTCTGGGATATCATGGAGTTCAATTCAGAGGATTTTATCCAAAGATTTGCACGTGAGCAGAGTTGCAGCCAAATTTGTCCCTCGCCTTCTCACAGACGAGCAAAGGGTGCGTCGACTTCAGGCATGTTTTGAACTTCAAAATCAGCTCGAAGAGGACCCTGAACTTTTTTCCAAAGTGATTACCGGTGATGAATCGTGGTGTGGTGGATACGACCCCGAAACAAAGCAGCAATCAAGCCAGTGGAAGACACCTCGCTCTCCTCGTCCAAAAAAAAGCTCGCCAAGTGAAGTCAAACATCAAGACAATGCTCATTTGTTTCTTCGATTGCAGAGGTGTTGCGCACGCAGAGTTCGTTCCCCCGAAACTGTCAACCAGAAGTTCTACTTGGAGGTTTTGAAAAGATTGAGGGAGAGTATCCGGAAGAAAAGGGCAGATCTTTGGCGCACAAGTGACTGGTTCCTTCATGACAACGCCCCGGTCCACGCCGCTCTCTCGGTAAAGCAGTTTTTGACCAAAAACTGCATGACACCAATTGTCCACCCTCCCTGATCACCTAGCCCCCTGTGATTTTTTTTTGTTCCCCAGACTCAATAGGGACATGAGAGGAAAGCGTTTTGCCACTGTGGAGGAGGTAAAACAAAAATCGCTGGAAGGCCTAAAGAACATCCCGATGAGTGAATTTAAAAAATGTTTTGAACTTTGGAAGGATCGCTTGCAGAGGTGCGTTGTGGTCAAGGGAGAATACTTTGAAGGCGATCAAAATTTGGTGTAAAAATATTTAAAAATAAAGAAATTACGACGAAATTCCCGTTTTTTTTGGGTCCCCCCTCGTATATATATACAATGTTGACCTTGAAATCTCCGTTGCGACTCCACCTAGCAACAAAAAACTAACGCCATATGATAGCCCCCGTTGTCCCATGCAACTTTTGTTTCAAAAAATTTTCTACTACTATCGTACTTTCGGAGTTATTCTACGTGGCAACAGTTAGTGCCTCACCCTGTATATAGGTAGAAACCTGAGAATTCATTAAGGGGTCAGGCCACTCTAGAATTGTGGAAAAATCGATTTTTTTCGTCTTAATGGTTAACACCACATTAGCGGCAGAAAAAAAGGCTTAGCTTTGACGATTTATTTTGGGAGTATGAAAAATGGAATAGGATTTCTTTTCACAGGGTTTATTTAACACATATTGAAGTATGAAAAAAAACTTTTTATTGTCATTTTGATACAAAATGACGGAGACAGAGTCCATCTTAAAAATCGTCTTTTTCAAACTGGGAGGACGCCGACTTGGGACTGGGAACTGGGACTTGGACACCGTTGCATAGTTCGATTTGAAATTTCGATAGTAGCTTCACAAGTACATTCTCTATCGGAGTACGTTGCCGTTTTTTTTTATTCAATGTAAACGTTTTTTTTATAAACAATTTACTGCTTTTTTTGGGAAAAAATCGATTCATTTTTTCAAAAGTGCACCATCTTTACAAAATTTGTTAAAAACTTCAAATCGATCCGCGCAACGGTCTTCAAGTAATACGTCCTCCCAGTTTGAAAAAGACAATTTTCAAGATGGGCTCTGTCGCCGCCATTTTCTATGAAAATAATAATAATAAAATTTGTTTTCATACTTTAATATGTGTTAAATAAACTCTCTGAAAAGAAATCCTATTCCTTTTTTCATACTCCCAAAAAAAATCGACAAAGTTAGGCCTTTTTTTCTGCCGCTAGACTGGTGTTGCCCCTTGAGATAGTAGTCTGGTAACTTAAGCCGATTTTCATGTCTTTTTTGGAGGGCGTTTTTTTGTAGGAAAATAAAAATGAATCGTTTTGGATATTTATGATGTTTTTATTTACATATTAAAGATACAAAAAATAATTTTTTTGAAAAAATTGAATAGTTTATTATTATTATTATTATTGATCGAAGTTGGCACCTCGAAAAAAAAGCGCGTGGGTGGCCCCGGTGATTTTGGCTCTTGATGTTATCTGAAATAAAAATTTTTTGATTATTCTTAATCTTTAGACATGTCATTCTGGTCGGAACTACCGAAGTTAAATTTCATGGATAAATAACAAAATGGCGAACTTTGGAAAAAAGTTTTTTTTTCCAAAGTCCGCCATTTAACTTCAGTAGTTCCGACCAGAATGACATGTCTATAGATTAAGAATTATCAAGAATTTTTGATTTCAGATAACATCAAGAGCCAAAACTTCGATCAATAATAATAATAATAATAAACTATTAAATGTAAAAAAAAATTTTTTTTTGTATCTTTAATATGTAAATAAAAACATCCTAAATATCCAAAACGATTCATTTTTATTTTGCTACAAAAAAACGCGCTCCAAAAAAGACATGAAAATCGGCTCAAGTTACCAGATTACTACCTTAAAAGGTGCCCAAGGGTCTTAAAAATGATATATCAAAACTATGGGCGGTAAAAATCTCTAAGTACCCCAATTTCGAATTCTACCGTAGCTCCTCTCAATCCGCTCCAAGCGTGACTGAAAACTTTAAACGGGTTTTTCGCGAAATCACGTTTTTTTAACTGGGCGGAAGCGTAACTCGAACAAATGTTTACAGATCGTTTTGAAAAATTAATCGTACATTCAAAACTAGATTCTCTACAGAAGTACGTAGAATTTTTGTGTCAGATAAAAAATCTGGCGATATAAACCGCTACGGTGTAAGTTGAGTGAACACGGTGCAAAGAGTAAACAATTAATAACTTATTTATTATTAATGTTAGATCGAAAAGTTACGAATCAAAGTTGTACATGATCGTATTATCTACAAAAATGCTTTCAACAAAATTTTTGTCATACTCATGGTTACGGAGATAAATCGAATAAACTACTTGCACCCCTATTTTCAAGTTGCCGGCCATTTGACGACACCTCCTGTCCCGGAAATTTATTTTTAAACTCACGGCCGAGTCCACTACAAAACTCAAGACTAAAAAAAATACTGCCACTCGGGACGACGATTTTTATCATTGAAATCTGTTGAAGATAAATTTCGCCATGGAAATCCTAACGAAATCTGGATTTGACCATTGAGGGATTAAAGCTGCGCGTAGATAGTAGCGTACGATATGGACTGGTTTTTTTTTTGGTCGATTCCCCAAACATGATTTTTGCGAGAGGCAATTTTCGTTCGAACGTGCGTCGATGAATATCGATTCTCGTTGGCGAACGTCCCAGTGCAACGCCGTGTGAGCCCATAAACTTCCGCTTCGTAGAGCACAAATTTGTTTTATTGCGCATGCTAGAGTGTCGCAATAGCCTCGGTCGGCGAGAGAGATAAAAGAAGAGAGCGAGAAGGAGAACGGACCAAAATATTGAAAAATATTCAACGATATAGCGTGCCAATGGTTTGCCACATAGGTGGAATCGAGCGGTGACGAAAAATTCGTTAAAACGGCCAAGCCCGACGGGAAATTGAAAATGGCCAATGCGCAAAGTGTCTGGTCGACGATGGACGAAATGATTCGCCCAAACTCGTTGCTCTTATAGTTTCACTCTCGACAACGATTGGCACGTCGAGTTTCGTTTCTGTCGTACGGTATAATGTCCGTTTCGTTGCGAAAAACCAGTGACAAAAAGAAATTAAAAATCAAAAGAAGTTCTTCAATCGAGCGAATCCGTTCAACTGACTTTGAACGTGAAGATTTTCCCGCCCTTTCGATGTCTCCATTACGAATGCCTCGACCGCCATTTTAAGAACACTGCAGTCGGTGTACGCGCGTCGCGCGCAGCTTTTGTAGGTTAGGTTCATCGTGCGATCTAAAGTACGCACGTGAACGAATTCCAAATGCGACGACATCAACAACGTGCCTTGACTTTTTGGATTCGATTGAAAATGACCCCCCATTTTCTGGAGCGTGTCATTACTGGTGACGAGTCTTGGGCGTTTGAGTACGACCCAGAAACCAAACGCCAGAGCATGGAGTGGCACACTTCGATCTCTCCAAGGCCCAAAAAAGCAAGAATGAGCGAGTCGAAGATCAAATGCATGCTGATTTGTTTTTTCGATACCCACGAAATCGTCCGCAAAGAGTTTGTACCTCAAGGCCAAACGGTCAATCAACACTTTTACCGGGAGGTTCTTGAGAAACTTCGATAAAGGGTCATTCGTGTGAGACCAAACATCAAGAACAACTGGGTGTTGCATCACCATAACGCTCATTGTCACACAGCAATTTCAATAAACGAGTTTTTGGCCAGTAAAAACATTCCTGTGTCTCCTCAGTAGGGTGGTTCTTAATTTGGTGATGTTGGACATTCTTCGGTATTGTTCCTCAAAAGTAATCAACATATCGAGAAAAAAAATTGGGCGCAAGCGGAACTTTGTCCAATAATTCTAACCCAACCCACCGAGCTGTCGAATTTTTATATGAAAAAATGCATGCATTCAAAATTTTGTTAAGAAAATTGTTTATTATTTAAAAACTATTTATGATAAAAGAATTTTATATAACATTTGTGTAGGAAATATAATGCTCTACAAAAAAGGTATCTTGTGAAATTCTCGTGAATCTAATATTTATCACGTAATTAGCAAAAAACTGTCATCATTTATTCCAAAAGTCGATCATTATGGTCAAAACAGTAGTTTGACGTCGAATAGCTGCAGTTAATATTCTCAAAGTGATAACGCGTTTTTATTAGCCTTGCACCCAGTAGCGCAACATTGAACGCGTTATAATTTTGAGAATATTAATTTTAGACAAAAAAGTTTTAAATAAAAGTTATGGAAAATGTATGGATTTAAAAGATACGTTATTAGCATTTTATTGTTTAAACAATTATTAGGAGAGATACAGGTCAAAAAATGAATAAATACATTTTAACAGTCGTATAAGTCGTAAACGGTAAGTGATACAGAAAAAATTATTTAGAAAAAAATATGGGAAATTCAATTATCTACAAGAAAGGTTATAACCATTTTTGGCCTAAAGTGCACGGTAACGGAGATATTGGCCAATATGTTTTTCCTCAAAATGACGGCACTTTCGCTCTCTTAATTTGTAACCATTTTGTCAATTCACATTCAGTACGTGATACTGAACCTAATTAAAAAAAGAAAATGTCCTTTATTTTTAATGCGCCACAATATTCTTTATTGATTGTACTAAAAGCTCCAATGGTCAACGGTGACGATGAGAAAACAACGGAAGCCAGTATGGCAATGAGGAAACGAAAATTCATTTTATCCTTGAATTTTGTAATCGCGTAAATGCTAAAATCGATTTTCCTTGTCTCGATTTCGTGCCTGAAATTCACGGGCGGAGGGGCTTGAATGACTAAGTGTAGTCGTAGATCAAAGGTATGTGCGGCGGAGGTAGCCAGTCTGTTGCTGTCAGAGGTCGCGCTGGAGTTGAATTACGTTCGAGTTACGTGCAAAGCACACGCGTGTTTGTACCACGAACGATCCTGCGCCCGGTTGTTTCTGCAACGCACATTCGTACACACGCCAGCTTTCCCAATGCACGCGAATTAAACTCTTTACTAAACTATTCTAGTTTGTCGAAATTTCGATTATAAAGAGTCCAGTTCAACGAAAGATTCTACCCCATTTAAATTCATCGAAGAAAGTCATGGAATAGAATTTTTTAATCGCAAGAGCTTCTGACATTACGAAAGGAGGTTCGTCACCCTTAGTAAGTGGCGCTGCTGACGCATTATGATGTAGACATTGGACGGCTTACACGGACATGGTGATTTTAATCTTGTTCACTTAAGGGCTCACATACCGATGAAATTTTCAAAAAATCAATTTTTTTCTACAGATTTTTATTCTTTATACTTTTAAGAATTAAAAAAAAAAAATTTTTAAGAAAATTCCACTTCATTACAAAGTTATAGCAATAAATGTGACCGGACATCGGGTTCCCGTTGTACCTACCAGAAACTTTAAACGCGTTTTTCTCGAAACTATATTTGGAGACAGTGTCAGGACGATAACTCAGTCAATTTTTAATATTTTTCAACTTTTATTTTTTTTAATCTTGATAATTATTGTCTCTATAGTCTGACGAGAGGTTTTGTTAATTTTTTGGTTGGAACATTTTTTATAAATCATTAAATACTATTTTTTTAAAACTGCATACTAAACTTTGAAATACTGTAATTTCTTTATTAAAAAAAAAATCCCTCCGTCACATTATTACTAGTACATTAATTTACTAGATTGTTTTTTACTTTTGCAGATTGGATGATTTTTGGTGAAGTTATGATGTCGACAAGGAGCCGCCATGGTTTTCATCAGTAGTCCACTTATACTCGTAAAAAAAAAATGTTGATAATAAAAAAAAAAATTAAAAGAATTTTTTTTCTTATAGTTGAAAAGTTAATAAAAAATGTGAAATCAACAATTTAATTTTTTTTTCACCATATAACCTTTATAGTATTTTTTTTATTATTGTGTGTTCCAACGTATATACCCTTTCAGGTTTTTACGTATGACCCATCCCAATTTCACTTTTCCATTTGTTCCCCCTCTCACTACCTACCCGAATTTTTCTAAGCTAACCTACCTGCCATTGCGTCCTCAGACGTCTTACAGTCAGCTACACTGTATCGCATTTTCCATGGACACAGGGAAACTGCGAAAAACCTGTGTCGATACACGCGGCTTTTTGTTTTGAGTGAGTTTAAGTTGTGTTACCATCAGAAATTCAGAAAAACTGCCTCCCGCTCAGTAGTCGGCGCGCAAGCCAGTGCACGGCTAATCCGGTCACCGATCGCAGTAGTGACGGTGGCCAACACTAAGGCGGGAAATAGGGTTAGACGGTTCAAAAAATCGATTTTTTTTTTATATCATAAATTGTTAGTAAAACTATTGAGAAATATGTTCCCAAAATTTGAAATGAAAATTCCGACTCGTTCTATTGTTATAAGTCATTAAGGAGGGAAATAGGATTAGGACAGCGTTTTCTCAATGATTTTCATGAATTTTTTTATAGTATAAAAAATGAATATAATTTATTGAAACTTTGGGAATACTTTATACATATATTTAAGTATTTACTATAAAATTTTTGAAGAATTTCCTTGGAAAACACCGAAGATATTAACGACCCCATGTTGCAGGTCACAATCAGACTCAGCATTTTGCTATTTTTTCAAACGCGTTTTTCTGAAAACGACTTTTATTGAACTTGCGTACACGCTAGTTTGAAAAATTTTCAACCAATCGTTTTGAAAATTGCCAGTCACTTTCTTCATAGTATTGCGCTTTATATGAACCTAAAATCAGAATAATATCATTATTTAAAATAATTTTTTTTTTGCAAATAATGTTGTAAAAAATGGTAAAAAATCCAGCTTTTTTGTTTTGACCCCTGTAAAAAATTCAATTTTCTATTTTTTTTATAGCATTTAGGTTCATATAGAAGAGAGACATATAATAGAAGTAAATTCCAACCTCGTTTGATTTCAGATGAAAATTGCGGCTTCCAGAATGTACGCAAAATGCTGAGTCTGATTGTGACCTGCAATATGGGGTCGCTAATATCTTCGGTGTTTTTCAAGGAAATTCTTCAAAAATGTTATAGTATATATTTAAATATATGTATAAAATATTCTCAAAGTTTCAATAAATTCTATTCATTTTTTATACTATAAAAAAATTCATGAAAATCATTGAGAAAACGCTGTCCTAACCCTATTTCCCGATTTCAGCGCGCGCAGCGGTATATTAGCCCTTAATTTTGTATATATTTTGCTCCTCGATGTCGAATTTCTACATTTTGTTCTCAGTAAATGATCCA
Organism: Oxytorus armatus; assembly: GCA_958009045.1. Taxonomy (NCBI): domain Eukaryota; kingdom Metazoa; phylum Arthropoda; class Insecta; order Hymenoptera; family Ichneumonidae; genus Oxytorus; species Oxytorus armatus. Next base: position 860,794 of record OY253748.1, on the reverse strand, counting down.
AGGATAATAAAAACCCCGTAAACGTGGATAGGGAAAAAAACTATATCCAGTTACCCAGGGAAAATAGCAATATCGCGATGGTACGAGTACCAAAGAGAGGATGGACCGAAATGCTTACGGGGGTGTGAGAATAGAGAGGCAAGGCTTTTCCGGAACCGATGCGTTGCCAGTCGCCGTTATTGACGCCCCTGGGCATCGACGGATCACTCATTTTTCGCAATAGTAACCACGTCGAGTGGACATCGCCTTCCGCGTGACGCGTTTCGCAAACCCAAATGAAATGGGAAAGTAATTTTCCGACGTCGCGCTCCATTTTTCACCAACTTCTCATGGGCTTTCCCAATCTCGAATCTTTTCACACAGCGATATGAATGTTCAGTGAAAACATTTTTTTTCTTCTCTTCGTCCCTTCCTCTTTCACGTCCGAGATCCTAGGGTACGCTTGACCCTGGACCGAGAGATCACGACAGATCCGATATTGAAGGCGTCCGAGAAAGCTTCGCAAATATTTCCAATTCTAATCCGCGCCGAGGAGTTTCAAAATATTCAGGAAAAACATTTTGAATAGCATTTTTGTTGTTTTCCGATTTTTGTCTCTTCGCTGTCACGGGGAAAATCTTTGTTTTCATGGAAAAATGAATGTTTTCAATGAACAAAGAGAGGTTCCCCAATTTTCTTGAATTTCGGCATTGAAATAAATGAAAATTCCTCGTCAGGTTCACCAAACCATATTCTCGATAGCATTGCACGTAAAATCTAACGATGAACAGTCATAACCATAAGCCCATGATTCGTCACCAGTTATGACCCTCTGGAGGAAATTTGGGTCGTCGCGGACCGAGTCCAACAGCTCCTTAGCAATGTTAACGCGACACTGTTTTTCTTCGAAATTGAGCAATTTTGGCACGAATTTCGCGGGGACTCGTCTCATGCCCAAATCATTGGTAAAAATCGAATAGCACGAGCCAATCGATATGTTTAGTTCCTCGGCAACTTCTCTAACGGTGATTCGACGATTTCCCAATATTATTTTCTTCACTTCATCAATGTTTTCGTCCGTTGTTGATGTGCTCGGTCGTCCGGAACGCATTTCGTTGTTCGCATCTTCTCGGCCCTCTGAGAACATTCTGTACCACCGATAAACGTTGCTTTGGTCCAAGGTTTGCTTCACCATACGAGGGTCGTTCAACAAGTACTTAGCCTCACCGCCCGAAGGCGCTGCTATTACAGATCAGTGTTACCATCGTGCGGTACATACTTTTAGTAGCCTACTGTGAAAGTTTCATTCAATTCCCTTTATTAGTTCTGTTTTGATAGCCTTTGGAAGCGAGCTTGAAAAAGAGCAGTACCGTTCGGTGATTCGATTCTTGTTTTTGGAAGGGAAAACTTGCAGCGGAATCAAAGATCGTTTGGATGCTGTCTACGGTGACTCTTCTCCGGCGACCGTGAAGAATTGGTTTAACGAGTTTGCTCGTGGCCGCACGTCGGTTTTTGATGAACCACGTCCAGGTGCCCCGAAAACGGCTTCTACGGAGGAAAACATAAAGAAGATCCACGATCTCGTGTTGACAGACCGCAGATTAAAGGTTCGCGAGATAGCTGAGACTGTAGGCATCGCAGAAGGAACGGTGCATAATATTCTACACGAAGAACTGGGCATGAGGAAGCTGTCAGCGCGCTGGGTGCCGCGTTTGCTTACGCCGGACAACAAGCGCAACCGTGAGACCAATTCAGAGCAATGTTTGAAGCTGTTTAAGCGCAATCCGGCGAACTTCTCGCGTCGTTTCGTGACCGTCGACGAAACATTGGTTCACTGGTACACACCAGAGACCAAGGAACAGTCAGAACAGTGGACTTTACCCGGCGAACGTGCTCCGAAGAAGGCGAAGACTGTTGTTTCGGCCGGTAAGGTGATGGCCACCGTTTTCTGGGACTCACAAGGTGTGATCCACATCGATTACCTACAGAAGGGTAAAACTAGCACGGGGCTCTACTATGCCGACTTATTGGGCCGATTCGACGCCGAATTGAAGAAAAAACGGCCCCATTTGACGAAGAAAAAAGTGCTGTTCACACCTCCGCCGTCGCCATGGCCAAATTGGTTGAACTGCGCTACGAATTGCTGCCCCATCCACCTTATTCACCAGATTTGGCCCCTTGTGACTTTTATTTCTTTCCAAACCTAAAAAAGTCACTCGCTGGGAATAGATTTGGGTCGAATGATGAGGTCATCGCCGCCACGGAGGACTATTTTGCCGACCTCAACAAAAATTATTTTTTGGACGGGTTAAAAAAGTTGGAGCATCGCTGGGCCAAGTGTATAGACCTAAAACGAGACTATGTTGAAAAATAAATCGGCACTTCTCAAAAATTTTCGTTTTTCTTTTGTAAGCTAAGTACTTGTTGAACGACCCTCGTATGCCACAGTCAACATTCGGAATGCGTCCGCGCACTTAATTCTGTTTTTCACACAAAATTTGATACAGATTCTTTGGTCCATTTTTTGGAATAGGCAAAAATCGAAGACAAGCCAAAACACATCTAACCAAAACAGCTTTCAACAATTAACTAAACATTCAACATGGCCAATTTTTTCAGCATAAGTGAGGAACACGAGTACCAACCTAACGCCGCAAAAAAAATCGAAAATCGAATATACGTAGCCCGCGGAAATTCAAAATTCGTCATACTTTTTAAACAGACCTCTCAGTTTTCTTTCTGGGATCTTGAGTAACAACAAAATACCTTCCATATTACCCGGGTAAATTCCTTCCATATTACCCATAGCATAGATAAGATAAAAATATAAATTATCAGCGTAGCGTCAACAGTGGACGAGCAGACTTTGCCGGACATCTTATAATTCACTAGAATTGATGCGCACGCTTTTTGAACAGACCTCGTATATGCCGATGTCGCAGTGTTAATTCCGTTCGTGCACGGCAACGAGAACGAGAACACAACGGCCATTTTGTTTGTAAATATACACATCTGTAAATGAGCTCGCTATTTGGAGTTGTGGCTTGACCCGTGTCAGGATCATCATTGGCACGGATATGAAGCTATTGTGAATCCGGGGCCTGCGGTGACAGCCGGAGGGCGTTCGTTCGACGTTGTTGTTGTTGCTGCTGTTGCTACCTCCTCTGTCTCTCATTCTCCTGTGTACCCATACCGCTGTTTCCCGCAGACAAACGGCAATTTAGCGCTGTCGACGGCGTCTCGACGGTCGATACTTGAGTACTGAGCTGGAGGAACGAGAGCATATCAGCAAAGGGAAAGAGAAAAAGAGAGAGAGAGAGAGAGGGAGGGTCGAAGGCGACTAGAAAGAGCGAGATTCCCCTTTGACCGGGTACAACGCTAATGCACGAGGCCAGCCCTTTATTTCCGGCTGTCACACTGTTCCGTAATACCCAGCCGTTCTACGAACCTCACCGAACGATATTCTCCACCCTCCCCACTGTCGTTCGATGTGCCACATAGTTGAACAGTCCGATCGGTCGCAGTCTCGACTCGTGATGATCATCAAAAGCCCACCCATCCCGACACAGGGAGGACACACAAATACAAAAGAAGGCAAAGACACGGAGAACCGTACCAAGTGATGGAGGTTCAATTTCTCTTCGACCGAGCAACCAGCCCCGCCTATGCTTCATACCCTTCTCTTCGTCCCCGTCTCTTTCTCTCTTAGCCGTTCGTGGATACGATTTAATTACGAATTAATTGTGACGCATTGCCCCGGGTTACTTCGCGGATTAAAGCCGCTCTCTGGTCCATTTTCCGCTCCCGCTGGGATTATACTCGATGAATTTGACCCTTTGAACGATTAATTCTTCATTGCGTATCGGAAATTAATTTATGTGATTAGCTTCGACGAAAATGATATTTAAGATCGCGAAGGAAATATCGAAAATATTAATCATCGGAACCAGCAAAATGTGAGTCAATTTGATTCTAATTAAAAGTTAGGTAAATACCTAAATAATCGTACACTTTATGCTACACATTCTCAAAGTAATGGCCTCGCGGAATTGCCTGTGATCGAATTATTTTTTACGTTACGTTTAATATTTTATTATATTTTATTTATTTTATAGTACCAAAACATAGCATTCTATCTAAAAAAAAAACAATGCTGACCTTGAAATCTCCGATGCGACTCCACCTAGCAACAAAAAACTAACGCCATATGATAGCCCCCGTTGTCCCATGCAACTTTTGTTTCAAAAAATTTTCTACTACTATTGTACTTTCGGAGTTATTCTACGTGGCAACAGTTAGTGCCTCACCCTGTATATATTTTTTTTCAGACGCATACAACATCGTCCAGAGTGGGCGCCGATTGAGACGCACCATGTTGCAACAAGGCAACAAAACTACATGAAAATATTTAAAATAATTTTTTTTTTAACGTACAAGTATTCTCTAAGGATCAATAAATGCACGTGTAAATTTTCATCAAGGCAACTTCAACGGTTTAAACGTTATTGCACATTAGAAATGACGTCAAAAATCTCGCTCTAGACCAGACGACGGTCTTAAGACTGCTTATGGGGGGGTAGGGTTTTAAAATTATTTTTTTTGCATTTTTTAAAAATTTTTTTTCTGAACGAACAATATGTCGAGAATATTGTGTATAAATTTTAAGTCAATCGGAGTAAAACTAACGGAGTTACAGCGTTTCAAACGACCGGCCGTGAATCCTGATGTTTCACGTATAAAAAACTTTAAATCGATTTTCCCGAAAACGTCATTTTTGAAGTTTGCGAACATTAGAACTCAAAATCTACTGAACCGATCCTTTTGAAAATTTAAACATTACTTCTTCACATAAATCAACAGGTAATCAGGAGTTTTTTTTTTTTTCAATGCCTTCAATTTTTTGATAACAAATTAAGCGCGATTTTTTTAGCTAAAAATGCGTTTTTCACTTCCAAGTGCTGCAAAAAATAGAAAAAAAAAAAAAAAAACTTTTCCTGATTACCTCGAGAAATACATCACCTTTAAAATGCATATCAATTTTTTTGTTTGCAGATGATCCGGTAACGAGTTATAATGTTCACCGCAAAACCACTTTTTTTCAAGGCGCCTCTGGAGACTCAACGTCACCGGTTTATTTATCAATATTTTTAATTGAAAATTTTTTCTGAGATACTTCAATAGTTGTACAATAATATGTAATTCTATTTAATAAAATTATATTACTCATGTCGCCGCAAAAAAATCATAAAAATATGCTTTTTTTCGCCTTTAAAACCCTACGCCCCCCCCCCCCACCCCTTATGGAGATGCTGCCCCAAGTAAAACCAGAGTCTACGAGTGGTTTTCACGTTTTAAAAATGGAGAAATGTCAATTTGATGACCAACCCCATTCAGAACGTCCCTCAACGTCATGAAGTGACGAAAACGTCGACAAAATCAATGCGCTCATTCGTGAAGACCGTCGCCGAACCATTGATCAACTCTGTGAGAAGTCTGGGATATTATGGAGTTAAATTCGGAGGATTCTATCCAAAGATTTGCACACGAGCAGAGTTGCAGCGAAATTTGTCCCTCGCCTTCTCGCAGACGAGCAAAGGGTGCGTCGACTTCGGGCATGTTTTGAACTTTAAAATCAGCTCGAAGAGGACCCTGAACTTTTTTCCAAGGTGATTACCGGTAATGAATCGTGGTGCTGTGGATATGACCCCGAAACAAAGCAGCAATCAAGCGTTTTGCCACTGTGGAGAAGGTAAAACAAAAATCGCTGGAAGGCCTAAAGAACATCCCGATAAGTGAATTTAAAAAAATGTTTTGAACATTCGAAGGATCGTTTGCAGAGGTGCGTTGTGGTCAAAGAAGAATACTCTGAAGGTGATCAAAATTTGGTGTAAAAATATTAAAATATAAAGAAATTATGACGAAATTCCCGTTTTTTTGTTGGGTCCTCCCTCGTATAACCCTTTACGTTTTTTACGTGTAACCTCTCACAATTCCATTTGCTTTCAATTTTCAATGAAATCTCGAAAACGAGGTTTCGCTTGCCGCCTTGCGCGCGACTCGAATCTCCTTTTCCCCATATCCAACGAGCAAAATTCCTTTCGCACTGCTCGCGGGAAAGAAATTCAAACGGCTGTAGGATCGCGTTATGCAACCGGGCTATAGAACTTCTTTACCGAGAGTGAATTTAACCCCCTTGACTTTTCAACGGACTCGCTAAAACCTCGTTGGGCTTTAAAAGCTCGCCTTTGCTCGCCCCCACATCCTGAAGAAGTTAATGGAAAACCGCGAGCCTACAGAATCACGGAGAAAAAGTAGGGAAAGCATCGCGGAACCGAAGAGGGTAAAAGAGTTGAAAAAAATTGACCGGAAACGAGCGAAGGGAGAGGGAGAGAGTGAGTCGTCCTATTTTGTATGCACGACTGGCTGCTAACACGCGACTGACGTTCATACGGTTTGTACGTTTTGGATTTTCGAGTTTCTCGTTTGGTAGCTCTTTCCCCGCCTGTCTCTCCTCGCAAACCAAAAACCCGATGTCTTTTATTTCGTTACAGGCTCGTCGTTGTAGTTCTCGTGAGTGAACCGTGAAATTGCCGGTTGAAATCGTGTTTCGTGATCGACGCGTGGAACACACCGTCAACCCTCTCTCCGCTTCAATCCCCATTTTGCTGCAGTTAGGGTGGCCAATACGAAATATTCATTCAATCCATTAAATCCACTTCGAAATTTTAGACGTTCGCGCGATAACCATACTTGTACCGATCAATAATCTTTTTGGTTTTTTTCGTTTCGGACGAGTATAACGTTTGGAATTGTGGTCACAGTCGACATGGAATCATGGCGACTTCAGACCGCGTAGCTACTTTAAATTATTTTTATTGTGAAAATTTGCAGAGTACCTGCGAGTATCAATGAACAAGTGAGAAAAAGACCGTTGTTGAAATATTTAATAGTACCTATGAATTTTTGTTTTTAAACATCGGAAAAAATCCTCGTTCAGACTGGAAGACTGTCTTGAAGCGTCTGAATTTTAATTGAGGAGGGAAATAGGGTTGGACGGTTCAAAAAATCGATTTTTCTTTCATTTCATAAATTGTTGGTAAAACTATTGAAAAATATGTTCTCAAAATTTTAAATGAAAATTCCGACTCGTTCTATTGTTATAAGCCATTAAAGTGAGTCGCTCTCCTTCAGGCCCCGAGCGCGCCACGTGTATAACCGAGCGGTCACTATTTTTTCAAGGGCGGCGTAAGGGTTTTCACTTTTGGAAAATAGAATTTTTTTTTGTCTTATCTTATTGTTTAACATTTCAAGAATATGTCCTTAAAATTTTAAACCGATCTAAGCAATATTCTTGAAGTTATTGTCTTATTAATCTCCTGGCCTTTGAAATTAACTTTAATTTCAAAGGCGTGCCTATTTTTTTTTAAACAATATTTTTCCAAATCCCTATGTACTTCTCTTCAAAATATCATATTATTAACGAAAACACTCGGTATTTTTTTTCAGATCGACGTTGAAGAGAGTTCTGCTGCGTGCCGCGGAGATGACAGCACCTGACGCGAGAACTTGCCCAGCGCCACCATGCGGCGTGAAAAATGTGAAAAAAATGTTTTTTGATACATTAATAAACAAGGAACAAAACCCAAAAAATTTTTTCGAATATCTCTTTTTTTTCCCACAAAAAAAAATTCTTGAAAAATGTGAAAAAAAACAGGGGGTCACAGTGGTGTTCTCCCTTAACGCTATACCTCTTACAGCTGCGGGCGGTCGGGCTAGCAGTGCAGCTGTCGAACAGGTATACAGTTTATTCATTGCTATTGTGTATATAGTATATAGTGTATACTATACACTACGATATTTTAAAAGAAGAAACTGCTGTATGGAGCTGGAATCGATGATTCTGTGTAAGTTGGACAAACAATTTTTTTCTTCACTTTTTTACTTCATAAACTTTAGACGCGTTTTTCTCAAAACTACTTTTTCAAAGTCCGTGTTCACTGCCATTTAAAAACTACTTGACCGATTCATTTCAAACTTTGTACACATTTTCTACATATAAAATACCTCCCCCCAACGTTCAGTTAAATTTTTTTTTTTTACATTAAGGGTGTTTTCCACCCACAAAATGGCGGAATTTTTCGTGGAAAATAACAGTTCACACTTTAGATGGCCGCCAAAAATTTTTTAATGAAAAAAAAAATTATCAGAGAACGTTGGGGGGAAGATTTGATTATAATTTGACTAAAATTTTATGGTTTTTCATTTTCAAATAATTTCCGGCCGAGTTATAGTGAACACCGCAAATTGTTTTTTTTCCAAGACGTTCCGGGGGAACCTCTGTTACGGGCTTATGCTTCAATATTTCTGCATGAAAAAATTACACAACATTGTCAAAAGTATGCTCAATAATGTACAAAAGGTACGAATAAAATTGCTCAATCCATATTTGAGAAAAAAAATCGCAAAAAAAGTATTCTTTTTACGCTGAAACCCTTACCCCTCCCTCAAACGCGTTTTTTCTGAAAACGACTTTTTGTGAACTTGCGTACACGCTAGTTTGAAAAGTTTTCAACCAATCGTTTTGAAAATTGGCAGTTACTTTCTTCATAGTATTGCGCTCTATATGAACCTAAAATCGAAATATTATCATTATTTAAAATATTTTTTTTTTTGCAAATAAAGTTGTAAAAAATGGCAAAAAATCATGCTTCTTTGTTTTGACCCCTGTAAAAAATTCAATTTTCTTTTTTTTTTTATAGCATTTAGGTTCATATAGAAGAGAGACATATAATAAAAGTAAGTTCCAACCTCGTTTGATTTCAGATGAAAATTGCGGCTTCCAGAATGTACGCAAAATGCTGTGTCTGATTGTGGACCTGCAATATGGGGTCGCTAATATCCCCGGTGTTTTTCAAGAAAATTCTTCAAAAATTTTATAGTATATACTTAAATATATGTCTAAAATATTCTCAAAGTTTCAATAAATTGTATTCATTTTTTATACTATAAAAAAATTCATGAAAGTCATTGAGAAAACGCTGTCCTAACTCTATTTCCCTCCTTAAGGGGTAACAGCATTTTACCGGCAGAAAAAAAGGCCTAACGTTGGTGATTTATTTTGGGAGTATAAGAAAAAGGCATAGGATTTCTTTTCAGAGTGTTCATTTAAGACATATTCAACTGTGAAAAAAATTTTTGCACGATCATTTTGATACAAAATGGTGGCGACACAGCCCATCTTGAAAATCGTCTTTTTCAACCTGAAAGGACGTATTACTTGAATGCCATTGCATGGATCAATTTGAAATTTTGATAGTAGCTTCACAACTAAATTCTCTATCGGAGTACATAGCCGTTTTTTTATTTAACGTAAACTTTTTTTTTATAAACAACTTACTGCTTTTTTTGGCAAAAAATCGATTGACTTTTTGAAAAGTGCACCATTTCTACAAAATTTGATTAAAAAAAAAACCCCTACGTAGTCCTATAGCCAATTAGTATACAGATTATAACATTTTTTGGTTTTTATTTCGGTCTTATACTTTACGAGAAAACCGTCTTCCCGTGAAGGTGTTTAAAAAAAAGACGATGTTCAAGATGGGCTCTGTCGCCGCCGTTTTGTATTAAAATGATAATAAAAAAATGTTGTTTCATACTTCAATATGTGTTAAATAAACCCTCTGAACAGAAATCCTATTCCTTTTTTTCATACTCTCAAAATAAATGGTCAAAGTTGGGCCTTTTTTCCTGTGAACCGAGAATCGGTGTCAGGGCTTCGCGCGCTGCTTTTAGGGTAGGTTCACGACTTAAAATCGTCTACGATCCGAAGTAAGCACCATGACCTAAAGCCGAGCAAGACATCGATCGCCAATCATAATGACGAGTCAGGCGTCTTCCTTAATGAATCTTATTTCGCGATATTTCGCGATATCTCTTTTTTACAGAGGGCGATCCTGATATGAAATTATAATCGCTGGGAGATAAACACTGCCGGGAACATTCGATGAATCTAAAACTTGGAGAATCTGTCGATTAAGGAAATTTGCATTTTGCGAAGACGATGTAATTGATTTACATTCGTACAACTTTAGGACAATTTCCAATTGACATCGGAGATAATATCAATGTTTTCCATTCAAGTCAGCATCGCGTTCGTAAAGCCGGTACGATAATCATCGAAGAAGACCGAGTCTGTTGTCACGCGATATGGATCTCTGTCGTGTCCAGGTGTTTCTTCGTTCGTCCGTGAAACGACTACGGGACACAATGCCCCGTGACCGATCGCGTCTCGTACGGGAATTTAATGAAGCGAGAAGCGAGTGGAGCTCATAACAAAATGGGCGGTTGCGATCCGACGAGACGATTCTCAATGTCACTCGTTTCAAAGGCTCGTTACCGCGACGGCATCAACATGTACGTGGCGCGGGGGTCGATCCAGTTGGCACGAAAGAGGAGAACTCGACGGGACACCGTATTTCGCACATAGTCTGTAGTCATAACAGGCGCATATGTACTGTGTATAGAGAATTCTCGGTCATCCCACACGCGGACAAAGAGCCACCCTCTTGCTCTTACACGGCCTGTTTGTGTTAGTCGTACTTCGTGTAGGGTGGAGCTAGTTTCATTTTCTCATTAATTCAATTTCACTTCATTGACAGTAATGAACTATAGAAATTAACGAGATTTCGGACGGTGCGTAGAGATTAATTCTCCAAATGGAAATTGATTTTCGTTCTTCTTCAGTTTTATATTCGGCGTGTAGCAAGGGGAAGGACGAACGCGGTGTGACGATGAGAATAGCGATACGAGGTTGTGGCGAACATTCGAGGATAATGTTGAATTTTTCCAACTACGATTCGACTAGTTTTTTTTTATTTTTCTTCGTTGCAACTTATGCGGTCTAAGAGATTCGATATCGAAGGCGTTCGACAAAGCTTCGCAAATATTTCAAACTCTAATCCGGCCGAAAAGTTGGAAAATATTGAAGAGCAGCTTTTTCGTTGATCTCCGACTTTCTTTTATTCGCTGTCACGTGGGAAGCTTCGTTTTCATGAAAAACTGGGTGTTTTAAGGGCTCGCATACCCCTGAAATTTGAAAAAAATTGATTTCTTTTACAGATTTTTGATCTTTATACTTTTAAGAACTTTTGAAAAAAAAAAAAACATTTTTAAGAAAATTCCACTTCACTGGTTACCCAGCTATCTGCCGCGCTGTACCTATCAGAAACTTTAAGGTAGTAGTCTGGTAACTCAAGCCGATTTTCATGGCTTTTTTGGAGGGCGTTTTTTTGTAGGAAAATAAAAATAAATCGTTTTGAATATTTAGGATGTTTTTATTTACATATTAAAGATAGAAAAAAAAAAATTTTTGAAAAAATTTAATCGTTTATTATTATTATTATTATTGATCGAAGTTGGCACCTCGAAAAAAAAGCGCGTGGGTGGCCCCGGTGATTTTGGCTCTTGATGTTATCTGAAATCAAAAATTCTTGATAATTCTTAATTTGTAGACATGTCATTCTGGTCGGAACTACTGAAGTTAAATTTCATGCATAAATAACAAAATGGCGGGCTTTGGAAAAAAAAACTTTTTTCCAAAGTCCGCCATTTTATTGTTTATCCATGAAATTTAACTTCACTAGTTCCGACCAGAATGACATGTCTATAGATTAAGAATTATCAAGAATTTTTTATTTCAGATAACATGAAAAGCCAAAATCACCGGGGCCACCCACACGCTTTTTTTTCGAGGTGCCAACTTCGATGAATAATAATAATAATAATAATAAACGATTAAATTTTGTCAAACAAATTTTTTTTTGTATCTTTAATATGTAAATAAAAACATCCTAAATATCTAAAACGATTCATTTTTATTTTCCGACAAAAAAACGCCCTCCAAAAAAGACATGAAAATCGGCTTAAGTTACCAGACTACTAGCTTAAATGCGTTTTTCTCGAAACTACTCGTATGTTTTTAGACAGTGTCAGCACGACAGCTCAGTCAATTTTTAATATTTTTTCACTTCTTTTTCTTCAAATCTTGACAAATTATTTTCTCTATAGTCTGACGAGAGGTTTTTTTAATGTTTTGGTTGGATAATTTTTTATAAATTATTAAGTACTATTTTTTTTTTAAATTGTATACCAAAGTTTGAAATACCGTAATTTCTTTATTTTTGAAAAAAATAAAATATTCCCTCCGTCAGACTATTACTACTACATTATTTTACTAGATTCTTTTTTATTTTTGCGGATTGGATAACTTTTGATGAAGTTATGATGTCGACAAGGAGGCGCCATGGTTTTCATCAGTAGTCCATTTATGCCCGTAAAAAATAATGTCAATAATGTTCAAAAAGTAAAAAAAAATTTTTTTCTTACAGTTGAAAAGTTAACAAAAAATGTCAAATCAACAATTTATTAATTTTTTCATCATATAACCTTTGTAATAATTTTTCAAATTCACTCGGTTTTCAGCGCGTTGATATGTGAGCCCTCAACGTAATATAATGGCAACCAATGCCGTGGTGTTTAGGATTGAAAATTTCGATTTTTCGCGATATCATAACGAGGATAATTTATATATATTTTTTAGGTTATTATCGTACGAACGTATGTCCTTTCGGATTTTTACGTACGACGCTTCCCAATTTCATTTTTCCATTATTTCCCCTATCACTCCCGCGCTAACCTAGTTTAGCGAAGCGCTGGTAGATGGCGAAGAGGTTAACTTCCGTTCCGCCAGCAGGCGTCTCGGACCGCGAAAAACCTGTGTCGATACAGACGGCATTGTTTTTTCTGACGGAGTTTCAGTTCTGTTTACTACATCGGAAACTCAATAAAACTACGTCCCGGTCAAAACAGTCTTCAGGCCAGCCGGTGCACAATTGCGGGCCCAATAACGGTTAGGTTAGCTTAGCGATGTGTGGAATGCTGGGAAAAAAATGAAATGGCGAAGAGTCCTACGTCCATAATCCGAAAAGTTATAAGTTGTAAAAAATAAAAAGAAAAAACGTGACAACCATAGACAATAAATGATCCACAATGCGACGCAACAGCCACCCTCCATTTTTTTCTTACCTTAATGCTTTAGACTTGCCGAATTTTTACCGGTCCTCTCACAGCCACAGGTCACTCGATATTCGACGAAAAGTTTCCTCGAACTACAGAGATTACACATCCACGATCGTTTAAAGTTTCATAATCGTCAGATTCACACTGCCGAAACAATTTTCTGTTCTCTCAATTTTCACCTCGATCGTACACGCAATTACACCATTGCATTCACATAATATAATCCGTACGAAAAATCACTGTCGTAAATAATACCTTGTCGTAGGCGATGAGATGGTCCTTTCATTCGCAACAAACAAGGGTTTGAGTTTGTTCGGTGAAAAATTGGTAGACGATAAAACGGACTTTGCTTGACGTTTTATCTCAACGATTCTTCCGTTATTTGAATTAAAAGAGAAAACTTAAATTTGGGAAAAAAAAAACGCTAAGCGAAGAAGTTGAAAATTCCTCGCAGAGTCTTGCACACCCAACGACGAGGTTTATCGAGTTCATTCGTGAAATTCAATCAGAGTCACTCGTGTAAACCTTCCAAATACAATTTGCGCTCTCGGTGTCGGAGACGCGACCGTTCGTTGTCGTCGAACACGCGTGAAATGTACGCGTTACAACGGAGCTTCTCGCTTTTATCGCCAAACGCCATGTACATTGCGCGCGCCCAAAACCCCCCGTACTCGTGAGGATGCGTGTGCGCTGTCGCTGATCCCGTGTGACTCGCGCAACAAACACGGATATATATGCGAAATTTCGCTGATACGCGCCAATGATTTTTCCTGCAATATGGGGTCGCTAATATCATCGGTGTTTTTCAAGGAAATTCTTCAAAAATTTTATAGTATATACTTAAATATGTGTATAAAATATTCTCAAAGTTTCAATAAACTATATTCATTTTTTATACTATAAAAAAATTCATGAAAATCATTGAGAAAACGCTGTCCTAACCCTATTTCTCCCCTTAAATAAACTGTCTGAAAAGAAATGCTCTTCCTTTTTTTCATACTCCCAAAATAATCCGTCAAAGGAATAATAATGATATATAGCTTTCAGTAAAGCAAGTGTTCTTAAGGCGTAAAAATCATCGATAACCAATTATTTGCAAATCGATACTCCATCAATTGACAAATATTCGTTCGGCGATCTATAGATTCTCACTCGAGTTACAAAGCCAATTGTGACAGTGGAAAAAACTGGAAGCTCGTTGTGTCAAGTTTATTTGGTTTTTTGGTATCAAAATACAGTTTTTATCTTGAAAAAAAACAGTGTAAAAATCTATCGAAAAAGTTTTAATTCTCAGCAATATCGCGTTCTTTTTAAGAAGTATACGCAGTCAGAAGACCGAAAAAAGCGAATTTTCAAGAATTTGTCTTGGAAAAACAATTTAATTTAACTTATGAGTAGTATAAAATTTATAAAATATGAAATATTAAATAATAAAAAAAATAAAAAATTGAAAAAGTTCTATATCTGAAGAAATATTGATCTAAGCAATTGGTTCGATAGGGTCTTTTTTGTAGGGAATTAAATTTCCAACAAATTTTTCATTCACATTTTTTTCGTAAAGTTGATTGTTTCGGAGACAACAGCAAAAAAACGAGAATTTTGGGTAAAAATCAACTTCAGTGACTCGTACCAACTCACCAGTACACTTTACACTTTTGCTGCAAAAGGCACTTTTTTAGATTGTTTTATTCCGAGTAAATCGAAACCAAGAACAATATGATAGCATAAAATGCGGCTGAGTTATAGAAATGTTAAGAAAAAAAAAAATTCGATTTACGTGTATTTTAGATGAAAAATCTTCTCACGCTTTGGGAAAGTACTTAGAATTAATATTAAGGGCTGTAACTTTCAGCGAATATTTTTTTCGACATATCCAACAAAATTTCGGGTGTGGACTGAAAAAAAAAAAATAGTCGAAAAAAAAAAATCGCCCTAATGTACATGGCACCAGTGTAAATGTTTGAGAGGCCGATTAGACGGGAGACAAAAAAAAAAAATACAAAATGTTTGCTCCTCGAATTAGTATGGACAAAGTGCCGCGATCGCGCGCTTATATTATCATTCTCGATTAACGATGCCGCTCGTGCGTCTCTCTCGGCGCGGCTTTTTCACGGCTAATTTGCCGCTTCATTAATTATTCTCGGTTCACCGGGTGGCGGAACAAACGACCGAGAGATAGCGCGTACAAGATTTTCAGCGCGATATCCAACGTGTATCTTGTACATACCGTGATAAATTCCCGAAGGTTCTTATATTCGTTAAAATTAACGCGATAATTCCGATTCATATTTCACTTGATTTATTTATTTGTACGAAAAGTTTGTAACCGAGGTAACCGGTGATTAGTCATTTTAGTTACTAAAAGATCTTCAAACGTAGTGAAAATTTTTCTGATATAATTTCGTTTGAGTGGAATGTTTCACGGTACTTTATTGATTCGTAGATCGGCGGGTAAAAATTTCTCGTGACATTTTTACACTCGCCAAAAAGCCCGACGAGATTTCGTTTTTTTTTATTTTTTTATCCGGTCATTGATCAACACCACTTTCGAGCACTTCAGCGACGAGTGTATCTGGATGCCAGACGTTCCAGCGGAATAAAAAATGATCGCTCGTGATTAAGATGTTAATAAATGCGAGGAAGATGAGATTGAAAGTCTGTGCGAGAGGCTGAGTGGTGTTTCGTAATCTTCTGGCTCTGTTTAATCTTAAATTCGACGATCATTCGATGTCGATTCGAACAGTCGTGAGATATTTAACATTGTAATCACGATCGTGTTTTGTGAAACGTGGAATATGTCGAGACGTAAGCTCTCGCGATCGAACATTCGAGTATTCGTAAGTCGTGAAATACGACGCGTTTAAAATTGTTTTAAGAAAAATCTCGATATCTCAAGATTGAAAAAACAAAAGTTGATAAAGGGTTGGGCCAATCTAGAGTAAGAAAACTTAGGCATATGTTCGGAATTTTTTTGGAGCGAAACAACAAAATGAATTGAAATTCCGTGCGCATTTCTTTGTTATACGACTAATCAACTGTGAAAAATAATTTTTTTGCAGTGATTAATAACAAAATGGCGGCTGGACAGCGTTTCTCCGTTGACACCGTTTTTTTTTGTATATGATTTTTTTTTAGCGAAACAACAAAATAAATCGAAATTCCGTGCGCATTTCTTTGTTATACCACTAATCAACTGTGAAGAATAATTTTTTTGCAGTGATTAATATCAAAATGGCGGCTGCACAGCGTTTCTCCGTTGACACCGTTTATTTTGTATATTATTTTTTTTTAGCGAAACAACAAAATAAATCGAAATTCCGTGCGCATTTCTTTGTTATACTACTAATAAACTTCGAAGAATAATTTTTTTGCAGTGATTAATAACAAAATGGCGGCTGCACAGCGTTTCTCCGTTGACACCGTTTTTTTATGTATATTATTTTTTTTTAGCGAAACAACAAAATAAATCAAAATTCCGTGCGCATGTCTTTGTTATACCACTAATCAACTGTGAAGAATAATTTTTTTGCAGTGATTAATAACAAAATGGCGGCTGCACAGCGTTTCTCCGTTGACACCGTTTTTTTTGTATATGATTTTTTTTGAGCGAAACAACAAAATAAATCGAAATTCCGTGCGCATATCTTTGTTATACCACTAATCATCTATAAAGAATAATTTTTTTACAGTGATTAATAACAAAATGGCGGCTGCACAGCGTTTCTCCGTTGACACCGTTTTTTTTCTTCGAATGGTCCACGAAAAGCTTCCTACAAAATCTTTGTTATCGGGATAAAAGTTTAAAATTAGAAAGAACGGTGGTTCGGAGAAACGATTTTCGAGAAAAAAAAATATCATTTTAAAATTTCGATGTCAGTGACCGTGTCCTCCATTTTTAGTGTAGCAGAGAATCGTTAATATTTTAGAGAGAAAGCGAGAATTCGGCGTAGTCGACCAAAGAATAGTGCGCGCGGAAGAGGGAGAAAGAAGACGGTCGCATTCTGGTGGACTATCTATCCGGCGGCGAGTCAGAAATGTCTACTATATTACCGGGACTAATGGTAATGACGACCGTAACTCTGGGCGATAGGAGAACGAGAATGAGTAAAGGCGCGCCTCGGTTCGGTAGAGCACTACTTGCGTTTGTACGTCGTTTTACTATCTGGTGCACCAGGGAGAGACGGAAAAACTCGCCAGGGCCAAACTGAGCGAAGGAACGAAGTGGAGGCTTCGAGAGGGTGTACGCGAGATATCACGTGAATTACAACGAGTTTTCGGAGGAAAGTATACGTCTGCACTTCGAATGCCGACTTAACGCGTCGAACCAGTCACCTAAGTGAGCATATCTCAATTAAGGAGGGAAATAGGGTTAGACGGTCAAAAAATCGTATTTTTTTTATTTCATAAATTGTTAGTAAAACTATTGAAGAATATGTTCCCAAAATTTTAAATGAAAATTCCGACTCGTTCTATTGTTATACGCCATTAAGGGAGAAAATAGGGTTAGGACAGCGTTTTCTCAATGATTTTCATGAATTTTTTTATACTATAAAAAATTAATATAATTCATTGAAACTTTGAGAATATTTTATACATATATTTAAGTATATACTATAAAATTTCTGAAGAATTTCCTTGAAAAACACCGCAGATATTAGCGATCCCATATTGCAGGTCACAATCAGACTCAGCATTTTGCTATTTTTTCAAACGCGTCTTTCTGAAAACGACTTTTTTTTAACTTGCGTACACGCTAGTTTGAAAAGTTTTCAACCAATCGTTTTGAAAATTGGCATTTACTTTCTTCATAGTATTGCGCTCTATATGAACCTAAAATCGGAGTATTATCATTATTTAAAATATTTTTTTTTTTGCAAATAAAGTTGTGAAAAATGGCAAAAAATCATGCTTTTTTGTTTTGACCCCTGTAAAAAATTCAATTTTCTATTTTTTTCATAGTATTTAGGTTCATATAGAAGAGAGACATATAATGAAGGTAAATTCGAACCTCCTTTGATTTCAGATGAAAATTGCGGCTTCCAGAATGTACGCAAAATGCTGAGTCTAATTGTGACCTGCAATATGGGGTCGCTAATATTTTCGGTGTTTTTCACGGAAATTCTTCAAAAATTTTATAGTATATACCTAAATACATGTATAAAATATTCTAAAAGTTACAATAAATTATATTCATTTTTTATATTATCAAAAAATTCATGAAAATCATTGAGAAAACGCTGTCCCAACCGTATTTCCGCCCTTTAAAAAAGACGATTTTCAAGGTGGCCTCTGTCGCCGCCATTCTGTAGCGAAATGATAATAGAAATTTTTTTTTTCCAACTTCAATATGTGTTAAGGTAGTAGTCTGGTAACTTAAGCCGATTTTCATGTCTTTTTTGGAGGGCGTTTTTTTGTAGGAAAATAAAAATGAATCATTTTGGATATTTAGGATGTTTTTATTTACATATTGAAGATTAAAAAAAAAATTTGTTTGAAAAAGTTTGATAGTTTATTATTATTATTATTATTGATCGAAGTTGGCACCTCGAAGTTGGCAGCCCGGGTCCTAACTTTTTTTCTACCGAACCGATTGCTTTCAAATTTTAACAGGCTACTCTGCACACTTATAGGTCTCGTCGGAACCACCGAGAAATTTTTTCACCTCTAACTTTTTATTTTACAACCCCTTCTTTGCTAAAATAAAAGGACTTTAGCAAAGAAGGGGTTGTAAAATAAAAAGTTAGGGGTGAAAAAATTTCTCGGTGGTTCCGACGAGAACTATAAGTGTGTAGAGTAGCCTGTTAAAATTTGAAAGCAATCGGTTCGGTAGAAAAAAAGTTAGGACCCGGGCTGCCAACTTCGAGGTGCCAACTTCGATCAACAATAATAATAATAATAATAAACTATTAAATTTTTTCAAACATTTTTTTTTTTGTATCTTTAATATGTAAATAAAAACATCCTAAATATCCAAAACGATTCATTTTTATTTTCCTACAAAAAAACGCCCTCCAAAACAGACTTGAAAATCGGCTTAAGTTACCAGACTTCTACCTTAAATAAACCATCTGAAAAGAAATCCTATTTCTATCTTCATACTCCCAAAATAAATCGTCAAAGTTCGGCCGTTTTTTCTGTCGTTAGAGTGGTGCTACCCCTTGAAAATGCAGATTTTACTTAAAAAATTTTAACGACGATTCGTAATTTCTAAGACGCCGTTTGGTAACCACTATTTCGAGTGCATTTTGCATAAGCGTCGTTCAGTCGTACTTTTATTTCCTGGCTTTTCGTCGTGTCGGTGGTGATGATGCGCTGCATTTTACCCGCATCAACGTCAACCACCGACGTCACCGTAGCCAAAACCGTTGTCGTTTTCTCGTTCTATATCTCTCCTTCTATCTTTGTACATTATACATGTGTACGTGTACACCACGTTCTCGCGTCGTCGTTCCACATAAAAGGTTGGACAACTTTGCCGACGCGCCGCGGAGCAAAGGGATCCGGTATTGTCGTAACAACTGTGGCAACGCACGTATACACAGAGCGTTGTCACGTGGAGAGACGAGAGAACGGTGAAAACCCCTCCACATACAAGTACACAATGGAGTTAGATAACGACTGTACGCTCGGGGAGGATGACTCCGACAATGTCCTCCCTGGATATGGTTCTATATATAATATATATATATATATATATATATATATATATATATATATGTGTGTTAAACTGGTGTAAGGGAATTTATGTTCGAACGTTACGTACATCGGTTTGTCGCGAGAGCAGGTGCCTTGAAATCTCATACAGCAATGTCCGTTATTCCCTCAATCGAAAACTCATCGTTGACTGTTTAAACTTACTAGAATCGGCACGTGCTGCTTTTGTAGGTTAAGGGCGGGGTAAGGGTTTTCACTTTCGAAAAATGGAATTTTTTTTTTTGTCTTATCTTATTGTTTAACATTTCAAGAATATGTCCTTAAAATTTTACACCGATCTAAGCAATATTCTTGAAGTTATTGTCTTATTAATCTCCTGGCCTTTAACGCTATACCTCTAACAGCTGCGGGCGGTCGGGCTAGCAGTGCAGCTGTCGAACAGGTATACAGTTTATTCATTGCTATTGTGTATATAGTATATAGTGTATACTATACACTACAATATTTTAAAACAAGAAACTGCTGTATGGAGCTGGAATCGATGATTCTGTGTAAGTTGGGAAAAAAATATTTTTCTTAACTTTTTTGACTTCATAAACTTTAGACGCGTTTTTCTCAAAACTACTTTTTCAAAGTCCGTGTTCACTGCCATTTAAAAACTACTTGACCGATTCATTTCAAACTTTGTACACATTTTCTACATATAAAATACCTCCCCCCAACGTTTGGTAAAATTTTTTTTTTTTACATTAAGGGTGTTTCCCACCTACAAAATGGCGGAATTTTTCGTGGAAAATAACAGTTCACACTTTAGATGGCCGCCAAAAATTTTCAAATGAAAAAAAAAATTATCAGAGAACGTTGGGGGGAAGATTTGATTGTAATTTGACTAAATTTTCATGGTTTTTCATTTTCAGATAATTTTCGGCCGAGTTATAGTGAACACCGCAAATTTTTTTTTTTTCCAAGACGTTCTGGGGAAAGCTCTGTTACGGGCTTATGCTTCAATATTTCTGCATGAAAAAATTACACAACATTGTCAAAAGTATGCTCAATAATGTACAAAAGATTCGAATAAAATTGCTCAATCCATATTTGAGAAAAAAATTCGCAAAAAATGTGTTTTTTTTCACGCTAAAACCCTTACCCCTCCCTTAAGTACATTGTCTACGATCGTTGAATTATGAACATTGGGGAGGCCTATTTTATAAAAATTATCAAATTTTCGTGTTCACATATTTTCAAATAATAGTTGACTATAAAAAAAGACGTTATGATTTTTTTCAGATTTTTAAACTCCAATATGAGTCTACGCTAATGATTTTAATTCTTTATGAACTTTAGCCCACGATGAGGGTAATGAATTTTTAAATTAAAATTTGACGATATAATTATTGAGATTATTTATGTTTTTCTTCTGGAAGTTTTTTATAAAACATCAATGAACATAATGAAGTTTTGTTTATTTATTTTTTTCCATTTATTATTGAAAAAATAGCAAAATGCTGAGTCTGATTGTGACCTGCAATGTGGGTTCGCTAATATCTTCGGTGTTTTTCAAGGAAATTTTTCAAAAATTTTATAGCATATACTTAAATATATGTATAAAATATTCTCAAAGTTTCAATAAATTATTTTCATTTTTTATACTATAAAAAAATGCATGAAAATCATTGAGAAAACGCTGTCCTAACCCTATCTCCTCCTTTAAGGAGTTGCACGCAGTCGGGAGACCAAAAAAAGCGGTTTTTCAAGAATTTTTCCTGGAAAGACATTTTAATTTATTAACGTAAAAAATTATATATACATTGTGGTAACTTTTAAATTTATTTGCATATTTTTTATCTGTAAAGAATCTGCGGATGGCAGTTAGTTTTCTCTTTATGAAAATTAACAAAAAAGTAGGACCTGTCAATTTTTGGGGTTGCGGAACTGACAAAACAGATCCGAAACTGGCTACACGGTCGTTCAGGCTGCTGACGCGGTAGAGACGGTTTAATTGAGATTGAGAACAGGTGAATAGTGTAATTAACGAGATCGAGAGGTGCCAAAGCTGATAACCAAATGTAAAATACAAAAAAATCTAAGTTGTTACTATTTTTTTTGGCCAGTGCGTAAACTCAGACGGAAAAGAACTGGAAATATGATCAGGACAATTATAGGAACCCATATTTTGTATGCAGTCTTAATATTTCAACCCGGCAAAGGTTAATGGAACTTTTCGTGCGTAAGTCTGAAAAATCCTGAAATCAAAGTACAAACCACTGAAGAGTCACGGTCTTGAATAGTATAATTGCCTATATCGTAGTCTTTGAGTATTATCCTGCGAGTTGATAAAGATGAAGGAGTTTTTTCTTTTTTCCTGTATTTCATGTATTCTCGTTATGTTTTCCACTTCCGTGCATCACTCAAATAACCTGTGTTTCAAAAATGCAAGCGAACACTTATACAGACGAGTACGTACTCGTACGAGATCACAGTATCGTGCAAAGGCTTTGATCATTGTCATTGTGTTTAAAAAAATATATATATTTTTTTCAACCACCGAGCATCCTTCACATACTCTTGTCCTTCGGGTCATCTTCCACTTCGAAATCCTCGATCCGTATATTATACCGTACGTTTTCGAATGCCTCGGCCACGAAATCACAAGCACGAAGTGCTGGGAATCTCGTGAAACCTAATAAGCACTCACGGATCTCTTGAAATTGTCAAAGCGGAGATGGCGAACGCAATACTCTCGAGTTATCTCAAAAGCGGATGACGAGTAGAGATCCGCAATTCGTCGCGAGTACCTGGCTTTCCTGCTACTACGTCCGCGTAATTAAGAACAAAAGGAGTCTGGTCATTAATCATTTTTTTACAATGGTTATTATTTGGAACGAGAACAAGTGTGGTTCGCACGAGGAACCAGAGATTTATAATTGAACGCCGAAAATAAATAAATTGATTATTAGGACACGAACAGGGAAATAGAAAAATTTCATCCACCTTTGCATATTTTTGTTCTATTATCCGACTTAAGGGCGGAAATAGGGTTAGACGGTTCAAAAAATCGATTTTTTTTAAATTTCATAAATTGTTAGTAAAACTATTGAAAAATATGTTCCCAAAATGAAAAATGAAAATTCCGACTCGTTCTATTGTTATAAGCCATTGAGGACGGAAATAGGGTTAGGACAGCGTTTTCTCAATGATTTTCATGAATTTTTTTATAGTATAAAAAATGAATATAATTTATTGAAACTTTGAGAATATTTTATACATATATTTAAGTATATACTATAAAATTTTTGAAGAATTTCCTTGAAAAACACCGCAGATATTAGCGACCCCATATTGCAGGTCACAATCAGACTCAGCATTTTTCTATTTTTTCAAACTCGTTTTTCTGAAAACGACTTTTTTTTAACTTGCGTACACGCTAGTTTGAAAAGTTTTCAACCAATCGTTTTGAAAATTGGCAGTTACTTTCTTCATAGTATTGCGCTATATAT
This sequence comes from Oxytorus armatus, assembly GCA_958009045.1. Classification (NCBI taxonomy): domain Eukaryota; kingdom Metazoa; phylum Arthropoda; class Insecta; order Hymenoptera; family Ichneumonidae; genus Oxytorus; species Oxytorus armatus. Next base: position 837,587 of record OY253748.1, on the reverse strand, counting down.
GAACCTAAATTCGGAATGTTATCATTATTTAAAATAATTTTTTTTTGCAAACAAAGTTGTAAAAAATGGCAAAAAATCATACTACTTTGTTTTGACCCCTGTAAAAAATTCAATTTTCTATTTTTTTGATAGGATTTAGGTTCATGTAGAAGAGAGACATATAATAAAAGTAAATTCTAACCTCGTTTGATTTCAGATGAAAATTGCGGTTCCCAGAATGTACGCAAAATGTTGATTGTGACCTGCAATATGGGGTCGCTAATATCTTCGGTGTTTTTCAAGGAAATTCTTCAAAAATTTTATAGTATATACTTAAATATATGTATAAAATATTCTCAAAGTTTCAATAAATTATATTCATTTTTTATACTATAAAAAAATTCATGAAAATCATTAAGAAAACGCTGTCCTAACGCTATTTACCCCTTTATACTAAGTTACGGTACTTAGGGGTTAGAGGCAGTCAGGATTTAAAAAAAAAAAATGTTTAATTTTATTTGTGTAATGTACATACATTTAAGTATATACACAGAAAATTTCATGTTAATCCGACAAATATTCTCGACGTTACACGGATATTTGTAAAGATGTCTCGGAGCGTCCGAGCATGATTTTGAAAGTTCGATGTGTTTTTCTCAAATCTGTGACTTTTAAAGTCGGTGAGCAAGATTCCTCGGCAACGGCTAAACCGATCAGTCTCAAATTTTTACACGAGCTTTATAAATATATTTTTTAGTGATTAAACGAAGATTTCTTGCCGATAGATATTTTCCATTTTATAAACAATTTAAGGCCAACATTTTTATCGAAAAGCCACCTATTTTTTTTTTTATAAGTCGCCATTCTGTTAAAAATTAATATTTTGCTTATTCCTTCGATTAAATACCAGATAATACCTTATATTAACGGAATCTTTTTTGTTTTTTCATTTTGGATGATCCAATCCAGAGATATCGTGGTCACCGCAACACACATTTTTTTAGAGGAGCTCTCGGAGATCGGCTACAGCAGTTTTAAAAATCATTATTTTTACAAATGAAAAATATGAAAATAAAGTTAAAAGTTACCACAATATGTATATAAATTTTTACGTTAATAAAGTAAAATGCCTCTCGAGGAAAAATTCTTGAAAAATCGCTTTTTTTCGGTCTTCTGACTGCGTACGTTATAACCCGTTATGGAGATAATTCACAGCAGCAGACGCAACCAGATTCAGAAAAGCACGTTCTGAATACTTACTGAAAATTGTGGTATCGCTACATTGCCGGTAAAATCCGTACAGGACATTCTGGAACGACCCGCCAATTATCGCCATACCATCATTTTAGTTTACAACAAAGGAGTTTGATCCGATAGTCAACTACAAAGTTCGACAGGCTGTTCGACTCTGTTACTTGTTGCGATACCAGTACGAAAAGCGATGATTCCCATCGCTTCGAGTATTCCACTTGGGTCCAAGAGCAACAACTCTGCGCGAAGTGAAGATCCCGTACATTTCGACAAGCGTGTCTCTGGTGTCAGCCACAAGTTCCGCCGTAATATTCTAACCAGATGGCAAGTACATCTTGAAATATAGAATCCTGGAGAGAGGCGTGGCGTGTGTGTATGAAAAGTCGTTACTCGAACGCGAGGCGAGAGTTTCAAGAGGAAATGGGGAAGCAGAGTTGGGTGTTGAAGGTTAGGAGCGTCGAGGTGGGTAATCAAAGGGTCCGGGGGTGTATACATTCGTGGGTACTTCCGGGAGAGTCGAGAGAAACTGAATATCGCCGAGTGAAAGAGTGAGATGGCAAGGGCTGAACGTGCGAGCGGCAAGGTACTCGAGGAAACGCGCGGTACAGGCGCTGCCGAACAATCGCTTTCGGGACTTTGAACTTTCTCCCCGTCGCGGTAAGAGCAGCTTTCGTACGCTGTCATCCAACAGAGGCGTATATACGTATCTACGAGCGGGAGGAAGATAAAGTTAACGGCGTACGAACGGAATTCTCAAAGTGCAACTAGACGACACTGCGAACACGATAATGTCGTCGAACAGGGCGTTTCATCATAGTTGATCTGTCGCGATGGAAAATGACAACAGGAAGAACTTCGAGAGGAGGGTACGGCGATCCATTGAAAGGACTATACTGACACTTGTTGTCTTTAGGTTTCATTTCGTCTAATGTACAATCTACGACAGACGCTACATCATCAACCAGGTGACGTCAATCCTGGCGTAATATTTTGAGTTATCAACCAATGACAGCGCTTGCAAGCCGTCAAAGGTGGATTATTAAGGGCGGAAATAGGGTTAGACGAGTCAAAAAATCGATTTTTTTTTATTTCTGAAATTGTTAGTAAAACTATTGAAAAATAAGTTCCCAAAATGCTAAATGATAATTCCGACTCGTTCTATTGTTATAAGCCATTGAGGGGGGAAATAGGGTTAGGACAGCGTTTTCTCAATGATTTTCATGAATTTTTTTATAGTATTAAAAAATGAATGTAATTTATTGAAACTTTGAGAATATTTTATACATATATTTAAGTATATACTATAAAATTTTTGAAGAATTTCCTTGAAAAACACCGCAGATATTAGCGACCCCATATTGCAGGTCACAATCACACTCAGCATTTTACTATTTTTTCAAACGCGTTTTTCTGTACTTCTTTGAAATGTTCGAATTCATCAAATTTCCGCGTAATTCGGCGAAAATATTCGCATTCCACTTCAAATGCGCCAGTACTTTATGATTGAACCCATTTAAGGGGGGAAATAGGGTTAGACGGTTCAAAAAATCGATTTTTTTAAATTTCATAAATTGTTAGTAAAACTATTGAAAAATATGTTCCCAAAATTTTAAATGAAAACTCCGACTCGTTCTATTGTTATAAGCAATCAAGGCGGGAAATAGGGTTAAGACAGCGTTTTCACAATGATTTTCATGAATTTTTTTTTAGTATAAAAAATGAATATAATTTATTGAAACTTTGAGAATATTTTATAGATATATTTAAGGATATACTATAAAATTTTTATACATATATTTAAGTATATACTATAAAGTATTAGCGACCCCATATTGCTTGTTTTTCTTGGTACTATTTTTTCAAACGCGTTTATCTAGAAACGACTTTTTTTGAACTTGCGTACACGCTCGTTTGAAAAGTTTTCGACCGATCGTTTTGAAAATTGGCAGTTACTTTCTTCATAGTATTGCGCTCTATATGAACCTAAAATATTATCATTATTTAAAATATTTTTTTTTTTGCAAATAAAGTTGTAAAAATGGTAAAAAATCATGCTTTTTTGTTTTGACCCCTATAAAAAATTCAATTTTGTATTTTTCTGATAGCATTTAGGTTCATATAGAAGAGAGACGTATAATGAACATAAATTCCAACCTCGTTTGATTTCAGATGAAAATTGCGGCTTCCAGAATGTACGCAAACTCAGCATTTTGCTATTTTTTCAAACGCGTTTTTCTGAAAACGACTTTTTTTGAACTTGCGTACACGCTAGTTTGAAAAGTTTTCAACCAATCGTTTTGAAAATTGGCAGTTACTTTCTTCATAGTATTGCGCTCTATATGAACCTCAAATCGGAATATTATCATTATTTAAAATAATTTTTTTTTTGCAAATAAAGTTGTAAAAAATGGTAAAAAATCATGCTTTTTTGTTTTAACCCCTGTAAAAAATTCAATTTTCTATTTTTTTTATAGCATTTAGGTTCATATAGAAGAGAGACGTATAATGAAAGTAAATTCCAACCTCGTTTGATTTCAGATGAAAATTGCGGCTTCCAGAATTTACGCAAACTCAGCATTTTGCTATTTTTTCAAACGCGTTTTTCTGAAAACGACTTTTTTTAACTTGCGTACACGCTCGTTTGAAAAGTTTTCGACCAATCGTTTTGAAAATTGGCAGTTACTTTCTTCATAGTATTACGCTCTATATGAACCTAAAATCGGAATATTATCATTATTTAAAATAATTTTTTTTTTGCAAATAATGTTGTAAAAAATGGCAAAAAATCATGCTTTTTTGTTTTCACCCCTGTAAAAAATTCAATTTTCTATTTTTCTTTATAGCATTTACGTTCATATAGAAGAGAGACATATAATAAAAGTAAATTTAAACCTCGTTTGATTTCAGACGAAAATTGCAGCCTCCAGAATGTACGCAAAATGCTGAGTCTGATTGTGACCTGCAATATGGGGTCGCTAATATTTTATAGTATATACTTAAATATATGTATACAAATTTTATAGTATATACTTAAATATATGTATAAAATATTCTCAAAGTTTCAATAAATTACATTAATTTTTTATACTATAAAAAAAATTCATGAAAATCATTGAGAAAACGCTGTCCTAACCCTATTTCGCGCCTTAAGAATAGGATTGGTAAAAATTAATGCGAATAGTGGGTGAAATGACTCGTATGCTGATTGCGGTAATCAATACAGCGTGTATGTCGATAAAAAAAATACAAAAAAACGAGGTTTCTATCGTTGGATGGTTCTAATTTTCATTATTCCAACATGCTGTTCGGATGATATTCCATGCTCTGTCTCTCAATTCCAAGGGTAAATTGGAAAACGAGAGGTTGGCGAGTGTAGCCGGGCCATGCACTCTCACGTAGCCTCTTGCTTTGGTTCCGCTCTTACATCCTATCCCACCTTCTCACCGGGCTAATCAACCAAAAAGTTCTTCACTCGCTTTATCTTTCCTCCCCCTCCCGCGCGCACTTTACCAACACATCGCACGAGCGTAACTCAGCCGTCTTTTTCACCCGGGTTATTCGTTGCACGTTTCCCATGTATGTTGCAGTATGTGCTCTCTCGACTTTGGTCGTTGCACTCGGCGGATCGTCCATCCCCTTCCCACGACCATCGCTTCTATTCTTTTTTTTTTTTCTCGTGCACACGAAATTGCCACGCCTTTGGCTTGTGGCCCCCCGATGCCGCGTATGCAGAAAACATTCGCGAGAGCCGAAGTACTCTGGGACCACTCGATGTACCCTATACCCGCGCGCGCAAAGAGTACGTGGCGAACGCCGGGGAACAGTCGAGTGTAGCTTTGACGATGCCGAGGACTGGGTGCAGGACCGGGGTAATTAGTTCGTATTATACTTTGTGACATCGACGAGCTGTTCTGTAGTGCGCTCTCTGTTCTCTGTTGCAGCGCGCGAGGTATAGGACGAAGGGTGGTCGTCGCTCAATCCTCATACGGGTACGGGAGAGCCATTCGACGCACCTTCCGTACATTTTTCTTTGTCCAACTTCAAGAATATTGAAAGGAATCCATTCGAAAGGTTCACCGAATCCCTTTACGCTTAAGAGCTTACATACCCCTGAAATTTTCAAAAAATCTGAAATTTTTTTCACAAGATTTTTATTCTTTGTTCTTTAAGAATTTTTCATTAAAAAAACTTTTAAGAAAATTTCGCTACGTTACAAAGTTATGGCAATAAATGTGATCGGCCATCGGGTTGGGACGGCTACCCAGCTAACTTTAAGGGAGGAAATAGGGTTCGACGGTTCGAAAAATCGATTTTTTTTTAATTTCATAAATTGTTAGTAAAACTATTGAAAAATATTTTCCCAAAATTTTAAATGAAAATTCCGACTCGTTCTATTGTTATAAGCCATTGAGGGAGGAAATAGGGTTAGGACAGCGTTTTCTCAATGATTTTCATGAATTTTTTTATAGTATAAAAAATGAATATAATTTATTGAAACTTTGAGAATATTTTATACGTATATTTAAGTATATACTATAAAATTTTTGAAGAATTTCCTTGAAAAACACCGCAGATATTAGCGACCCCATATTGCAGGTCACAATCAGACTCAGCATTTTGCTATTTTTTCAAACAAGTTTTTCTTGAAAACGACTTTTTTTCAACTTGCGTACACGATAGTTTGAAAAGTTTTCAACAAATCGTTTTGAAAATTGGCAGTTACTTTCTTCATAGTATTGCGCTCTATATGAACCTAAAATCGGAATATTATCATTATTTAAAATAGTTTTTTTTTGCAAATGAAGTTGTAAAAAATGGCAAAAAATCGTGCTTTTTTGTTTTGACCCCTGTAAAAAATTCAATTTTCTAGTTTTTTGATAGAATTTAGGTTCGTATAGAAGAGAGACGTATAATAAAAGTAAATTCCAACCTCGTTTGATTTCAGATGAAAATTGCGGCTTCCAGAATGTACACAAAATGCTGAGTCTGATTGTGACCTGCAATATGGGCTCGCTAATATCTTCGGTGTTTTTCAAGGAAATTCTTCAAAAATTTTATAGTATATACATAAATATATGTATAAAATATTCTCAAAGTTTCAATAAATTATATTCATTTTTTATACTATAAAAAAATTCATGAATATTATTGCAGGTCACAATCAGAATCAGCATTTTGCTATTTTTTCAAACAAGTTTTTCTTGAAAACGACTTTTTTTCAACTTGCGTACACGATAGTTTGAAAAGTTTTCAACAAATCGTTTTGAAAATTGGCAGTTACTTTCTTCATAATATTGCGCTCTATATGAACCTAAAATCGGAATATTATCATTATTTAAAGTAATTTTTTTTTGCAAATCAAGTTGTAAAAAATGGCAAAAAATCGTGCTTTTTTGTTTTGACCCCTGTAAAAAATTCCATTTTCTATTTTTTTGATAGCATTTAGGTTCATATAGAAGAGAGACATATAATAAAAGTAAATTTCAATCTCGTTTGATTTCAGATGAAAATTGCGGTTTCCAGAATGTACACAAAATGCTGAGTCTGATTGTGACCTGCAATATGGGCTCGCTAATATCTTCGGTGTTTTTCAAGGAAATTCTTCAAAAATTTTATAGTATATACTTAAATATATGTATAAAATATTCTCAAAGTTTCAATAAATTATATTCATTTTTTATACTATAAAAAAATTATACTTAAACGCGTTTTTCTCAAAATTATGCTTTTAGACAGTGTCAGCACGATAACTCAGTCAATTTTTAATATTTTTTAACTTATCCTTTTTTAAATCTTGATAATTATTTTCTCTATAGTCCGACGAGAGGTTTTTTTAATTTTTTGGTGGGACAGCTTTGTATAAATTATTAAACACTAACTTTTTTTTGTAAATTGCATACTAAAGTTTGGAATACTTTAATTTCTTTGTTTTTGAAAAAAAAATTTTTATTCCCGCCGTCAGACCATTACTGCTAGATTATTTTACTAAATTCTTTTTTATTTTTGCAGATTGGCTAATTTTTGGTGAAGTTATGATGTCGACAAGGAGGCGCCAAAGTTTACATCAGTAGTCCATTTATACCCGTAAAAAATAATGTTAATATTGAAAACAAAAATTAAAAAATTTTTTTTTCTCATAGTTAAAAAGTTAATAAACAATATGCAATCAACAATTTAATTTTTTTTTCACCATATAACCTTTATAATAATTTTTCAAATTTGCTCGGTTTTCAGCGCGCGCAGGGGTATGCGAGCCCTTAATGTCAAGGATCTTAACTATCTCGAGAGAAATCAAATGAACCTGAAAAAGCGACAACACAACGCAGCTAGCGTGAGAATGGCAAATATAATTTGAAGGTTCACTCAACGCTGCACATGCAGCATCGGAGACTTTTTTTCTTTGCGAAAGTATGCGCGTTACACGCGTGCATAAAGCCTATGTACCCTGTTCCATTCTCTTTGAAATTCAATTACAATTCGGTTTTCATCCCCTCCCCCCCCCCACTCCTCGTCTGCTTTCGCGTTAACCACGATTCCTCGGAGTCTACTGCCAAGTCAATTCCGCGTGTGTACATGTACCACACATCTCTCTTTCGTTCTCTTTTTCTACTCGCAGTTTCGCTTCTCTCGAATAGCTTTGGGAATACGTAATACCGCAGAAATTCGTACAGAAGTGATGAACCATACCGGGGAAAGGTATACAAAATGGTAACGTAAGGCTTTATGATACTCTCTTTGACGGGTAGCTCTATGATTTACGGGAATAAATGATTGTTTTATGGTCGGTTTCGTTGAAATTCTGAGCCACGAGTGTGCAAAACTCCAGTGAAATTTACACGCGTGCAACCGTCGTCATTTGCCTGCATAAAAAAAAACGTGTCTTTTCGATCAACTTCGGAAAAACCTTCATTGTCAGAAAAGCACTTGGAACAATGGGTCGCGTGGGCAAAGGACAATTTGGAACGAGATTGGGACAATGTTAACTTCATGGGCGAGTCGTCTTTCTGGACATGGCCTTCCTTATCAAAAGTGTGATCAACGAAGAGTAATTCTTCAGCGCATATCCCGTAAAAAAACATTTTTGGGGATGCTTTTGTGAACGCGGAGAAAATTTGTTCGAAAACATGAGAAAAAGGTGTCGAGCTATAATGGCGCAATAGCTGATAATATCTTCTTTAGGAGGAAAATAGGATTAAGACAGCGTTTTCTTAATGATTTTCATGAATTTTTTTATAGTATAAAAAATAAATATAATTTATTGAAACTTTGAGAATATTTTATACATATATTTAAGTATATTCTATAAAATTTTTATACATATATTTAAGTATATACTATAAAATATTAGCGACCCCATATTGCAGGTCACAATCAGACTCATCATTTTGCGTACAGTCTGGAAGCCGCAATTTTCATCCGAAATCAAACGAGGTTCGAATTTACTTTTATTATATGTCTCTCTTCTACGTGAACCTAAATGCTATCAAAAAAATAGAAAATTGAATTTTTTACAGGGGTCAAAACAAAAAAGCATGATTTTTTGCCATTTTTTACAACTTTATTTGTAAAAAAAAAATATTTTCAATAATGATAATATTCCGATTTTAGGTTCATATAGAGCGCAATACTATGAAGGAAGTAACTGCCAATTTTCAAAACGATCGGTTGAAAACTTTTCAAACTAGCGTGTACGCAAGTTAAAAAAAAGTCGTTTTCAGAAAAACGCGTTTGAAAAAATAGTACCAAGAAAAACAAGCAATATGGGGTCGCTGATATTTTATAGTATATACTTAAATATATGTATAAAAATTTAATAGTATATACTTAAATATATGTATAAAGTATTCACAAAGTTTCAATAAATTATATTCATTTTTTATACTATAAAAAAATTCATGAATATCATTGAGAAAACGCTGTCCTAACCCTACTTCCCCCCTTAATGGCTTATAACAATAGAACGGGTCGGAATTTTCATTTAAAATTTTGGGAACATATTTTTCAATAGTTTTACTAACAAATAAAAATTTTTTCCAATTTATGACGGTCTTTTTTTTCTTGTACCGACTGTAATTAAAAACTTTTTATTCAGCGGTCGATTTTTAACCGTTATCGCCTTGAGCCTCCATGTTTTTTGGATTCTCTAATTTCATTAAACTGGTAGCTTTATCTCCGACGATGTGGAGTAATTTCATAAAATTGGGAAATAGTTCTGGGAAGCCGTTCAGCGATCCTGTTTAGCGGGTGCCAGGTACTGTAATCGCGCAGTAATTGCTTCGCGGTAGTCCAAAAGTAAAAACAAATTATCATATCACAAAAGTCTCATAGGCGTGGAGGGGTATGTGCATCGCGAGTAACTAGGGCTGATAGCCCGGAGATGTGTGTTGATGTTTTTATTTATGTGCCAATGTATCTTTGTGATGTGGAAAAAAAAAATTGCGGGAGAACGGATGAATATCATGACAGAGGTCGAAGGCCGAGGCTCTCTGTTGACGTGAAGGCGTTCTTTCGGCCTCTAGCACCGGCATAGTTTATGCGAAGAGAGAATAAACATCCCTTGATGTTTCCATCAGAGTCTCTAGGCAACGACGACGTCAGAGAAGCCCGAGTCTTTCCGGGCCTCTAGAAAACTTTTTGTCCCTCATTTTCTCTTTCAACTTCTTTCTTTCTCCGCTCTACACGCGCCACGTACCGACGTAGGATAAAACATACAAAAGTGCACTGCTAACGGACAAGAGCGTTCCGTGTTTTGACGCGTTGTCCTACCCCGACCTCTGAACATACGCACACGTACCAATGGGTCTCGGACCTACACGCGACAATTCTCGTGTACGGTCGTCTTTCACCGATGACAACAAAATCTTTGACTGAACTTGGTGCATCGGGTAGAGGCTGTTGTCTTTTGAGTGAGGATTTCAGAAACGGGTGTAGACCCTTCCCGATTGTAAGAATTCTAGGGTTGGGTCGTAGTCTTCATTGGTAGCAGGGAAGAGAAACTTTGGAGGAAGGGGGGGCTCACGTACGCCAAGCTTTTTCTCTCTTACCAATTCCCGCGTGTCGTATTGCCGGGGAGGATTGAGCCCCCTAGCTTCACTCTCGTGAAGCGCGCTAGGGTGCAAGGGCCAACGACGCCACGGTCGCGTCGTACACGCGTGCTGCGACCTAGCGTGGCTTCTCTGTCCTTCTTCCTTTCGCCTTCTCGCGTACTTTAACCCCCTCGTTGTATCCTCCTCACTTCTTTTTTTCCGTCGGTTTTCCTCCCTTCGCTTTTACGCTTCTTTTTCTCTGCCGGCCGTCAACGGCACCATATATCGCTTTGCTTTTGCATCTCCGTGGTATTACGAGGGATGGTGGTAGGAAGGTGAAGAGAGAGAGGGGGAGAGAGCTAGGCCTCTTTCTCACGCACCCACACGCAGCGCGGCGTCGGCACGTCGATGAATTCTTTGATCCGCACTGTAATTAGTTGGCGGGAGGGTGGGAGGGTGAGCAGCCTCTTCCACGGAGGGGTGGTGGGTGGCAAAGCGAGTACACGGAACAGCCTCGGGAACGGAACGGTGGAAGGGTGCCGGGGTAGCGAAAATGTTTGAGTGGCGATCAAAGTACTGCCTGCGAATGTGCCTTCCACCGCCGGGTTACACACGGTAGAGGGCCAATGCTGTATACTTTTGCCCGCTCTGATGCATCTGGCGACGGGAAGAGGGAGGGAAACCCCGCTATGGGTGCATAGAAATAGTACGAAAAGAAGGATGAAAGCGTTTCACGTAGATGATGTCGACCGCTCCTGTCCACACACTGCTTCATACTTGTATCCATTTAATCATATTCAATTTCTAACATTTTTTTAAGGTATCGTTGACAGCCTCGTTATTGAACGCCCTTTGAAATCATCGACGGGTTGGGGTCCCAGCTAATAAAAAGTGCCATTAACGTTGATATTTTCTTACGCATGCCACTCTAGGACCCAACACCCAAGACATTGTTCCGAGTGATAAATTGGCAGGACCGCGGTTCTACAGATTCCAACTGTGCACCCACCCAACTGTCACGACCAAACTGACACGAGCATACGAATATTTCACAATATTGTCACGACAAAACTGTTCCCGAACAAAACTCTCACCGTTAAAACTGTCACCGCACAAACTGTCACCACTCAACTCTCCCCGATCTCTATTGGACACGTGCAGAATCTTCACGAACAAAACTATCACCGTCTAAACTGTCACGGTCTAAACCTTCACCGTCTAAACTGTCACCGTCTGAATTGTCACCGTCTAAACGATCACCGTTTAATCTGTGACCGTTCAAACTGTCACCGCTTAAATAGTCACCGCAGCAACTGTAATCGCGGCAATTGTCACCGGCAAAACTGTACACAGCACCAACCGTCACCGCTTAACGCGAGATTTACCCAACTCACGCGCGTAGACGCTGTACCCGTAGGTAAGAGCGCTCGGGCTGCATCACCAAACGCGGCGCAATAGCGCGCGATATTTCGTGCGTGTCCGCTAATACTTACGTCATTCGCCGCTGTCGTCTCGACCATAGCCTTCGCACGGCGCGAACTTACTTGTGCTCAGCGATCGGTAATAGCGGACACGCACGAAATATCGCGTTTTTGCGCCGCGTTTGGTGGAGCAGCACGAGCGCTCTTATCTACGAGTTCAGCTTATACCCGTGTGAGTTAGTTACCGCGCCTTGGCGCGACGACAGTTTTGCCGGTGACAGTTTTGTGCGGTGACGGTTGGGACGGTGACGGTTGGTGCAGAATACAGTAGACGCCCTGACAGTGTAGACGGGGACTATTCTGCTGCGTTACAGTTGCGCAGAATACAGTCGAGACCGTGACAGTTTAGACGATGATAGTTTTGTTCGTGAAGATTTCTGCACGTGTCGAATAGAGATTCAGGAGAGTTGACCGGTGACACTTTGTGCGGTGACGGTTTTAATGGTGAGAGTTTTGTTCGGGAACAGTTTTGTCGCGACAATGTTGCGAAATATTCGTATGCTCCTGTCTGTTTGGTCGTGACAGTTGGGTAGGTGTACAGTTGGAATCTGTAGAACCGCGGTGGTGCTGCCGACAAATTGATGACTGCTGATGACATCAGCATTAATCTTACTTTGTGTTAACTAGGAGTGCGCTTTAAGATTTAAGTGTCCTCTTATTTTTTGGCAATAAATAGGTAGGGAATTGAAGCTCGATGGACTGGAAGATTATCATTGTGTGTTCGCATTCGTCGTGGGCACGGGGCAACCGAGGAAAACCCGTGCCGATACAGAAGGTTTTGACTTTCTTACGGAAATTTCGGTTGTCTCACCATCAGAAATTCAGAAAATCCGCCTCCCGACCATGTGTCCACTGCTGTCTGTATGAACTAGAAGATTTTGTTCTGGACAGGCTATTATACGATGTTATGATATCGCGATGATATGCTGGGAGTACGGCGAGAGATAATTCGAACTATAATATCATTACGCTTAATGTTTCTGAAATGTCGAACCCCACTGCACCGATGCTTCCTCAGCGTCATTTGTCTTCGTGCAGCAGAGTGGTCATGCAATTTTGAAAAGACTTGGGGCGTAACTATGTTCAAACACAGATGATCGCACACGCACGTAAAGACCACATCAGTTCGCGGGTGAGTCTCGAGGGTCATTCCTCTAGAGGGCTACGGGGCTATCCAGCAGCGAGTTCCCAAGAGTTCAAAGGAGACACACATGGAGTCTGAACCGTGCCCACTGCACGTTTGTAAGGAACAGTTCCATGCTTCGAGTTAAAGAGCGTCGGACGGAAGAGTCGGCAGAGCTGGATCACTTTCAACGATTATAAAAATAAAAAATGGAAATCCGCACTATTGATATTCATTCTTGGATGTTTTATCTGTTTTTCAATTAAAGCGATGGCTCCGATTTACCACAAGAGCGCGAGAGAGATAGCTGTAAAGATAGAAAAGCTTTCTTCCAAACGGTGAATTATTTCCAAAAAGCTCAGCCACTTTTTCACCCAATTCTAGTTCGAGCCCGATCAATTGTGCCCCGGAGAGAGTACAATTCCCGTTTTCGAAGCGGTCGGAGGATGTCCGCCATCGCTTTAAGGCGGTAGTCTGGTCTAGAAATTTGAAAAAAACAATTTTTTTTTTTTTTTTTATTCTCTTATTCCTTAGACCTTTCTTCATACGCTCCTGAAAACCGTTTATTGATATTTCAAAAATTAGCCGAGAAATAAAAATTCTAAGCAAGCCGCGCTTAGGTAGCGCGGTTGGTGTCAAAACTTTGAACGCGTTTATCTCAGAACTATGTTTTTCAAATCGGCGCCCACGATATCTCGATAATTAACGGACCGATCGACCTCAAATTTTGCACGTACCTTAGGTAGCCTGTTTCCGAGGACTGGTAGCAGAATTGAATCGAACAATAATTTTGCCGAGATTTTATAACTCGTCGAATACCCGAAAATTTATGAAATATCATTAATGAAAGTTCAACAGGCCGCCATTTTGTCAAAAAATTTTTTTAAGCACCAATTCTGCTACCAGTACTCAGAATACTCATACAGATTGAGAATATATATTTTTATTTTTTTTCAGATGCATACAACATCGTCCAGAGTGGGCGCCGATTGAGGCGGCTTTCGGCGCACCATGTTTCAACAAGGCAAAAAACTACATGAAAATATTAAAAATAATTTTCTTTTCTTATGTACAAGTATTCTCTAAGGATCAATAAATGCACGTGTAAATTTTCATCAAGAAAACTTCAACGGTTTAAAGGTTATTGCACGTTAGAAATGACGTCAAAAATCTCGCTCTAGACCAGAGTACCGCGTTAATTTTCTGGTATTGCAAATGATCTTCATTAAAGTACGTATTTGTCGATTGAACCGATTAGTGTCGATTTTCAAGATGGGCTATGTCGCCGCCATTTCGTATAAAAATGATAATAATGAAATGCTTTTTTTCATACTTCAATATGTGTTAAATAAAGCCTCTGAAAAGAAATCCTATTCCTTTTTTCATACTCTCACAATAAATCGTCAAAGTTAGGCCTTTTTTTTTCTGCGACTAGAGTGGTCCTTCAAGAAATCGTGAATCCATCCCTTTTGATTTTCTCAAAGGACGGTATCTCGGACGAAAAGAATAGTCGAACTCGAGAACGAAGCTGCTATTAAGGCCTTACATACGTCCAGCGGTACCGAAAACGTACCAAGAGAAAAACTGTTTTTAGGAGGGATAGAAATAGAAATTGATAAAAAAATTCTTACACATTGTTTATTACTGTGTTAAGTTTGTAAAAAAATTTATTTAAATTTTTTTTTTCAAAAATTACAACATGAAAAATCACATTTTTTGAAGCACTGTAAAAAAAAAGTTGCTCCACGGTCGGCAGTATTTCTTCCTCAAATGTTGACGGATCTGCAAAATGTAAGGAAATTCTTGTAAAATAAGGTAGTAGTTATAGTCTGTCGAGCCGGATTTTTGAAATTCGAAAAATTAAACAATTTACGGTAATTTAAAAAAAAATGTTAAGTTTGTGTCAAAAAAGTCACACTTTAATTATTTTTATAAAATTTTCTAATTATAATTTAAAAAATCCGGCTCGACAGAACTATAGAAAAAACAATTCCGAATATTTAAAAAAAAAATCATCAAAAAATATTAAAAACCGTACGAGTTATCATGCCGACCGTGTCAGAAAAAGTAGTTTTGAGAAAAACGCGTTTAAAGTTTCAAGCGCGTTTCGCTGGAAGTCGCGCGCGGCTGGAGCAAGAACTTTATGAATTTTTTAAATTTATTTAGTTAACTTACGTCTAATCTCCCATTCCAGCTTCATATTGTACGCCTTCCTTGTCAGTAAAAAATTGTTGTTGTTTATTTTTTTCTAATCGACGAATTGTTCTGGCCTCTTTTGTTGCTTTGGTAGCGTTGATTCGAGCGTGTTTCACATTATCAGGCAGTCACATTATCTACAATAACTTTTGAACTATGGGGAATTTTTACAATCAGCTTACACAGAAATATGCCTAAGACTATAAGGAATAATAATTTGTAAACAAAAAAAAATCGATTTTTTGAAAATTCTCGACGTATGTAAGGCCTTAAGATCCGACCTCTCATTAACGTTTTTCGTGGTCTTGCTCTATTTTCCCCTGACGTTTGTTCGATGGCGAAAACATCAACGAGCCCATCTCGTCTACTACCGTGCATATCTACCAGATTCGTGAATGTGCAAGACGCGAGAGTGTTCTCGAAATCCCGATGGGAATGTACGGTACATATCTATGCATTTCGGTCGGTCGTGGTATTCCTGTAGTAGCTTAGCGGAGCCTTGAGAAGTACATGGCGAATAGTGGTAGGAGGTAAGAGACGAGGAGAAGCGCGCCGGGTTATGCGTCGAGTATACTACTTCGCGCCCTCAAAGCCGTTTCCGTCTTCGTTGGAGAGGTGGGAGACCCTCGGAGTGCCATATCCCGGCTGCACTCTGCTTACGTATCTAAGCCCACCTATGTCGAAGCGTGCTCAGTGTCCTTGGATTCGCGAATGACGAAGTAAGATAGAAGCCCTTCGCGTAACTGCGTTCTACCGTCGAGACACGAATCTACGGTATTTAATGCATTCGCGTAAGATGGACGACCGGAAAATGGAATGCAATGGACGCGACGAGACAGAGAGCAATCTCTCGTATTCCCGTACCCTTCCCACGTTTTATATAAACGTCCGTGAGCTTTCCCGTTCATGCTCGTGTTTTACGAAAACCGTTTTCGTTTCCTTCCACCGTTTCGCTTTCTTTAGTCAGTGCCATACCGGGAATATGTCCTCAAAGACATCAAAAGCAGTCGCGTATTTTCTTCGCTGCACTCACTTTTGGTCCGTTCGTATCGAATCTGTTCGTGCACTTTACCGAAACTTTCTATTGCCATTGAAGTTCAGTAATTGAAATTACAGTTACGTTTATTTACAGCACCTTTAATTAAAGTTGAATTTTATACCGTTAATAATTATATTGATGGTTAAAGTCCGAATCGAGAGTGGACTTTAATCTTGAATTTCAATATTAATTGAGATGTAAAAATGATCTTCGAACTTGACTCCCAATTTACATTTACGATCAAGCATGCACTTCAATCTCAATGAGGCTCATAAATGAAGTTCGAACTTGACTCTCAATTTGACTTTACGATCAATTTTGAACTTCAATCTTGATTGAGACGCAAAAGCGAAGTTTAAACTTGACTCGAAACTTTCCACCCCGATCAAATTTGAACTTAAGGATTAACACCGCTCTAGCGGCAGAAAAAACAGGCCTGACTTTGACGATTTATTTTAGGAGTATGAAAAAAGGAAAAGGATTTCTTTTCAGAGGGTTTATTTAACACATATTTAAGTATGAAAAAAAAAAATTTTATTATCATTTTGATACAATATGATGGCGAGAGAGCCCATCTTGAAAATCGTCTTTTTTTGAAACGATTCTTTTAAAAGTTCAAGACCAGGAACAAAGAACCAAAAAATTTTATAATCTCTATACTATTGGCTATGGGACTACGTAGGGTTTTTTTTTTATCAAGTTTTGTATAAACGGTGCACTTTTGAAAAAATGAATCGATTTTTTGCCAATAAAGCAGTAAATTGTTGATAAAAAAAATGTTTACATCGAATCCAAAAACGGTTACGTACTCCGATACAGAATGGAATATGTGAAGGTATTATCAAAATGTCAAATCGATCAATGCAACGCTGTTTAAGTAAAACATCCTCCCAGTTTGAAAAAGATGATTTTCAAGATGGGTTATGTCGGCGCCATTTTGTATCAAAATGTTAATAACATTTTTTTTTTCATAATTCAATATGTGTTAAGGGGGGAAATAGGGTTAGACGGTTAAAAAATCGATTTTTTTAAATTTCATAAATTGTTAGTAAAACTATTGAAAAATATGTTCCCAAAATTTTAAATGAAAATTCCGACTCGTTCTATTGTTATAAGCCATTAAGTGGGGAAATAGGGTTAGGACAGCGTTTTCTCAATGATTTTCATGAATTTATTTATAGTATAAAAAATGAATATAATTTATTGAAACTTTGAGAATATTTTATACATATATTTAAGTATATACTATAAAATTTTCGAAGAATTTCCTTGAAAAACACCGTAGATATTAGCGACCCCATATTGCAGCTCACAATCAGACTCAGCATTTTGCTATTTTTTCAAACGCGTTTTTCTGAAAACGCCTCTTTTTGAACTTGCGTACACGCTAATTTGAAAAGTTTTCAACGAATCGTTTTGAAAATTGGCAGTTACTTTCTTCATAGTATTGCGCTCTATATGAACCTAAAATCGGAATATTATCATTATTTAAAATAATTTTTTTTTTACAAATAAAGTTGTAAAAAATGGCAAAAAATCATGCTTTTTTGTTTTGACCCCTGTAAAAAATTCAATTTTCCACTTTTTTTTGATAGCATTTAGGTTCATATAGAAGAGAGACATATAATAAAAGTAAATTCCAACCTCGTTTAATTTCAGATGAAAATTGCGGCTTCCAGAATGTACGCAAAATGCTGAGTCTGATTGTGACCTGCAATATGGGGTCGCTAATATCTTCATCGTTCTTCAAGGAGATTCTTCAAAAATTTTATAGCATATACTTAAATATATGTATAAAATATTCTCAAAGTTTCAATAAATTATATTCACTTTTTATACTATAAAAAAATTCATGAAAATCATTGAGAAAATGCTGTCCTAACCCTATTTCCCTCCTTAAATGAACCCTCTGAAAAGAAACGCGTTTTTCTGAAAACGACTTTTTTTCAACTTGCGTACACGCTAGTTTAAAAAGTTTTCAACCAATCGTTTTGAAAATTGGCAGTTACTTTCTTCATAGTATTGCGCTATATATGAACCTAAAATCGGAATATTATCATTATTTAAAATAATTTTTTTTTTACAAATAAAGCTGTAAAAAATGGTAAAAAATCATGCTTTTTTGTTTTGACCCTTTTAAAAAATTCAATTTTCTATTTTTTTGATAGCATTTAGGTTCATATAGAAGAGAGACATATAATAAAAGTATATTCGAACCTCGTTCGATTTCAGACGAAAATTGCGGCTTCCAGAATGTACGCAAAATGCTGAGTCTGATTGTGACCTGCAATATGGGATCGCTAATATCTTCGGTGTTTTTCAAGGAGATTCTTCAAAAATTTTATAGTATATACTTAAATATATGTTTAAAATATTCTCAAAGTTTCAATAAATTATATTCATTCTTTATACTATAAAAAAATTCATGAAAATCATTGAGAAAACGCTGTCCTAACACTATTTCCCCCATTAAGTCGTGTGATCATCAGAGCTGCGCACCGATCGCGCATCCACCGTTACCGATGACAGAAGAAATTCATTTCACAACAGATACACGAAAGCCCTTCCGCAGTCCTCTGTTCGTTCGCTACTCTTAGTCTTTGCTTTTTCTGTTACGTTAGAGGCTCCACTGGTGTATACGCATTCACGATGTAAACAGAGAATTCTATATAGACATATATAGTATCTTAGAGCAATACAATGGAAACAAAACGTACAATACATAAATTCTTCGGTCGTAAAGAATTCACCGGGCTGACTCTTTTTGACGAATGCTAGACCCACCGTACACGCGAATATAGACGGCAACGTTGTCAGACAAGCTACGAGGAAAAGTCATACGCATCGCGATGGGATTGATTTCGCGGAGTAAGCAGAGCCGAGGAGCCAGGCACCTCTCGTCGCGGTGCCCACATCACAACGCCGAGCTCGCGGGGTGCAACGAGCCGTGATACGACGTCTGCTGCTCGCGGGGGTTGGGGATGAAGAGCGCGCGGCGGTGGGTTGCAGTTTCCGCAGGTGCGTATCCGCGACGCCCGCCGCGAGAGAACGAGATTCAGAAGAGGGGAAAAAAAAGGAGAGAAAAAAAAGGGAGAAGGAGTTGAACGATTACGCCACGCCCGGCGCGTCGTCGGCAAAGCACTTGGGCCTTGCCAAGCGCGAGACGAGAAAACCCAAAGGGCGCGAAAAATCATACAGGGTGGCGGAAAGTTTCGCGCCTAATTTCGAAACGTTCGAAGCCTCGACGTTTTATCGGAAATGGAATTATTGTCTAATAATCTAATATTATTTTTATCAATGTTCCACTGCGGTCCATGAGGCTTCTTTTTTGTTCGGGAGAAAAGTGGGAAGAACAAGTTTTTGGAAAAATTGAAATACCCGGTGGGATCTATGGAATTTGTTCATTGGGATCAAAATGCTTCTGTGTTACTTTTACGACTTTGGGATTTTCGTACGTCTTGAATGATTGCCGAGTGAAATTGAAATTCGTTAAAGGGTTATACGCAGTCAGGATTTAAAAAAAAAAAATCTCATTTTCGCAATGTATATAAATTTAAGTATATATACAGAAAATTTCATGTCAATCCGACAAATATTCTAGAAGTTACACGCATATTTGAAAAGACGTCTCGGACCGTTTGAAAGTAGATTTTGAAAGTTTAAGGGGGGAAATAGGGTTAGGACAGCGTTTTCTCAATGATTATCATGATTTTTTTTATAGTATAAAAAATGAATATAATTTATTGAAACTTTGAGAATGTTTTATACATATATTTAAGTATATACTATAAAATATTGCAGGTCACAATCTGACTGAGCATTTTGCGTACATTCTGGAAGCCGCAATTTTCATCTGACATCAAACGAGGTTGGAATTTACTTTTATTATATGCCTCTCTTCTATATAAACCTAAATGCTAAGAAAAAAATAGAAAATTGAATTTTTTACACTGGTCAAAACAACAAAGCATGATTTTTTGCCGTTTTTTACAACTTTATTTGCAAAAAAAAAATATTTTTAATAATGATAATATTCCAATTTTAGGTTCATATAGACCGCAATACTATGAAGAAAGTAACTGCCAATTTTCAAAACGATTGGTTGAAAACTTTTCAAACTAGCGTGTACGCAAGTTAAAAAAAAGTCGTTTTGGGAAAAACGCGTTTGAAAAAATAGTACCAAGAAAAACAAGCAATATGGGGTCGCTAATATTTTATAGTATATACTTAAATATATGTATAAAAATTGTATAGTATATACTTAAATATATGTATAAAATATTCCCAAAGTTTCAATAAATTATATTCATTTTTTATACTATAGAAAAATTCATGAAAATCGTTGAGTAAACGCTGTCCTAACCCTATTTTCCCCCTTAAACTATACCGCGTAAATAAATTTATTAAATATTTAATAATAATTTAATAAATTTATACTAAATTAATAAAATTGTGGTTTTTCGAATGTATTATATACAGAGAAAGTGCAGTGATGCAGCAGCTGTAGAAATTTCATTTCTTTCGGGTTTTTGCAATATCCCGTCCCTTACATTTTACCTCTTCCAATGTTTCATTTTCTTTGCACATCAGTTTCCTTCTTAATCGGGCTAATTGCCACTCTCAGTACATATTTCCCTCGTCCTTTTCATACACGGTATAACCACCCCTATCTGTTCCTTCCATCAATTGTAATTTCCTAGTTTCTCACCAAGGTCCGCCACAAATTCGACAATGAATCTTGAACCAGGGAAAATTGGTTACGAATGGAAAAAGTGGCAAAACGAACTGGGGCACGAACGAAAATGTGAAAGATTCGAAAGTAGCTTTTTGAGTCGTGAATTTTTAGCGTAACGCGTATAAAACGTTAAGCACGCTCACTCTCCGAGAGTAATATCTTAATCCTCTTAAAGGAAACGTGGACTCTCGTTAATAAGGGGTGCATGGATTTTGTGTGTGTGTGTGTGAGAACGCACCCTCTCGCCCCCGAACTTTTTGGGAACTTCCAGGCTCACCGGGCTGAAAAAGGTTTGGCTCGCGAATAAAGCATCGCTCGCTACCTCTCGCGACTCTGTTTGCAAACTCCGGGCTGGGGAACCGCCGCACCACAACGCTTTTCCACCCTCTGTCCTGTCTCTCGCTTTTACATGGCCATGGCCCGTGGACGCAAAATTGAGGGGGGGGCTTTACCGTATAATAAACCACTCTGCTTAATATCCTGCCAGATTTATTACTCGCGATACATAAATTTATACAAATGGGTAGAAAGCGTCTCGTGCGAGGAAGAAAAAAATAAATTCGTTGATAAATATATAAGAAAAATATTTTATATTCCATTTAAAGGCTTTTCCTCGCTTCCGTTTTGTTGAAAAGAAATTCCGTAGGTTTTAGCCCCGTGAAATTTTATGTACAGGCCTGCAAACTCCGAACAATTGGATATTAAGATTTTTCAAAGAAAATAAAAATTCTGCACAGAAAATAAAAATTACAAATCCGGGGGAAAACAACCGATCCATCAGTAAAAAAGAAGAACCTTTTGAAAGAATAGCGAGTGACTGAATACACTTTTGTTAAATTCATTTCAAACGTTGGACACGTTTGTTTGTTTCAAATTTTTTCGTATTTAACAATTTCCTAATTTTCTGCACCCGGAAAACATTTCGTAGTTTCGTAATAATCAAAGTGTCCGAACTCGCTGACGGACTCTCGAAGATTTCTTCGTACATGCCGGCAATCACAATATTTTCTACGTTTCTCCGTGATGTAGAATACTTTCGGAGCTGAATTCCGAGGAATGATCGAATTCTATGAACGTGAAAGTGCAGTGCACTTCTGGACGGGAACGCAATTCGGCATTGACATCCGATTGAAAATGACAGCGTGACGTTCTCCATTCGCGTCTACCGCGATACATATAGAACACGATGGCTGTATATATCTATATATTCTATACTGTACGCGTCTACAGCTTTTATTAGGATCGGGGCAGGATGGTTTCGGGGTTGCGATCGATATTTTGCGTCGAGGGCAACGACGACGCGATGAATTTCGCTGGCTACAGGCGAACCCAACATCGAGACCGCCCACCATCCAAATTTAGTTACAGTTTGTTACTCGATTTCGACAGGAATAGACGAAGGGAGAACCGGGATCTCATCCGTCTGCTGCTACGATCTCCCTCCCAATATTATTCGGATATGGATTACATCAGCGCAAATCGAACTTCAGCTATTCGATCATAAAAATAACCGTTATTTGACCGATCACAAAAATGATCGTTATTTGACCGGTCATGAAACTGATCGTTATTTGACTGATCATGAAAATGACCGTTATTTGACCGATCATGAAAATTACCGTTATTTGACTGCCTGTTATTTGACCGATTATGAAAATGACCGTTATTTGACCGAGTATGAAAATGACCGTTATTTGACCGATCATGAAAATGACCGTTATTTGACCGATCATGAAACTGATCGTTATTTGACCGATCATGAAAATGATCGTTATTTGACTGATCATAAAAATGACCGTTATTTGACCGATCATGAAAATGACCGATTATGGAAATGACCGTTATTTAACCGATCATGAGAATGACCGTTATTTGGCCGATCGCCAAAATAACTGTTATTTGACCGATCATGAAACTGATCGTTATTTGACCGATCATGAAAATGATCGTTAATTGACTGATCATAAAAATAACCGTTATTTGACCAATCATGAAAATGACCGTTATTTGACCGATTATGAAAATGACCGTTATTTGACTGACTGTTATTTGATCGATCATGAAAATGATCGTTATTTGACTGATCATGAAAATGACCGTTATTTGACCGATCATGAAAATGACCGTTACTCGACTGACTGTTTAGCAACTTTACCTCTCTCGGTCAAATTTCAAACCACTCTCTCCCTGTCGGTGCTCAATGATAACTGTGCGAATGTGTCACGTTTTGATCATAATTAAAAATGTGCTGCTTCGTTAACGGCAACAATATGATAAATAAGGATCGCGAGAACATGGACGATGTTCGATCGGAGGGGTATTCCAATGTGATAGCCAGATTCAAACACCAAAAATGATTCACTTCCGTAGCGTATCATTTCTATTCATTTCTACTCAATTTTCTACGGAGGATCTAAGAATCCGTAGTTTGATGTTACATAAACTTATCTTACTGAACGAACTTTCGATCAGCGAGCGCCGATCGAACATCCTAAAGCGTGAAAAGTGAGATGATATTTTATGTAGCCATTTCTGATTACCGTCATGGAGTCTCACACTGGAGTGTACGTTGGACACGACGTAGAGTATCGAAGGGTGGAACCGGTCAACCTCCACCGTTCATGAAACACCCTCGAAACATCTGTGTCGCAATTACCGTGAATACATCCAGCCGTTGGGAGAGGCACGGCTGAGATCCATCAGCTCTCCCGTACCACCACGAATGATTGACGTTTGCACCGAGAAACATGAACACACTCGTATACTCAGCCGATTCCGTGCGAGACTACTATGTCTATACGATCAACGGGAATGACTCCTTTATGCTTCCACGAATCGCGGAACGCTACGGGCAACGATGCTGAATAAATCGTTCTGGACCGTGACGATAGACATTTTTATTTTTTTCAAATTTCATTCTCAACGATTTCCAGCCGTTTCATTCGGCCGTGCGTTATTGTGCACTTTAATGGAATACTTAACAATGCGCTTCAACGTGTTTCGCCGGAAAAAAAATTCAATTTGCGATCTGAGGAAATATTTACATTCTCTTTATTTGCTGATAGCAATCTTCCGTCGATCGAGCTTCTCGTGGACTTTCCGCTTGGATAGAAATAACTCATTGAATCGAATCGCATCGTTTCGTTGAATGGGGCCATTCGAGTAATGGCTGTTTCCAATTACTCGCTCTAAATGGATACGAACCATTAGCTATTTTTTTCTCGTCATCTCATCCTCGGTCTCAGTCTCATTAGTGATTATTGACGATTCTGAAAAATATGACGTTTCGGACATATCTGTTGATGTGGTCCCGGTAATTCAACTCAGTTTCATGGATTCATCACTTTAAAATTATCACGAATACCTACTCCGATATAGACGGTTCTTTGGGTTTGATCAGTGATCAATTGAAAATGCCAAAGATTCAATCGGCCTGACGAACGGAATAATGATCGATGTAGGGTCGTTCGAATCTGCCTCTTGAGTCACTGCCGAAGAACGCTTCGTTCAATAACGCGCCAAATACATACGATTGTTGTCCATCATAATGGACAACAATCGTATGTATTTGGCCGATGCTCGAATTGGGTTGCCTCTCGATGAACGGCCAACAAACAAGAGAACATTGGTCCCCGTGAACGAGGGCAGCGACGCTCAACTTGTTAACGATTTTAAAGGAACAAAAATCACGGAGATTGATGCTCGTGGTTGAGTATAGTAAAAACAACCCCTTTGACATTTTGTAAAATAAAAAAATTGTCGCTGATCGTCGGAGAAAAGTGTGGGGTCTGCTCTCTCGGTGGTGACGGACCTTCGCTCCGTTTCGACGAACTTTTGGTTGATACCGTACGGGGAAGGGATAATGAGGGGTCGGATACGTATAAATTGAGGGGTAAAGGTGCGTGTTTCGTGGGTTAGGCCGAAGCGAAATATTGATTGACAACCCGGATGACGGATTTCAACTGGCCACACGCACCACCGACCCCTATGACCACGGCTCTTAAGTCCCTGCGACAAATATGCCGCTAAGCGTAAACCAGTGAAGAGCCAAATGTCCCTACGCATTCTGCCGCTACAATACGTTATTTTATATGGTACTATATCGCCCGCTGCCTTCTAGCCCTTTTCGCACACACGCCGAACCTTTGTCATTCTGATTTGTTGCCATCGGGCCGTCAGTGATGCTCAATGCGTGTTGTGTGAAGGACAAAAAGTACAACCATGGGATATTGTCGTTAAAACTAAGGAATTGGACGCCTATGGAACGATGAACAATGTTCAATCTTATTCATAATTGCGAGTAATGGATTATTTCAATGATGCATTATAGAATCAATTACCGTTTGTTCTTAAGGGGGGAAATAGGGTTAGACGGTTCAAAAAATCGATTTTTTTTAAATTTCATAAATTGTTAGTAAAACTATTGAAAAATATGTTCGCAAAATTTTAAATGAAAATTCTGACTCGTTCTATTGTTATGAGCCATTAAGGGATAACACCACTGTGACTCCCTGTTTTTTTTCACATTTTTCAAGAATTTTTTTTTGTGGGAAAAACAAGAGATATTCGAAAAATTTGTTTGGGTTTTGTTCCTTGTTTATTAATGTATCAAAAACATTTTTTTCACATTTCTCACGCCGCATAATAGCGCTGGGGACGCTCTCGCGTCAGGTGCTGTTATCTCCGCGGCACGCAGCAGAACTCTCTTCAACGTCGATCTGAAAAAAAATACCGAGGGTTTTCGTTAATAATATGATATTTTGAAGAGAAGTACATAGGATTTTTTTGATATCTCAATAATTATAAAAGTTATGGCCTATTTTCAACGAGAAATTTTGCTCATTTAATTTCAAAGGCGTGCCTATTCTTTTTAAAACAATATTTTTCCAAATCCCTATGTACTTCTCTTCAAAATATCATATTATTAACGAAAACACTCGGTATTTTTTTTCAGATCGACGTTGAAGAGAGTTCTGCTGCGTGCCGCGGTGATGACAGCACCTGACGCGAGAGCTTCCCCAGCGCCACCATGCGGCGTGAAAAATGTGAAAAAAATGTTTTTTGATACATTAATAAACAAGGAACAAAACCCAAAAAAAATTTTCGAATATCTCTTTTTTTTTTCCACAAAAAAGAATTCTTGAAAAATGTGAAAAAAAACAGGGGGTCACAGTGGTGTTATCCCTTAAGAGAGGAAATAGGGTTTAGGACAGCGTTTTCTCAATGATTTTCATGAATAGAGAATACTTTATACATATATTTAAGTATATACTGTAAAATTTTTGAAGAATTTCCTTGAAAAACACCGCAGATATTAGCGACCCCATATTGCAGGTCACAATCAGACTCAGCATTTTGCTATTTTTTCAAACGCGTTTTTCTGAAAACGACTTTTTTTGAACTTGCGTACACGCTAGTTTGAAAAGTTTTCAACCAATCGTTTTGAAAATTGGAGTAATAGTGGTAACGGATTGTGAAATATTTTGGTAATGATTAATGGACGATAAACGCGTTATGATTGATTTTAATAATGATTAGTTCCGATTGGTCCATTATTCATTATTTTCGTAGTGAATAATGAATTATTTAGACATTAGAATTTTTTAAACCCTGCTTTTATCAATTCTCAAAAACTTATTCTCGTTCGTTGTTAAAACCGACGACGGAGTGTGTTTAAGGGGTAACACCAAGCGGCACAAAAAAGGCCTAACTTTGACAATTTATTTTGGGAGTATGAAAAAAGGAATAGGATTTCTTTTCAAAGGGTTTATTTAACACATATTAAGGGGGGAAATAGGGTTAGACGGTTCAAAAAATCGATTTCTTTTTATCTCATAAATTGTTATTAAAACTATTGAAAAATATGTTCCCAAAATTTTTAATGAAAATTCCGACTCGTTTTATTGTTATAAGCCATTAAAGTGAGTAGCTCTCCTTCACGCCCCGAGCGCGCCACGTGTAAACCGAGCGGTCACTATTTTTTCAACCGCGTTTTTCTGAAAACGACTTTTTTTGAACTTGCGTACACGCTAGTTCGAAAAGTTTTCAACCAATCGTTTTGAAAATTGGCAGTTACTTTCTTCATAGTATTGCGCTCTATATGAACCTAAAATCGGAATATTATCATTGTTTAAAATAATTTTTTTTGCAAATAAAGTTGTAAAAAATGGCAAAAAATCATGCTTTTTTGTTTTGACCCCTGTAAAAAATTAAATTTTCTATTTTTTTGATATCATTTCGGTTCATATAGAAGAGAGACATATAATAAAAGTAAATTCCAACCTCGTTTGATTTCAGATGAAAATTGCGGCTTCCAGAATGTACGCAAAATGCTGAGTCTGATTGTGACCTGCAATATGGGGTCGCTAATATCTGCGGTGTTTTTCAAGGAAATTCTTCAAAAATTTTATAGTATATACTCAAATATATGTATAGAATATTCTCAAAGTTTCAATAAATTATATTCATTTTTTATGCTATTAAAAAATTCATGAAAATCATTGAGAAAATGCTGTCCTAACCCTATTTCCCCTCTTAAAGTATGAAAACAAATTTTTTGATTATCATTTTGATACAAAATGGCGGCGACAGAGCCCATCTTAAAAATCTGTTTCAAACTGGAAGGACGTATTACTTGAACAGCGTTGCATGGATCGATTTGAAATTTTGACAGTAGATTCACAATTGTATTCTCTATCGGAGTACGTAGCCGTTTTTTGATTTGGTGTAAACTTTTTTTTTATAAACAATTCACTGCTTATTTGGTCAAAAATCGAGTCATTTTTTCAAAAGTTCACCATTTCCACAAAATATGATTAAAAAAACTCCTACGTAGTTCCGCAGCCACTAGTACATAGATTATAAAATTTTTTGGTTTTTTGTTCCAGGTTCCACTTCGTGAGAAAACCGTCCTCCCGCGAAGATGTTTTAAAAAAAGACGATTTTCAAGATGGTCTTTGTCGCCGCCATTTTCTATGAAAATGACAATAAACATTTTTTTTCCATACCTCAATATGTGCTAAATAAACCCTCTAAAAAGAAATTCTACTTCTTTTTTAATACTCCGAAAAATAAATCGTCAAAGTGAGGCCTTTTTTTCTGCCGCTAAAGTGGTGTTTTCCCTTAAACATATTTTTATTTAATATCCATCGAAACAGACAAAGTGAATATTACGAAGACGTAAAATTGTCTTTAGTATCACTTAATATTCTGCATCGTGTTTTCAACAGTGTGAATGATAAGGGGTTAGAACGATTATATGACTTGTTACGATATTTCATGCTGCGCAAGCACCGCATCATCGCGGTATATAAAACCACTCGGTTCATAATATCGTCGGGTTTCACGATACGATGTATTGAATTCCATATTATCGTGACTGACAGTTGCAGCTCGTCTCGCGGGTTCATTCGCCCGGTTACAGAGGCCATCGCTTCTAACGAACCGTATATTAATTTATTCAACTACCAGCAGTCTCCGATCTCGAATATAATCATCGTACAACGATCACTATATTTGTGAATGCACACACACACACACACACACACACACGCGCATATATAGATACACCCTCGATATATATACGAAGTTAAAAATAAATCTTTTGCCCGATATCGAGCTTCGGTCGACCCCGAGTGCCTTTGAGTATAGATTGCCCTGAAGCTGGAAACGATAATAGAAAGGAACCTTCACGGTTTTATCGGGTTTGTAACATTCCCCTCGTCACGTAATCGCGCTTCTTTTTTCCGTCGCTCGTCGTGCACTTTTCTCGTTGTAATTTCTGTCCCCGATGTTTTCACATTTTTTGCATTATCGTTCTATAGTCTTTGCCACGTAGATTAAGGGCGGAAATAGGGTTAGACGGTTAAAAAAATCAATTTTTTTTTAATTTCATAAATTGTTAGTAAAACTATTGAAAAATATGTTCCCAAAATTTCAAATGAAAATTCCGACTCGTTCTATTGTTATAAGCCATTAAAGGAGGAAATAGGGTTAGGACAGCGTTTTCTCAATGATTTTCATGAATTTTTTTATAGTATAAAAAATTAATATAATTTATTGAAACTTTGTGAATATTTTATACATATATTTAAGTATATACTATAAAATATTTGAAGAATTTCCTTGAAAAACACCGCAGATATTAGCGACCCCATATTGCAGGTCACAATCAGACTCAGCATTTTGCTACTTTTTCAAACGCGTTTTTCTGAAAACGACTTTTTTCGAACTTGCGCACACGCTAGTTTGAAAAGTTTTCAACCAATCGTTTTGAAAATTTGCAGTTACTTTCTCTATAGTATTGCGCTCTATATGAACCTAAAATTTTTTGCAAATAAAGTTGTAAAAAATGGCAAAAAATCGTGCTTTGTTTTGACCCCTGTAAAACATTCAATTTTCTATTTTTTTGATAGAACTTAGGTTCATATAGAAGAGAGACATATAATAAAAGTAAACTTCAACCTCGTTTGATTTTAGATGAAAATTGCGGCTTCCAGAATGTACGCAAAATGTTGAGTCTGATTGTGACCTGCAATATGCGGTCGCTAATATCTGCGATGTTTTTCAAGGAAATTCCTCAAAAATTTTATACTATATACTTAAATATATGTATAAAATATTCTCAAAGTTTCAATAAATTATATTTATTTTTTATACTATAAAAAAATTAATGAAAATCATTGAGAAAACGCTGTCCTAACCCTATTTCCTCCCTTAAGCCGTATTCGTCAAATTTATCTTTGTCTTAATATTTTACATCCCGTAACGAATGAAGGTAGTACTCTGGTAACTTAAGCCGATTTTCATGTCTTTTTGGAGGGCGTTTTTTTGTAGGAAAATAAAAATGAATTGTTTTGGATATTTAGGATGTTTTTATTTATATATTAAAGATACAAAAAAAAATTAGTTTGAAAAAATTTAATAGTTTATTATTATTATTATTATTGATCGAAGTTGGCATCTCGAAGAAAAAGCGCGTGGGTGGCCCCGGTGATTTTGGCTCTTGATGTTAGCTGAAATAAAAAATTCTTGATAATTCTTAATCTATAGACATGTCATTCTGGTCGGAACTACTGAAGTTAAATTTCATGGATAAATAACAAAATGGCGGACTTTGGAAAAAAAAAGTTTTTTTTCGGTAGGTTACGGACTTTGGAAAAAAAAAGTTTTTTTTCCAAAGTCCGCCATTTTGTTATTTATCCATGAAATTTAACTTCAGTAGTTCCGAACAGAATGACATGTCTATAGATTAAGAATTATCAAGAATTTTTCATTTCAGATAACATCAAGAGCCAAAATCACCGGGGCCACCCACGCGCTTTTTTTTCGAGGTGCCAACTTCGATGAATAATAATAATAATAATAAACTATTACATTTAAAAAGAAAATTTTTTTTGCATCTTCAATGTGTAAATAAAAACATCCTAATTATCCAAATCGATTCATTTTTATTTTCCTACAAAAAAACGCCCTCCAAAAAAGACAAGAAAATCGGCTTAAGTTACCAGACTACTACCTAAAACGAATACAGGAATAACACGAAGAAATTCTCTTTCCCTGTTGGATCATGTTGCATGAATTTCTTCGTATCAGGAGAAAATGGCCGCGGAAAGAATAACCGGGGAAGAAAAAAGCCGATGAAAAAAATAGTCAGAATAAAAATGTCGCCGATTGATTCGCTTCGTCCTTCGACATTCACAAAGAGCTTCAGACTCAAATTTTCCTTTATAGTCATATGTATATCGGCGAGTCCTCGTGGTCGTTTGTGGCGGATTCTACCGGTACGATAAATATCGAAAGCGGAAGGAGATAGAAGAATCGCGAAAATAAGTAATCCATACGACCTAGCGAATGCGAAAAAAAGCGGGCTGGAGAATTAACTCGTAACGAGAGAAGGGTGCTCGAGTCGCGAAACGAGAAAAAAATGCATCTTTGTCCCTCTCTCTCTCTCTCTCGTTCGTTCAACGAGAAGCGAGTCCGGCGGGCCAATATAGAACGAGAGAGATGCACTCGACGATGTCGTAATAGAGCAACGCACGTATACGTATACAGATTTTTTTTTTCGCCTTTCTTTCGATTGATATTTGTTTTTCTATCGTACACCGTGCACCTCCATCTTCTTCGTGCTCGACGAGTCGGATGAAAAATTGATTCTCGCCTACTCCTGATTATCGATTCGTTAATCCCCGGGGAGTCTTCTTCTGTCTTTCGTTCTATTCCTCCTCGCGGTAGCCTCTTTTTTCCATCGTGAAAGAGACGCGCAATATTCATTCCCATCCACTCAAACGGCGAAGTCCTTTGTTCCGTCGGATAACTCGAGACGTTGGATTCAACTTTCGGACAAATGGACGAGTTTTGAGAAAAACAAAACACGAGAAACTAATAAAAGGAAGGAAAGAAAGTTACGGGAACGGGTGGACAGCACGATAAACTTTGAACTTTAGCGCTGAACAATTCAACTCTTCATCGCGTTTATATCCGTCTTTGAGCATTTCTTTCTTGTTCTATTGCTTCCAGTCTTAATGATATTTTCCGAAAAAGAATGGTTCCATGTCTAAACATCACGTTGCAATTACTTTACAGATAATAACATGGCAGGCGAAAACTACACAGCACATATTTTTATTTTCCTACAAAAAAACGCCCTCCAAAAAAGACATGAAAATCGGCTTAAGTTACCAGACTACCTTAACGGAGAACATCACTGTGACTCCCTGTTTTTTTTCCACATTTTTCAAGAATTTTTTTTTGTGGGAAAAAAAAGAGATATTCGAAAAAATTTTTTGGCTTTTGTTCCTCGTTTATTAATGTATCAAAAAACATTTTTTTCACATTTTTCACGCCGCATGGTGGCGCTGGGGAAGCTCTCGCGTCTGGTGCTGTCATTTCCGCGGCACGCAGCAGAACTCTCTTCAACGTTGATCTGAAAAAAAATACCGATTGTTTTCGTTAATAATATGATATTTTGAAGAGAAGTACACAGGGATTTGTAAAAATATTGTTTAAAAAAAAATAGGCACTCCTTTGAAATTAACTTTAATTTCAAAGGCGTGCCTATTTTTTTTAAAACAATATTTTTCCAAATCCCTGTGTACTTCTCTTCAAAATATCATATTATTAACGAAAACACTCGGTATTTTTTTTTCAAATCGACGTTGAAGAGAGTTCTGCTGCGTGCCGCAGAAAAGACAGCACCTGACGCGAAAGCTTCTCCAGCGCCACCATGCGGCATGAAAAATGTGAAAAAAATGTTTTTTGATACATTAATAAACAAGGAACAAAATCCAAAAAAATTTTTCGAATATCTCTTTTTTTTCCCACAAAGAAAAATTCTTGAAAAATGTGAAAAAAAACAGGGGGTCACAGTGGTGTTCTCCCTTAAACCAGCGTTCCGTCGAACAAAACGCAAAAAGTGGAATTGGCCGGCCGTACAGGCAGAATCCCGGAAGCTTGTTACGCGTACGTTAACACGTCGGGTGATCGCAACGTGTCGTCCCGGGTGTTTCGTGTCGCACATACGAGGCGTCATCGGGTGTGTTACGGTCGAGTGGGTCCTCCGGTTTCTCTGGACGTGTACCGGACATATGGACCTCGCGCTATGTTCATCGGCGAAGGAACGTTTGGACGTGATTTTCCGTTATCCGTGAAGCCAATCGAATAGGTCGTTGCGTGGCGTGCTTGTTGAACGATCGAAGGGGATCCCGTTATCGTCGCAGCTGCGGGAACGTGTCGGGGGGGGGGGGGGGGGGGCTCCTTGAACCTTTCATATGCATCACGTTGATGCCTCGACACTCGTGTCTGATTTTACGCGAGTGCCCTCCACTCCGTCGGGTCACATCAACGTTAGTGACGGACGTGTCACATACGGCGAACTCCCGCGATCCAATGACGCGTTGCGGATCGTCTGTAGCTTCATCTTGCGGTCGGAATTGTATCTTTAATATGTAAATAAAAACATCCTAAATATCCAAAACGATTCATTTTTATTTTCCCACAAAAAAACGCCCTCCAAAAAAGACATGAAAATCGGCTTAAGTTACCAGACTACTCCCTTAAGCAGAGTATTGACCGAGGTGCTGACATGGGCGACCGCATACCCGTGCATTAACTTGCACGCCGACCACGTCCGGCGGTATTTCGCTCCCTTAAATGCACTCAAAAATGTTGAAAAAATTCATGCTACCGTTCGAAATATTCATTTTGAACTAGCAATTGTAAAATTCTCCAAAATTTTATTTTCGAGGGCGTCCGCCCAACCCCTATTTCCCCGGTAGAAACCAAAGGTGTTTTTGCTCGGACACGAACGACCCAAGTTTACAGACGAAGTGTTAATTTTAACTAGGAATTCCGAGCATAATATCCGTAAGCAATAAGTTCATTGTGGTCATTGGATGTTTGTCCGCCCAGGCACATTCGAGTTCGAATTAAATACTCGAGCTACCATCAACCGACTCCCACATACACCCGAGAGTACCAAACCGGATGCGATCCGTTTAACTCGTGCTAGACGCCAACTCATAAATCCGTCATATTCGAGAAAAAAAAACCCGAAACGAAGAAGGAAGAAGTGAGGAAGGAGGAGTCCCGCGAGTTTGCTCGACGGTATTACGAAAGTCACTAAAAAAATAAAGAAGATCGTCTCTGGTGTATATCTGTGACGCTGGGCGAGACTCTGGAGTCTTGGATTCTTGGTATACATCACCGTTCCTATAATACGTACGGTATATAGATATTGTACACTCAAATGTCGCGACACTACCATCAGCATCAACTTTGTTTGCTCGACACTCAACGTTGCTTGGTTTTCGATGACGTGCAATTAGCGTCCAAGATATAATTACAATCGATGCTTTCGTCAACATAAGGCATATATTATAACCTCAACTTCTGAAACGCTCGTCAAACGTATGTATCAATATTCCCTGCCATCTCCGATATTGAACCTTGTGGGAGGTGACCATTTCTATATTATTATTATTATTATTATTGTTGTTATTGTTGTCGTTATTGTTATTGTCACTGCTATTGTCATTGTCCCTGTTATTGTCATTGTCATTGTCATTGTCATTGCTATAGCTATTGCTATTGCTATTGGTATTGGTATTGGTATTGTTATTGCTATGGCTACTGCTACTGCTACTACTACTGCTACTACTATTGCTACTGCTACTGTCACGGCTACTATTGTTACTACTACTGCTACCGTTATCGTCACCGTCACCGTCACCGTCACCGTCACCGTCACCGTCACCGTCACCGTCACCGTCACCGTCACCGTCACCGTCACCGTCACCGTCACCGTCACCGTCACCGTCACCGTCACCGTCACCGTCACCGTCACCGTCACCGTCACCGTCACCGTCACCGTCACCGTCACCGTCACCGTCACCGTCACCGTCGTATTGTTATTGTTATTACTGTTGTTATTGTCATTGTTATTGTTAGTTTAGTTTGCTTCGCAGAGGACCATTTTTAATTTAAAAAAATGTCTGTGATTGCGCTAACTTTTTTAATTAACAATACTATAAGTATAAATTCGTTTATTTTAGATGACGAGGATGTCCGCAATCAGCACGCCCGGTAGTAAAGTTGTTTCGCAACATGACCTGCGCGTTTGTATCAGTGCCGTGTACAATATGCGTTAAAAGCTTTGCAAACATTTTAGGTGTTACTACAAACGTGAATAAATATGAATGCAAAACACAAGCTCTGTAGGTTCAACCAATTTCTTTAAACGTAATTCCGAAAAAATACTTTGAACGCGGACGGCCACGCTGGACGACCGGCTTAGTTAGAAGAAAGAGACAGATCATAAAACGGTAGGGAAGTTTAGGCTTAAGTATGAAATTCTCGAATTCAATTGTTGACGCAGCGATTTCGGATGGCGTTGAAATTCGACAAACAGCACTCACAACGTCCCGATCATTGCGCACGATTTTCTTTTATCCCAGAGTTTTATAACACTCGGGTTTTATTTCCAAGTACACGCGTTTTGCGAGGTAAAAAAACAATCAACAAGCAATACGGGCTCGTAATAACGCTGCGTACGATGAGAGTCACACCGCGTCTGTTGTTAGACCATGATTGTCCCGATCGCGACGGGCGATTATGCGCTAATGCCGTTGACGCTGTAACGTTGATGACGTTCGCGGAGGGGCCACTCGAGGGTAATTGAAGATGTGACAACGGCTGGACGCTTCTGAATCATGTCACACGTCAAATGAGTACGGGACGAGTCTCGGCCGGCAAACTGTCAGCCGAGAGAGAAAGAGAAAGAGAGAGAGAGAGCACGTCGGAGACCAATTACGTCTTCATAACGCCTCCGACCGCTTAGCTTGTTTACTGTCTCTTTCTCTCTCGGCCTCTGACCCACCGACCGAACGACCAAAGGCACATTGAGCAATCGGCATTAGTGCTTTGGCGATGTGCGACGAGTTCGGGAGTTCTCTTCTCGTCCCACGCGCATGAGAACGATCAGCCCAATCGCGTCATCGTGTCAACAATTTTTGACACATCCAATACGTACTCTACTTAAATGTCGGGGGATTAGTGAAGCTAGATGAAAATTGTGACGGCAACACGGGGAACATCGACTGTCTCACGATGGAACGACTCGCGAGATCGTGATCGCGTGCACTTGAGATGATTCGGAGGAGGATATTGGAAAACGGAAACAAGCCATCCAACTCATCGTTGCAGTGGCTGCGATCATCAAATCCAACCTTGGAATGTCCATGTGGGACATTTCTGAACCTCTTGACACATTCTTCTTTTCTAACAAAAAAAAAAACACTGCTGCGTTATTTCGATGCGCACAGCGAATGGAAGTTAATTTTACAGGGACCTGCGAAAAAACCGTGCCACAGACGGCTCTTTTTTCTTTATTTTTTTACTTCCAGTTGTATTATCATCGGAAACTCAGAGAAATTTCCTCCCCCGCTCAGTGGTCGGCGTGCAAGTTAATGCACGGCTATGCGGTCGCCCATCCCAGCACCGCGGTCAATATTCTGCTTAAGGTAGTAGTCTGGTAACTTAAGCCGATTTCCAAATTGTCTATGCATACACGAAACTTACCGAAATTCTTGACAGAGGACCTGAAATAAATATTTGCTTTCCGGATTGCTCGCAGAATTTTTGTATACTCTTCTAATTGTCACCTTATCAGCACAAGAAAAAGAAACGTTGCGGTCATTCCTCATTTGATTTTTATATTTATGAAAATCTATATATCAATTGAATCACCGATGTAACTGTTAAGAGAAATGCAGTTAAGGGGGAAAATAGGGTTAGATGGTTCAAAAAGTCGATTTTTTTTTATTTCATAAATTGTTAGTAAAACTATTGAAAAATATATTCCCAAAATTTTAAATGAAAATTCCGACTCGTTCTATTGTTATAAGCCATTAAGAGAAGAAATAGGGTTAGGACAGCGTTTTCTCAATGATTTTCATGAATTTTTTTTTAGTATAAAAAATGAATATAATTTATTGAAACTTTGAGAATATTTTATACATATATTTAAGTATATACTATAAAATTTTTGAAGAATTTCCTTGAAAAACACCGCAGATATTAGCGACCCCATATTGCAGGTCACGATCAGACTCAGCATTTTGCTATTTTTTCAAACGCGTTTTTTCTGAAAACGACTTTTTTTCAACTTGCGTACACGCTAGTTTGAAAAGTTTTCAACCAATCGTTTTGAAAATTGCCAGTTACTTTCTTCATAGTATTGCGCTTTATATGAACCTAAAATCGGAATATTATCATTATTTAAAATAATTTTTTTTTGCAAATAAAGCTGCAAAAATTGGCAAATTACATGCTTTTTTGTTTTGACCCCTGTAAAAAATTCAATTTTCCATTTTTTTGATAGCATTTAGGTTCATATAGAAGAGAGACATATAATGAAAGTAAATTCCAACCTCGTTTGATTTCAGCTGATAATTGCGGCTTCCAGAATGTACGCAAAATGCTGAGTCTGATTGTGACCTGCAATATGGGGTCGCTAATATCTTCGGTGTTTTTCAAGGAAATTCTTCAAAAATTGTATAGTATATACTTAAATACATGTACAAAATATTCTCAAAGTTTCAATAAATTATATTCATTTTTTATACTATAAAAAAATTCATGAAAATCATTGAGAAAACGCTGTCCTAACCCTATTTCCCCCCTTTAACGCGGTAGTCTGGTCTAGAAATTTGAAAAAATCGATTTTTTTTTTTTTTTTTCATTTTCTTATTCCTCAGACCTTTCTTCATACGCTCCTGAAAACCGTTTGTTGATATTTCAAAAATTAGCCGAGAAATAAAAATTCTAAGCAAGCCGCGCGCTCAGGTAGCGCGGTGCGCGCGCGACGGTGTCAAAACTTTGAACGCGTTTATCTCAGAACTATGTTTTTCAAATCGGCGCCCACGATATCTCGATAACTAATGGACCGATCGAGCTCAAATTTTGCAGGTACCTTAAGTAGCTTATTTCTGAGGACTGGTAGCAGAATTGAGTCGAACAATAATTTTGCCGACATTTTATAACTCGTCGAATCCCCGAAAATGTATGAAATATCATTAATGAAAGTTCAACAGGCCGCCATTTTGTCAAAAATTGTTTTCAAGTACCAATTCTGCTACCAGTGCTCAGAATACTCATACAGATTGAGAATATATATATATTTTTTTTTTCAGATGCATACAACATCGTCCAGAGTGGGCGCCGATTGAGGCGGCTTTCGGCGCACCATGTTGCAACAAGGCAACAACTACATGAAAATATTTAAAATAATTGTTTTTTTTTAACGTACAAGTATTCTCTAAGGATCAATAAATGCACGTGTAAATTTTCGTCAAGACAACTTCGACGGTTTAAAAATTATTGCACATTAGAAATGACGTCACAAATCTCGCTCTAGACCAGACTACCGCGAGACCTGTGCGAGTCTTTTAGACCGTCAATAATTCGGGACGCTTAGCCTCTCATTGTTCGACGCTTTAGCAACAGCACACGAAAAATCAATCCCATGAAAGGTACGAGCATTTTATCACGAGGATCGATTTTACTTTTTATGGGATGAATTAGCGTCGCTTATAAACGAGTTAAGTCAATGCACCACCTGCGGTAACGAAAATAAACATAGTCGCGTGGCAGAGAAACGATAATCCTTGGGTGTATAATCGTTGTCCTTTATGATAGGAGGACGCAAGAGCCCGTGAAACTTGAATGCACACTCTCTCTCTCTCTCTCTTTCTATCTGTTTATCTATGCATCTCTTTTCCTCTCATGTCTCTCGTTTCTACGAGCGGCAATAAACCGGTCGTTAAGCGGTCGTAAAACGCGCGCACTCCGGTTGCGAGTGGTATTATGTTTTGAATGGTATACCATACACAGATACAGTACGAACGAGTCGCACCTCAATGAAGCGAAGCCCCCCACCCCGCCTTGGGAGTGTGCATATCAGGCGGGGTTTTGTCGACGAGCCGCGTGAAAACTCTTGGTAATTCATTGACACATTTAGTGGTAAATTAACGACTTGTTGAGATTTTACGAACGAAAGATAACTCTTCGGCTTTCAAATCGTTGCGGCGTCAAGAGCGCCGAGGGAGGAAAAAAAAAGTAGCTCCGGCTTTTGTGTCATCGCATTATGAGGATCGGGACTATCACATCCCGGGTAACGGGATATTTTTTAATGGGTTATTCATAATCTATATCGTGTGATGATTTTGGATTAGTACCTGACGTATAACATGAGTAGCGAAAAATATTGTCTGAATTAGTTTAGGCAAACGAGGTCCAGAAAATGTTTCATAATCAAGTTTCCTATCGTCGATTAATCATCTTTCGCCTTCCTCCACAGAGGAAACTTTATTTTCTTTCCCAAACATCGAAAAATTAAAATTAGAAATACTCTGTTCGGATGGAGGTGCGTGTGACAGGGGTGGTAAATTGAAACCGTTGTAACTTCGAATTGGTTTGAGCTTTTGGGTTGAAATTTGGCCCGCAAGTAAATCAGTAAAGGCCATTCTTCGATACCTTTTTTGAGACAATTAACACATTTTCTTTTGTATTACTTAAGATTTTGGAAGAATTTGAAAAAACTATGTTACGGGGTTACACCCAGTCGGGACTTTCACAAATTTTTTTTTCTTCTTTCATTTTTCTAATGTACATATAGGGCGATTTTTTTTTTTCGACTATTTTTTTTTTTCGACTATTTTTTTTTTCTCAGTCCCCATCTGAAATTTTGTTGGATATGTCGAAAAACGAATTCCCTGAAAGTTACAGCCCTCAATATTAATTCTAGGTACTTTCCGTTAGCGTGAAAAAATTTTCCATCTAAAATACACGTAAATCGAATTTTTTTCATTTAAAAATTCTATAACTCAGCCGCACTTAATGCTATCATATTGTTCTTGGTTTCGATTTACTCGGAATAAAACGATCTAGAAAAGTGCGTATTGCGGCGAAAGTGTAAATTGTACACATTTTTCATTTACATTTTTTTCGTAAAGTTAATTGTTACGGAGATAACAGCAAAAAAACGAGAATTTTGGGAAAAAATCAATTTCAGTGACCCGTACTAACTCACCAGTACAATTTACACTTTCGCCGCAAAAGGCACTTTTTTAGGTTGTTTTATTCCGAGTAAATCGAAACCAAGAACAATATGATAGCATAAAATGCGGTTGAGTTATAGAAGTTTGAAAAAAAAAAAAATTCGATTTACGTGTATTTTAGATGGAAAATCTTCTCACACTAAGGGAAAGTACTTAGAATTAATATTAAGGGCTGTAACTTTAAGGGAATTTCTTTTTCGACATATCCAACGAAATTTCGGGTAGGGACTAAAAAAATATATATATATTCTCAAAGTTACACGCATATTGGTAAAGACGCTTCGGAGCGTTTGGAAGCAGCGTCGTAAGTTTGAATGCGTTTTTCTCAGAACTGTGTTTTTAAAGTCGTTGAGCAAGATTCCTCGGAAACGGCTAAGCCGATCATTGTCAAATTTTTACACAAGCTTTATAAATATATTTTTTTGTGCTTAATCGAAGGTTTTTTCTCGCCGATAAATATTTTTCATTTTATAAACAATTTAAGGCCAACATTTTCATTGAAAATCGACCTTGTTTTTTTGAAAAGTCGTAATTTTGTTGAAAATTAATATTTTCCTTATTCCTTGGATTAAATGCTAGATAATACCTTATATTAACGAAATATTTTTAGTTTTTTTCATTTTAAATCAGTCAATCCAGAGATGTCGTGTTCACCGCAAAACGCCTTTTTTTAGAAGAGCTCCCATAGATAGGCTATAGCAACTTTAAAAAATCATTATTTTTACAAATAAAAAATACGAAGATAAAGTTAAAAGTTACCACAATATGTATATAACTTTTTACGTTAATAAATAAAAATTTCTTTCCAGGAAAAATTCTTGAATAATCGCTTCTTTCGGTCTCCTCACTGCGTATAACTCCTCAAGAGCGATGCAATTTGGGCCATATTTTTCCATCGCGTTCCTGTCATTTTTTCTCCTCCATTCTTGGATGAATCTTACAACTGGGTTGTAATGTTATTTTTTTCTTTTGCAAAAAAAAAATATCAATTAACCTTCTATTGCGGCCGCCATATTAAGATCTCGGGTCTAATTACATCGTAACAAAGAATTCAAGAGACGAGAACGTGTTTTTGATTTGTTCACACCATCTGCACAGATGCATGGGGGGTTAGAAATAAATATGACGCGTGTAGAGCTATTTAGGTGGGCAAACGCGCGTTAAACGTCACGTCGAATTTCCTGCGTCAGCGACACCGCTCCACTATAGCTTGCGCGTGAGAGAGAAAATTAATGAAAAAAAAACAACAACAGTATACACACAATGTTAGAAGGGCCGCGAAAGAAATGAGAAAGATACGGCGTTGGAATAACGCGAGAAGGGTGCGAGAAATAAAGAAAGGAAAAACGGCGAAGAGGGATTGGTGGAGTTAGAGGGGGGTTGGCTGCGATGAGGGTTGAAACGTATCAGCGCGTCAGGCTTGTGCTATTTCTGTGCTCTCTTGGTCATTCTTAAGACTCGGAGAAAGGGGTTAACGGACACGGCAACAGCGCTCGTAATTTCCCGTCTGTCAATCCGTTTTTACGCTTCCGTGGAACACTGAGTGGATTATCGCGACACGTACACCCGGACTCACGCAGTTATCCTCCTTAATTAAACTCTTAGTCGCAGCTTTGGAGCTAACGGAAACGCATATCGGACTACTGACATTGTGCAATACGCACGAACACGTACGTACATCGAGCGATACAATGTATTTTCCAACAAACAAAAAGATAAGAACGCTGCTATCGAACATTATAGTCAGAAATGGGCATCTCACGCTACTTGGAAAATAGCATTTATTTTGTATATGTTCCATAATTTCCTTATTATTAATTATATTATAAAAGTATCCTACGGCTATTTGTAACTTCATGTGTTACTATTCTCTAATAAAAATCATAATACCAGATGTACGGATGAAAATTAGCGGATCGCTGCTCTCTTCGCTACTCGGTACTCGGTACTCGGTACTCGGTACTAGGTACTTGGTACTCGGTACTCGCTAGTCGGTACTCGCTACTCGGTACTCGGTACTTGCTACTCGGTACTAGCTACTCGGTACTCGCTACTCGGTACTCGCTACTCGGTACTCGCCACTCGGTACTCGCCACTCGGTACTCGCTACTCCGTACTCGCTACTCGGTACTCGGTACTCGGTACTCGGTACTCGCTACTCGTTACTCGGTACTCGGTACTCGGTACTCGGTACTCGGTACTCGGTACTCGGTACTCGGTACTCGGTACTCGGTACTCGCTACTCGTTGCATTTAATTTTTATGATTTTTTTAATGCAACGCAATGGCAAAATAATCATTAAACTTATGGATTACTGGGGTAACATGCGGTTACAAATATTGTTAGGTAATTTTTATAAATAATTAATACCAAGTAATTTATAGACCAAATAAACAATGACAGTTTGTTTGAAAGTACTGCGAGTTACCCATCTCCGATGATAATACACCGAACGAAACTACTAGCGTGTGCACATTAGTAAATCGCGCAAATATCGACTCGTCATCTCGATGTTCTCCAGAAAACCCTCAATGGAGGCGTTTCTATGTCACGACGAAGGGATGCGCGAGCTCGATAACAAACGAGCGAGAATTCACGAGTGGTTGTTGTTTCAATATCACGTAGACTGAGGTGCGTAAGAAAGTTTTAGTTATAGTTTTCAAAGTGAGGGGTAGTCAATTCCGCTAGCCAGAATCATCGACAACTTCCGGTCCGAGTCGAAAAATCAATGCCAGGATTATACTGGGTAAACCGAAAAAAACGTCACGTTGTCGTTACGTCAAGCGTAATGACAATATGAATATTGTACGTACAACAAGAAGAAGCAATTGCTTCTTTTTTTTTAGTCCATGAAAAAGGGGATGAATTGTATTTTGGAGCTTGTCATACACCTTGGGCACAAAAAGACACGGATGAAAAGTTGACATGCACGAGAAATCTTTAAAATCGGATTATTGTACGGAAGCGGATGAGGTCTATCGGTAATTATCGCCTCCGAGGTAAAGGTCGCAATATATCGAGGTGCTATGGAAGCGGGAGATGGTCCATTGGTTTTAGAATGGTATATACCGGAAGGGTGAGTGAGGGAATTTCGCGCGAGCCCTGCATGGAGCCGCAAGCCGGAGCCCTGCGTATATACCGCAAATATTGGCCCATTAAGGAACACAATGCCTTCATTCGCCCGGCCAAAGTCACTCTACCGTTCCCTGACTGTGGCTATGTGGTATGTACTATACGCCCCCGCTGTACGGGACCCATCCGTGAATAAGCTACGCACTTCCATTGAGAGTCCTGCCGCTGCTACCTTAAGGGAGAGAATAGGGTTAGACGGTTCAAAAAATCGATTTTTTTTTAATTTCATAAATTCTTAGTAAAACTATTGAATAATATGTTCCCAAAATTTTAAATGAAAATTCCGACTCGTTCTAATGTTATAAGCCATTAAGGTTGGAAATAAGGTTAGGACAGCGTTATCTCAATGATTTTCATGAATTTTTTTATAGTATAAAAAATTAATATAATTCATTGAAACTCTGAGAATATTTTATACATATATTTAAGTATATACTATAAAATTTTTGAAGAATTTCCTTGAAAAACACCGCAGATATTAGCGACCCCATATTGCAGGTCACAATCAGATTCAGCATTTTGCTATTTTTTCAAATGCGTTTTTCTGGAAACGACTTTTTTTGAACTTGCGTACACGCTAGTTTGAAAAGTTGTCAACCAATCGTTTTGAAAATTGGTAGTTACTTTCTTCATAGTATTTCGCTCTATATGAACCTAAAATCGAAATATTATCATTATTTAAAATAATTTTTTTTTTGCAAATAAAGTTGTAAAAAATGGCAAAAAATCAGGCTTTTTTGTTTTGTCCCCTGTAAAAAATTCAATTTTCTATTTTTTTGATAGCATTTAGGTTCATATAGAGGAGAGACATATAATAAAAGTAAATTCCAACCTCGTTTGATTTCAGATGAAAATTGCGGCTTCCAGAATGTACGCAAAATGCTGAGTCTGATTGTGACCTGCAATATGGGGTCGCTTATATCTGCGGTGTTTTTCAAGGAAATTCTTCAAAAATTTTATGGTATATACTTAAATATATATATAAAATATTCTCAAAGTTTCAATAAATTATATTCATTTTTTATACTATAAAAAATTCATGAAAATCGCGGTAGGCTGATCTAGAAATTTGAAAGAATCGATTTTTTTTTTTTTTTCATTTTCTTATTCCTTAGACCTTTCTTCATACGCTCCTGAAAACCGTTTATTGATATTTTAAAAATTAGCCGAGAAATAAAAATTCTAAGCAAGCCGCGCGCTCAGGTGGCGCGGTCCGGAAGCAGCTGCGCGGACGGTGTCAAAACTTTGAACGCGTTTATCTCAGAACTATGTTTTTCAAATCGGCGCCCACGATATCTCGATAACTAATGGACCGATCGAGCTCAAATTTTGCACGTACTTTAGGTAGCCTATTTCTGAGGACTGGTAGCAGAATTGAATTGAACAATAATTTTGCCGACATTTTATAACTCGTCGAATACCCGAAAATGTATGAAATATCATTAATAAAAGTTCAACAGGCCGCCATTTTGTCAACAAATTTTTTCAAGTACCAATTCTGCTACCAGTGCTCAGAATACTCATACAGATTGAGAATATATATATATATTTTTTTTCAGATGCATACGACATCGTCCAGAGTGGGCGCCGATTGAGGCGGCTTTCGGCGCACCATGTTGCAACAAGGCAAAAAACTACATGAAAATATTTAAAATAATTTTTTTTTTTTAACGTACAAGTATTCTCTGAGGATCAATAAAGGCACGTGTAAATTTTCATCAAGCAACTTCAACGGTTTAAAAATTATTGCACATTAGAAATGACGTCAAAAATCTCGCTCTAGACCAGACTACCGCCTTAAATATCTAGCGGGTCACGCGCAGGGTTAACCAAGTAGCGAATGGCAGCTTCACAGGAATTGATCGTCTCTGTAACGATTCGCACCGGATTAAAAAATAAAAATGTTGCGCGTGGAACCCACACGCGACTAAGGTGAAACTTCTCAAGTTTTTTTACCCTCGTAACTTTATTGAATTATTAGATTGTTAATTGTTGACGCAATAAATGAAAGGAAACATTGAAAGTTGCGAAAGTAGTGTAAAAGTAGTGTTGGATCCCGTGTAGTTGTGTCATTGTGAAAGGCACGCTTGAACTTTAGGCTTTCTTGACTAAGTCTGACCACTGTTGATGCAGTCGCCTCGGGCTTGCGGTAGTCGTCTCCTCGTCTTTGCCCTCTTCGCCCTCTTTGCTCAAATCTCGTGCATCACGAAAGAAGGGAAAATAACGAAAAGTTTCTTCTCTTCCCCGTCCACCCTAATAACGATTATACGTGCTTGTCACGGACGAACAATGATGGGGAGGGGTAGAAAAGAGAACCGGTCTTAATATGAATTGTTCAGAGGCATTGTACGGATCGTGTGACCCGAAAAAC
This sequence comes from Oxytorus armatus, assembly GCA_958009045.1. Classification (NCBI taxonomy): domain Eukaryota; kingdom Metazoa; phylum Arthropoda; class Insecta; order Hymenoptera; family Ichneumonidae; genus Oxytorus; species Oxytorus armatus. The sequence continues at coordinate 792,640 of OY253748.1, read as the reverse complement.
TTATCGTCCAAATTCGCTCCCAAGACCACGCGCACACAGAGAATTATATGAAAATTACATAAGAATGGAGTTTCCGGAAGTGGATTTGGATTGGCTACTCAGAAGACAAGAACGCCACTCGTACGATATTCGTGTAGATAAAATACACTCGCGGGGCTCACTAATGACCTACCTTTCGATCGATCGAAAACATACTGTACACCTTGATAGGTAGGTCGATATATTTTTCCGAGGGGTGATAAATAAGCGATAGCGTAGTCATTCCATAAATGTTATATTGAAAGTAACGTAGCGAATGAAAGCAGCTCGAAACCTGATAACATGATTCCAATTCGGCTAACCGTTGTCTTGTGTATATTTTAAGCGGACATGCAAGGTGATTGAAAGGACTTTGACGAGGTCCGCATCTTTAAAGGAGGGAAATAGGGTTAGGACAGCTTTTTCTCTATGATTTTCATGAATTTTTTTATAGTATAAAAAATGAATGTCATTTATTGAAACTTTGAGAATATTTTATACATATATTTAAGTATATACTATAAAATTTATGAGGAATTTCCTTGAAAAACACCGCAGATTTTAGCGACCCCATATTGCAGGTCACAATCAGACTCAGCATTTTGTGTACATTCTGGAAGCCGCAATTTTTGTCTGAAATCAAACGAGGTTGGAATTTACTTTTATTATATGTCTCTCTTCTATATGAACCTAAATGCTATAAAAAAAATAGAGAATTGAATTTTTACAGGGGTCAAAACAAAGCATGATTTTTTGCCATTTTTTACAACTTTATTTGCAAAAAAAAATTATTTTAAATAATGATAATATTCCGATTTTAGGTTCATATAGAGCGCAATACTATGAAGAAAGTAACTGCCAATTTTCAAAACGATTGGTTGAAAACTTTTCAAACTAGCGTGTACGCGAGTTAAAAAAAAGTCGTTTTCAGAAAAACGCGTTTGAAAAAATAGCAAAATGCTGAGTCTGATTGTGACCTGCAATATGGGGTCGCCAATATCTGCGGTGTTTTTCAAGGTATTTTATGTTACAAATTTTATAGTATATACTTAAATATATGTATAAAATATTCTCAAAGTTTCAATAAATTATATTCATTTTTTATACTATAAAAAAATTCATGAAAATCATTGAGAAAAAGCTGTCCTAACCCTATTTCCTCCCTCAATGGCTTATAACAATAGAACGAGTCGGAATTTTCATTTAAAATTTTGGGAACATATTTTTCAATAGTTTTACTAACAATTTATGAAATAAAAAAAAATCGATATTTTGAACCGTCTAACCCTATTTCCCCTCTTAACATGATTCTTTTCAGAATAGGTTACAGTCCGTTCACCAAGAAAGCAATTGTCGCCACTTGCTAAGGAGCGGTCGCAGCGCCATCTGTCTTGATCCGTTTGAATCTTTGTTTCGTGCTCTTTTGCGCAATACATAATTCGCCGGCATATTACGTTGTTGATAACAGTGATTCCGGTATCTTCACAATGAGTGCAAAATTCCCGAAGCGATACGAGACGGTGTTTTCAGTAAATCATACGAACGGAACGAAACTGGCGTATAAAGTGGCTGCAAAGTATACGCGGAAGTCAGAGGCATTCGTTGAGACGTGGATGAAGCGATATTTGGAGGTTAGAAATGTGGACGATCTGCCAGAAAGGGTACGAGCCCGCGTGTCAGCAACGAAGAACGATAAAACGATCTTACGTCTTTCCCAAGACGAGCCAGACCTTTCGCTGCGCTGTACCCAAATGAAACTTCGCAGAAAATAAATTCACGTCTCTCTAAATACGATTCTGTCTTCTTGATCAAGAAAGCTTTATCGTCGGAAAGCACGTGGAAAAACGACTGGTGTGGACAAAGGAAAATTTGGATCGAGATTGGGACAATGTTCACGGACGAGTGTTCTTTCTGGGCATCTGGGGAACAAAAATCGTACAAGTTGCATCCGATCGCTCGCCTTCGTAATCTCACAACGAAGCACCCCTGTTAGATGTACCATCCACGATATAATCCTCCAAAAAAAAAACCCCGAAGGAAGCAACAAAAATCTCATAGATTGTCCGCCGGAACCATCTCACCCCATTTCTTTCGCAACCCTACTTTCTTTCTCTCCTCAGTTCTTTCTCAACCTTTTTTTTTCCAATTCGGTCGCCTCTCGCCCCTGAATATCTCATCAGGGACGTATCGTCTCGATGTCTGGTCCTTACACATTGCTCGGTCACGTAGTTCCGTAATCGTCTGTCCGTCCGTCGACGATAAAAAGTGCAAGAAACAGCGCTCAGAAAGACTTTAGCGCTATCCAGCATTTCGCTTAGCCCGATATAGTATACTACTGTATGGGGTGGAGTGGAATCCGTTGGGTATTGTCCAGGGGTGGTGAACCTGGGGTTGGGTTGCCCGGCTGGTTCATCGGCCGCTACTAGCGGAGGGGCTATATCTGGCTGCCTGTCGTTATACGACCGTTGCTACCCCACCGCAATCCCTCTCTCGTCTCGTCATCCCCCGCGTTCCAAACCAACCCCAACCCCCAACCCCCCACCCCGTTGCTCTTCGCCCTCTTTGCCCGTGGAACCGCGGGCGCGTTACGCCAGGGATCCCATCCAGCTTGGGGTGCGCGCTCGGGACTGTCACACGGTGATGGATGATTCTACCCCCAACATGATCAATTCACCGTGCGCCCCCCGCACTCCACCCGGCATTATTATACCGTACCATCTATCGGTAGAGGGAATAAGCATAGTATGGTCTAAGTACGGTTTAGTTCTGCTGCGTGTGCAGGCGGAAACCTTCCAGGAGACGCTCCTTTGACCTCGCAACTTCATTGATATTTTTAGATCTGGTACGACTTTTCTTCATCTTTTAACGTGTCTGGCCACTGGCCTATAACACTTGTGGTCAAATAGGTGACGCGTCTAAATATCCCAACGACGAAGTATCTGCAATAGTATGTAAAATTAAAAATATCCCAGACGAAATAATCCTAGTATCAGAAAAATAAACCAGAGTAACAACATCCTTCAAAGTATTCATGAAGCTTCCGAACGGGAAAGGACTAGGAAATGCAGGAAAAAATTTGATAGAATATCACAACTATTCGTTGTTTTTGCTTCTTCATGGAGGAAGCTTTTTTTTTCGTGAGAAGAAAAATCGTGCTTTCAATGTCAATGGGTTTAAAATGCTCGAAAGCATGGACAGATCACATTTAGAAAAAATGCTCAGATGGATGCTGTGTGCGATAGGGGTGAAAAATTGAAACCGCTGTAACTTCGAGCTTGCTCGAGCTTTCGGGTTGAAATTTGGCACGACAATAAATCGGTATTCGACAAATCGTTGTGATATTTTATCCTATTTTTTACTCCGTTTCCTAATCCTTCCCCGTTTGGAAATTGCATGGATATTTTGACGGATGTTTTGTCGGGTTGTTTTTTTGGCATTAGGGTAATTCGTCGCGAATATCGGTGTTTTGGGACATGTTGTCGGTGGGGTATTCAGACAGGTAACCGTCCTCAACCGAATTTCGGATTAATAGGTTAGGAAAGCCGCAAGTTGCTTCCTTATTTACGATACAAATTTTGGACTTAAATTGTTTATAAAATGGAATATATTTATCGGCGAGGAAAAACGTTCGATTAATCACTAAAAAATATATTTAATAAGCTTTTGTAAAAATTTGGGACTGATCGGTTTAGCCGTTTCCGAGGAATCTCGCTCGCCGACTTTAAGGGAGGAAATGGGGTTAGACGGTTCAAAAAATCGAATTTTTTTAAATTTCATAAATTGTTAGTAAAACTATTGAAAAATATGTTCCCAAAATTTTTAATGAAAATTCCGACTCGTTCTATTGTTATAAGCCATTAAGGGGGGAAATAGGGTTAGGACAGCGTTTTCTCAATGATTTTCATGAATTTTTTTATAGTATAAAAAATGAATGTAATTTATTGAAACTTTGAGAATATTTTATACATATATTTAAGTATATACTATAAAATTTTCATACATATATTTAAGTATACACTATAAAATATTAGCGACCCCATATTGCTTGTGTTTCTTGGTACTATTTTTTCAAACGCGTTTTTCTGAAAACGACTTTTTTTTAACTTGCGTACACGCTAGTTTGAAAAGTTTTCAACCAATCGTTTTGAAAATTGGCAGTTACTTTCTTCATAGTATTGCGCTCTATATGAACCTAAAATCGGAATATTATCATTAGTGAAAATAATTTTTTTTTTGCAATTAAAATTGTAAAAAATGGCAAAAAATCATGCTTTTTTGTTTTGACCCCGGTAAAAAATTCAATTTTCTATTTTTTTGATATCATTTAGGTTCCTATAGAAGAGAGACATATAATAAAAGTAAATTCCAACCCCGTTTGATTTCAGATGAAAATTGCGGCTTCCAGAATGTACGCAAAGTGCTGAGTCTGATTGTGACCTACAATATGGGGTCGCTAATATTTTATAGTATATACTTAAATATATGTATAAAAATTTTATAGTATATACTTAAATATATGTATAAAATATTCTTAGAGTTTCAATAAATTATATTCATTTTTTATACTATAAAAAAATTCATGAAAATCATTGAGAAAACGCTGTCCTAACCCTATCTCCCTCCTTAAAAACACAGTTTTCAGAAAAACGCATCGAAACTTACGACGCTGCTTTTAGCTTCGAGAATATTTGTCGCATTGACATGAAATTTTCTGTGCATATACTTAAATATATGTAGATTACGAAAACGAATTTAAACATTTTTTTTTTTCGAAAATCCTGACTGGGCACTAACTTCTTAACGAGACGTAAGATTGCTCGTAATCGCTACCAGTTTATCTCGCTTTAATGTGTGCCTACATCACGCGGAACCGCTCATCATCGATCTTCCGGATTGACGGTTATCGTACGTAAAAAGAGTTAGTGCATATTGTTTGCCCATCAGGAATTGAGGCGTTTATATAGAACCGAAAGTACGAGCAACTCAGCCAGAACGGCGCTGATCAAATATATCGGTTACTCATGGATAAGTGAACGTGTATTCGTGCACGTCAGGATTATCGGATTGGCCTCATCTATTATCGCGTTGAAGGAGTCCTTCGATATTAATCATTCATAACTTCCAGCAGATTTCATCCTGTTTCCTTCTTATTCGCATTTTGTAACTGCGGAGAGCGTCGAAAGGTAGCTCGAACGGTGTTGCAGATCGGATTATTTTGTAAATAATAATTGTGCAAAAAGATGCTTTTTCTACCTCGCACAGAGACGGTCCGAATGCGAAAAAGAGACAGAATGTCACCACAAAGCCAACATTTACTACTGACGACTAAGTGCAAAGGGGTGAGTGTCAAATATTGGAATATACGAACGTTCACGAAAGCCAGTTGACTTTGGGGGCTGCAATTTTTCACAAAAATTCCTCGGACCACATGCAACGAGAAGTGATGGCAGAAAAATCAAAATTTTGGTACATACGCTTGTAAGGAAGAGTGCAGTAGTCACTTTGGTTTCTCTCGATTCAAACAAAGAGTCTGCCTTCTCGGCAGTCCACTCATTGCGAGCCAGACTGTTGGATTGTTTTTGGAGCACCGAGATCCAACCCCTGCATATAATATTAACAAAAGAAAATTTGCCAGCAACGAGCAGAACAAGATGCACGATCGTGTTGTTTATAAATTGGCGTCAGCGTCATACGGATCCTCGTTCATTTTCACCATCTAATTAATGCGGTAAATTTTAATCAACCACACCACAGCCGTCGATGTGTACGAAAGTTGGTGCGCAATCGGAGATTACACACGTTCTCGGAACGAAGATCCACGAGTAAGGATCTTCGTGCAGGTGCGTAATACGGAAGTGGTCGCACGGTAATGTATGTATAGATGAATTAAGTGGGATCCAAGTGTGGGAGGCTGGGGTAGAGTGGGAAAGGCGCGTGTTTGCATGGAAACTTGGTTGGAAAACCACGACTCCAGGACTAGCCTAGGTTCACTCGAGCGCCCACCACCCCCGTAATTACTTTTCTCTCGCGCGGCGAAACGTTAATTCAAATTGCTTTCGAATTACCTGACGCCCGGGTCTTGGTCTTTCGCAGAAAAGGCCTCAGAGTTCCTCTCAACCGACGCAAAGCCTGACGTAACTCACTCGCGTTTTTTGCTTTCTCTCTCGCTCTCTCGACTCTTGCGTATTTTTTCTTTCGACCTAACCTCGAGAATTCTTGTGACTCCGTGCCGAACGAATATTATTTCGCGCACGGAGCGCGGTTAATCCGCTACAATATTGCGGCCAGACGACGAATGCAACTTATGGCACGAATTCCTCAAGTGGCGCGTTCAGCCGGAACAACTGGATTTGGTGTAACAACTTATTAAGGGCGAAAATAGGGTTAGATGCTTCAAAAAATCCATTTTTTTTATTTCATAAATTGTTAGTAAAACTATTGAAAAATATGTTGCCAAAATTTTTAATGAAAATTCCGACTCGTTCTATTGTTATAAGCCATTAAGAGGAGAAATAGGATTAGGACAGCGTTTTCTCAATGATTTTCATGAATTTTTTTATGGTATAAAAAATGAATATAATTTATTAAAACTTTGAGAATATTTTATACATATATTTAAGTATATACTATAAAATTTTTATACGTATATTTGAGTATATACTATAAAATATTAGCGACCCCATATTGCTTGTTTTTCTTGGTACTATATTTTCAAACGCGTTTTTCTGAAAACGACTTTTTTTTAACTTGCGTACACGCTAGTTTGAAAAGTTTTTAACCAATCGTTTTGAAAATTGGCAGTTACTTTCTTCATAGTATTGCGCTCTATATGAACCTAAAACCGGAATATTATCATTATTTAAAATAATTTTTTTTTGCAAATAAAGTTGTAAAAAATGGCAAAAAATCATGCTTTTTTGTTTTAACCCCTGTAAAAAATTGAATTTTCTTTTTTTTTGATAGCATTTAGGTTCATATAGAAGAGAGACATATAATAAAAGTAAATTCCAACCTCGTTTGATTTCGGATGAAAATTGCGGCTTCCAGAATGTACGCAAAATGCTGAGTCTGTGACCTGCAATATGGGGTCGCTAATATCTTCGGTGTTTTTCAAGGAAATTCTTAAAAAATTTGATAATATATACTTAAATATATGTATAAAATATTCTCAAAGTTTCAATAAATTATATTCATTTTTTATACTATAAAAAAATTCATGAAAATCATTCAGAAAACGCTGTCCTAACCCTATTTCCCCCCTTAAGGCCTCACATACCCCTAAGATTTAAAGAGAATCGATTTTTTTGACAGATTTTTATTCTTTATATTTTTAAGAATAAAAAAAAAAAACTTTTAAGAAAATTCCACTCTGTTATAAAGTTAGTAAGTTCACCTTGTACCTACCAGAAACTTTGAACGCGTTTTTCTCGAAACTATGTTTTTAGACAGTGTCAGCACGATAACTCAGTCGATTTTTAATATTTTTTAACTTTGTTTTTGTTTAAATATCGATAATTATTTTGTCTACAGTCTGACGAGAGGTTTTTTTATATTTTTGATTGGGCAATTTTTTTATAAATTATTAAATCCTAATTTTTTTTTACATTGCATATTAAAGCTTGAAATATTGTAATTTCTTTATTTTTGAAAAAAAAAATTCCCTCCGTCAAACTATTACTATTACATTATTTTACTAGATTCTTTTTTATTTTTGCAGTTTGAGCAATTTTTGGTGAAGTTATGATGTCGACAAGGAGGCGCCATGGTCTTCATCAGTAGTCCATTCACACCCGTAGAAAGTAATGTTAATATTAAGAAAAAAAAATAAAAAAAAATTTTTTTTCATAGTTGAAAACTTAATAAAAAATGTGAAATCAACAATTTAATTTTTTTTTCACCATATAACCTTTATAATAATTTTTCAAAATCATTCGGTTTTCAGGGCGCGCAGCTGTATGCCTTTAAAACGAACGGTTGGTCAACTCGCCACTGCACTTCTTTCGTATACGCGGAGTTCTCGGACAGTTTTCTTTGTTCCTTTTACTATTTCATTGCTCGTAGAATTGTTCTTGGCTAATTTGGTATTCTACTTGAATAATGGCTATAAGAAGGTTTGGCTACAAGAAAGGCACGGTCCGTCTCATTGCTTCCCGATTAAATCGATCTTCGAAGTGAGAGCTTCGACGTCTCACGAAATCCGGCTCAATTCCGGCCCAGGAACGCGTGCAAGTTTGCCGGTGCAATCGCGCGAAAGCCAATCGCACTAATTGGCTTCAGGTGAATCAGCAGGGGTGGCGGGTGGAAAGCGCACACATTCGTTGTGCCTCTCACTCTCTTCTGCCCCCTTTCACGTACACATCATCCGTTCGCGTTGCCTACCCTCTCAACCCTTCTCTCTTACCACCCCGTATCGCTATCGCCACTTATTAAAAAGCCCGCCAATCGGGGTCATAGACACGAGGGACGCTACGGACGCGCCTGTCCTATCGACGGAATCGTGTGTGCAAACGTTTCTGTAATCGCAGTATCGCGCTCCGAGTATACTCTCGTTTCAGCCCTTTGGGAAGTCAATTTTTAGTTTTGCCGTCATAAGGAAATTGATCTTGCTACCGGGAACCATGAATTTTACAACTTGGGATAGATTTTCATGTCTTTTTTGGAGGGCGTTTTTTTGTAGGAAAATAAAAATGAATCGCTTTGGATATTTAGGAAGTTTTTATTTACATATTAAAGATACAAAAAAAAATGTTTTTGAAAAAATGTAATAGTTCATTATTATTATTATTATTGATCGAAGTTGGCACCTCGAAGTTGGCAGTCCGGGTCCTAACTTTTTTTTCTACCGAACCGATTGCTTTCAAATGTTAACAGGCTACTCTACACACTTATAGTTCTCGTTGGAACTACCGAGAATTTTTTCACCCTTAACTTTTTATTTTACAATCCCTTCTTTGCTAAAGTCCTTTTATTTTAGCAAAGAAGGGGTTGTAAAATAAAAAGTTAGGGGGGAAAAGATTTCTCGTTAGTTCCGACGAGAACTATAAGTGTGTAGAGTAACCTGTTAAAATTTGAAAGCTATCGGTTCGGTAGAAAAAAAGTTAGGACCCGGGCTGCCAACTTCGATCAATAATAATATAAACAATAATAATAATAAACTATTAAATTTTTTCAAAAATTTTTTTTTTTCTATCTTTAATATGTAAATAAAAACATCCTAAATATCCAAAACGATTAATTTTCATTTTCCTACAAAAGAACGCCCTCCAAAAAAGACATGAAAATCGGCTTAAGTTACCAGACTACTACCTTAATGATTGCTCAATACAATACGCATAAATGGTTAAGAGCATTATAAATGTACAATTAACACCGAGCTGAATCGATAGATAAAACGATTTATTTTTTATCTTGTCACGCGAAAGTATGCTGGTTGTGCAGTAGAGTCATTATTTAGTCACAAAGAATTTTAAATCGTCGGTCAGCAAAATCAAATACATTATTTGCCGGTATTTTGGATCATTTAAAAAAATATCAGTGTCGTATGTAATTGGAGAATGGAAATCTACCCATCTCTGATCAAAATTATCTTCTCGTACTCCAAGTAATCATCGACCAAGTAGTTCAATACTCGCTTTGGTCAGACAGACTCGGTTCGTCCGATGTTTATATTCTATCATTGCGATACTCTAAGATATATTCTCTCACGTCTCGTACCAGAGCTCTAAGCTCAATTTTTTTCCCAACAAATTGTCTTACACTTAATTTTCGATTTAAGTTAAAAAGAAAAAGTTTAATACTACTAGACTCACCGAAATGGAATGAATTCGCGAGTAACCAATAAAGTTCCGTTTCCCGTAGACAGATGACACTTTCTTCGCTTAAGGAGTCGTAGCAACAACCTCGTGTTCGCAGATATGTATCGTCCCGTACGAGTGTCCTTCCTCCGGTATATATGTACGTATGTATTCCCTTCACTGTGAATCTTCGTCACGACAATACCGGCGAAAGAAAAAAAAGTGCGTTTCGTAAGCGTTCGGTTAATTGTTCTTTTCGTTTGTTCGATCGCACACAGCCAATGACGAAAACCAATAGGAAAGTAGCGGAAAGAGAGATGGGAGGGGGCGGTTCGAAAAGGCACCAACACACGCCGGAAATGTGGGTTAACCTTGAAAAGATATACGCCACCGGCAGCAACGATACGCGAAAGTGTTTTGGGGGTGCTCGATGTTAGCCGCGGACAACGGCGATGTTAAAAGAAATTTGCGACGGCGCATTGGTGCTTATTCCTTGGCGCTGAGCACTGACGTTAGGAGAAACGGGATAAAGGTTGTGTTGGCAGACGACCGCGACGCCTCACGACGACCGTGCGAAATATAGAAATCGATATAGCCTCCCTCCGCGCTTACTTCCAATCCCCACCAACATTTTGTTTCGTCGCCGTCTGGTGGTACTCGAGCAGTCACCTGACACTGAGGTTTCCCGGCACATGCGTGGATAGCAACGAGGCAAAACGATCTGCTGCTACACACGCCGGCCGGCGTTTATCCCCTCTTTCTTGTCTCCGCTTGCTTTCTTGCCAACGTTTCGAGCGAATCCCCCGAATATTTTGCAGGAAGAACAACGAGGAAGACTCGACTCGAACGACAACGGGACATGTACAACTGCATCAGCGGTCCACATCTTCTATCCTTTTTCACCGGGTAACGGCAATATCTTTTTCATTCACCTGCGACTGAAAGGATCGGTCACCCCCTCTCTCGCTCGGTAACTGGCAGCTTTTTGTCTTTCAGTTTTTAGAGAACGCGAGAAAACGACATACGAGAAAGGAGAGGGTGAGCTTTTTTTATGTGTCGGGATATGACCCCGACAGTGAAATTATGATTGCCTAGGTTGTGAAAATACTGTAAAATCTTTATGAACGAATTGTGTATTAGTATTACGAATAATTAAGTACGTACATTCAGTGTGTTAGCGGTTGATCCGAATTAAGGGATGAAATAGGGTTAGGACAACGTTTTCTCAATGATTTTCATAAATTTTTTTATAGTATAAAAAATGAATAGAATTCATTGAAACTTTGAGAATATTTTATACATATATTTAAGTATATACTATAAAATTTTTGAAGAATTTCCTTAAAAAACACTGCAGATATTAGCGACCCCATATTGCAGGTCACAATCAGACTCAAAAATTCTTGATAATTCTTAATCTATAGACATCTCATTCTGGTCGGAACTACTGAAGTTAAATTTCATGGATAAATAACAAAATGGAAAAGGACGTTTTTTTCCAAAGTCCGCCATTTTGTTATTTATCCATGAAATTTAACTTCAGTAGTTCCGACCAGAATGACATGTCTATAGATTAAGAATTATCAAGATTTTTTTATTTCAGATAACATCGAGAGCCAAAATCACCGGGGCCACCCACGCGCTTTTTTTTTCACGGTGCCAACTTCGATCAATAATAATAATAATAATAAACTATTAAATTTTTTCAAACAAATTTTTTTTGTATCTTTAATATGTAAATAAAAACATCTTAAATATCCAAAATAATTCATTTTTATTTTCCTACGAAAAAACGTCCTCCAAAGAAGACATGAAAATCGGCTTAAGTTACCAGACTACTACCTTAAGCGTGAACTTGTGTCATAACTTGATTGCCAGTGTGAGACTTCTGAATCACGAAATCAGCGTAAGTTAGAACGGGGTATATAAGCCTACGTGCATGCTCAGTAGATTCCAATCTAAGGACAAATTCAAGTTCAAACTCGTGTAATTAATTTTGAACTCGATTCGCAACTTGAGTCAAGACTCGAGTTTAAACTTGATTGTAAATTGAAACATTTCCGTTAGTACCGGTGATCGTCGCGTCGGTCGTAAGGCGCAAGCACTGCAACGCTTTTTTCATCTTTTCACCCCTGAAGTGAAGTATTCTATTGCAATATTTGTCGGAGCCCAAAGAAGATAGCTATTTAAAAAAAAAAATTAACTTCCATGCTATCAACAACAACAACATTCCATCCATTACTTCAGTCGGTTCTCCGCTCAAGTTCCCGTTACGAAATTTCGAAACAAAAATGGCGCCGATTGGAAATCCAATGTTTAAGTTGACCCTGCATTGGATCAGTGTTTGAAACATCGGAGACATCATCGGAATGGCAATACTTATTGGGATCTTTCATTCGATAGCGAGCGTTACACATTATTCTATGAAGAGGATATTTCTATGACTTATGTCCGAAAAACCAATATATCGAACTTCTGCTGATGAGTAGAGGGACTGAGAGAGCAAAAAAAAAAGCAGCATACAGACTTGGACCAAAGCCAGATATCTTTCACGAATTCCGTATCGGGTTATGCCTCAATCCGGAAAGCTTAATGGCCCGAGAGCTTTCGCTCGCTCGCCTTTGCCTTCGATACGGCGTATACCATTCGCCATTCTACTCCGTTATCCTCGCGAACTTGATAAAAATCTATCGCAGACCTTGAATCCTCGTACGTACGTTATTCCGCTCGTTTACTCCGGTTCTCAAGTACGTTTTTTTCTCCACTCTTACCCAGCGCACAAGCGAAAACCCATTCAACTTTATTTACAGCCGAGACGTATTATCCCGAACTAACAGTAAGTAAGGAGATAAATTACTAGGCAACACGATGAGATATCGATGTCGTTGTCCTCGTACCGTCGATCACATAATGTCGAGATTACTGTGCGGAGTATACATTGACGGTTAAAGACTTCTTAAAAGTAAAATTAACGAACGATGATAAAACATATTTTAGAATCGCTTAACCGGTTCGCATGTTCGTTAAACTTTTTGCGAGACCAACCCGGTCCCGGTCATGGGTTGGGATCGAAATACCGAAAGAAAATAAATAAAGTAGAACGATCAAAACAGCGAAAAATCAAAAAAATCGTACGGTAGAAAAAGAAAGTCCGTTCGACTTTGTCGACTTTTTTTTCGTTCATTATTTTGAGCCCCACTCGATCGTCAATGACAAGGGAAATTGTTTTGAAACTGTGAGCGTCGTCGGGCGGATGGAGGGACCACGTACCTAGACGATAAAGGGTTCGACGTTCATCCTTGCTCGATCTGCGCTGACGTAATTCTTACGAGTGCCTGATGCATGACGAGCATCGTTGCACGACTAGATACAAATATGACGGAGAAAGAAACGGTTGACGATGGACCAGACAGAGGAGTGGCGAGTGGAGCGTCACCAGTTTGCCGTTCGTAGTGCTCGTCGTCCGATCTCGGGGCGTTGGGAGAAACGCGCCAGGGGTGAATTTAACATTGCAGAGAAAGCGAGCGAGAAAACTTGAAAGAAAGTCTGAGTGAGAAAGGTAGAGATCGTTCACCGCTTGTAGGGTGCCTGTATGGTGTCATGGCAACACCCGTTGCAATGTCATAACGCGGTATAGCAACGTTCCTCCCTTCTCTTTCTCACCCTCTCTCCTTCTCTCTCTTCTTCTGTGTCTCACCCTCGTCTATCCAAACTCACACCGATCTCCGTCTTTTTTTAAATCCTCCTTCCATCTTCCTCCATCTCACCATCGCATCTCTCATTCTCAGCGTCTTTTACTTTATGAACTAGGATACACGTGACGTATGTACCATGCACACATTACGTATACGTATTGGAATACCTGGCGAGAGGGTTTAATCGATTTTTCAAAGATTATGACTATCGATACTCGAGATTTCGATATACTTATGTCGAGAATGTGAAGGTAGGGTAGCTTGTTCCCTAAATTCATCGTCCCCAAGCTCATCTCCAAAATCGTAACTAGACTGAAGAATCCCTTCACTATTGAACCGCAATGCTGCCTGATGGCGCTGTAAACGTGTTTTCATATCTACCAGCCCGAATGCCGGAGTTCGAGGACACAGCAGTAGATATGTTGCTATTATGATCAGACAACCGCCTTTTTCATTATGCCGTATAATTAATGATTGATAATTATTAGATAATAATAAATAATTGGCAATTGATAATTGATAATTGATAATTGATAATTGATAATTGATAATTGATAATTGATAATTGATAATTGATAATTGATAATTGATAATTGATAATTGATAATTGATAATTGACAATTGACAATTGACAATTGACAATTGATAATTGATAATTGATAATTGACAATTGACAATTGATAATTGATAATTGACAATTGACAATTCATAATTGATAATTATTAGATAATAATTGATAATTGACAATTAATAATTGACAATTGATAATTGACAATTGATAATTGACAATTGACAATTGACAATTGACAATTGATAATTGACAATTGATAATTGACAATTGATAATTGATAATTGATAATTGATAATTGATAATTGATAATTGATAATTAATAATTGATCATTGATAATTGATAATTGATAATTGATAATTGATAATTGATAATTGATAATTGATAATTGATAATTGATAATTGATAATTGATAATTGATAATTGATAATTGATAATTGATAATTGATAATTGATAATTGATAATTGATAATTGATAATTGATAATTGATAATTGATAATTGATAATTGATAATTGATAATTGATAATTGATAATTGATAATTGATAATTGATAATTGATAATTGATAATTGATAATTGATAATTGATAATTGATAATTGATAATTGATAATTGATAATTGATAATTGATAATTGATAATTGATAATTGATAATTGATAATTGATAATTGATAATTGATAATTGATAATTGATAATTGATAATTGATAATTGATAATTGATAATTGATAATTGATAATTGATAATTGATAATTGATAATTGATAATTGATAATTGATAATTGATAATTGATAATTGATAATTGATAATTGATAATTGATAATTGATAATTGATAATTGATAATTGATAATTGATAATTGATAATTGATAATTGATAATTGATAATTGATAATTGATAATTGATAATTGATAATTGATAATTGATAATTGATAATTGACAATTGATAATTGATAATTGATAATTGATAATTGATAATTGACAACCCCTGATAAGTTGATAACCCCTGGAAAGGGGTTATCAACTTTTTCGTACGAAACCCCCTCTTGGTAGTATTAAATCTATCCTCAATGTTTGTTCCTCGAATGTGACGAAGGGGTAGGTGTGGTATTAAATTGACATTGATAGAACGCCACCTAGATGGGGTTAGTTTAAAAAATCGATAATCCCTAGAAGGACCATATCGACGTTGCTTACGAAAACTAGCATGTTTCAGATTTCTTACGAAAACTAGCATGTTTCAGATTTCTTACGAAAACTAGCATGTTTCAGATTTCTTACGAAAACAAGCACGTTTGATATCTGCGCGAAAACCAGCATGTTTCGGCTGTTGCCACGAAAACTAACACATTTCGATATTCGCCGCGAAAACTAGCATGTTTCGGCTTTTACCACGAAAACTAGCAGGTTTCGACTTTCACCGCGAAAATTAGCACGTTTCAGTATCACTGGAAGTGTTTCTCATTTTTTACGCCACGTTCTTTGAACATCCTTTTTTACTCCAAATTGACGGAATATTTATGCTTGTCATTTTATACCGTTTTATTTTTTGTTTGAATTTATTTCATACATATTTTACCGTTTGAATTTTGGTCTGCTAGGCTTGTCATAAGATGGCAAACGGCAAATGCCTCGTCATTTTGGAGTAAAAAAAACCATGGTCAAAAAAATTAGAGAAAAGAAAATCGAAAACAATTGCGGTGTGTGCAAAGTTAACAATGTCAGTTTTTTTCACTCTCGCTACTTCGTCCAAGACCTGACATTTCTCGAGATATCTCAATCGATTGTTTTGAAGATTTTGACAACTGTAGTTTATACTTATGCTGTACTTTATACTTTAGTCGTTGATCCAAGATTGTGTTTTTTTTATGAAATGAAAACACAATGAACGATTCTTCAGACTGTAAGTAGAATATACTTTTTATAAACAATAATTTTGTTCAATTCCATCGCTGACTCCGAAACTTGAAGTCATGAAAAATATCATTGATGAACAATTTTAGTTTTTGAGCGGTGGAATATGGCGTATCGTATTTGCGAATCGTATTTTCAATAATGTTATTATTTTTTTAATAGAAAACGAATACAAATGTTTAAGGGTGTACAGGCGATACACCTTTAATGTTTTTCATTTATTCCTCATAGTGCTCCCAAAAAAATTATTAAAATATTTGTGAAAGTTCTGAATCTTATTCGATTTAGTTGGCAAATATATTACTTTTTCCAGTGCAAATCGAAATATGCTAGTTTTCCCGTCGAATATCGAAACGTGTCGATTTTCATGGTGGAATTCGAAACGTGTTAGTTTTCGTAAGAGATTTGAATCGTGCTACTTTTCGTAAGCAGCGTCGATATAAAGAAATTAGAAATTCCAACGGAATGTTTGTCATTGTAATTGGGCTACCGCGACGAAACTAAAGCTCGTTCCATAATTGTCATTGACGTGGATTATAGTTGAAACGTTTATCTACATAAGAGCTCTGAAGGAGGACAATCGCAACTGGCGTATTTTGAAAAACTCCAACATTACTTTTATAATCACTCGCGGTAATCGAATTCTTATCGAACTCAAATATCGACTCCATAGCAATGAAAGAACGTTCAATTTCGTAAAAACGTACATTTAGACACACTTAATGTTTATTTACCAACTGTAATGGATTTCTTTATATTAGGCAGCGCAAGTAAGTGTCAAATAGCAGGTAGCTTTTTTGATGAGGGAGGCGCATATTTAGATTCCTATGTGTGCGACGTTAATCGAACGTGTTAAGGGAGGAAGCAGCGCTAGTAATCGGAAACCTAGAGAAAAGTAGCGCGGCTAAAGAAATAAGGAAATGGACGGGAATCGGCCACACCGAAACACGAGAGGGTCGCGTACGTCGATCGATCCTAGTTTCCCGTCTTTCCTTCTCCACCGACGCCGTCTCTCGCTTCTTTGGCAAATAACCGTTCGGAACAGCCCGGTGCTCATTTCTAACGCTCCCACCCTATTTTCCAGCACACGGTTCCCAGCGTAACCCTACCTGTACCGTTCCTAGTTTCATTGAGAGCTTTTGAGCCGACGAATTTTCCAAAGACTTCGCTGACACCGCCCGTAGTCGGTAATTCGAAATTTTCCTATTTTTTGCAATTTCCGCTTCCACTGTTACACGCAGACGGTCATAAGTTGAAAGCATGACGCTCGTTTCTCATTCGGATGACGTGTATCAAAGGTATTATCTATTTGAAAAGGGTGCAAAACCACCGAACCAAGTAATACGGGCAGACGAACAATTTTTATAGGTTGAACGTACATTTTTTTACCCTTCCTGCGTCGAAAACTATCTTAAGAAGTTCTACGCAGTCGGGAGACCAAAAAAGCTGGATTTTCAAGCATCGATCGTGGA
Source organism: Oxytorus armatus (assembly GCA_958009045.1). Classification (NCBI taxonomy): domain Eukaryota; kingdom Metazoa; phylum Arthropoda; class Insecta; order Hymenoptera; family Ichneumonidae; genus Oxytorus; species Oxytorus armatus. Next base: position 775,180 of record OY253748.1, on the reverse strand, counting down.
AAAATATTTTAGTTTATTGACGTAAAAAATTATATACCATATTGTGGTAACTTTTATCTTCATTTTCATATTTTTTATTTGTAAAAATAATGATTTTTAAACTTTAAAAATAGGATCTTCGATATCGCTGAATTTTTTACAAAGATTTGTAGCGTACAACCGAGTGCTCAAAATTCTCATCTGAATTCACTACTGAAGTTAAATTTCATGGATAAATAACAAAATAAATAAAATTTTGTTATCTATCCATGAAATTTAACTTCAGTAGTTCCGACCAGAATGACATGTCTATAGATTAAGAATTATCAAGAATTTTTTATTTCAGATAACATCAGGAGCCAAAATCACCGGGGCCACCCACGCGCTTTTTTTTCGAGGTGCCAACTTCGATCAATAATAATAATAATAATAAACTATAAAATTTTTTCAAAAAGATTTTTTTTTGTATCTTTAATATGTAAATAAAAACATCCTAAATATCCAAAACGATTCATTTTTATTTTCCTACAAAAAAACGCCCTCCAAAAAAGACATGAAAATCGGCTTAAGTTACCAGACTACTACCTTAATAGACTCGAGACACTCCAAGGATTAGTATTAAATTTCATAGCATCAAGAAAGGGATTGTCGTTATTCACGTTGAGTTGTCAAAGTCCCAGATCTACAAGATTCGAACGTTAAGGGGGCGGGGGGTAGGGTTTTAAAATTATTTTTTTGCATTTTTTTTTAATTTTTTTTCTGATTGAACAATATGTCGAGAATATTGTGTATACATTTTAAGTCAATCGGAGTAAAACTAACGGAGTTACAGCGTTTCAAACGACCGGCCGTGATACCTGATTTTTCACGTATAAAAAACTTTAAATCGATTTTCCCGAAAACGTCATTTTTGAAGTTTGTGAACATTAGAACTCAAAATCTACTGAACGGATCCTTTTGAAAATTTAAACATTATTTCTTCACATAAATCAACAGGTAATCAGGAGGAGTTTTTTTTTTTTTTCAATTTTTTCAATTTTTTAATAACAAATTAAGCGCGATTTTTCGAGCTAAAAATGCGTTTCTCACTTCCAAGTGCTGCAAAAAATAGAAAAAAAAAAAAAAAAAAAAAACTCTTCCTGATTACCTCGAGAAATACATCACCTTTAAAATGCATATCAATTTTTTTGTTTCAGATGATCCGTTAACGAGTTATAATGTTCACCGCAAAACCACTTTTTTTCAAGGCGCCTCTGGAGATTCAACGTCACCGACTTATTTATCAATATTTTTCATTGAAAATTTTTTCTGAGATACTTCAATAGTTTTACAATAATATGTAATTCTATTTAATAAAATTATATTACTCATGTCGCCGCAAAAAAATCATAAAAATATGCTTTATTTTCGCCCTTAAAACCCTAACCCCCCGTTAAATTTCATAACATCAAAAAAGGGATTGTCGTTACTCACGTTGAGTTGTCAAAGTCCCAGAAAGCATGTCCCAGATCTACAAGATTCGATCGTTAACAATAGCAATTTCTTATTATTGAGTGAAAAATGACTTGGTAATGAAGAAAACGTCGATATCCCCAACGTTCATTGTATCGTTCACTTCAAACGCAATAACGTTCGAGCTAGTGGTGCAGCTATTCATTAGAATAGAGATTCATTCGATGTTATTACATCTCGCATAATCGTTAGGTTGACAAATGTAAGGGGACTTGGTTTTGGTCAACATGATATTGGCAATTTATGTGCGGCACAAATTGTTACGTAGGATGGAAGGGAATTGGTCATGGTCGTTGTATATATTTTCCCAAACCAAAAAATTCACAATATCATACGATTTTTACACGAAGAAATACTCAAATATATTCCAGCTGGTTCAATGCTATTAGGAGCAAATTTACATCAACTTCCATTAATTTTAGTAGAGTATTTCAATGTTAATTTTACCAAAGCTGAATCATTGCCACTCATAAATTTTCTCCAAAATGAATTTCAGTCAGATCATGAACAACCACGGAAATGAGCCTACTACAAGGTATGACACGACTATAGATGCAGTGTTTTATCGATATATTTAAAACATGACATCTAAAACATTCGTTTCATACTTCAGCTATCATCGACCGATTGTTAATTTCATCGAATCAAACGCAGCAACGACTGCTACTATAACCGAAGTGACGGATGAAGCAAGCAAATAAAAATTATAGAAGAAAATCGTAAGCTACTTTTCTTGTTGTTTTTTTTAAATTTTCTATTCAAATGATGAAATGATTAAATGATGAAATTTTAAAACAATTTAAATGATGTTGGATGTTTCAAATCTACCAGGCGTCCCATGACGGTTCACTTTTTTTAAATTTCATGATTAAAATTGAAATAATACTTATTAATTTTTCGTGTAAATATTATGAAATGGCAATAACCACGCTTCGTTTCCACCTTTTTTAAAATCCAAGTTTCACGAATATGTATTTTTTAGTAATTTATTTCGTGTACGAAAGCAGGGATCGAGAATAACGTGATAGCTGATTACATATGACAACATAACTCATATTTACCGTGTTGGACATGCTGATTAATAAAATATTGTTGTCATGATATCCGAGGGATTCATTCATATGGAGAATAATATTTATTGGTTTCCCGTTTCCCGTGTGCCGTAACTCCGCAATCAACGCTTCGCCATATTTGATTACCATTTCGAACAGTCACGAGAACACAATGTTTTATGGAGCGTGAGTATCAATGTAGGGTGGAAATAAAAAAATATAATTATTTAACGAATCGTATGAACGATATTTTACCTTTCTCCTCCATCATCAATGATATTTATTCAATTTCTAATTGCTCGATTCCTGACATTATCGATTTTCGTGGATTTCGGTATAATTCCCTCGGTTTATCGTGCAACTGTCCCGTCGTATATAACTATTTCGATGCTTTACGGCTCAACGCGCACATTTACCCCCAAGATTTATCTCTCGTGTTGCAATGCCGACACCATATCCGGCAAATAAGCAGAAACGTAATTTGAAGAAAAAAAAAAAACAAACGTAATTGAGGGATATGGCCGCGATAGCGAGTATAAAATTATGTGGGCATTTAACAATTTTTTTTGTATGAAAAAGTGATTTATTTATAAAACTAATTACACATCGGTTTAGTATAAATATCAAGCTAATAAAAGATATTTTTTTTTGTTTTCTTGTTATACAAAATGGCCGACTACTGCTATTTGCTCTTGGTATCTTTTTTCCGTGGCGTGACATTTGGCATCCACGATTTTTGACCTGGAACAAAAAAAAAAAATTCTCGTTAATCTAGATCAGAATACCTAGAGAAGTGCGTGCGGCATTTGGAAAATATTCATTTATTCGAATATTGTAGGTATTTGAATCTAAACGAGGAATTTTCAATAAGAAAATTTCGTATAAAACTGTTCATAAAATGGAAGTTTTTTAATTAATCAGACATTCCGTGCGTACTTCTCTTCGAAGTGGAATTAGAAACATGTATAAAATTTTTGAAGTCAATCGGGTAAAAATTGTCAAAATTATTTATCATGCCAATTAGAAAAAAGATACCAAAAGCAAATAGCAGTATTCGGCCATTTTTTATAACAAAAAAAAAACAAAAAAAATGTATAGTAGCTTGATATTGATACCAAATAGATGTGTAATTAAGTTTGTAAATAAATCACTTTTTCTTACAAAAAAAAATTCTTAAAGGGAAGAAATAGGGTTAGACGGTTCAAAAAATCGATTTTTTTTAAATTTCATAAATTGTTAGTAAAACTATTGAAAAACATGTTCCCAAAATTTTAAATGAAAATTCCGACTCGTTCTATTGTTATAAGCCATTAAGGGATGAAATAAGGTTAGGACAGCGTTTTCTCAATGATTTTCATGAATTTTTTTATAGTATAAAAAATGAATATAATTTATTGAAACTTTGAGAATATTTTATAAATATATTTAAGTATATACTATAAAATTTTTGAAGAATTTCCTTGAAAAACACCGAAGATATTAGCGACCCCATATTGCAGGTCACAATCAGACTCAGCATTTTGCTATTTTTTCAAACGCGTTTTTCTGAAAACGACTTTTTTTGATCTTGCGTACACGCTAGTTTGAAAAGTTTTCAACCAATCGTTTTGAAAATTGGCAGTTACTTTCTTCATAGTATTGCGCTGTATATGAACCTAAAATTGCAATAATATCATTATTTAAAATAATTTTTTTTTGCAAATAAAGTTGTAAAAAATGGCAAAAAATCATGCTTTTTTGTTTTGACCACTGTAAAAAATTCAATTTTCTATTTTTTTTAATAGCATTTAGGTTCATATAGAAGAGAGACATATAATGAAAGTAAATTCCAACCTCGTTTGATTTCAGATGAAAATTGCGGCTTCCAGAATGTACGCAAAATGCTTCGCCTGATTGTGACCTGCAATATGGGGTCGCTAATATCTTCGGTGTTTTTCAAGGAAATTCTTCAAAAATTTTATAGTATATACTTAAGGTAGTAGTTTGGTAACTTAAGCCGATTTTCATGTCTTTTTTGGAGGGCGTTTTTTTGTAGGAAAATAAAAATGAATCGTTTTGGATATTTACGATGTTTTTATTTACATATTAAAGATATAAAAAAAAATTTGTTTGAAAAAATTTAATAGTTTATTATTATTATTATTATTGATCGAAGTTGGCACCTCGAAAAAAAAAAACTTTTTTTTCCAAAGTCCGCCATTTTGTTATCTATCCATGAAATTTAACTTCAGTAGTTCCGACCAGAATGACATGTCTATAGATTAAGAATTATCAAGAATTTTAGATTTCAGATAACATCAAGAGCCAAAATCACCGGGGCCACACACGCGCTTTTTTTTCGAGGTGCCAACTTCGATCAATAATAATAATAATAATAAACTATTAAATTTTTTCAACAAATTTTTTTTTTGTATCTTCAATATGTAAATAAAAACATCCTAAATATCCAAAACGATTCATTTTTATTTTCCTACAAAAAAACGCCCTCCAAAAAAGACATGAAAATCGGCTTAAGTTACCAGACTACTACCTCAAATATTTGTTTAAAATATTCTCAAAGTTTCAATAAATTATATTCATTTTTTATATTATAAAGAAATTCATGAAAATCATTGAGAAAACGCTGTCCTGACCCTATTTGCCCCCTTAAGAAGTAAGATCACGGTTGGATTTATTTGACGGAGTTTTTGAAGAGCATTAAAACGAAATCGAGATTGCATCAGTGTCTGACTTCTGAGTTTATTGAAAAAGCCGTTTTCAAGATTACAGTCAACAGTAAAATGGCTCTCGAAGTTCAGTCACGTGATTCCAAGTACGAAATTAGGGATATCAGAATTTTTAGTCGCACAGCCAAGTTTTCCGTCAACACATTCGATCAGATTCCAACAGAGACAAACGGGAACGGATATTACTTTGTTAAAAGAATTTTTGGGCCTTTGTCCCTGGAATTCTTCTCGTGACAAATAGAGCCAAACCTGAAAAATGTAAAAAATCGCGCAACGTCGATGGGGAGGGTCTGTACCGAAAACTACGATTAATAGAATGCGGACAATAGAGCGCAGAGATAATTACGAGATCCGCGAGTCTGTTGGTAAAACGGATATATGTACGAGAGATATGTTTGGAATACTAATTGTACCGAATGCGAAGGGACGGTCGAACGACAGACCAAACACGCATACGTATCGTCCATGTACATATATCTGTAACAGCCGTTACAGTGCTTCTATACAAATGATAGCAACGTATCCGTACAGTGGAATGGTGGAACTGCAATGTGTATCTCGTTCGTTATTATGATACTGCGAATGCGGTACTTCGATAGATGCGTGCGCGTCGAGAGCACAGTACGGACGAATGGACAGTTCGTTTGGGGCGTATTTATGGTGGATATCCGCGGAATAATAGACGAAAAATAATCGACGATGGGGTTTCGATACAGCTATGTAATTCGAAATAGTAAAGGGGCAAAAAAAAAAGATTCAACGAAACGCAAATAATTTGCCAGTACTGGACGGGGTAATGGCCACAATAGGTTGCCAAAAAGTATGTATATTGACGTTTTAGTCCCGTTAAATCAGACACTCGATATCAAATAATCAAAATACATGTAACCAGACCCCGAAGCTTCCGCGAGGGAGGCCAAAATTGTGAAAAAATATTTCCTCGTACAAATGGGAATTTTGAACAGTGGGTAAAATTTATTATTTGCTTACTCATTATTTGTAAACCGCTGATGGTCAATGTACGTAAGAAAAATTCTATACTTTGTATTTTCCTATTTTTGGCAACTTTTTCATTGAGGAATTATAGTCAGGATTTCAAAAAAAAAAATTTTTCTTATTCCATTTCCGTAATGTACATATATTTAAGTATATACACAGAAAATTTCAGGTCATACCGACAAATATTCTCGAAGTTACACGCATTTTTGTAAAGACGTCTCGAAGCGTCTGAGCATGATTTTGAAAGTTTCATTGTATTTTTTTCTAACTGTGTTTTTTAAATCGGTAAGATTCCAGGGAAACGGCTAAACCAATCAGTCTTAAATTTTAACACTAGCTTTATAAATATATTTTTTAGTGATAAATCGAAGGTTTTTTTCTCGTCGACAAATATTGTTCATATTATAAACAATTTAACGCCAACATTTTTATCGAAAATCGAAATTTTTTTTTGAGAAGCCGCTGTTTTGTTAAAAATTAATATTTTGCGTATTCCTTCTATTAAATACTGGATAATACCTTATATTAACGAAATCTTTTTTGTTTTTTCATTTTAGATGATGCAATCCAGACATAACGTGCTCGCTGCAAGACGCCTTTTTTCAGATGAGCTCCCGGAGATCGGCTATAGCAGCTTTAAAAATCATTATTTTGACAAATAAAAAATATGAACATAAAGTTAAAAGTTACCACAATATGTATATACATTTTTACGTTAATGGATTGAAGGGTTCGAAGGGTTTTTCCAGGAAAAACTCTAGAAAAATCGCATTTTTAAGGAGGGAAATAGGGTTAGGACAGCTTTTTCTCAATGATTTTCATGAATTTTTTTATAGTATTAAAAATGAATATAATTTATTGAAACTTTGAGAATATTTTATACATATATTTAAGTATATATTATAAAATTTTTGAAGAATTTTCTTAAAAAACACCGGGGATATTAGCGACCCCATATTGCAGGTCACAATCAGACTCAGTATTTTGCGTACATTCTGGAAGCCGCAATCTTCATATGAAATCAACCGAGGTTGGAGTGTACTTTTATTATATGTCTCTCTTCTATATGAACCTAAATGCTATCAAAAAAATAGAAAATTGAATTTTTTACAGGGGTCAAAACAAAAAAGCATGATTTTTTGCCATTTTTTACAACTTTATTTGCAAAAAAAAATTTTTTTAAATAATGATAATATTCCGATTTTAGGTTCATATAGAGCGCAATACTATGAAGAAAGTAACTGCCAATTTTCAAAACGATTGGTTGAAAACTTTTCAAACTAGCGTGTACGCAAGTTAAAAAAAAATCGTTTTCAGAAAAACGCGTTTGAAAAAATAGTACCAAGAAAAACAAGCAATATGGGGTCGCTAATATTTTATTGTATATACTTAAATATATGTAAAAAAATTTTATAGTATATACTTAAATATATGTATAAAATATTCTCAAAGTTTCAATAAAGTATATTCATTTTTTATACTATAAAAAAATTCATGAAAATCATTGAGAAAACGTTGTCCTAACCCTATTTCCTCCCTTAATGGCTTATAACAATAGAACGAGTCGGAATTTTCATTCAAAATTTTGGGAACATATTTTTCAATAGATTTACTAACAATTTATGAAATAAAAAAAAATCGATTTTTTGAACCGTCTAACCCTATTTCCTCCCTTAATATTAATTCTAAGTACTTTGCCAAAGCGTGAGAAGATTTTCCATCTAAAATACACGTAATTCGAATTTTTTTTTTTTCAAATTTCTATAACTCAACCGCATTTCATGCTATCATATTGTTCTTGGTTTCGATTTACTCAGAATAAAACAATCTAAAAAAGTGCCTTTTGCGGCGAAAGTGTATATTGTACTGGTGAGTTGGTACCGGTCACTGAAGTTGATTTTTACCAAAGATTCTCGTTTTTTTGCTGTTATCTCCGAAACAATTAACTTTACGAAAAAAATGTATAAGAAAAATTTGTTGGAAGTTTAATTTCCTATAAAAAAGGTCCCATCGACCCAATTGCTTAGATTAATATTTCTTGAGATATTGAACTTTTTTTATTTATTATTTTTTTTATAATTTAATATTTCATATTTTATAAATTTTATACTACTCATAAGTTAAAGTTCAATATCTCAAGAAATATTAATCTAAGCAATTGGGTCGATAGAATCTTTTTTGTAGGAAATTAAATTTCCAACAAATGTTTCATTTACATGTTCTTCGTAAAGTTAATTGTTTCGGAGATAACAGCAAAAAAACCAGAATTTTGGGTAAAAATCAATTTCAGTGACCCGTACCAACTCACCAGTACAATTTACGCTTTCGCCGCAAAAGACACTTTTTTAGATTGTTTTATTCCGAGTAAATCGAAACCAAGAACAATATGATAGCATAAAATGCGGCTGAGTTATAGAAATTTGAAAAAAAAAAAATCGATTTATGTTTATTTTAGATGGAAAATCATCTCACGCTTTGGGAAACTACTTAGAATCAATATTAAGGGCTGTAACATTCAGGGAATTTCTTTTTCGACATAGCCAACAAAATTTCGGGTGGGGACTGAAAAAACAAATAGTCGAAAAAAAAAATCGCCCTAATGTATATAAATTTTTACGTTAATGAATTGAAGGATCTTTCCAGAAACAGCTCTTGAAAAATCGCTTTTTCACGATCTCCTGGCTGCGTATAACTCCTTAATCCACCCATTGATTTTCAGCTTTTTTTTTATACGAAATTTCGCGTAACTAATCATTTTTCCCTAACGAAATTTTGGTCCGTTCATTAAAGGCACACTCTACTTAATTTTATGGTCCAGGAAGAATCAATGTGGGCAAGCGCTTTGACCAGTTCATTGTAACATACAGCAGACACTGTCTTCTCGAAAAGTGTCCCAGCTGACTAAATATTCATTTTTAGAAATTCGTGTTCTAAAATATACAATGTCTAAACTTTGTAGCATTTTGTTTAGTTATTATTTGAACGTGGCGCGGATATAGCCGTTCGAAAAAAAAACTAGGTATCGATTAACAGTGGACCTTTGTTCAAACGGAAATTCGATAAGCGAGGAGTGCGTGATTTGTTCAGACTCTAGTTTCAAATGGGAGACGCTGATTCAATACGACCGAGTGTTCCATTCGCACGTATTACTCTCGTGAGTCTGACATACTTTTTTTTTAAATATTGTTTGTCCTCTCTTTTCGAGGTACCATGATATTTGTGTCCGGTACCTGTGACTCATCACGGTCCTCACGTGTGTAATCTGATATACGTACATGTCAATATATCAATTTCTAAAAGACGTTTAGTCAGATAAGTACGAAATAATTGATTCGAGATTCGGTATCAACGATTATTTATATTTCAATAATCAATCTGACGCGAATCGATCGTTTTTATCCCGCTTCGGGATCTTTTTATTTCGTACTTTACTTCGGCTTTTGCTCGTCCTCGGTTATTTCTTTTGGGGGATGAGAGCAAATCCCTCCCCTCGAGCGAAATCGATTATGAAAATACGAGAGACTCGGTGAGACGATGGGGTGGATGGGGAGGGCGCGTAAAAGGAACGGAAAAGATGCGGCGTCGGTCGGTGGGTAAGGGCGAGTATCCCATATCCCACGAGAGAGAGAAAAAGTTCTCTATCCCCGGCGGATGTATTCCGGATCTTCACGGGGTTTCAATCCTTCGCCTTGGATATATTATCGTCGTTAGATATTCTTCGCGACGCCGTCGCTTTGACGTTCGCGCGACGAATATACGTTTCCGTATTTCGATTTTAAAAGGAAATCTTCCGGTCGATAACTCACCGGAGAAACTTCTCTAATCGCAATGTAAATTTCTGCATAGCCTAGACATTGTGGACTTTAGAACACGAATTTTACACACAGAGAGCTCATAGGTTATTTCGACAGTTTCGAAAAGACAATACCCGCTGGATTTTACAATTAACCGTTCAGAGCTTTTTCTCACATTCAGTCCGAGAACATAAAAATAGACAGACCCAAATTTCGTTATATAAGAATTATTTGGTACGGAAAATTTACGAGAAAAAATTCAAATAAGAAAAATCAATAGGAAGTAGGAAAATGCAAAATTGACATTTTCTATATTGAATAGGGAATATAGTGAACTCACCCCTAATCTTTACTTACAAAAATACATCGACTAAAGTTAGAATAAATAAAATCTTTACTCCCTTTCTCTGTCACAAATATGTGAATCTTTTTTCGAGGAACCATATTCTGTGAATCCGTGAGCGCGATCATGCGAGTTCCGCAGTTTTTCACGCTGCTATTTTCCCAATCAGAGGAATATTTTGCTGCACAAATTTTCGTACAAATAACATAACTCATTCTTTACGATGTGCCAATGTTACTTCTCTCCTGAATCCTAAATTTCCCGAATGCGGAGATTGAGGAATCAATAGGTAAGTTAAAAATTTCCCCCTTCCGTTGTTCATTTACTTTCCTTTTGTTTTGTTATCGAAAAAAAACATTGGAAATTTCGTAAAATCCGAATTGTTTATGACTACGTTGAAAACCTCTTCCGGTTCACTAATCAACTGGTTAAGGGAGAACACCACTGTGACCCCCTGTTTTTTTTCACATTTTTCAAGAATTTTTTTTTGTGGGAAAAAAAAGAGATATTCGAAAAATTTTTTTGGGTTTTGTTCCTTGTTTATTAATGTATCAAAAAACATTTTTTCACATTTTTCACGCCGCATGGTGGCGCTGGGGAAGTTCTCGCGTCAGATGCTGTCATTTCCGCGGCACGCAGCAGAACCCTCTTCAACGTCGATCTGAAAAAAAATATCGAGTGTTTTCGTTAATAATATGATATTTTGAAGAGAAGTACACAGGGATTTGGAAAAATATTGTTTTAAAAAAAATAGGCACGCCTTTGAAATTAAAGTTAATTTCAAAGGCGTGCCTATTTCTTTTAAAACAATATTTTTCCAAATCCCTATGTACTTCTCTTCAAAATATCATATTATTAACGAAAACACTTGGTATTCTATTTCAGATCGACGTTGAAGAGAGTTCTGCTGCGTGCCGCGAACCACTGCGGAGATGACAGCACCTGATGCGAGAGCTTCCCCAGCGCCACCATGCGGCGTGAAAAATGTGAAAAAAATGTTTTTTGATACATTAATAAACAAGGAACAAAACCCAAAAGAATTTTTCGAATATCTCTTTTTTTTTCCCACAAAAAAAAATTCTTGAAAAATGTGAAAAAAAACAGGGGGTCACAGTGGTGTTCTCCCTTAAGTACTGTATTACAATGTTACGTATAGTTCCTAATGTATACAACATGTGACGCATTTACAGGCGTACATAGATCCCGACGACGATGAAAAGCATCAAAACTCTGCTGGTGTCTCGTGTCGTCTGGGGAGGTACTCGTAGCGTGTTCCGGGATTAGATTTTGAGTGGGCCGCGTCACAGCCGGACTCTCATCACTTGTTCGGCCGCGTGTCACCGACAACCAGAGCATATATCGCACCCCTTCGCGGTGGACAGGCTTTGATTGACGAATAATTGGCCACGATGCCGCATTATCGTCGTTTCGTCACGGGGAACGAAAGCTCGACCGATCCGCCTTGACGCGGCCCAAAAGCTTCGACCATATACGGTTGAAGAGGATAACGGGTGCGGCGGCGAAAATAGAGAAGATCTCGTCGTCACTTCAGCACGACAATCATGAAATTTCAACCCTCTGCAATTATTCTCGAACGATATATCGAATCTAGTGTTGTCTAGCGTGTGTGATATACGTGCATCATTGACCCGAAGCTAATGTCAGAGAGTGTTATCATTAAAAAAGTGTTGACACATGAAGACCGAAAAGATTGAGGTAGTAGTCTGGTAACTTGAGCCGATTTTCATGTCTTTTTTGGAGGGCGTTTCTTTGTAGGAAAATAAAAGTGAATCGTTTTGAATATTTAGGATGTTTTTATTTACATATTAAAGATACAAAAAAAAATTTTTTTGAAAAAATTTAATAGTTTATTATTATTATTATTATTGATCGAAGTTGGCACCTCGAAAAAAAAGCGCGTGGCTGGCCCCGGTCATTTTGGCTCTTGATGTTATCTGAAATCAAAAATTCTTGATAATTCTTAATCTATAGACATGTCATTCTGGTCGGAACTACTGAAGTTAAATTTCATGGATAAATAACAAAATGGCGGACTTTGGGAAAAAGTTTTTTTTTTCCATGGATAAATAACAAAATGGCAGACTTTGGGAGGGAATTCTTTTCTTTTTTTCAAAAATAAAGAAATTACCGTATTTCAAACTTTAGTATGCAATTTGAAAAGAAAAATTAGTGTTTAATAATTTATAAAAAATTTTCCAATCAAAAAATTAACAAAAACCTGGTCAGATTATAGAGAAAATAATTATCAAGATTTAAAAAATAATAAAAAACATTAAAAATTGACTCGGTTATCGGGCTGACAGTGTCTAAAAACATAGTTTCGAGAAAAACGCATTTAAATTTTCTGAGTTCATGTACGACATGAACTCAGGACTAGTCCCCCATTCCAGCTATAATTTTGTAACGGAGTGGAATTCTTTCAAACGTTTTTTTTCAATCCTTAAAAGCATAAAGAATAAAAATCTGTAAAAAAATCGATTTTTTCGAGGTTTAAAAAAAAATTCCTAGGTACCGTTATACATTTTAACATCGGTCATTTTTCCACTTATTTATTGATACTTGCAGGTACTCTGCAAATTTTTTTCGAGTCCAATGATAATCAATTAAGGGGGGAAATAGGGTTAGACGGTTCAAAAAATCGATTTTTTTTTATTTCATAAATTGTTAGTAAAACTATTGAAAAATATGTTCCCAAAATTTTAAATGAAAATTCCGACTCGTTCTATTGTTATAAGCCATTAAGGGGGAAACAGGGTTAGGACAGCGTTTTCTCAATGATTTTCATGAATTTTTTTATAGTATAAAAAATGAATAGAATTTATTGAAACTTTGAGAATATTTTATACATATATTTAAAATTAAAGCCTTTGAAATTAAAGTTAATTTCAAAGGCGTGCCTATTTTTTTTAAAACAATATTTTTCCAAATCCCTGTGTACTTCTCTTCAAAATATCATATTATTAACGAAAACACTCGGTATTTTTTTTCAGATCAACGTTGAAGAGAGTTCTGCTGCGTGCCGCGGAAATGACAGCATCTGGCGCGAGAGCTTCCCCAGCGCCACCATGCGGCGTGAAAAATGTGAAAAAAATGTTTTTTGATACATTAATAAACAAGGAACAAAACCCAAAAAATTTTTTCGAATATCTCTTTTTTTTCCCACAAAAAAAAATTCTTGAAAAATGTGAAAAAAAACAGGGGGTCACAGAGGTCTTCTCGCTTAAAAGTTTTCCCTTAACTTTCCCGTACAATTCGCACTTGAGAGTGTATGGTAACCGGCCTTTCTGATTGACTGCCATTGAGTGTTCAATGGCGGATTTTGTTAAGGGAGCAACTCTATCAAAACTCGATAATACATTGTCGTCCGCATCGATTCTCTTATCGCGGATAATCGATTCGTTATTGCGGCTAAAAATGATATTGCCGGATAGAGATTGGGCCGTAGAAACGGGGAATCTCAGAGCTCTCGAGCAAATAAATAAAACTGGGAGTCCGAGGAATGGCGAAAGGGGCCAGCGTTTGCTGTCGTGTTTGATTACGATTCCCTCACGTCCGTCAGTTTGCGTTCGCACCCTCTGATTCACAACGACGTTCTTCTCCGCTACTGCATACGGAGACGCAATACAAGCATTGCTTTCTCGTCCCGAGTTACAAGTGGTCGAGACGCTTCTATTACGACTGCTCGTTCTTCGTTCTCTCACTTTGGTTCGTTATTTGCACGATGCGTCACTGGCGCTGGGTGTTACTTCGTCAGAGGTTCGCGCGTCCCCTCGCACGAAATATATATTTTGGCCTTTTAGGCAATATATCGCTCGCTCGAGGCTACGTTCTATTTTCTCTCGCGCACTCACGACGTTCAAAATCGGAGATCTCTCGTACGTTCGATAGTGACCAAGAGCGCGGAAAAAGGACGCTGTTCAGAGAAAAAAAAAGCGTGAAAACTTGGCACGTTCAAACGAGTTTGTTGCGACAAAAAAATCAGTGTTATCTCGACAATTTAGTTCGTTCATCTGTCGTTCCTCAACCATAACCTCTCGCTGTACGAATTGAAAGTAAAATGTGAAAAATCCTCGTCCGATCGTGCAGCCACGTACAATACAACGATAGAAAATTCAATTGACGTGTTTCCGAATACTGCCTATACGTTTAGGCGACTCTTGGAAAGGAAAATAGTTCTTGTATTGACGTTGAAACGTCGCATACGATTAGAAGAAAAAAAAAGTTGGGTAAATAAGCGCGAGAGTGTGAGGGTTCGTAGCTCTCGACCCAACGTCGTACGATCATGGTCTATAGGGATGCGTGAGCACACATCATTCCTACGAGCTGAAGCGAATTTTGCCGGTTCCGTATAGCCGCCGGGGTACGACAGAGACCAGAAACGTGTGGGACGGGAGCGAGGGAACGAGAGACGCCAAGGGATTGGAGTTGTTGGGTGCGAGATCCAATCGTTGCATCGCCCAAGGGCAACCCGCAGCAATACCGCACGGAGTACACCCCGGGAATATGGCACAAAACACGAGGCACCGTCAACCATGAATCGTTTCATTGGTTTTCCGGAATGGGAAATACAGCGCTACTGGCTTTATCGCTTTTACGCTTTCGATTATTGCTCGTTACTTTGATTAACGAGAAGGTAATCGAACTTAATTGTACTTAATTAGCCAGCCTGGTTGTTTGTCACGTTTCGATGGAAATAATTTCTATTACGGAAATGAACGAGGCGTTGTCTCGTAATTGACGAAGCGCGAATGATATCGTTACCTAATAAGTCAACTTATTTCATTGTAGTTCATATGGTAGAAGTAAGAAATAATATATTTCAGCTAGAAGCGATCTTTTTAAGAGGGGCAATAGGGTTAGACGGTTCAAAATATCGATTTTTTTTTTATTTCATAAATTGTTAGTGAAACTATTGAAAAATATGTTCCCAAAATTTTAAATGAAAATTCCGACTCGTTATATTGTTATAAGCCATTAAAGTGAGTAGCTCTCCTTCAGGCCACGAGCGCGCCACATGTATAACCGTTTTTTCAAACGCGTTTTTCTGAAAACGACTTTTTTTTAACTTGCGTACACGCTAGTTTGAAAAGTTTTCAACCGATCGTTTTGAAAATTGGCAGTTACTTTCTTCATAGTATTGCGCTCTATATGAACCTAAAATCGAAATATTATCATTATTTAAAATAATTTTTTTTTTTTAAATAAAGTTGTAAAGAATGGCAAAAAATCATGCTTTTTTGTTTTGACCCCTGTAAAGAATTCAATTTTCTATTTTTTTGATAGCATTTAGGTTCATATAGAAGAGAGACATATAATAAAAGTAAATTCCAACCTCGTTTGATTTCAGATGAAAATTGCGGCTTCCAGAATGTACGCAAAATGGGGTCGCTAATATTTTCGGTGTTTTTCAAGGAAATTCTTCAAAAATTTGATAGTATATACTTAAATATATGTATAAAATATTCTCAAAGTTTCAATAAATTATATTTATTTTTTATACTATAAAAAAATTCATGAAAATCATTGAGAAAACGCTGTCCTAACCCTATTTCCACCCTCAAGGGGTCACATACCCCTAAAATAAAAAAAAAACGATTTTTTTTACTGATTTTCCTTCTTTATACTTTTAGGAATTCTTCTAAAAAATACTTTTAAGAAAATTCCACTCCGTTACAAAGTGATAGCAATAAATGTGACCGGACATCGGGTTCACGTTGTACCTACCAGAAACTTTAAGGGCGGAAATAGGGTTAGGACAGCGTTTTCTCAATGATTTTCATTAATTTTTTTATAGTATAAAAAATGAATATAATTTATTGAAACTTTGAGAATATTTTATACATATATTTAAGTGTATACTATCAAATTTTTGACGAATTTCCTTGAAAAACACCGAGGATATTAGCGACCCCATATTGCAGGTCACAATCAGACTCAGCATTTTGCGTACATTCTGGAAAGACGCAATTTTCATCTGACATCAAACGAGGTTGGAATTTACTTTTATTATATGTCTCTCTTCTATATGAACCTAAATTTTATGAAAAAAATAGAAAATTGAATTTTTTACAGGGGTCAAAACAAAAAAGCACGATTTTTTGCCATTTTTTACAACTTTATTTGCAAAAAAAAATTATTTTAATTAATGATAATATTCCGATTTTTGGTTCATATAGAGCGCAATACTACGGAGAAAGTAACTGCCAATTTTCAAAACGATTGGTTGAAGACTTTTCAAACTAACGTGTACGCAAGTTAAAAAAAAGTCGTTTCCAGAAAAACGCGTTTGAAAAAATAGCAAAATGCTGAGTCTGATTGTGACCTGCAATATGGGGTCGCTAATATCTTCGGTGTTTTTCAAGGAAATTCTTCAAAAATTTTATAGTATATACTCAAATATATGTATAAAATATTCTCAAAGTTTCAATAAATTATATTCATTTTTTATACTATAAAAAAATTCATGAAAATCATTGAGAAAACGCTGTCCTAACCCTATTTCCTCCCTTAATGGCTTATAACAATAGAACGAGTCGGAATTTTCATTTAAAATTTTCGGAACATATTTTTCAATAGTTTTACTAACAATTTATGAAATTAAAAAAAAAACCGATTTTTTGAACCGTCTAACCCTATTTCCGCCCCTTAAACGCGTTTTTCTCGAAACTACGTTTTTAGACAGTGTCAGCACTATAACTCAGTCAATTTTTAATATTTTTTAACTTTTTTTTTTAAATCTTGATAATTATTATTTTTCAAACACTAATTTCCTTTTAACTTGCATACTAAAGTTTGAAACACTGTAATTTCTTTATTTACAAAAAGAAAAAAAAAACAAATCCCTCCGTCAGACTATTACTACTCCATTACTTTACTAGATTCTTTTTTATTTTTGGAGATTGGATAATTTTTGGTGAAGTTATGATGTCTACAAAGGGGCGCCATGGTTTTCATCAGTAGTCCATTTCTACCCGTAAAAAATAACGTTAATATTTTTAATAAATTTAAAAAAAAATTGTTACTTATAGTTGAATAATTGAGTAGTAATCTTTCAAATTTACTCAGTTTTCAACGCTCGCAGCGGTATATGAACCCTTAATTCGATATTTCGAGTTCAGATTCGTAATCTGTTTAAACTCTTCACCCGGGTACCAAGTTTCCTACGAATCAAGTCACTGCCGCGCAAGTAGTAATACCAAAAGTCCGAAAAGTCGAGCACCAATGTTGAGCATTGGGTGAACGACCCATCGGTACTTTTTCGTCTTTCGCTATTTCGACCGTACCTAACCTACCTACCACCTAACCTACTAGCTACGATTCACAAAAATACACGAGACAATTTCATGAAAAATTAGGCACCACACATGGCTGGTGAAGGTGACGCGAAAGTTCGGTAAACTCACTCGTGCCGGGTTCGTAGCCCTCACGGGTGTTTTGTCAGCAAGCGAACGCATCGTATATAATGGATCTTGAACAACCGAGCTTACCGATCCTCGAATTCGTTTCCCATTCCCCGTGGCTTCTCCACGCTCGGAAACTATATAACGGGTAGAACGGGGGGATGAAAATTCCAAATCGGAAGTGACGTTATAATGGAAGCAGCATTAGTGGTTTTAACTCGAGTGCTTGCAAGGGGGTCGGGGGAGAGGAGTGGGTGAATTGCCCGGAGAAAGCATCGTCGACGAGGCATTCCCTGTTCTCTCACTCTGCGCAAATTACCGAACACCCATTTTGTGTGCAATGTAGTGCCGCGCTATAATAACGGTAAAATTGTCACGCGAAGGCACGGGCAAGGGTTGAGACGGAAAGAGGCGAGTTGCATATACCACTCTCGTCCCTCATGCCATTTTACACTTTGCCCAAAAATAAAATTTCTGGGAACAAGGAACAATCAAAAAAAAAAACAAACTCCAGACTCAACGCTACATGAAATCTCTAAACGCGTGAATATTTTAATTGCCATTTGCGTTACGGTTTATCAAGCGTTTTCCGTGAAAGTTTAATTACAATTAACGTCATGCGTCAAAATGCGCAAGGATTTAAGTTGGAAAACACAATAATTTAAAAGAAAATAAATGTAATCATTGTAATCATAAAAATTAGACAAATTGGGCGAATCTCGATGGGCTTGACACTCGGATCCAATTGGTTTTGGACCCCCCCCCCCCCCCCCGCCGCCGCCGAATCGTCCGGAGAAAAAAATTCGATGAAGAGAAGAATACCCTCGACTGTTGCAGAAACACGTTTGGCATATGTACTCTTTGAAATCCTTTGGAAGACTTAACCCCTCGTTAATCGAGACGCCCCGGGCTGTATACCGTTCGTGTCATTGTGCCCGTTACGCGTTTCGATAGTTTTCGAAATGGTCCCACTTCGCCCCCTCCAAAATGTCACCCAACTAACGCGAGCCATAGACTGCCGATCTCAGTATGATTTGTAAAACGCGTGTGAACGATGAGTGGCGTCACTCGAGAGACCCTTCACCCTCTTTCATCCATAGTCTTCGTTGCACGTTCTCTTACTGTGAAGTCTTCGACATATCCGCAACTGTTCGACATTCGCACGACGTTCGAGTGGATCAGAAAAACGTACATCTGTGGCACGAGAGTAAAAGCGGGGGAAATTTGAGCATCGAACCTTATTTTTTGGTACACGGCGGCGGAGCAACGTGGATTCGTTCATTTTACATCATTCTTTCATTTCATATTCCATTCGTCAAAGTTTTGCTTGATGCGTCTGGCCTCACGATCACCACTCTTAAGCTTTCGACGCTAACCGTCCGTTCGTCGCTTAATGCGACAATTTCGTTATGGTGTGGTCCTGGAAAATTTGCGCGATACCGTGGCGAAAAGCTTCTTGTTCGTCACGAGGGCCATTAAGCGATCTCACCGCGATAATTACTGTCAGTCGAGCGGGCTCAATTATTATATGATGGAAGTGAAGCGCCGTATACACGCGGAATGCTTGGTTCGTTCCGCGGTGGCTCCAGGAATCCCGGAAGGGTCCGCTATATTTTGAAAGACCATCAATCCTTCCTGTAATGGATAACTTTTGTTTTATCGCCGCGGTTTGAGAAAGTTTCGTTTCCTCTATTGGACAGAGTACTTCGAACTACCAGTGGAACCCTCGCGCGACGAAATATCGAATTATCGATCGATAAACTGTTTAACCGACTATCGATAACTCTATGGATCATTATCTCTGATCGGTAACTTATCGACGGTGCGTCGGTATGTTATCCCCGTAGGTATTGCCTTAGACTGAAGAAAATTACGCGAATGAGACCGTTCCAGACGCGGGTCAGGCAGCTAAATTCGCCTCCGAGAAAATTGAACGACCCAAGACTTCGGCTACACGAAGAAGATCGGTCGTATAGTGAAGTCCGAACGAACCATCAAGGACGGGGTTATCCAGACTCAACCATTACGAATTCCGTACAGGGTCGAGCGAGATGCCTCCATAATTGTGTTCCGGTCTCTCGTTATATCGAAATAAAAAAAAAATCATTTTCTTCCCCTCTATAAATCTGACCGAATTTTGTTACACCAAATTTTTCCTATAGAATAAAAGAATAGTTGTTGTCGCGCAAAATGAGTTACGGTAAGAAACCCAATGGAGATTACAATTTTCACTTTTAATTGTTGATTTTATTTTTTTTACTGATTTAACAATGCGCGTACGCACAACCTATCAGTGGGACCCTCGCGCAACGAAATATCGAATTATCGATCGATAAACTGTTTTACCGACTATCGATAACTCTATGGATCATTATCTCTGATCGGTAACTTATCGACGGTGCGTCGGTATGTTATCCCCGTAGGTATTGCCTTAGACTGAAGAAAATTACGCGAATGAGACCGTTCCAGACGCGAGTCAGGCAGCTAAATTCGCCTCCGAGAAAATTGAACGACCCAAGACTTCGGCTACACGAAGAAGATCGGTCGTATAGTGAAGTCCGAACGAACCATCAAGGACGGGGTTATCCAGACTCAACCATTACGAATTCCGTACAGGGTCGAGCGAGATTCCTCCATAATTGTGTTCCGGTCTCTCGTTATATCGAAATAAAAAAAAAATCATTTTCTTCCCCTCTATGAATCTGACCGAATTTTGTTACACCAAATTTTTCCTATAGTATAAAAGAATAGTTGTTGTCGCGCAAAATGAGTTACGGTAAGAAACCCAATGGAGATTACAATTTTCACTTTTAATTGTTGATTTTATTTTTTTTACTGATTTAACAATGCGCGTACGCACAACCTATCAGTGGGACCCTCGCGCAACGAAATATCGAATTATCGATCGATAAACTGTTTTACCGACTATCGATAACTCTATGGATCATTATCTCTGATCGGTAACTTATCGACGGTGCGTCGGTATATTATCCCCGTAGGTATTGCCTTAGACTGAAGAAAATTACGCGAATGAGACCGTTCCAGACGCGGGTCAGGCAGCTAAATTCGCCTCCGAAAAAATTGAACGACCCAAGACTTCGGCTACACGAAGAAGATCGGTCGTATAGTGAAGTCCGAACGAACCATCAAGGACGGGGTTATCCAGACCCAACCATTACGAATTCCGTACAGGGTCGAGCGAGATTCCTCCATAATTGTGTTCCGGTCTCTCGTGATATCGAAATTAAAAAAAATCATTTTCTTCCCCTCTATAAATCTGACCGAATTTTGTTACACCAAATTTTTCCTATGGAATAAAAGAATAGTTGTTGCGCAAAATGAGTTACGGTAAGAAACCCAACGGAGATTACAATTTTCACTTTTAATTGTTGATTTTATTTTTTTTACTGATTCAACAATGCGAGTACACACAATTCAACGCAAGCTTTAGAGAAACTAAGGCAATATATATTTTTATCATGGTATCAATATTGAATGTTATCAATACTGTATTTTGTTAATCCATAGTTTCGACCAGTTCTCCAAAAAGTTAAGTTACGATACACTTCTTGGCGGCGTGAAGTAAAATTCAACAATAACGAAATTCAATGAAACTACTTTGCAAATAAATATTTCCTATCATAACGATCATTAATAATTGTTGGAAAAGTATTAATGATCATTATGAATCCTTGTCTAAAATGTCTTTTAATTAGTCGAAAAAAACAACTTGCGCTTCTTTCGTCCATACAATAATTGTTTATCATTACTTTGAGTTCTTTATTGCGGCAATTTATTATTAATTAAACCGACGAAAGGACGAGTAAGTGTGCGAGGAAGGATCGCAGGTGATCGGATTTTTTGGAAAAGTGCGAGACGGTCGCCGAGAGGCTACACGGGAAGATCTGGCAACATCGGGCGAGCGGAGAAGTGATCTTGGGCGGGAGCACTGGCCACGAAAGGACTCTAAACACACACCTGAGAGTAAAGCCGTGACGTGAACCGAGCCAAGCCGGCCTCGTTGTAAAGTAATCAAATATTTTCGATGATCTTCACGATCATTGTGCAAAAGTCATCGGCCATCAAGTGGATTCGCTTCAATTTTTCGCTTATACGTATCGCGAGTGATTTTTATTTTTGCAAGTGAATATCGCGCGTGATATCTACGACCCGCGTCCAATTAATTTCATATTTTTCTACTGAAACGTGGCCGTGAAGACTCGCGATAAATCCAACAGCGTGCTAAACTTCTCGATGTGATAAATTAATTTAATTTTTTACTCTTAAGACGACATAAAAAATAATAATAATACGCTGTCAATCATTAACGGAAAATTTCAGCTGATTTAATACCGACATGACTTGAGACAGACGTTTCCTGATCAACGTCAATCACAATATTATTGGAATACAAACGAAGGTTAGAACGTGTTTATGTGTCGTATTTAACGGACGACCGTCGATCGAATGAAAATCCGCTAGGATTTATATCACGACGAAATAATTACAAATGAATATTATGGAAATTGTAAAGATTACGTTTTTTTTTTCGCCAATAGATCAAGAGTTATTTTGAATAGTTATTAATTTTATAATAAATATTCATATTTCTTTTCTATTTGTCATTCTTCTTTACATGAATGGATTTTATTTTTCATTCGGCACACCTCTGCCAGAATGCAAAAAATTCTGTTATTCATTATACATTTTTTTTTGCTATGTCGATAATTCATTTAGTAAAGAAAAAATTTCTCACGGATCTAAATTGCCGTCGCATTGACGCGCTCATACAGTGGGTCAAAAAAGTATTTATACACCTTGTTTTTTTTGCGATAACTTTATAGACATAAGCGATCCGCAACGAAGGCAATTTTATTTAATAGTACATCAGGTGCAGAGATAAACTGCAAATGGAGAATTTTTTCCCAGGATTAGTAGAAGAATAATGCCAGAAAAACTTACGATTGTAGTGAAAACCGACATCATCATAGTTGTTAATTATAACTAATATTTGGTGTGCATCCCCTTTTGCTTCAATTATTGCCTCGAGTCTCTTAGGCATGGATTCTACTAGCTTTTGCGTTATTTCTTTTGCTATTTTCGTCCATTCTTCTAAAAGCACTCTTTGGAGATCGAATTTGTGTGTGAATACTTTTTTTACTTACTGTATGTCTTGTAATACGATCGCAAATGTTTTATTAAATCATTTCTGAAGAAACGGTGAAAATCTATGATGCTGAAGTTTGCATCGTTGGAAAGCAACGGAAGTGGGTTTTGTAAATTTTCATTTTCAGCATTGCTCTTGCTTCTCATGCCCATTTAAGCCCAGGTCCCTTGAAGGAGACCCCAATAAAACATTTTAACGATTTTTGTCATCGATAATCCAATCTTAAGGGGGAGTAACGATGTAGAAAATCTATTTTCGTTGCATTCCAACGATGCAAAATTCAACATCATGAAAATCTTTAAGGGATAACACCGACTGTGAGCCCCTGTTTTTTTTCACATTTTTCAAGAATTTTTTTTTGTGGGAAAAAAAAGAGATATTCGAAAAATTTTTTTGGGTTTTGTTCCTTGTTTATTAATGTATCGGAAAACATTTTTTTCACATTTTTCACGCCGCATGGTGGCGCTGGGGAAGCTCTCGCCTCAGGTGCTGTTATCTCCGCGGCACGCAGCAGAACTCTCTTCAACGTCGATCTGAAAAAAAATACCGAGTGTTTTCGTTAATAATATGATATTTTGAAGAGAAGTACATAGGGATTTGGAAAAATATTGTTTTAAAAAAAATAGGGACGCCTTTAAAATTAACTTTAATTTCAAAGGCGTGCCTATTTTTTCTAAAACAATATTTTTCCAAATCCCTATGTACTTCTCCCTATGTATTTAAAAAAAAAAAAATACCGAGTGTTTTCGTTAATAATATGATATTTTGAAGAGAAGTACATAGGGATTTGGAAAAATATTGTTTTAAAAAAGATTGGCACGCCTTTGAAATTAACTTTAAATTCAAAGGCGTGCCTATTTTTTTTAAAACAATATTTTTCCAAATCCCTATGTACTTCTCTTCAAAATATCATATTATTAACGAAAACACTCGGTATTTTTTTTCAGATCGACGTTGAAGAGAGTTCTGCTGCGTGCCGCGGAGATGACAGCACCTGACGCAGGAGCTTCCCCAGCGCCACCATGCGGCGTGAAAAATGTGAAAAAAATGTTTTTTGATACATTAATAAACAAGGAACAAAACCCAAAAAAAATTTTCGAATATCTCTTTTTTGTCCCACAAAAAAAAATTCTTGAAAAATGTGAAAAAAAACAGGGGGTCACAGTGGTGTTATCCCTTGAGAACAAATTTTCGGTGATTATGTACGGTAATTTTTTTCATCTTCACTATGATGTTTTAGTGGATTAGTAATTACTGGGAAATAATAGCATTGATACAGAATCGCAACGAAATCGAAGAAAAATTAATTCTTCAAAAATAACTCGATTAACAACAATCGAAGTAATTTAGGTTCGCGATAGAGTTCCTACTTCACTCCGCGCTCGTTCTTCGAAAATTCCTTTTTATTCATTGTCAATTTTTAAAAAAATGTTATGCAGATTTAAAAATTCGAAGCATCGACCATTGCCGTTAATGTTTCCCTTACTTTCGATGATTTTGAACGTGCCGTCACCGCCATGAAAGTGAAGAGTAGAATCATCGATGAATTCGAGTTAACACGCGACATTTAAAAAAAATTAATTATCTGCCTAAATCGGTTAGTATCACAAAACTTACCGGTGGTCAGAATTTCGATGTTTTCGGCTTCCTAATAAATGCAAAACATAAAACATGATTTTCAACGAATCGTCACAATTTTTGTTGCCCATTTGAGAATATTTCGAAATAATTTTGTAACGGAAATTTGCCATCGATCGAGAGCCTCCTCGAATTGTTCTCGAAAGCTCAAAAATTTCGTATGAAAATTGAAAAAGTGATAATGATTTTTTTTCTCTCCTCGATTGTTTGGATAATTTGTTTTG
The DNA here is from genome assembly GCA_958009045.1 of Oxytorus armatus. NCBI lineage: Eukaryota > Metazoa > Arthropoda > Insecta > Hymenoptera > Ichneumonidae > Oxytorus > Oxytorus armatus. The sequence goes on along the minus strand of OY253748.1, from coordinate 750,325 downwards.
ATAATTCGAGAGCAGCCGGTGCCGGGGAAGCGTTCGAAAAGTGTACAAAACCTCGAGCAATTAATACGTAATCAAGCCCATGGCTCACCGTTATGATAGGCAGAAACATTGGAAAATGTGGAAGTTGCACGGATGGGTTGAGGACTCTCGATGAGCCTCGTCAACGGAGGGCTCTCAACGTCCATAGTGTCATAGACGGGGCATGCAAATCAAATATTGATCGTGCAATTAGTGCCGATTCTGCTTCAATCGGTGTTGTTTTTTACGCAATGTTTTTTTCGCCGAAGAACGAGTCCTGTTTGTCATCGCTCGGACGGGTCATATTACCGGAATAATATACCCGATTAGCTCACGAATATGCACGTTGATATAGCAATTACCCCGCTGTAGCTAAATACCCGTCCGTGACGTTTTCAATTGGCTATCAGTCGAGAGATATTTGGGAATGCAAGTGGTTTTCGTCATAATCGATGTCGCTCATAATGCATTATAATCATGCACCGTCGATTCGTTGTCAAACGTATTAAGAGAGGAAATAGGGTTAGGTCAGCGTTTTCTCAATGATTTTCATGAATTTTTTTATAGTATAAAAAATGAATCTAATTTATTGAAACTTTGAGAATATTTTATACATATATTTAAGTATGTACTATAAAATTTTTGAAGAATTTCCTTGAAAAACACCGGAGATATTAGCGACCCCATATTGCAGGTCACAATCAGACTCAGCATTTTGTGTACATTCTGGAAGCCGCAGTTCGCATCTGAAATCAAACGCGGTTGGGATTTACTTTTATTATATGTCTCTCTTCTATATGAACCTAAATGCTATCAAAAAAATAGAAAATGCAATTTTTTACAGGGGTCAAAACAAAAAAGTATGATTTTTTGCCATTTTTGACAACTTTATGTGCAAAAAAAAATTATTTTAAATAATGATAATATTCTGATTTTAGGTTCATATAGAGCGCAATACTATGAAGAAAGTACCTGCCAATTTTCAAAACGATTGGTTGAAAACTTTTCAAACTAGGGTGTACGCAAGTTAAAAAAAAAGTCGTTTTCAGAAAGACGCGTTTGAAAAAATAGCAAAATGCCGAGTCTGATTGTGACCTGCAATGTGAGGTCGCTAATATCTTCGGTGTTTTTCAAGGCAATTCTTCAAAAATTTTATAGTATATACTTAAATATATGTATAAAATATTCTCTAAGTTTCAATAAATTATATTGCTTTTTTATACTATAAAAAAATTCATGAAAATCATTGAGAAAACGCTGTCCTAACCTTATTTCCGCCTTTAATGGCTTATAACAATAGAACGAGTCGGAATTTTCATAAAAAATTTTGGGAACATATTTTTCAATAGTTTTACTAACAATTTATGAAATAAAAAAAAAATCGATTTTTTGAACTGTCTAACCCTATTTCCTCCCTTAAAACAATTAAACATTTTTTAAAATGGAATCACGACGCACTGTTCTTCGTTTTTAAGAAAATTGGACCATTGCGGCGAGCTTTATTACCCTTTAAAATCTTCGATAAAAAAGAGATCTTTTTTTGGTCGTTGCGTAATGGGGCTTAACAACATTTGTAAATGAACGGCTACGTCAGGTCCTGACGTGGACGTTAATTTACAAATTTTGTTTTTCTATAATCGGCCAGTCGTTACGTGGATCATAGTAATAGGGTTTCTTTCGCGAAGGCAGGATGGTGGGTCCACTTTTTTACGTATCGCATAACTCCATTTTCCGTCTTGTCAGAAATTGATCCTTCATTTTTCTCTGATTAAAAAAATTAACACCGAAGTCCGTATTTTCCATTCCGTTTTGATTTTCATTTCCTTTTTCTTTCAAAATGCGCAGACTCCGCTCCGCGGTCCATTTTTTAAAAGAACGGTTTGTTTCCAAAGACCATTATAAAAATGGTACGTGGTATCAGTAGGGATCTGCACTTTTTAAAATAACGGTTCGTATCCGTAGGCCATAAAAATGGTACTTAACATTAGTGAGGATCTGCATTGATGTCATTGAGTATATAGGTATTTTCTTGTTGTTGTTAATTGAGTCAATTTAGTTTTAGTTTTCTTTTTATTTCCTACTAAGCGCAATACGATAAAACATCACTTAACGGATTGATCGTATGACGCACAAGTCTTTTGTAACAAAGGATTTAACGATGTCTCGTCTCAGAGTCCAGTTTAAAATGGGTACAAGAGCGGTAGCAGTGGGAGCAAGTACCGGGGCAACCGGAGTCTCGGGCGAGGTGGGTCTTGCCGGTGTACCGAGGCTTCTCGAGGATCTCGCAAGACTATCCGAGGACAAGGATTCGGCTGACATCATGTTTCTTCTCGGACGAGATGAGACTCCGGTTTACGGTCATCGAATAATTCTACAAGCCAGGTAAAACACGCTCTCCGATGCTATACTTAATGAACTAACATGTAATTGTAACTCGTGCGAGATTGCAGTGCCTTCAAATAATATTTTTTCTCGCTGTATTCCGTAACACAGTCGTCGGTCAATTACCTATTTTTTGCGTCCTCGTACGAAAATTATTGTTTTCGTCCAAACATTATTTTTTTCAGTTTTCGGTGTCGACGTGTTGAAAGTACGTCAACATTTTTTGACAATGTTGTTTTTCTATGTTTTTGAAATTATTCAAGACAATGACATTAAAAATTCGGTGTTTTTTCATAAAAAGGGCTTGCTCTGTAAGGAAGCAGCCCAACAAACATTTAATGGGGTTAAAACTACCCACAACTTTTCTATATCTCCCTCTATATTTAAACTATGTTAATCGAATTTAAAAGGTAACGCCACTCTAACGAGAAATAAGGCCTAACAATGACGATTTATTTTAGAAGTGTGAAGAAAGGAATAGGATTTCTTTTCAGAGGGTTTATTTAACACATATTGAAGTATGAAAATAAATCGAAATCAAAATGAATCGCCAAAATTAGGCCTCTCTTTCTGCCGCTAGAGTGGTGTTATCCCTTAACAAAACGAATATTATTTTCCAGGGGAAATCAAAGTAAGTCGGGGTGGTTGCGAACATTTTCAAGATTTAAATTGTGATTCCTACTGGAAATTTGATCTTTCTTTATTATTTTCTATGTTCAATACCCTTTCGGGTTTTTACGTATGACCCTTCCCAATTCCATTTTTTTCCAGTTTTCCCTTTATCACTCCCTAGCCGCACTTTGCTAAGCTAACCTAACTTACATTGCGCCCGGCGACGTCTTGGCTACACCGTATCGCATTTGTCATGGACACAGGGAAACTGCGGAAAACCTGTGTCGATACAGACGATTTTGTTTTCACTGAGTTTCGATTGTATCTACTACATCAGAACCTGAATGAACTTCCGTTCAACATTTGGCGCGCCAGCCAGCGCACTGCTAAGCGGTCATCCATCCAAGTAGCGACCTCGAAACAAAGCCGCTTAAGGGGGGAAATAGGGTTAGACGGTTCAAAAAATCGATTTTTTTTTATTTCATAAATTGTTAGTAGAACTATTCAAAAATATGTTCCCAAAATTTTAAATGAAAATTCCGACTCGTTCTATTGTTATAAGCCATTAAGGGGGGAAACAGGGTTAGGACAGCGTTTTCTCAATGATTTTCATGAATTTTTTTATAGTATAAAAAATGAATATAATTTATTGAAACTTTGAGAATATTTTATACATATATTTAAGTATATATTATAAAATTTTTATACATATATTTAAGTATATACTATAAAATATTAGCGACCCCATATTGCTTGTTTTTCTTGGTACTATTTTTTCAAACGCGTTTTTCTGAAAACGACTTTTTTTTAACTTGCGTACACGCTAGTTTGAAAAGTTTTCAACCAATCGTTTTGAAAATTGGCAGTTACTTTCTTCATAGTATTGCGCTCTATATGAACCTAAAATCGGAATATTATCATTATTTAAAATAATTTTTATTTGCAAATAAAGGTGTAAAAAATGGCAAAAAATCATGCTTTTTTGTTTTGACCCCTGTAAAAAATTCGATTTTGTATTTTTTTGATAGTATTTAGGTTCATATAGAGGGAGACATATAATAAAAGTAAATTCCAACCTCGTTTGATTTCAGATGAAAATTGCGGCTTCCAGAATGTACGCAAAATGCTGAGTCTGATTGTGACCTGCAATATGGGGTCGCTAATATTTTATATTATATACTTAAATATATGTATACAAATTTTATAGTATATACTTAAATATATGTATAAAATATTCTTAAAGTTTCAATAAATTATATTCATTTTTTATACTATAAAAAAATTCATGAAAATCATTGAGAAAACGCTGTCCTAACCCTATTTCCTCGCCTAAGGGCTCACATACCGCTGCGCTCGCTAAAAACCGAGTAAATTTGAAAAATTATTATAAAGGTTATATGGTGAAAAAAAAATTAAATTGTTGATTTCACATTTTTTTATTTATTTTTCAACTATAAGAAAAAAAATAATAACATTATTTTTTACGGGTATAAATGGACCACTGGCGAAAACCATGGCGCCTTCTTGTCGAAATCATAACTTCACCAAAAATTATCCAATCTGCAAAAATTAAAAAGAATTTAGTAAAATAATGTAGTAGCAATGGTCTGACGGTGGGATTTTTTTTTTCTTAAAAAATAATGAAACTACAGTATATCAAACTTTAGAATGAAATTAAAAAAAAAATTAGTGTTTAATAGTTTATAAAAAATTGTGCAAAAATTTAAAAAACCTTTTGTCAGACTATAGAGAAAATAATAATCAAGATTTTAAAAAGTTGCTATAACTTTGTAACGGATTGGAATTTTCTTAAAAGGTTTTTTTTTTGAAAAATTCTTAAAAATATAAAGAATAAAAATCTGTAAAGAAAAATCGATGTTTTGAAAATTTCAGGGGTATGCGAACCCTTAACGGGGGAAATAGGGTTAGGACAGCGTTTTCTCAATGATTTTCATGAATTTTTTTATAGTATAAAAAATGAATATAATTTAATGAAACTTTGAGAATATTTTAAACGTATATTTGAGTATATACTATAAAATTTTTGAAGAATTTCCTTGAAAAATACCGAAGATTAATATCTTCGGTATTTTTCGACCTCATATTGCAGGTCACAATCAGACTCAGCATTTTGCGTACATTCTGGAAGCCGCAATTTTCATCTGAAATCAAACGAGGTTAGAATTTACTTCTATTATATGTCTCTCTTCTAGATGAACCTAAATGCTATCAAAAAAATAGAAAATTGAATTTTTTACAGGGGTCAAAACGAAAAAGCATGATTTTTTGCCATTTTTTACAACTTTATTTGCAAAAAAAAAATGATTTTAAATAATGATAATATTCCAATTTTAGGTTCATATAGAGAGCAACACTATGAAGAAAGTGACTGCCAATTTTCAAAACGATTGGTTGAAAACTTTTCAAACTAGCGTGTACGCAAGTTAAAAAAAAGTCGTTTTCAGAAAAACGCGTTTGAAAAAACAGTACCAAGAAAAACAAGCAATATGGGGTCGCTAATATCTTCGGTGTTTTTCAAGGAAATTCTTCAAAAAATTCTTCAAAATTTTACAGTATTCACTTAAATATATGTATAAAATATTCTCAAAGTTTCAATAAATTATATTCATTTTTTATACTATAAAAAAAATCATGAAAATTATTGATAAAACGCTATCCTAATCCCATTTCCTTCCTTAATGGCTTATAACAATAGAACGAGTCGGAATTTTCATTTAAAATTTTGGAAACATATTTTTCAATAGTTTTACGAACAATTTATGAAATTAAAAAAAATTGATTTTTTGAACCGTCTAACCCTATTTCCTCCCTTAACTCGGGTAATCGCTAGAGCCGCGCATCGACCGTTCGTTCACTTTTGTCGGTTAGAAATTTGATCAGTATGGCAAAGAATTCACATTGAACATGTTGGAATTTACAAGACAAATGGTACTACGGTTCCCGAGATGAAAGATACAATTATTGTGGATCCCTGGGACGAATGAACGAATCGAAGATTTATTCTCTTGTCCTTTTAAACCGTTAATTGCCGAACGATGATATGAATATTTTCGTTACTACTGAAATATTATTTGGCCGAACTCCTCCCCGCAAGTGGAGGAAAACGAGCTCGGAAGTACCGGAGGATAATCATGAAAGGACGAAATCGACGATGAGCCTATGAAAAAAATGTCCGTTCGTGAATTTTGTCGGGCATTGTCGAACAACGTATAATCACAGAAACTCCGGGGAAAACTTCGCTTCTCGACTTCGCTTCTCGACAAACGAGAATTTTAATTAATATTCATCGCGAGCAAGACTGGCTCTCCGTGACGTCTTTCTAATTGACGCCATTGTCCCGATTTTAAGATTTTACTGGTGAATCCATTGCGCGAATCCTTGTAGTGGATTATACCGGAGAAACGGTGAATAAGCTGTGGCGAAAAATAACTTGAAAAGAAAATGAAATAACCGTCGAGTGGGTCTTCGAGGTTCGTAGCCATCTTTCTCTATCGAAATTAATTTGTTCGTCTTTGTTCGTTCTTTGGGCTGCCAATGACGGGGATTCAATCCTCACAAGAGTTTCGAGCTTTTCGATAATTTTTCTTTCCTCGTTTCGATTGTCTTTGAAAGAAAAAACTACTTAAAACTACTTTTCATTTGCGGAAGAAATAATTCTTCCCCAAAATGACGGTAAATACAATTAATTTGAAGTAGTTCATTAACGTAATAAAAATAAAAAAATAGGAGCGAGCTTTCCCCGCGTCGAATATCGTATCGTGAAAAATGTTTCATCCTCGTACTTGCAGTTTTTCAAGCCCTTATTTATCCTCTCGGCTTACGCGCTCTCTCCCTTTAATTCTACCGTCGATGCTCATTCGAAATACGCTCTCTTCGATCGCGTATATTTTTCTCAGTTTTTCTGTGTGGCGTGACGAGCCCACGTCAACCGTTCTCCCTTGGGAAATTTTCGTCGAAGCCATGGAAACGTGGTTCGCGGAACGATAGAATGTCTTGTATTAATAAAAATTACGATTAACCGTTAATCCGGTCTCTCGAGAGCCCGCACTTACCGAACGCCGGTAAAAACGTTCTGTGATTTTTCCTTTTCCCCCTCGTCGCTTTTTATTCATTTTTTTAGCCCCGCAAGCACGTTGTACCAATGGTGCCCGGGATAATCCCACGTGCAACGGACTTTTGCGAAAGAACGCGCGCATATTTTTGCGATTAAGATGGAAGGGCAAATAACGAGGGTAACGGAATATCGAATTACGTTGGGCCCGTGGGAATCGACGATAATTAATAAACGAACGGATTTCCGAACGACTTGTTATTCTTGTTTATGTCGATAAAATATATTCGTGTTATAATATTGGATGATGAAAAATAAGCTACCTTTTCACACTGTACAGCGATAACAGTGCTCTCGCTAGGATCCGATGGACCCTCAAAAATTAGATAGCGGCCAATGCCATTTTTCCTTGTGCTTCATTGACGACGACTTTTTTCAGTTATTCTTTTTAATATAATTGTCGAAAAAGTGGTGCAATGGTACAGAAGTCACAAAACTATGCGCGAACCAAAAGAGAAATCGATATAACCTAAAAAACAATTATGCGGACATGATCGTTACTCTCGAACTTATGGGGAAAATAGGGTTAGGATGGCGTTTTCTCAATGATTTTCATAAATTTTTTTATAGTATAAAAAATAAATATAATTTATTGAAACTTTGAGAATATTTTGTACATATATTTGAGTATATACTATAAAATTTTTGAAGAATTTCCTTAAAAAACACCGACGATATTAGCGACCCCATATTGCAGGTCACAATCAGACTCAGCATTTTGCGTACATTCTGGAAGCCGCAATTTTCATCTGAAATCAAAAGAGGTTGGAATTCACTTTTATTATATGTCTCTCTTCTATATGAACCTAAATGCCATCAAAAAAATAGAAAATTGAATTTTTTACAAGGGTCAAAACAAAACGAATGATTTTTTGCCATTTTTTACAACTTTATTGGCAAAAAAAAAATTATTTCAAATAATGATAATATTCCGACTTTAGGTTCATATAGAGCGCAATACTATGAGGAAAATAAATGCCAATTTTCAAAACGATTGGTTGAAAACTTTTCAAACTAGCGTGTACGCAAGTTCGAAAAAAGTCGTTTTCAGAAAAACGCGTTTGAAAAAATGGTACCAAGAAAAACAAGCAATATGGGGTCGCTAATATTTTATAGTATATACTTAAATATGTATAAAATATTCTCAAAGTTTCAAAAAATTACATTCATTTTTTATACTATAAAAAAATTCATGAAAAAATAGCGCGCTCGGAGCTCGAAGGAGAGCTACTCACTTTAATGGCTTATAACAATAGATCGAGTCGGAATTTTCATTTAAAATTTTGGGCACATATTTTTCAATAGTTTTCAATAGTTTCAATAAATAAAAAAATCGATTTTTTTAACCGTCTAACCCTATTTCCACCCTTAAACCGATGATTTCCATTCCTCATCATTGTCCATTGGTTTATCGCGACGACCATGATTTTTATTTACCAACAAGGATTCGTCGCGATACCGTTTGATCGGCTAAGAGGAAATATGCTTATGAATTTGGCCTAGTTGGTCAGGGTGGTAGGTACAACTCATTCGCGATCCTTTGTCAACGGCGTAATCAGCGTCGCGAAGCAACGGAGTAGTCCCCTTTCGATCAAGCTGAATTCCAGCTGAAGAGGATGATTCACAGAAAATTGAGTTACGCATGCCGTTGACAGCTAGAAAGGTCTCTTTAGACTCGCACAGTCGCGATGGATTATCTCTCGACTTCGCCGTTACGCGAAAATCCTTACAACGAGAGAGAGAAACACGGGAATACAGCGCACGAGTGGCTTCTGACAAATCCAGGAAATCCAGAAGTTTTCTCGTTCATTCCTTTTTATCCCCGTGTCACAATGAGCCTCGTATCTCGAGTGTTCCGTAAGAAGGAGGAGACGGATTCAAAGCTGGCACGTGATAAAGTGGGTGGTGGGGCGGCAAAAAGAAAAAAAACTGCAAGTACTTTAAGGACAGGACGAATAGGACGCTTTGACGATATTGGATCGCGCGTTGTTTGCAGATTTGCCGGAAGTCAAGTGAGAGATTCTTTTTTTATTTTGTACGCCCGAAGGTTCCAGCTGGCGGTAGGAGGCGAAAAGTCAGGCGATACAGGTCTGGGTTAGACAATGGAGGGTCCTCGTTGGTACGTACATGGAACGGTATGTAATGACATATCTGCCAAAACCAGATGAGCGGCGTCGTCGTTCTTGTTCTTCTTATTTATTTGCCACGGACTTTTGCCACGGATTTGCCACGGACGTGCGCTCTTGTAGAAAATTAATAATCGCACTAGCAAAGCAAAATCTTGAATTTCCCGTAGAGTTACAGCAAATGGAGTCGCACCGGATGATTGAAATAAAAATAATGGGTGCATGTCGAATGGCAAAACGAGATCGATCAATGAAACAGAAAGATAATCCAATTATTTGATGAAAATTCGTACCCGGACCTCTTTCGAGGTCGTTGATTTCGCGGCTCAAAGTAAACGTTTCAAAATTCAAAAATGGTCGCGATTAATATGGCCGACCAAGAAGTGATGGATTAGCAACGAAAATTCACATCGGCTGTTTCATCGTACGCCGTGGATTTCGCGTCGAATAGAAAATATTCCGGAATTTAAAATGACGACATTCGCCGACGAAATACGAGCTTATAAAAATTTCCAAATTCTCAATTCGATCGATAGGAATATGGTAGGGTAGCTTGTTCCCTAAATTCATCGTCCCCAAACTCGTCTCCAAAATCGTAACTAGACTGAAAATCCCTTCACTATTGAACCGCAATGCTGCCTGATGGCGCGGTAAACGTGTTCTCATATCTACCAGCCCGGATGCCGGAGTTCGAGGACACAGCAGTAGATGAGTTGCTATTGTGGTCAGACAACCGCCTTTTTCATTATGCCGTAATAATTAATGATTGATAATTATTAGATAATAATTAATAATTGAGAATTGATAATTGACAATTGACAATTGACAATTGACAATTGACAATTGACAATTGACAATTGACAATTGACAATTGACAATTGACAATTGACAATTGACAATTGACAATTGACAATTGACAATCGACAATCGACAATCGACAATCGACAATCGACAATCGACAATCGACAATCGACACTCGACACTCGACAATCGACAATCGACAATCGACAATCGACAATCGACAATCGACAATCGATAATCGATAATCGATAATCGATAGTCGATAATCGATAATCGATAATCGATAATCGATAATCGATAATCGATAATCGATAATCGATAATCGATAATCGATAATTGATAATTGATAATTGATAATTGATAATTGATAATCGATAATCGATAATCGATAATCGATAATCGATAATCGATAATCGATAATCGATAATCGATAATCGATAATCGATAATCGATAATCGATAATCGATAATCGATAATCGATAATCGATAATCGATAATCGATAATCGATAATTGATAATCGATAATTGATAATTGATAATTGATAATTGATAATTGATAATTGATAATTGATAATTGATAATTGATAATTGATAATCGATAATTGATACGGCATAATAAAAAAGGAGGATCATGATAGCAACGTATCTATTGCTCAGTCCTCGAACTCTGACATTCGGGCTGGTAGATATGAGAGCACGTTTACCGCGCCATCTAGCAGCATTGCGGGTCAGTGATTAAAGCATATTATTTTTCAGTATAGTTCCTCTTTGGGGACGATTAATTTCGGGAACATATTACACTTCCAGGAATATCAATGAGTTTTTATTTTCGTTGAACAATGCTCCGCAACGATGATACGTCTGTCGTTGCGCCCGCAGATTTGCCGGAAGTCAAGCGGTTTTTTTTTTGCCCGCAATCTCGTACAGAGTCTCGAGGGACAGTGTTAGGCGCTATAATCGTGAGCGTTGGTCGTTAGCGTAGCTCGCGGCTACCCCGAGGCAACCCCGTTCAACCCTTGCCGTAGCGAGAGACCAAGAGGTGAAAGAGATCACCGGCAGACCGCGTCAGTAACAACGCTTCTGGAAAATCTAACCTCTTGAAACCGTCTCTCTTTCTCTCTCTGTGGCGTGCGGAACACCGCAGAACCAGACCCTTATCTAGCCCCCTTTTGTCCATGCAACCCGACGCAATTTCGTTCTTTATCGCTCCAATTCTTTTTTATATTTTCATTTCTCTTCCCGCTCTTCTCGGGTCCACCACCATAGTTGGAACAAGGCTCCGCATTGGTTCGACGTTGGTTGCCATAGTGCTGAACGAAAAAACAAACGCATCTATGGTACTGCCTAAATTAGCGTACCGGCTTTGATTAAAAATATTTAACATCGCGATCGTAACATAAATTGAGGAAAAAATTCGATCGAATGTTTTCAACATTTGCACTAAATTATTGTCACACGTAGATTCATTGAAACAGCTGTCACGTGACTTCTTCGTGGAATAGCGACGCCATTACGTGGCGATTTTCTTCGCAGCTGTTCGAACTTTGAAACGCCGGGATAAAATTGTGAGAAATCGATATGGAAGTTACAAATTCAATCTTGCCTCTTCTTTTCGGGTTTCAGCGGAAAGGAATGGAAAATTTCATTATGTTAAAATAAATCCCCGGCGATGAAATATTTCCCGCCGACTAAGAATCCTAACCAAACTTTTATATCGGTATCTCAATCAATTATGTGGAATCATACTTCAGTGAAGAACCGAAAAAATGAAAATTATTACGATTTCTCTAGTGCAACAACCCGCACGCAAAGCCCATTCACGCCGTTCTTACATTATCGACATTCCGGAAATGTTCACATTGGAAACCATTTTTTTTGTTTCATTTCTTTCTGCCGTTCCTTCGCGTTACTTTGTTGTGCTCGAAGGCTTTTTCCTTGCCGTCTTTTTGGACCTATCCATGCGAGAATACGATAGCGTCAGTCAGTTCATTTTTTTTTTACTTGACGCAATCGTCGATGGCGTTGCACACATGACTGGCCTTGGTACGTGCGAGCCTTTATCGCGCCGCAATACTCTACGCCCTACGGCACGGTGAAAAATGAATTCGTAAAAATACAATCGATGAAATAAAAGTATGTTCAAGATCGTCGAATTATCGAAAATTCGCACGTAACGAGCTAGGAAAAAGCCGAAGGGAATCAAACGCGTAAACGGCAACACCAAATGCCGATTTTTCTATCGAATATTCAGGTTTCGGCGCTCAGTTACGCCTTTTAAGATTTTGGCTATCTTCACCTCGACTCGGAAACAACGACCCAAAAAAAAACTGCATTAATTAAATGCATTAATTTTCGTCTGAAAAAAAAATAAAAAAAATAACATTACAGGTATTAACATGCTCTACAAGTTTGATAATCGACATTATTTCGATATCTATCACGAGAAAGAAGAAAACAGCTAAAAACAAGTTTCACTACCTGAATTTTTTACCTTTTCGTTCGGTATCTCAACAACGATGAACGGTAGGTAAAAAATGTACGGAACCTAAATTGTAGAGCGTAAAAAAAGCAACAAAAAAGTATCCATCGCAATTTTCGTATCTCGACCGAGAGCCAAGTTATTGCAAAAAAACAGAATTTAACCCTTTTTTCAAGATGGCGGAGAATGCACATAGGAAATCTTGGTCGAAAATTTGAAGTTAAGCTTTTCTTAGCCCCCCCCCCCCCCCCCCGCCACACAATATCCAAAAATCAGCACTTTCGGTTCATTGGCCTTTCCAAATTTATATAATGACTGGACTACATGACGGAATTGCCAAAAGGGGAGCGATGTGTTTTCTGCACCTAACAAGAGGTCAAATGCTCCACTTTCGGAATACTTGGAGTACTGACCTCAGATTCGGAATCAACGACCCTTCAAACCTCCACAAAACACGAGACCGAGCCCAGATTAAGGGAGAACACCACTGTGACCCCCTGTTTTTTTTTCACATTTTTCAAGATTTTTTTTTTTGTGGGAAAATAAAGAGATATTCGAAAAATTTGTTTGGGTTTTGTTCCTTGTTTATTAATGTATCAAAAAACATTTTTTTCACATTCTTCACGCCGCATGGTGACGCTGGGGAAGCTCTCGCGTCAGGTGCTGTCATCTCCGTGGCACGCAGCAGAACTCTCTTCAACGTCGATCTGAAAAAAAATACCGAATGTTTTCGTTAATAATATGATATTTTGAAGAGAAGTACATAGGGATTTGGAAAAACATTGTTTTAAAAAAAATAGGCACGCCATTGAATTTAACTTTAATTTCAAAGGCGTGCCTATTTTTTTTAAAACAATATTTTTCGAATATCTTTTTAAAACCAAATTTTTCGAATATCTCTTTTTTTTCCCGCAAAAAAAAATTCTTGAAAAATGTGAAAAAAAACAGGGGGTCACAGTGGTGTTCTCCCTTAAATAAACCGTAATCGCCATTTTCTCACTTGTATAACGATGCTCTTCAAATGGAACACCGTGCTTCAAAGGGTTAACTTTTCGGTTTTCTCGTTTGACGCTGAGGTTTTACTTGTGGGCTTCGAAGGAGTCTCGAAAATTTGCTAGGTGGAAGCGTTTTAACGCCACTGCCGGTAACTTTCGGTAGAAATTTAAGTCCCGCTTTGGTTTGTTTGGTTTGTTTGGTTTGTATAGACGTTTTATGACGGCCGTAAAGCTTTTCCGGCGCGAGACCATAGCCTCATCTATGTGGTCGTCGGCGTCGTCTGCTGTTACGAAACGAGTCGAAAATCCACACTTTTTTACCATTTCATTTCTATATCATTTTTTCTTTTTCATCCGGGCCACAGTCACGAAGCGATGTGCGGTGTGCTGGTTACCGTTCGCAGAGCGGAAAAGAGTAACCGTAGTGTGTTCATACCCGGTCGCCATTTTCACCTCGAGGGTACAACTTCGCAGCACTGCAAACGCGCAGAGATTTTTTTCACGTCTCACTATCGCATCGTGCTCGGCATCAAAGCTCTTTCGCGCACACATACACACACAACACACACCTTCCATTTGCGTACGCTTCGGCAACGCGCTCGCGCCCTTTGACACATTTCTTTTGATTCGATACGACGTTCACTAACGCTTTACATGCACTTCTGTTTCACCGCGTCACTTTCAATAGGTCTCTCCGCTTTTTTCCTCGCACTTAGTGTGCTCCCGTTTGCCAGAAACCTCTCTTTTCCCGTCCCTCTCGCGGATTTCAGTCCGTTTCTTAACGAACAACAGATTTCTTGAACTGTCGGTAGAAACGTAATCATTAAGCCACGTTCTCGCTAGAGGTCGCGTCATCATTATTCTCGCCTCTTTCGACGAAACGCTAACTACCGGACGATCATGCTCCAGCAATTCATTGTCCGTTCGAACAGGTAATCCGGGACCTCTAGCTTCGATCAATCATCTTTTCCCCAAATAACGACTCGAGCGCCCTCGTTCGCGTAACTACACAAAGCTGCACTATGGAGGGTCGAAAGACCTTCGTCATAGCTGTGGACGGAAATTTCCGTTGGTCCTAACCATTAATTTGTAGGGGGGGCAGTCATTCGGAGAAGCGACCTCTAGACGTGCGCCGTGTGTACGGTTGTTACGCATTACATCCCTTGGTGACGCAACAGCTTACTGACGAAGTCAATTAAGCTCTTTTGTGTGTAGGTATGTGACTTTTGTGGACGACTGGCAGACACAGGCACCGAGAAGACGTCGTTGAATCGCGTTTTCTGTATGATCACACTGTAACCCAAACACATGTCGAATGCTGCCGAAGAATAGGGCGTAACCGACAAGATTTAACGCGTCAAATGACGTTGGTTGTGGCTCTTCTTTGGTAGCAATTTATATAAATGTACTATACTCAGTGCGAGACAGCGATAGCGAGCATAGCTTCGAACTAGTATTATGTGACACTACCTGGACACTCTGCTCGGTTGTACAAAGTGCTCCGAGTGTTCGCTACCCGAAGAACGTCTATAGTATTGTATATAATACAGTGGATACGCTGTTGTACAGTATTAGGGCGGTTTTTTTTTTCGACTATTTTTTTTTCCTCAGTCCCCACCCGAAATTTTGTTGGATATGTCGAAAAAGAAATTCCCTGAAAGTTACAGCCCTTAATATTAATTCTAAGTACTTTCCCTTAGCGGAAGAAGATTTTCCATCTAAAATAGACGTAAATCGTATTTTTTTCCATCAAATTTCTATAACTCAGCCGCATTTTATGCTATCATATTGTTCTTGGTTTCGATTTACTCGGAATAAAACAATCTAAAAAAGTGCCTTTTGCGGCGAAAGTGTAAATTCCACTGGTGAGTTGGTACAGGTCACTGAAGTCGATTTTTACCCAAAATTCTCGTTTTTTTGCTGTTATCTCCGAACCAACTTAACTTTACGAAATAAATGTAAATGAAAAATTTGTTGGAAATTTAATTTCCTACAAAAAAGGTCCTATCGACCCAATTGCTTAGATTAATATTTTTTGAGATATTGAACTTTAACTTATGAGTAGTATAAAATTTATAAAATATGAAATATTAAATAATAAAAAAAATGAAAAAAAATAAAGTTCAATATCTCAAGAAATATTAATCTAAGCAATTGGGCCGATAGGACCTTATTTGTAGGAAATTAAATTTCCAACAAATTTTTCATTTACATTTTTTTGATAAAGTTAATTGTTTCGGAGATAACAGCAAAAAAACGAGAATTTTGGGTAAAAATCAACTTCAGTGACTTGTACCAACTCACCAGTACAATTAACACTTTCGCCGCAAAAGGCACTTTTTTAGATTGTTTTACTCCGAGTAAATCGAAACCAAGAACAATATGATAGCATTAAATGCGGCTGAGTTATAGAATTTTGAAAAAAAAAAAAAATTCGATTCACATGTATTTTAGATGGAAAATCTTTTCACGCTAAGGGAAAGTACTTAGAATTAATATTAAGGGCTGTAACTTTCAGGGAATTTGCTTTTCGACATATCCAACAAAATTTCAGGTGGGGACTGAGGAAAAAAAAATAGTCGAAAAAAAAAATCGCCCTATAGTATAGTAGTTTGTATACAGTATATACATGAGTGTGAACGTGCCCTTAGAAAAAAGGGTCGTCCGCTTTTTCTTTTTTTCTTAATTTTTTCATGATCAGACCACCACTTTGTTTCTCATTTTGTCACATAATTCGATTCATCGTTGAGTTTATTTTTGATGTTAGTGTTAAATTCTGCGATTTCATTGCAGATGCAAAAACTTCACGGCCGCAAAGAGAATCGGATCGCCCGGGAATCCGACGGCTGTGAGAATGCCTCATGCACATCCGGAAACGTTCAGGCAATTCATACACTATGTCTACACCGGAAAGGTATTAAACACGAGAATAATCGTTTCATCTTATACGGAAAAAAAATTCGATAGGAATAATATTTTTTTAAATCGCAACGGAGCATGAAAATCGCCTTTTTTTCTTCGTTTTTTCTCAATATTATTCAATGAGATTATGATTCATCCCATGATGCGAAAATTTATTATTACCTTTTGGTGTTTTATGGGCCAGTGCTCTAACAAATTGAGTACGAAATTTTTGCTCGTAGCGAGTAATTTAAAGTACTTTAAAAAGCAGTAAGTAACTGTGGTAATATGATTCATAAAAAAATGTACATCCTCTGGACAGATCATGCTACAGGACAGTGGTATATTTGAGATGTTGGGTCTCGCTCAAGAGCTCGGCGTCGAAGAACTATGGAGAAGCTGCGAGGATCATGTCTCGTCGACTCTCAGTCCCGGTAACGCCTGTGCCCTGCTCTCAGCCGCTCTCGATGCCCAGGACCGCGTTTTAGGTGAGTTTTGCCAGGACTCATGTCGGATCAATCCGAGGGTGGCGAATCAAATTTGGGCGGGCAAAGTATTCGAGAATCCCGCGAACCAACACTCCCGAGTCAATTCCTTCCGTAGTTCAAAACATTTTAACCACAGTGGTAAACAACAATGAAAAATGTCTGTGGTAGATGGTGCTTTATACGAGGGGGGACCCAAAAAAAACGGGAATTTCGTCATAATTTCTTTATTTTTGAATATTTTTACACCAAATTTTGATCACCTTCAAGGTATTCTCTTTTGACCACAACGCACCTATGCAAACGATCCTTCCAATGTTCAAAAAATTTTTTAAATTCGCTTAAGGGAGGGGTAAGGGTTTCACCGTAAAAAAAAAACACTGTTTTTGCGATTTTTTTTCTCAAATAAGGATTGAGCAATTTTATTCGAACCTTTTGTACATTATTGAGCATACTTTTGACAATGTTGTGTAATTCTTTCATGCAGAAATATTGAAGCATAAGCCCGTAACAGAGCTTCCCCCAGAACGTCTTGGAAAAAAAAACAATTTGCGGTGTTCACTATCACTCGGCCGGAAATTATCTGAAAATGAAAAACCATGAAAATTTAGTCAAATTATAATCAAATCTTCCCCCCAACCTTCTCTGATAATTTTTTTTTTCATTTAAAAATTCTTCGCGGCCATCTAAAGTGTGAACTGTTATTTTCCACGAAAAATTCCGCCATTTTGTGAGTGGGAAACATCCTTAATGTAAAAAAAAAAAATTTAACTAAACGTTGGGGGGAGGTATTTTATATGTAGAAAATTTGTACAAAGTTTGAAATGAATCGGTCAAGTAGTTTTTAAATGGCAGTGAACACGGACTTTGAAAAAGTAGTTTTGAGAAAAACGCGTCTAAAGTTTATGAAGTAAAAAAGTGAAAAAAAAAATGTTTTCCAAGACGTTCTGGGGGAAGCTCTGTTACGGGCTTATGCTTCAATATTTCTGCATGAAAAAATTACGCAACATTGTCAAAAGTATGCTCAATAATGTACAAAAGGTTCGAATAAAATTGCTCAAATGGCAAAAAAAGGGTTTTTTTTACGCTGAAACCCTTACCCCTCCCCTAATAAGACAATAACTTCAAGAATATTGCTTAGATCGGTTTAAAATTTTAAGGACATATTCTTGAAATGTTAAACAATAAGATAAGACAAAAAAAAATTCGATTTTTCGAAAGTGAAAACCCTTACCCCGCCCTTAACAGGATGCTCTTTAGGCCTTCCAGCGATTTTTGTTTTACCTCCTCCACAGTGGTAAAACGCTTGATTGCTGCTTTGTTTCGGGGTCGTATCCATAGCACCACGATTCATCATCAGTAATCACCTTGAAAAAAAGTTCAGGGCTGATTTTGAAGTTCAAAACATGCCTGAAGTCGACGCTCCCTTTGCTCGTCTGTGAGAAGGCGAGGGACAGATTTGGCTGCAACTCTGCTCATGTGCAAATCTTTGTATAAAATCCTCTGAATTGAACTCCATGATATATTCGGCGACGGTCTTCACGAATGAGAGCATTAATTTTGTCGACGTTTTCGTCACTTCTTGACGTTGAGGGGCGTCCTGAACGGGGTTGGTCTTCAATTGACATTTCTCCATTTTTAAAACGTGAAAACCACTCGTAGACTCTGGTTTTATTTAGGGCAGCATCTCCATAAGCAGTCTTAAGCATTACAGTAGTTTCCGCGGCCGATTTCCCCAACAGAAAACAAATTTCACAAAACAGGAAAAAGTTGTTTCACTACAAAAATTCCCACGGGCGAACCGACGCACTCATGGCGACAGAACTTCGCACACTAACTCAGGAGACGTGTCCCCAACGGACACCTGGTCGAGCAATGGGTTCCCCACTCTCCCACCCCGCCGCAGCGCAATTCCCGTTTTTTTTTGGGTCCTCCCTCGTACGTATTTTTCATGAATTTTTGTTTTTTCCACGAGTTATCGACCTCCGTTGTTTATTCTTGCAATCTCTCGTCCAAAAAATAGGATTTAGAATTACGCCATGGAAACTTGCGACATAAAAAAGAATACTTTTCTTTTGGTCGGAGTTGATCAATGATAAAACGTCAGCGAGGCGAATATCAATTAATAATCCGGAATAACAAAAGACACCGAGTGAGTATCTCTGAGGCACGTTGACCGAGGGGGAGAAACAACGAGGAAAGAGTGACCCCGTGAAGGAAAAAAAAGTGACATTCCCTTAGCGTCATCAATCTTCATTATTTTAATTTCTATACGTGCTCTTCGTTCGTTGGAATGAATCGGACGGGTATACTTGGGGTCCGCGAAATATAAAGAGGGGAGAGTCTATCCGGCCTGACACCCGGGTCGTCATTGCGCTATCTATGAATTTTGACCATAATCGGGTTCTACGATTTGAAGAAAAGCGAATATCGCCACAGACATCCCATCTGTTCACTCTTTCCTTTAAATTTAGTTGCTGATTTGACTTACGCTTTACCTGACAATAACTACGAAAGACGAGATAAAAATTATTTCGGAATGAGAACAGTCGTGGTTCCATGCTTTTGAGTATAAAATAGAATATTTAGGATAGTTGGCGTTAGTGATGGTCAATATTGAGTTAGATTTTTGTAAAAAATAAAGCCCAGTGTATGATCTGATAATTGGAAAGACTAGACGCTCCCGATCCTGGCGCTAAAAGTCATAAATTGCACAATGGTCGCTTTGAGTTAGAGGAACATCATATTTGTCGATCTATTATCCAACGAAACATTGTTCATCCCGATGAATGAAAATACAGTTAACTGAATAGCCGACCGCGATAAAGTCGAATCTTAACGACTATTAAACGATACCCATATATGGAACTTGACTTTGTTATATAATACACTTAACAAGTTTTCTTTCGCCCATATTCTCAAAAATTTTAATAATATTGACCATTCAGTTTCTTAGCGGTAATCGATGTAAGAGTCGTTCACTTTATTGATTTGTCAGTTAAAAAAAAAGCACAGTCGATTAATTAGCCACGATAGGTAATGTAGAAAAATCGTTGGTAAGCGCGGTCTCTGTACGCCGGATAAACCTGGCGGCATCCCACACCCTTCGGCGCCTTGATTTTTCAAGCTCCCATTAGGAAAGAGGCCTTGGGAACAGAGTCCATTCTGCTGTTGTTACAATTTTTTCCTACCGCTATCAATTGCATCCGCAAAACCTGTACCGATATAGACAACTATCTTTTTACAAATTCTTCGGTATTGGTAAACTTAATGAAAGCACTAAAGTTTTAGATAAATGATCTTTCGACGCTCGGCGATTAAATGCGCTAGCGCGCGGCTTCTCACTGCCTTAAATACCGACGGTACAAGTACCGGCATCTTACGTAATCAGAATAATATAGCGCTTCTTTACCTTCAGACGTAACATACCAAAAACAACCTTATCGACGCTGTCTGTTCAATCGATTGGACGCTAGTTGTCGCTCAAAGTAAGTTTCTCGCAACAAAGCCACGCGAAATCGTTCCCGGCTTTTCTCTCGAGAAACGACGAGTTGAACGCGTTTATCGGACGTCTTTTTGTCACGTACGGCAGAGGGATTTGTAATAAAAAGTAACGAAAGTAAATAAATTCAAGAAAAATGTCGTACAAGGGTCCGCAAAAGGTTCAGAAGGTTATGGTACAGCCGATAAATCTTATATTTCGTTATCTGCAAAATCGCTCGAGGGTGCAAGTTTGGTTGTTCGAGAACGTTAACCTACGAATCGAGGGACACATCGTCGGTTTTGACGAGTACATGAATCTCGTTCTCGACGACGCCGAGGAATATCACATGAAGACGAAAAATCGCAAACAACTCGGACGAATAATGCTCAAGGGTGACAACATAACCCTCATACAAAACACAAATCCCGGCGGAAATTAATCAAAAACAACAACCAATAAACACTCATAACCTTCAAATAACAACGAAGCGCAATTCGTACGTGATTTGTGTCCACGATTCGTTATTTTTTTCTTCTAAAATGTTATTGCGCTGCAAGGGACAAGAGAAGATGATGAAAGATTAAGAAAACGAGTTTACGACGCAGATCAATTTTCTACTCATCGTTCCAAGGGACATCTCGTCGTGTGATCAGAATATTCTTATTACAAAAGTGCATAATGGACAGAAATAAATGTCTATTTTTCTCTCACTCGCATTGTACTTTTGACCAATTTCGTAATGTTCTATTACTCCGATACCTATGACTGTTGAGTGCCGACTAAAATAATTGTGCTGTACGAAGAGCACGCAGAATAATTAAATTTATAAAGTAATATTGTCTTTTTTTTTTCCCCCTGAAACCTGAAACATATTTTTATAATTATTATGAAAATGAATATGCGTTCGAAAGATAAAAATACCATTATATTACAAAAGTCTCATCCAGCAGTGGGTGCGTCGTTGGTGCTTCGGCAATCTCCCATGTTAACAGCGTTTGGTTTCGTTTGGTTTGGTTTGACTAAGCCGTTGCACTGAAATGTGCAACGGCTTAGCTGTAAATTGGTTTATACGTTGACTACAAAACGTGAAGCTGTATTTCTGAGTTTATGATTCTAATGCAATGGAATTTTAAATGTAGCAGCCAGGTATTTTATAGTTTCTCTGCGGCTTCGTCCAAATGTGATACCGTAGTATATTAGGAAAAGAGCAGTTGTGGAAAACATTCCCTTGGGCCGTAAGGACTGCGATGGAAATGGGAACAGAGAGAAAGGGATGTAAAAATTTGAAAAGGAACCATGGAAACACTAATAATACAGACACGTCGTCAGATATTGCATTGACCGACGTCTTTCCTCGTGAGGTTGATTTGTTCTAAATGTTATATTCGTACACTTTACAAGAAAAATGAACTAGTTATAAAAAGGTAGTTCAATTGGGAGCCAAAATATTTGAAAAAACTTCGTTTGGGTCTTGGGTGTTTCTCATGATTTTTCTAAGCACTGAAAGTCTTGGCGCAGGGCGATAGCATTCTTCATTAACTGAAAGAAAAACTATAAATGTTCCATGCTCAAGGGAGGGGTAAGGGTTTCAGCGTAAAAAAAAACACTTTTTTTTCCGATTTTTTTCTCAAATATCGATTGAGCAATTTTATTCGAACCTTTTGTACGTTATTGAGCATACTTTTGACAATGTTGCGTAATTTTTTCATGCAGAAATATCGAAGCATAAGCCCGTAACAGAGCTTCCCCCTGAACGTCTTGGAAAAAGAAACAATTTGCGGTGTTCACTATAACTCGGCCGGAAATTATCTGAAAATGAAAAACCATGAAAATTTAGTCAAATTATAATCAAATCTTCCCCCCAACGTTCTCTGATAATTTTTTTTTTCATTTAAACATTTTTGGCGGCCATCTAAAGTGTTAACTGTTATTTTCCACGAAAAATTCCATTTTGTGGGTGGGAAACACCCTTAATGTGAAAAAAAAAAATTTAACTAAACGTTGGGGGGAGGTATTTTATATGTAGAAAATGTGTACAAAGTTTGAAATGAATCGGTCAAGTAGTTTTTAAATGGCAGTGAACACGGACTTTGGAAAAGTAGCTTTGAGAAAAACGCGTCTAAAGTTTATGAAGTTAAAAAGTGAAGAAAAACATTTTTTTTTCCAACTTACACAGAATCATCGATTCCAGCTCGTTTCTTCTTTTAAAATATTGTAGTGTATAGTATACACTATATACTATATACACAATAGCAATGAATAAACTGTATAACTGTTCGACGGCTGCACTGCTAGCCCGACCGCCCGCAGCTGTTAAAGGCTAGGAGATTAATAAGACAATAACTTCAAGAATATTGCTTAGATCGGTTTAAAATTTTAAGGACATATTCTTGAAATGTTAAACAATAAGATAAGACAAACAAAAATTCGATTTTTCGAAAGTGAAAACCCTCACCCCGCCCTTAAACGAAACCCCATAATCTCGAGTTAGTAATTTCAATTGACATAAATAAGTAAGACGTAATAGTTCTCGAGACTGATTGATTTTCATTAGGTGGCAAAGGCGCTTGTTCCTCGTTCATCGAGCGTTGCTTCGCTTTCATCGGTGAAAATGCTGTGGATACAGTGAAGACCACGGCGTTCTGCAATCTTCCAAAAGACGCACTTGTGAAATTGATATCTTCCGACTACCTTGGTCTGGAGGAGGAAGACGTTTGGAGGGCTGTGCTGAACTGGGCAAAATATCAGGTTTAACATTTTTTTCTCATTTATATTGGAAATTAACACAACGTCAGAACGAAATGTATCGGGGTTTTGTGAAATATTTTTAACGATAGTACTCGACGATAATTTTCCAGGCTGGTGTTACGCAGCCGACTCAGCACTGGACCGAAGAGGAGAGAGTTAGGGTTTGCCAACATTTGGCTGGTGTTATAAATCACGTTAGGCTTTTACTGATCGACAGCCAAGTTTTCGCCGAGGAGGTCGAACCGACCGGAGCTGTGCCGATTGAACTATCCTTGGAAAGGTGCGATATCTACGATCCCGAACGTTCGGAAAAAAACGGGTACTCCTTCATAGTATACTCTGACGTATACTGCATTAATAATTCGTATTCAGCTACGTACAAATATCATTTATTACGACTTACAATTAGCCTGTTTTCCGTTTATTTCGTACTTGGATTCCGTCACATGTTTTTCTATCAGGCCGTTGAAATTAATTTGTTGCCATAAACACGCGACATAAGTAATTATTTGATTCCATTGAAATTAATTAATTTTCAATGAGCCAGTAAATTAAAAAAAAAACCTCCATACATTCCGTTAGAAATTAACTATATCTGGCATTTTCAACACGGAAAGTACATATTCAAACTGCAGTTTCGAATCTCGCTTCAGATACAGATACGCTGCATTGCCGAACAAGTATTCCGAGATTTGTTCTGACAAACGTCTGCAACCGAGAGTCAGCCCATTTTTATTTCCCGGATCGCAAATTTTGTCGCGCGACAAGACGGGCTTTCAACGTTTGCTCAATCAGTGGTACGGCTCCTCGAAACAAAGTTGGCGTTTGGTCTACCGGTAAGAATTTTACCTGTTTATTATACACAAAGTATGCCAATGAAAAAAAAAAAAAAAATGCCACGAGTTTAATCGCTGTTTGAATGACGAAAAAAACGAAAAAGATAAGTGACGGTGGCGGTGTGATCAGAGTTGTCGTGGCTGTTCAAACATTTAAAATTGGAAGTTAAGGGAGGGGTAAGGGTTTCAGCGTAAAAAAAAACACTTTTTTTGCGATTTTTTTTCTCAAATATGGATTGGGCAATTTTATTCGAACCTTTTGTACATTATTGAGCATACTTTTGACAATGTTGTGTAATTTTTTCATGCAACAATATTGAAGCATAAGCCCGTAGCAGAGCTTTCCCCCAGAACGTCTTGGAAAAAAAAACAATTTGCGGTGTTCACTATAACTCGGCCGGAAATTATCTGAAAATGAAAAACCATGAAAATTTAGTCAAATTATAATCAAATCTTCCCCCCAACGTTCTCTGATAATTTTTTTTTTTCATTTAAAAATTTTTCGCGGTCATCCAAAGTGTGAACTGTTATTTTCCACGAAAAATTCCGCCATTTTGTGGGTTGGGAAACAACCTTAATGTAAAAAAAAAAAATTTTACTAAACGTTGGGGGGAGATATTTTATATGTAGAAAATATGTACAAAGTTTGAAATGAATCGGTCAAGTAGTTTTTAAATGGCAGTGAACACGGACTTTGAAAAAGTAGTTTTGAGAAAAACGCGTCTAAAGTGCACTGCTAGCCCGACCGCCCGCAGCTGTTAGAGGTATAGCGTTAAAGGCCAGGAGATTAATAAGACAATAACTTCAAGAATATTGCTTAGATCGGTTTAAAATTTTCAGGACATATTCTTGAAATGTTAAACAATAAGATAAGACGAAAAAAAAAAATTCGATTTTTCGAAAGTGAAAACCCTTACCCCGCCCTTAAGCCATCGTGTTTGAGAATGTTTACTTTTCAAATATCGTTGAGTCATCGACTTTTTCAGAAGATTTCACGTTGGAAAATCCTGTCGGAAGTTCTGTACGATTTTATTAAAAAAATATGTAAATCCAATCTCAATCTTATGAAACAAGGAAAATTGAACATGTTCATTGGTTTTTGGTTTACGAACTTGAGCCTCCATCCGGTTCCGACAGTATATCTCGCAAATTATCTCGAATATATGTTTTTTGAACGCTCATTTTATTTATTTTTTGTGTTCTTAATCTATTTCCCTTAAATTTCACGCTTCATCGATAATCAAGAGCCTCCAGTCATGGATATTCGGCTGCTGCGTTTCATCGGCATTGCGACGGCGTTTGTCCAACTTACGTTGTAGCATTGGTACGTCACGATCCACTTCCATCAATATTCGTAGAATAGGTCTTTTTATCGGTGTGTCCACGTCACAAATTATCCTTTGTTTACAATGCTCTTTATTATGAAAGAAAAAATTTAATCCATTTCCTCGATGATTATCGGCACTAAAATTAAATGGGATTCTACGATATTTTTATAGGGCGCTCGTGGCGAAATATGCGGGGGTTACAGCGACGCACCGTGGGGCAAAACAAACGCCAAAGGCCATTATATATCGTCGGAAAAAGCTTTTCTATTCACACTTACCAACAATCAGGACGTACCACCGACCAAGTACGATATCGTGAAGAAACCATTCGCCATCTGCTATCATCCCGAGTAAGAAAAATATCTTGTTTATACTGGCCCTAGCGAATCCCCGCAGTCGAAAAATAACTGGAACGCAACCGATCGGCAACGAAAGACAATCCGGACATAATTTAGCAACCGGAAAACAATTGGTAAAAGATCGCTTTCGTTCGATCGGAAGTTTGCTCGACTGAAAAACAAACGCCAAATAATTCAGACTTTTAGTCCTTAAAATGGTTTCGTAGTTATTTCCCTGGTTACATTTTGATTGTGCGACCACAAAGTACCTAAAATCGTACAGAGTTTGCTTTTGAGCTTTCCCGTTGATTCGGCAACCATGAATTAACTTTTTTTGCGACCGTTTGTAAGATTTAGTTTTAACGCTCATTGATGTCGTCTTTTCGACTGTCCTTCGTCCTTTCTGCAAACGACATCCCGAGCATTTGTCAATAACTTCAATTTCACTACCCCCCCTATCTTCTACTTCCGCCATAGCTTCTTCAACTTCTCCCAAATCGTTGATATATCTTACGTAATATTCGTTGAACTGAAATATTTCATGATTTTGTAATTATTTTCTAAACAGCATCGGGCCAATTTTCGGAGCTGGTGCCGATTTGCTCATTGCCAATAATTGCAACGTCAACATGGAGAGTTACAGCAATCTTCCTCACAGTTACGACGGCGATCACGCGTCAAACACCGTTCTCATGGGTGATTATCATTTCTCCGTTATCGATTACGAAGTCTTTACGCCGAGTCATCCGGTGTCCAAGTCCAGTCATTGAATCTCGCAAATCCCGATCGCCCCATATTTTGTAAATATAATACGTTTTAATAGTTATTACAAAGGACACGATCAACGGTCCATAATGTTACGTCGTTTATTGATTATAAGAAGTATTCTGTGGTACCGAAATAAATTATATCGAAAGAAAATTTATAAATATATCTCGGTAAGAGTTATGGCAAGATACCGGCAGAAACGTATTCTCTGAATTATCGGCTGATGGTTACGAGCGCGTTGCGAATGGTTCGTGCTCATTTATTTTCCTATGAAACAGAATTTAAACGCAAAGTCACTCCCGTATCACGAGTCATTGTACCGCACAACTTAGTCACGTATCATAACTAATAGACGTTAAATAATACTAATGTATTATTGTGGCAAACGGATGCCAAGCGATATCATGAAAATTTAACGATTTTCCGAAATAGATCATTTTTTCGAACCGCCCCGCGGTTCCTTTTGATGAAAGAACATTTTTTTTTGTTGGATCTGAGAAGTATTCTTTAAAGGAGAAAGTAATATGCTCTTGTATCAATTGCACTTGCACCAAAATGACTTTTTTTCTGAGATTGGGTAAAGGAGTTCTTATGCAGGAACCTTTCACAATCGATAAGAGAGATCGCAGGGGATTCCTATTGACGAACGGTAAGTCAGGTATCGTTTTGATCGATTGTGCGTTACGGTGTGAACTCCTAACAACTTGGGCAACCTGTTGCTATTTATGGTTGCTTTACCATCCTTTAAGGGAGGGGTAAGGGTTCCAGCGTAAAAAAAAAAACTTTTTTTGCGATTTTTTTTCTCAAATATGGATTGAGCAATTTTATTCGAACCTTTCGTACATTATTGAGCATACTTTTGACAATGTTGTGTAATTTTTTCATGCAGAAATATTGAAGCATAAGCCCGTAACAGAGCTTCCCCCAGAACGTCTTGGAAAAAAAAAACAATTAGCGGTGTTCACTATAACTCGGCCGGAAATTATCTGAAAATGAAAAACCATGAAAATTTAGTCAAATTATAATCAAATCTTCCCCCCAACGTTCTCTGATAATTTTTTTTTTCATTTAAAAATTTTTGGCGGCCATCTAAAGTGTGAACTGTTATTTTCCGCGAAAAATTCCGCCATTTTGTGGGTGGAAAACACCCTTAATGTAAAAAAAAAAAATTTAACTAAACGTTGGGGGGAGGTATTTTATATGTAGAAAATGTGTACAAAGTTTGAAATGAATCGGTCAAGTAGTTTTTAAATGGCAGTGAACACGGACTTTGAAAAAGTAGTTTTGAGAAAAACGCGTCAAAGTTTATGAAGTAAAAAAGTGAAGAAAAACATTGTTTCCAAGACGTTCTGGGGGAAGCTCTGTTACGGGCTTATGCTTCAATATTTCTGCATGAAAAAATTATGCAACATTGTCAAAAGTATGCTCAATGATGTACAAAAGGTTCGAATAAAATTGCTCAATCCATATTTGAGAAAAAAAATCGCAAAAAAAGTGGTTTTTTTACGCTGAAACCCTTACCCCTCCCTTAATCAGACAATAACTTCAAGAATATTGCTTACATCGGTTTGAAATTTTAAGGACATATTCTTGAAATGTTAAACAATAAGATAAGACAAAAAAAAATTCGATTTTTCGAAAGTGAAAACCCTTACCCCGCCCTTAAAGGAGAAAGTAATATTCTCTTCTATCAATTGCACTTGCACCAAAATGACTTTTTTCTGAGATTGGGTATAAGGAATTCTTATGCAGGAACCTTTCACAATCGATAAGAGAGATCGCAGGGGATTCCTATTGACGAACGGTAAGTCAGGTATCGTTTTGATCGATTATGCGTTACGGTGTGAACTCCTAACAACTTGGGCAACCTGTTGCTATTTATGGTTGGTTTACCGTCCTTTAACCGG
Source organism: Oxytorus armatus (assembly GCA_958009045.1). Classification (NCBI taxonomy): domain Eukaryota; kingdom Metazoa; phylum Arthropoda; class Insecta; order Hymenoptera; family Ichneumonidae; genus Oxytorus; species Oxytorus armatus. Next base: position 721,985 of record OY253748.1, on the reverse strand, counting down.
CTAGCAACTGTTGTTTTTCCGACAAAACGACCAACAGACTCAACAAAAAAAGAGCAGATAATTTGTGGTTACTAATTTGGCTGCGTTTAGGTTATTTTTGAGGACCGAACAATGATAGTTGCAAAATGGTTCCTTTTCGGTCGTGTTCCCAAAACGACGAACATCGAAAAAGCCAAAGTTACTTTATATAGTTAATGAATTGGTTGCTTTTAAGTTACTTCCGAGGAGCGGCCAGTTCAATGCCAGTTTTTCAGTTGTCATTATTTTGGTTGCTTATGCGGTTTTTTTTTAAGGAAAACCAACTGGTTGTTTTTTAGCTACCCGTAATGGCTGTTTAATTTGCTAGGGACTCTGGACGATCGTGCAGAGCTTGACCCTTACTTGAACCCTTATTTGAATTAATTCGGGGACAGGGGTTTTTCAGCACCAAAGATATATATATATTATTTTTTTTCGGGTTATCTGGTATTTGGCTCGCGAAGGCTTTTCTTGAGTTGCCGGTTCACATTTTTTCACTCAGACTCAAGGGCACAGCAAGACTATCCATTGACTCAGTTAAGTGACTCGAGTAAGCAAAGAGACCCCGCTTACAGAAACCTGACATATAGGCTCTATATGTCGTCTTTCATTCTCGAATGATGTTGACTCGTGCAATCCACTTAGCATACAGGGCTTGGGAGACCTGTGTGGCCCTGACTTCGACGAAGTTTCAGAAGAAGAAAAAGAAGAGGGAAACCGAGCAGGTTTGTCCGTACCGATCATCTTGTCGTTTCTATTTTTTTTAACGATGACATCATTATGACCGAGATTATCACTCTGTTTTATGCTGATTTCCCGATATTTACGTTTCATACCTATACGCAGAATATAATTCTATGGCTTGATCATAGTTCGAACGACGAACACAAGTCCGAATAAAAATTTTATGTAAAGATACGTTGCATTCTCAGACTCGGACATGAAGTTATACTCAAGCTGATGCCTCACCTTTAGTTAATACGTATAAAGAAAATAAAGTAGTCAACTTTGTAATTAAGTTCAATCTTTCATCCACCCCTATCAAAAAGACATGTCACGAAATATCTCGAATTGCAATTTATTACCGAAGCCCCCTAACTCGTCATTATAATTGGCTGTTGATGGTAGGGTAGCTTGTTCCCTAAATTCATCGTCCCCAAACTCGTCTCCAAAATCGTAACTAGACTGAAGAATCCCTTCACTATTGAACCGCAATGCTGCCTGATGGCGCGGTAAACGTGTTCTCATATCTACCAGCCCGAATACCGGTGTGGACACAGCAGTAGATACGTTGCTATTATGATCAGACAACCGCCTTTTCATTATGCCGTAATAATTAATGATTGAGAATTATTAGATAATAATTAATAATTGACAATTGATAATTGATAATTGACAATTGACAATTGATAATTGACAATTGATAATTGATAATTGACAATTGACAATTGACAATTGATAATTGACAATTGACAATTGACAATTGACAATTGACAATTGATAATTGATAATTGACAATTGATAATTATTAGATAATAATTGACAATTGATAATTGATAATTGACAATTGACAGTTGATAATTGATAATTGATAATTGATAATTGATAATTGATAATTGATAATTGATAATTGATAATTGATAATTGATAATTGATAATTGATAATTGATAATTGATAATTGATAATTGATAATTGATAATTGATAATTGATAATTGATAATTGATAATTGATAATTGATAATTGATAATTGATAATTGATAATTGATAATTGATAATTGATAATTGATAATTGATAATTGATAATTGATAATTGATAATTGATAATTGATAATTGATAATTGATAATTGATAATTGATAATTGATAATTGATAATTGATAATTGATAATTGATAATTGATAATTGATAATTGATAATTGATAATTGATAATTGATAATTGATAATTGATAATTGATAATTGATAATTGATAATTGATAATTGATAATTGATAATTGATAATTGATAATTGATAATTGACAATTGATAATTGACAATTGATAATTGATAATTGACAATTGATAATTGACAATTGACAATTGATAATTGACAATTGACAATTGATAATTGATAATTGACAATTGATAATTGATAATTGATAATTATTAGATAATAATTAATAATTGACAATTGATAATTGACAATTGATAATTGATAATTGAGAATTGATAATTGATACTTGATAATTGATAATTGATAATTGATAATTGATAATTGATAATTGATAATTGATAATTGATAATTGATAATTGATAATTGATAATTGATAATTGATAATTGATAATTGATAATTGATAATTGATAATTGATAATTGATAATTGATAATTGATAATTGATAATTGATAATTGATAATTGATAATTGATAATTGATAATCGATAATTGATAATTGATAATTGATAATTGATAATTGATAATTGATAATTGATAATTGATAATTGATAATTGATAATTGATAATTGATAATTGATAATTGATAATTGATAATTGATAATTGATAATTGATAATTGATAATTGATAATTGATAATTGATAATTGATAATTGACAATTGATAATTGATAATTGATAATTGATAATTGATAATTGATAATTGATAATTGATAATTGACAATTGATAATTGATAATTGATAACTGATAATTGATAATTGATACGGCATAATAAAAAAGGAAGATCATAATAGCAACGTATCTATTGCTCAGTCCTCGAAGGGTTAGTGATTAAGGCATTATTTTTCAGTATAGTTCCTTTTTTGGGGACGATTAATTTCGGGAACATACTACACTTCCCTGGTGATGTCGTGCTCGGAGTTCGTTCATGTGCGTACTTCAGATCGCACGATGAACCTAACCTACAAAAGCAGCGCGTGAAGCGCGTACACCGATTCTAGCTGAAGTTAAAGGTGAGATGTGCGAACGTAATTTTATACGCAAGTTTGAACTTTATGTCATATTTCGGTTCTTGGTTAATTTCGAATTTGAATTAGAACCTAGTTTGAAGGGCTTTTGAAGATGAGCGATTGTTGACGACTTTTAATTTAGGTTTAAGGAGATTTTAACCACGAGGCTCGCCATGTGTAGTCACGAGAGAAATTCGACCGAACAATAACATTGAAATTCTAAAAAAAACGAGGCATTTTTTAAATATTTATTAATAACTAAGGGTGTCCAAGCAACGAATGAACATTTAAACCGTATGAGCGCTGTTCTTTTTATAAATTTGTTTTTTCAAATGAAATCTTACGTCTTGAAAATTTTCCCATCTATTCAGATAATTTGCAGTAGACACAAAAATAGTCATTGGGAATTGATAAGAATTCCGAGAAATTCAATGATTTATTAAAATCGAGGAGAGACCAATCGATGGACAACTATGCCAGTGAATGAATGTCGAATGCAAACCTATGGAAATTAATTAAGATATGTAACCCGACGAACGCCAACAAAATGTTGAGTTCATCATTTATCGTACTTATTCGTTTTCTAGGGAGAAATCTTTGACATTTGGCATACATATTAGGTAATGTTTAGTTGTTGCACGGTTTCCGACGGTATCCAATCTTTTCTCATAAATTACTATGATTTATGAGAAAACACAGAATGACAAAAATAACTCTTTCCTCCACGAGAAAATGTTATTTTATCTCAAACAAATCTTCCAACGCACTTCGACTGACCGACCGATAACTCGCACTGTCCGGCTTATTTTTGGGCACGGACTGGCTTTAACCTCACCATCGGACTTTCAGTGCCTCGAACGAATCAATAGGCTACATGGCGAGGATGTTGCGAGAAGTTTCATTGACCCGACAGATAACGCTACCTCGCGTGATACCGGAGAATCGCGAGAGTCTCGATCGAGCGCAATGGCGTAGGCGGTGATCCCGTGATAAATTAATTTTTATCGCTGCGTGGGTGGCGTGGCTCTTTCTATTGGCCGCTCATCGGGCACCTCCCACTTCGTTTATAAAGCAACCTCTCGACCTTCCTCTCACCCCCTGTCCTCTTACTCGCCGACGCTCTCTCACTTTTATTCTCTACCTATTCCCGTCTGTATGTGTGTTTATATGTAAACATATACATATTTACCCGTTGCGATTACTGCGCGTTTGCGATCCGAGCCGTAAATCACTACGACGAGAGTATGTTTTGCGCACATAAATGAAATGAGCCTCGATGCTGTTTGTCCGGTGTTTATTCTCGATAGTCATGATGGTTATGGCACCGTTCCTCGAGTATAGCGAAATACTTATACTTACTCTTCTCAGAAATGCGTCATGCACGAACATAGCGCGCGTCGAACGCAACATTTTTTTCGAAAAATGTACCACGGCCGTCCGCTGCTGATCGTCGAACGGTTATGACTTTAAATTTTGCCGCGCACAATAGCGACGCTTGATTGGTCACTGCACGGATTACCCGTGAAACATTGCTCGATAGCTATTCAATCGTTATCGTCGCCATGAAGCGCTCTTTCTTAAGATTGAATGTTCATCATCGATAGGGAATAAGACATCGAGGGATATCGATTGATGCAGATCAATCAACATTCAATCCTGTTCATTCGGTGATCATAGAAGTGACCACGTTACAAGTGAACCGCGTTATACAAAGATTAATCGCTTTTCTGTGAAAACGTTTGTACGCTATGGAAGCAAAAGCCTTGACCTTCCTATCCCGTGGCCTTGGAAATCGCTCTAGTCATCGTGTAAAGTCATTTGGGTGGACACATATAACCTAAAATGTACAGAAAGCGTGTATACTTGGTGTCGGGTCAAATATGCAATTTCTGGACGTTTAAGTGCAGATTCGAGACCCCTATTGTCCCCGACAGATCATATACTCGCAGGTTCCAGAAATCTTCGTTGCATGGTTTTCTCGATGTACTCGAAAAGAGGAACCCATTTCTGGAGGATTAAGGAAGGGCGCTGTGCTTACTTCGTACACTACGAAATTAGGGTAGAGGGGAAGGTGTCAATTGAGACTCGGGTGCGTAGCATGTGAGTGGACACGGGGCAATATCGTTACCTTTGTATATATATATAAGGATGCACATGTATTCTTCCTATCGTATAAAAGCCGAAGTTGTTTGTCCCGCCTCCAGTTATTCACCACCAAGTCGGTGACCGGTGTTTAGATTCGCGTTTGGGTCCGTGGATCCCGGTTATTGACTGGTCACGTTTGTGCCAAAGCCATCGAGCACGGTTTCGGTGAGAGGTCATTACACCTCACATGGTCGGGGCCGAAGGACGACGGAGGAATAAAAAGAGGCTCGGTTAAAAAAAAAGTTGTTTGTTTATCCCACCAGGACCCTGCACGTTTGGCTGTAGTGCCCGAGTGACGAAGGTCACCGAGTGGGTTAGGTTCGGTAGTAAGAAGACGGTTCGAAGGAATGGTTTACACTTGTTTTTGTTGCTTGCTCCCGGTCGGTACATCCTCGGTCGAGACTAAATTTCGTAATGTAACAGAAGAGTACGGAGCAAGGATATTTTGAGGGTGCAGGTAGCGTGACATTGCGAAGTGCTAATATTATAATACATACATACAAATAAGAACGGGGCTAGCAAATAAAAGGCAAAAGGATGGCGTTCGATGTATGTACAAGAACGTGTACTGCCGGTACAGTAATGCCATAACCTTCCTGACTGGGAAACGTTCGGTTCAACAAGTGTAGCCGATTCTTCCGTATCGTACGTGCGGACTAGTATCTAGGAATGTCCACGGGTATATTGGAATCACCGAGAAGCCGATGGAAAGAGGAAAGGAGTGTGCTTGTGCCAGGTTGTTCGTACCAACCAGCCTACCAACTCGCAGGTTGCGTGGCGACGGTAGATCGTGTTGGCGGTGGTGGCAAGACCTCTTGGCTCTACAGCGATCGGTACAAACGTGGACGGTGGATTCTCTGGTCCGTATACGTGTACATGGGCTTTAGCTGCTTCTGCTGTTGTGTTATTGTGTATACGGCCGCTGCCTCGCGCTGGTGACGTTGGCGTTGCAAGCGCGCGAGCGTGGAGGAACCGAACGAGTGATGCGCGGGCGCGTACGCGAACGAAGGGGGAGTGAGAAAAGGCCCCGCGCTCTGGACTTACTATATATATGCTGTCTTTTCTCTCGGTGAGGTTATACGTTGGCGCGACAAGGACGGAACGTAAAAACGGACTTGACGCTCCTCTGCGGTGGATGCTGCGGGGGCCTCATAGCGAAAAGTAGGGGATAAGATTCAGTCTTGCGGCCACGTGCTACACGAGCGCACGCCCCGCCGGCCGGTGGAGCTCGAAGACTCATTTTACTGACGGACGATCGAGCCCGCGTCGATTCCCATAGCGACGATCGGATTCCTCTGCTATTTGCTATTTTTAACGTTTCATTTCTTCCTCTCGATCTTTCGTTCATGGCGACAAGACAAAAAAGTTCTGCACGCGGATATCGTCATGCTCTTCGAGACTTAACGGCCCTTCGAGTATTCAGCGATGATTACTTCGTTAATCGCGTTCATTCCGTAAATAAAAGGACGACAGTCACCGTTACCATTTGTTACAAATGTTAACGGGGTCTCGGGTATCTTCGTATTCTGAAATAACGATATGCAACAGGACGGAAAGTCGTGAAGGGCCGTACTGTGGATTTTCGATGATTGTGAATCTGATTTGGATTTATTCCTTTGACAATGTGACGCCATTTACAAGTGACGTGAAATAATCTTCTTTTTCGTTATTGCCAACGCCCCGTCGAATTCGAAGTGACAACCAATAAGTTAAGATTCGAGTTAATTATTAACGATCAAAGTGACAAATAATTGTTAGAGCGAGTGGAGCACGAACATCCAGTGTTGTAAAATTCGGGTGGATTAAATACTTTTTCTACTGTGTATCTTTTATTCTCGTGGGCTTCTGCCAAAGTGAGTATATATTGCTTACGTTATCGCATTCAAAACTCATAGTTCAAACCACATGATTTACCATTCGGACGAACTCTTGGAATTTCAGGTCATCTACCGGATTTTTGAGAAACTTAAAATCATTTACGTGACGGCTGAACGTGTTGGTTCATAATTCCTTATCACATCCTTACCGACGTTATGTTTCGTTGTACCGATCGAAAAATCTGACGTTTCTCAGGCTTGACCAAATATCATGAAATTCACCGATAATACCAACGTTTGATAGAAGCTTTTTTTTCGTAAAAATCCCAAAAGTTGATGGAATCACTCACTATAGAATCCAATAAGTAAGATCGGTATATTAAACTAAAGGATTTTGTTCTAGGCTTTCAAATGCTGTTGAAATATTTCTTGACTCGCGTTAACGTGACAGTTTCCGGAATATTGACTCTACTCGTACTTCTTAAATTGTAATCGTCAACTTTTGGTACAGTTCAACCTCGTAAAATCTGCTATGGCGAAATTACTACAATTATTACTACGAAATTTGGCGAATATATTTTAATTACCCCCTCCCAAGAATTCAGGGATTTTTTTCAATGTACACATTCGAACTAGGGCTGTTTATCCGGGTTAGCCGGATACGGGAAAGTATCCGGGTATCCGGGAAATCGGATCCAACACTTCAGATTCGAATACCCGAATATCCGGGTATCCGGGTATTCGAGTACCCGAGTATCCGGGTATCCGGGTATTCGAGTACCCGAGTATCCGGGTATCCGGGTATTCGAGTACCCGAGTACCCGAGTATCCGGGTATTCGAGTACCCGAGTATTCGGGTATCCGGGTATTCGAGTACCCGGGTATCCGGGTATCCGAATAATCACGGATCCGGGTAACCGGGTAATAACGAATAATGTCGGGTAATTACCCGATTTTTCGCGTACAGGCTCAAATAGGACCGCCGGCGTAAAAAAAATAATGATAATGTATTCGTCTGGTCATCAAATAAGCCGAAATATAGGGCGTTAATAGTTACCATTGAAAAAAATTGGAAAATAACTTGTATCAAATTTGCTCTGTTCAAAGAAATTGGTGCAAAACTACGGTAAAAATGAAAACTTAGCGTTGACGAATCAGACGTCACGGTTTTCCAATTTATAATAATTGTGTATTTACTCGGGAAAACATTTTACATGTGACTCCCACAATTTTTCAGAATCCGCTGTTACGATGACAATTGCTTGCCTGCGCATATTAAGAATAGCCGAGATCCGCTTCTTCACATTCTATATTTTCTCTCCAACTCTAAAGTTCATAAAAACTGCACACACGCCCATAAAGCAAATATACATTTCAGAAACTAAGGATATTTATTAAATAATAATAAATCGTGATGAAAAAATAATATTAAAGATGCAAATAGTGCGGGTCAATGTTGATTAAGTTCTTATGAAATGATCATGAGTTTCCCTAACATTGTATAGAAGATTATGTCATTGCTTTTTTAATCTACACAAGAATGTTTTATTGAAATTGTAGTTTTAGCCGGATGTGAATTACAGTAAAGAAATAGTTTGGTAATAATAGTAAATACGCCTGCAAGATTCTTTCCAAGAATCTTCGTGATAATGACAATCTAATTTGTTTAATATTGATATCAGTCGGTAAAAATAAAAAAATGGTCAACCAAATGATCGGACATGAACACCGATATAATCCCGGTTTCTCAATCTTCCGGTAATGATTTATTATTCGTCTTATAAATGTATTTCGCAAACATTGTTCTTGGCAACATCTACGCATGCCTCACAAATTGTGTAAATTGAACAATTATTTTCAGCATTTTCGGCATCAATTATCGGCGGTAATTGCCCGATATTATCCGTTATCATCCGGGTACCCGGTTACCCGGATACTCCAAAACTATCCGTATACCCGAATCCGTTATTTACCCGGATATTATCGAGTTATCGGGATATACGGATTTGAAGCGTCGGATCCGTGAAACCCGAATTACTCGGGTATCCGGATACCCGGAAAAGTTCAAGCTCCAATTCGAACTAGTGTTTTCCGTAAAAATATCGTTTAAGATCGTTTTTCCCTTTCTCACGGAGGAAACTTTGTTTACTTGTGTGAACTTACGATTGTCCAGATTTTTAGCTGCCATTTTTCCCTTCTGTTCATCCCCCATATTCATAACCAATCAAAATACATCAGTTTAACGGGGAGGAACACATATTCGGACAATGCGATTTTCATGTAATTCCGCAATGTTGCTAACCACCATCATTACATTGGCATATCCAACTTCTGCATTCAAGCTAATTCATCAATATGTTTTAATGCTTATACGTCGAGCCAGTGTAAATAATTCAATCCCGTCACCGAAGTAGCTTCTGAACTTTAGTCAAAAACGTATTATCAGTTGGCTCCATTCACTTGTTAAAGTTCTCTGAACCGGCAGCATCGATGACAGATCAATTCTAAAACTAACACACGTGGAATGTTTCAAAAAATATCAACCGATGACACGCTCGTTATGCTCAGCATCCGAGAAACAGATTATTTCAATTCACATGCAGCTTAACCTAACGTAAAGTTGACATTAAAGTTATTGTTTTCTTAAAATTTCGCTCTCGGCAGTACAGGCCTCGAGTGGGAAATTGTAACTAAACAGCAACGCAGAGTTAGCTGGGTTCTGAACATTCTGTCGATGTAAAGATTTTTTGGTGGAAAGCTCCCCCGCCGCAGGGGTTACTTGTGTTTTCCGACGATTATTCACAATAATTCGTTATTGCAGTTCAGCCTCAAACAACTGATGGCAATTGAAACTCAAAGATTCATTCACTCATATTGAAAAAAGTGAAGATTTAAGTGCACGAATCAGAAGGCACGCGATTAAAATTCATCACGTGCTGCGCGAAGTCAGCACACTCTGCTCAAGAAAATCTCGCCTCAGCGAGATGCTGAGGTGACATACCTAACGTGAGAACCTTAATTTTTGATGTTTTCGTGCTGAGGCCCGTTTCCACATATCTATCGGCGTTAAACCGAGCTTAACAACGTTCTTATATGTACTGATGTCGGTTCATAAGTAAGTAAGCTAGATGCCCCTGATTTCGAAGCACTCGGCAATTGATGCAAAATTATTATGCTGCATCAATTCCGCGACTGGAATCTCGATTATAATATTTAAGGATAAACATAAAAACCATTCCATTTTCCAATTGTTCAAAAATTCTATAACAAAGACAAAATGTCTATAACGATAAATGTCTCGTGCGAATCTCGAAGTTTTGTTAAGCTTCGGGACGATTGATTTAAAAAACAAAAACTTCCATCGATATTTAACTGAAAGTAGCTCGGGTCTCGGTTATTGTGCAATAGTCCCGCCATTTTATATGCTTCTGCGTGTGCTTGAGCGAAAAGGTCACGAGGGTCATCGGCTAAGTTGAAAGGGAAATATATAAAAAAAAAAAATACGAAACCCCAGTGCGTTTTGCCAAATAATACGTTGTTTCGTTTGATTTCTTTGTCCGCTTGTGCTGCCACCTAGTACTTACAAGCACGCGTTTACGACTCGTGTTCGTACACTCTTTTCATCGCGCTCGCCCGGGAACTCTTTCTCCCTGTCTCTTTTATGGCTCTCGATATTAACTAACGATGAGGAAAATTTACATACAAACGCTTCTCATCGACCAATCGTTACTCAATGAATATATGTATAGTATATCCTCGATATATTCGTGCAGTGCTCGATCGATGTTCGAATCCCACTCACTTATAGCTCATTTATCGATATACATATTGATGCAACGTGCAATTCACTTCGCATCGAGTACTCGCGGAAAAACCTCACGCAAAATATAAACTGGTTGAGTGAACGAGAGAGAAAGGAAAGAATTGGAAGAGGATGGATACATTGGATAAATAGAGTGGGAGCAGCTCGCGAGATTCTACAAATGAATTCTCAGATGTTTAATTATTATTATTGCAATCTTAGTGAGACGTTCCCATGTACATTTTCTTTTATTCCTTCCTTTACCAAGTAGTAGTCTGGTAACTTAAGCCGATTTTCATGTCTTTTTTGGAGGGCGTTTTTTTGTAGGAAAATAAAAATGAATCGTTTTGGATATTTAGGATGTTTTTATTTACATATTAAAAATACAAAAAAAAAATGTTTTGAAAAAATTTAATAGTTTATTATTATTATTATTATTGATCGAAGTTGGCACCTCGAAAAAAAGCGCGTGGGTGGCCCCGGTGATTTTGGCTCTTGATGTTATCTGAAATGCAAAAATTCTTGATAAATCTTAATCTATAGACATGTCATTCTGGTCGGAACTACTGTAGTTAAATTTCACGGATAAATAACAAAATGGCGGACTTTGGAAAAAAAAGTCTTTTTATTTTAGCAAAGAAGGGGTTGTAAAATAAAAAGTTAGGGGTGAAAAAATTTCTCGGTAGTTCCGACGAGAACTATAAGTGTGTAGAGTAGCCTGTTAAAATTTGAAAGCAATCGGTCCGGTAGAAAAAATGTTAGGATCCGGGCTGCCAACTTCGAGGTGCCAACTTCGATAAATAATAATAATAATAATAATAAACTATTACTTTTTTCCAAAAAATTTTTTTTTTGTCTCTTTAATATGTAAATAAAAACATCCTAAATATTCAAAACGATTCATTTTTATTTTCCTACAAAAAAACGCCCTCCAAAAAAGACATAAAAATCGGCTTAGTTACCAGACTGCTACCATAACGCAGTAGTCTGGTCTAGAGCGAGATTTTTGACGTCATTTCTAATGTGCAATCATTTTTAAACCGTTGAACTTGTCTTGATGAAAATTTACACGTGCATTTATTGATCTTTAGAGAATACTTGTAGATTAAAAAAAAAAATTATTTTAAATATTTTCATGTAGTTTTTTGCCTTGTTGCAACATGGTGCGCCGAAAGTCGCCTCAATCGGCGCCCACTCTGGACGATGTTGTATGCATCCGAAAAAAAAAAATATATATATATTCTCAATCTGTATGAGTATTCTGAGTACTGGTAGCAGAATTGGCACTTAAAAAAATTTTTTGACAAAATGGCGGCCTGTTGAACTTTCATTAATGATATTTCATACATTTTCGGGTATTCGACGAGTTATAAAATGTCGGCAAAATTATTGTTCCACTCAATTCTGCTACCAGTCCTCAGAAACAGGCTACTTAAGGTATGTGCAAAATTTGAGCTCGATCGGTCCATTAGTTATCGAGATATCGTGGGCGCCAATTTGAAAAACATAGTTCTAAGATAAACGCGTTCAAAGTTGCTTCCCGGCCGCGCTACCTGAGCGCGCGGCTTGCTTAGAATTTTTATTTCTCGGCTAATTTTTGAAATATCAATAAACGGTTTTCAGGAGCGTATGAAGAAAGGTATAAGGAATAAGAAAATGAGAAAAAAAAATCGATTTTTTCAAAATTTTAGACCAGACGACGGCCTTAAGTGAGAAAGTGTTCATTATTGTTTGTCAATTCGACTGCCTTTTCGTTTCTGAAGGTTTTTCGATCTGCTGATTCCAAATCTGGGCTTACAAAGAAAAAATAAGGAAAAATAGCGTTGCAAAAAGCAGAAGCATAGAATTTCCCTAGCAATCGTGTTCGCGTCTGGTCGCCGTTAACATTTTTGAAGTGGAAAATTCCCGAGATGAAAATGGCCTTTGCGAACGGTTCTGAAATCGTCATTGTCAGATTTTGGGAATGTAAATTTTTCGTCTCGTTGATAATCAGCGATCGAAAAGATCCCGAGGATGAAGTTTTTATAAAAATTTGGTAACTACCCCGTCGAACACACGCTATATCTTGACGTAGTTTTTGCTCGCTCGACGAGTATACATCGTGGTGCGACGAACCGGTACCTCTCGCTGGATAACGACTGTTAATTAATTTGCCATTAGTTAATTAGGATAGCCGTCGTGTATGGGTAATGGAGTACACTGGCGCGCCTGGAAACGCTCGACACGTTCACGATATTTCCCTGTGCATCTGTGATTTAGGTGGATAGATATACGTGCAAGATACACATGTGTATAAATATATATTTATACGAGGGAGGAAAAACGGTGAGGTGATCGGGTAACCGCGGGCGTCGAGTACGCGGTAGCCGCGCAAGATCGATTATAACCGTTCATATGTATACGGGAATATATCGCTGACTTAAGGGGGGAAATAGGGTTAGGACAGCGTTTTCTCAATGATTTTCATGCATTTTTTATAGTATAAAAAATGAATATAATTTATTGAAACTTTGAGAATATTTTATACATATATTTAAGTATATAGTATAAAATTGTTGAAGAATTTCCTTGAAAAACACCGAAGATATTAGCGGCTCCATATTGCAGGTCACAATCAGACTCAGCATTTTGCGTACATTCTGGAAGCCGCAATTTTCATCTGAAATCAAACGAGGTTGGAATTTACTTTTATTATACGTCTCTCTTCTATATGAACCTAAATGCTATAAAAAAAATAGATAATTGAATTTTTTACAGGGGTCAAAACAAAAAAGCATGATTTTTTGCCATTTTTTACAACTTTATTTATTTGCAAAAATTATTTTAAATAATGATAGTATTCCAATTTTAGGTTCATATAGAGCGCAATACTATGAAGAAAGTAACTGACAATTTTTAAAACGATTGGTTGAAAACTTTTCAAACTAGCGTGTACGCAAGTTAAAAAAAAGTCGTTTTCAGAAAAACGCGTTTGAAAAAATAGTACCAAGGAAAACAAGCATTATGGGGTCGCTAATATTTTATAGTATATACTTAAATATATGTATAAAAATTTTATAGTATATACTTAAATATATGTATAAAATATTCTCAAAGTTTCAATAAATTATATGCATTTTTTATACTATAAAAAAATTCATGAAAATCATTGAGGAAAACGCTGACCTAACCCTATTTCCTCCCTTAATGGCTTATAACAATAGAACGAGTCGGAATTTTCATTTAAAATTTTGTGAACATATTTTTCAATAGTTTTACTAACAATTTATGAAATAAAAACAAAATCGATTTTTTGAACCGTCTAACCCTATTTATATTTTTTTATACATCTTTGTATTACACATACAAGAAATAATAAATTTTATTTCGGGAAATACAATCAATCCCAAATAAACTAAAGTAACTAATCAAAGTAATTAGATAAGTAGGTTAAGTAGCAACTTCTTTAGTTAATGATCTTTAGTTCAAGTTCTTTAGTTAATTTCTTTTCAATTTCTTTAGTTAATGAAATATTTTGTGAGTTTAAAAAAATGAAAATCATTGGTTTTCCGCTTTCTGCAAAGAGGTAGAACGATGAGCTAACAATAGAACAAATTATGAGAACAAAAAATTCATTAGTAAAGAAGACATTGAACAAATTATGAATTATGTACAATAAAAATAATTAAATGTGCCCATCTCTGGATTGAGGCTGTCCTCTGCAGCTAGCGAATTAATTGTTAATATTTCTCCATTAATTGTTAATATTTGTTGTCGAAGTTGTTACTTAAAAGTGTACAGTAATTCAGTGTTAAAAGCCACGCCAAGGGTTTATCGAATTTAGAAATATACTGAATATCCCACTGTTTTGTTTGATTTCAGAATCTTCAACATCACCTTCCGGAAAATCGGATCTTTCCGCCCGTTCCAATAGATGACACGACGCTCGGAGTGAAATTGGTCAAAAAGGACGAGATAACCTAACATTGAAAAATATAGAAAATCGTGATCGACACATCGTTAGTTTTTGTGTTATTGTGACGAATATTTAGTCGGATACATGGCTGTTGGATAATAATGAAGCGGTGCCGGACTGTGAAAATGGCGGAATTACCGGCGTCAGCGAGAATAACGACGCTGATGCGCGAAACGAAAGCATCGAGACGGGGATAAAGGGAGTACACGGTAGCTGGCTGTCCGGATGGACGTGGGCGATCCGTCGAACGCCGCAGGAGGTTTGGCGGGAAGCGGCGGTGCAGCGGCCGCCATCCTCGGTCCAACGGTGGGTCACCTTTCCGCCGGTGGGATTCTAGGTGGCGGCGGTGTCGGCGGTGGTATTACCGGCCCGATAAATCCAACGACAGCTACGAGCGCCGGCTGGTGGACACCAACGTCAACAATCGTCACGACACCCGCTAACACCGACGTGGTGAGTGCTCTGCATATTTACGTTTCGTTACTCCATGTGGGCTCCATGTCGCACAATGAACCTCGAAATACCCCGGTCTGACTCTTGCCTCTTGCCACACGGCCGTTTCAAAACGGGTAAACCTCCCACGCACACCTACATTGAAGTTATGACACATTCACATCACATAGCGTGTTATCGACTTTCGAAAGACTTTTTTTTCCCCTTTCCCCGAGTACAACAGCTCGACGGGATGTAAATTTGAGCATTGATCGGCATTTTCGGATTTTCGGCGGTAGTCTGGTCTAGAGCGAGATTTTTGACGTCATTTCTAATGTGCAATAACGTTTAAACCGTTGAAGTTGTCTCGATGAAAATTTACACGTACATTTATTGATCCTTAGAGAATACTTGTTCATTAAAAAAAAAAATTATTTTACATATTTTCATGTAGTTTTTTGCCTTGTTGCGAAATGGTGCGCCGAAAGCCGCCTCAATCGGCGCCCACTCTGGACGATGTTGTATGCATCTGAAAAAAAAAATATATATATATTCTCAATCTGCATGAGTATTCTGAGCACTGGTAGCAGAATTGGTACTTAAAAAAAATTTTTGACAAAATGGCGGCCTGTCGAACTTTCATTAATGATATTTCATACATTTTCGGGTATTCGACGAGTTATAAAATGTCGGCAAAATTATTGTTCGACTCAATTCTGCTACCAGTCCTCGGAAACAGACTACCTAAGGTACGTGCAAAATTTGAGCTCGATTGGTCCATTAGTTATCGAGATATCGTGGGCGCCGATTTGAAAAACATAGTTCTGAGATTAACAAAGTTTGGACACCGGACGCGCTACCTGAGCGCGCCGGCTTGCTTAGAATTTTTATTTCTCGGCTAATTTTTGAAATATCAATAAACGGTTTTCAGGAGCGTATGAAGAAAGGTCTAAGGAATAAGAAAATGAAAAAAAAAAAAAAAAAAAATGAGTTTTTCAAATTTCTAGACCAGACTACCGCGTTAAATGTGATCGTTGACAAATTATGAATCGGTTCGAATTATCGAACCATTCGGAAGATGGCGTCTAAAAAATTGGAGGAAGGGATTACCGGCCGAGCGTGACCTTAGTGACTGTCGATAAAAGCGCCGTGAATCGAAGCAGCCAATCAAAAGCTGTCTTCCTCTCGAGTATCAAACGCAAGAACTCTGCTTTCCCATTATCTGCTGCGCTTACTGGCGATTTTCGGCAATAACAGTGGCGGTTTAGAATCAAGAACAAACATTTTTTTGTCAAAGAACTGCTTTATCGAGAAATGTTTTCTTTCAAAAATATGTTCCGTCCATTTCCACTATGAAAATATGTCTGAGCGTTAGGGATCACCCGAATGTCGATACTGGCTTAAAACGATTGAACAAAAAACTAAATGATCAAATTATCCGTAACGGTCCAAATGTTCGTGAAATAATATTGTTTGTCGAATTACAACAAATCAATTTCTTTTTTCATACTCGATGTGCCAGCTACATAAAATTGAATATAAGAATGTACACGGCGATGATTATTTATTAAGAAATGAAGTTATCTATTTTCATCCTCACCGATTACTCGTGAAAGTTGTTCGGTCGTGGTGTACAGTCATAAATTACACCTTCGTCACACTGGGCGACGCCTCTGTACCGTCACTTTATAGAATAATCATTCACACCGATAATGAGTAATAACTACTATGGATGATTATAATTCTTGTTTTTTTTTAATTCACCCTCTCACACTTATAGCGATGTACGGGTTGATTTGCAGATGGGGCCCTCGTCATTATTATGTAGTTTCTTGTCTCATTCTTGGACTATGAGTAATAGGTACTTCGACGATCTCATCTTGGTTTTATGCACTCTTGTGTGGATCTCGGATAGTTGGTTGGTCGAATGTACGTGCTCGCATCTACGAGCCTGGGCACCTATTATTGTTCAATGAGATATCTATACGCCAGTGAAATAAACAATTCATTCGTCTGTGATAACGAGCAAACAACTCTGATGAGTACTCGGATTCCTAAGTTGTACCTGAGAAAGTCGAACAGGAAGTGGTAAATAGTTTTCTTCGCAAACCTCGCCCTTTGCGATCCGCTATTTTTTAGTGATAAGATGGCAAACATCTCCGAAAGCGAGACAATGTAAAAAAAAAGGAGTTTTCAAGGGCCGTAGTCTGGTCTAGAGTGAGATTTTTGACGTCATTTCTAATGTGCAATAACGTTTAAACCGTTGAAGTTGTCTTGATGAAAATTTACACGTGGATTTATTAATCCTTAAAGAATAATTGTACTTAAAAAAAAAAAATTATTTTAAATATTAAATTGGCGCCCAATTTCAGCGCACCGAAATTGTCCAAAAACAACACTCTAATGACGCCGCAGCCACCGTATTCCCCAGACCTGGCCCCCTGTGACTTTTTCCTGTTCCCAAAACTGAAGAGGCCCATGAAAGGACGACGCCACGATTGAAGCGATAAAGACGGCATCGAAGGAGCCCACGTAGAAAAATTGTAACGGCCGAGCGTTGGGCCAATACTGGTTGCCGTAGTGCCGGTACTGGCTGCCAGTATTGGGCCAGTACAGATTCGGCACAGGAGTGTAATAGCCGGCCGTTATACTGGCACCAACGGTCGGGCCAGTACCGGTTATTTAATTGGCCCGAACTTTGGCCCGGACTTTGGCTCCGACTATGGACCAGACTTTGGCCCAGACTTTGGCCCGGACTTTGGCCCAGATCTGGCAAACTTCTGGGTTATTACTGGCACCAACGGTCGTACCAATACTGGTTATTTCATTGGGCCGGATCTTGGCAGACAATTTTGCCGACGGTGCAAATTACATCTCAGCGAGAAATGGCAAATTAAATAGATATCGAATCAACGTCTTTTAGATACTTTTGGCGTCTAGTGGACGCCGATCCAACGTCTATTTAAATTCTATTTCTCTCTGGGAGTAATTTATATTTCTTTTTACCACGTTACCAGATGTTTCCCAAGCAGCACACGTACGTCCAAAGGAGGTATTTTGGACGTAAGGACGTTCTTCCGAATGTTTTTAGGACGTCCTTTGGATGTCTGTGTTGTCTGGGTTGTTTATGCACAAATGTTTGATAATTAAATGCACTTGATATATACTAAATACTCGGAGTAGTTTTTATTAATAACAGACTAAGTACATATATTGGTCTAAAATGCGTACTTAAATGTTTATAGAACAGTGTTTATAAAATATAGGCTATATGAAGCAAATGTTACACTAAAAAATATTGTATTAATCGTGCAATTTCAAGTTCGGGGCAAATTATAATTCAACAATTTGGTTGTTTGCAAAATAATGGACTTTTCATCAGAATAACCTAATCTACAATTACATTACAGAACGCAACTGTTAAAGTGAAATACTCTCAGTATTGGCATTTTCTATAGCCCCAGTACCAAGCCTGTATCGAAGCCAGAGCTTGACCGTATTTTATAGCCGATTTTGGCCCAGATCTGGTTATTATACTGGCCCGTAGTGCGGCCAGATTGACAACCAGTACTGGCCCAAGACGATATTTTATACTGACCCAAAGCTTGGCCAGATTGTCAGCCAGTACTGAAACAATACTGGCTGCCAAAGTTTGGCCGCCAATACTGGCCCAAAGCTTGGTCAGTAGAATTCAACCAGTACTGGCATAAGACTGTATTTTATACTGGCCCGTAGTATGGCCCGCAGTATGGCCCGTAGTATGGCCCATAGTATGGCCAGATAGTCAGCCAGTACGGGGCCATTATTGGCAGCCAAAGTTTGGCCGCCAATATTGGCCCAAAGTTTGGCCAGTAGAATTATACTGGCAATTTCTACGTGGGAGGAGCTAAACAAGATAAAAAAAATGATTTTTTTAAGTGCTTCGAGGATTGGAAAAAACGTTGGCATAAATGTATTATATCCGAGGGGAATTACTTTGAATTGTACAAAATAAATATTAATGAATAAATAAATACTTTTTGAAAAAACACGAAATTCACGATACTTTTTGAACAGACCTCGTATATAGGGTCTGGGTACGTTGTATCATTTCCGAGCCCTCCTCGACAACTACTACGTCAATGGGATATCATGTAGTTCCGTTGGTCGGTCGATGAGGGGTGTGTGTGTGTGTGTGTATGGTGTGCAGGCCTATTACCGTAATATCTTCTATAAAGACTATCCGTGCTTACGTCCCGTCTCGCATCAATAATGAAAACGAGCTTAAACTCTCTCTCGTTGAGCGTTACGAACGCGTCATCTGTTGGACGCTTGGATATCTTTTTTCTCCCCATTCACCGTATATATTTAACTTCGCATCAGACTATCATCCGTATTATATCCATTTTTTTTTCTTGCAAATGTTTTTGTACTACTCGCGCGAAATCTCTCCCCGCAAAAACACAACATATGAGTCAGAAACGTTGTTCCAACGATATCATTGACGACCGTAACTTTTCGCAATATTTCCTTTCTCAGTAATTAGCTTTATTTATGCCGTTGAAGAAGGTCCTGGTGGGTTGGAATATTTTTTTTTCATCCTCTTATAAGAGAAGTAGTACAATCAATAGTTACTCTTGTCCGCATCGCACTAAAAATAAAGGGCATTTTTTCTTTTTAATTAGGTTCAGTATCACGTACTGAATGTGAATTAACAAAATGGTTACAAAAATATGGGAGCGGAAGTGCCGACATTTTGAGGAAAAGCGTATTATCTCCGTTACCGTGCACTTTAGGCCAAAAATGGCAATAACATTTCTTGTAGATAATTGAATTTCCAATCTTTTTTTTTAAATATTTTTTTTTGTATCACTTACCGTTTACGAGTTATACGACTGTTAAAATTTATTTATTCACTTTTTGACCTGTATCTCTCCTAATAATTGTTCAAACAATAAAATGCTAATAACTTATCTTTCAAATCCATAGATTTCCACAACTTTTATTTAAAACTTTTTTGTCTAAAATTAATATTCTCAAAGTTATAACGCGTTTTTATTAGCCTTGCACCCAGTAGCGCAACATTGAACGCGTTATAACTTTGAGAATATTACTTTTAGACAAAAAAGTTTTAGATAAAAGTTGTGGAAAATATATGGATTTAAAAGATAAGTTATTAGCATTTCATTGTTTAAACAATTATTAGGAGAGATACAGGTCAAAAAGTGAATGAATAAATTTTAACAGTCGTATAAGTCGTAAACGATAACGGATACGAAAAAAATTATTCAGAAAAAAAGATCGGAAATTCAATTATCTACAAGAAAGGTTATCACCATTTTTTGCCTAAAGTGCACGGTAACGAAGATATTGGCCAATACGGTTTTCCTCAAAATGCCGGCACTTCCGCTCCCATAATTTGTAACGATTTTGTTAATTCACATTTAGTGAATTCAGTGTGGCTGGTCACAGCCACAATATTCTCTATTGATTGTAGTAAAGGTATCCAACATTGTTTCACTGTACGTGCGGACGTCTTTTCGTGGTCTTGAAAGGACTACGATAAATAGTTAAGATTCTTTTCCTGACTTCTGCTTTCCACTAGGGCTGTTACTTTTATCCGGGTATCCGGGAAATCGGATCCAACACTTCAGATTCGAATATCCGGGTATCCGGGTATTCGAGTACCCAAGTATCCGGGTATCCGTATATCCGAATAATCACGGATCCGGGAAACCGGGTAATAACGAATAATGTCGGGTAATTACCCGATTTTTCGCGTACAGGCTCAAATGGGACCGCCGGCGTAAAAAAAATTATGATATTGTATTAGTCTGGTCATCAAATAGGCCGAAATATAGGGCGTTAACAGTTACTATTGAAAAAAATTGGAAAATAACTTGTATCAAATTTGCTCTGTTCAAAGAAATTGTGCAAAACTACGGTAAAAATGAAAACTTAGTGTTGACGAATCAGACGTCACGGTTTTCCAATTTACAATAATCGTGTATTTACTCGGGAAAACATTTTACATGTGACTCCCACAATTTTTTAGAATCCGCTGTTACGATCACAATTTCTTGCCTGCGCATATTAAGAATAGCCGAGATCTGCCTCTTCACATTCTATATTTTCTCTCCAACTCTAAAGTTCATAAAAACTGCACACACGCCCATAAAACAAATATACATTTCAGAAACTAAGGATATTTATTAAATAATAATAAATCGTGATGAAAAAATAATATTAAAGATGCAAATAGTGCGGGTTAACGTTGATTAAGTTCTTATGAAATGATCATGTGTTTCCCTAACATTGTATAGAAGATTATGTCATTGCTTTTTTAATCTACACAAGAATGTTTTATTGAAATTGTAATTTTTATCGGATGTGAATTACAGTAAAGAAATAGTTTGGTAATAATAGTAAATACGCCTGCAAGATTCTTTCCAAGAATCTTCGTTATAATGATAATCTAATTTGTTTAATATTGATATCAGTCGGTAAAAATAAAAAATGGTCAACTAAATGATCGGACATGAACACCGATATAATTCCGGTTTCTCAATCTTCCGGTAATGATTTATTATTCGTCTTATAAATGTACTTCGCAAACATTGTTCTTGGCAACATCTACGCATGCCTCACAAATTCTGTAAATTGAACAATTTTTTTCAGCATTTTCGGCATCAATTATCGGCGGCAATTGCCCGATATTATCCGTTATTATCCGAGTACCCGGTTAGCCGAATCCGTTATTACCCGGATATTATCGAGTTATCGAGATATGCGGATTTGAAGCGTCGGATCCGTGAAACCCGAATTACTCGGGTATCCGGATACCCGGAAAAGTTCAAGCTCTACTTTTCACAAGCCGAAATATGTTTTTGTTGTTGTTGTAATTTTCGACAACACTAAGATGCACCTCGTTTTTCTCGTACAAAGATTCTTTTCGATTTAATGATAAAAATTCCGAATTGAATCTCGTCAAAATAGAAAAACTGTCATCCGACGAAGATTCGCAAATCTGCACTCCTGTCTTTGCTCATGATTGCCTATTCCACCGTGGGCAATAAGGTTGGTGATCTTGTTGCGTGGGAATCGGTCTCGGTGGCCGCGTGACTGCCTCTCATTCGTTGGAATACACGTCTTATTTGCCGGTCCTTTAACCGCGACTCGAATCTATGAGACTCCCTCGGTGGACTCACCGTTACTCACCTCTCGCGTTATTCCCGTCTGACTGTATATGCATGGGTTAGCGCGATAGAAGACTCTGCCTTCCTTACACTCCTCGTACCACTCACGGGACAAATCTCTTCCAATTTCTCGGCTTTTATACAATGGTCCGAAACCTTTTATCTTTCTGTCATTTATTCCTCATTTTATTCTCCTCTTCAACTCTCTACCACCGGTGTCGTTGCTTTGTCCTCTTTGCTCTTTCGCTATTTTCCCCACAACTCTTGCGACCGTCAGAGAGGAAGACGAAATTGAGCGCGGTAATAATCCAACGACGTTTGTTATAACGACTGGGCTAACCAAGTTTTAATAAGAATACTGCGGTAATCCCGTAATCGAAACCTCTTTGCTGGTTCTCACGCGAGTATAATGTCGGGGGACGTGTTAAGGTTAGTGGCCCAGTTAGCCTCTCTAACCGCGTAAATTCATAGGGATAAACAAGGAAGTACAAGTACCAGTTAGTGGACGATTATTGGCTGTTTATCGAATAGTGGAAAAAACCGATTAGGTTAAAGGTACTGTTCACTTTACCATACGAGGATCAATGTTGGCCTACCGGGATGATTTTAGAACAATTTTTCCGATGGTTAATATTTTTGCATCAAATTTGCATATTTTATGTTGTTTTCACTTGAATTCCCTAAAAATTCCAGGGCTTCGTAAATTATTCACCAATAAAAGACCAATTACGGGTAGTTTTGAATACGAATCAGATTATTATTCGTAAAATCGTTTCATATTTTGTTCGCTTTTCATAAATTACAGATGAACCAACTCTGCAGAGTATGCGGGGAACCGGCAGCCGGCTTTCACTTCGGGGCTTTCACGTGCGAAGGTTGTAAGGTAGGGTCTCCAAGTTAAAATATGTAAAAGAAAATTAACAACCTCAAATAGACCAGTTAAGACAAAATAACATTAACGTTACCGTGCAGTTGTACCTTTCCTGCTAACCAATATAACACTCGAGGATTACGTCACCGAATGGGAAATTACGACCGAACATGGACGTTAATATAAGCATTCTTTGAGTATTGTGTCCTTTTTGTCAGAGATTCCGGTCTTTGTTTTTCCGTTAACGGGGGAAATAGGGTTAGGACAGCCTTTTCTCAATGATTTTCATGAATTTTTTTATAGTATAAAAAATGAATATAATTTATTGAAACTTTGAGAATATTTTATACATATGTTTAAGTATACACTATAAAATTTTTATACATATATTTAAGTATATACTATAAAATTTGTATACATATATTTAAGTATATACTATAAAATATTAGCGACCCCATATTGCAGGTCACAATCGGACTCAGCCTTTTGCGTACATTCTGGAAGCCGCAATTTTCATCTGAAATCAAACGAGATTGGAATTTACTCTTATTATATGTCTCTCTTCTATATGAACCTAAATGCTATCAAAAAAATAGAAAATTGAATTTTTTACAGGGGGGCAAAACAAAAAAGCATGAATTTTGCCGTTTTTACAACTTTATTTGCAAAAAAAAATTCCGATATTAGGTTCATATAGATCGCAATACTATGAAGAAAGTAACTGCCAATTTTCAAAACGATTGGTTGAAAACTTTTCAAACTGGCGTGTACGCAAATTCAAAAAAAGTCGTTTTCAGAAAAACGCGTTTGAAAAAATAGCAAAACGCTGAGTCTGATTGTGACCTGCAATATGGGGTCGCTAATATCTTCGGTGTTTTTCAAGGAAATTCTTCAAAAATTTTATAGTATGTACTTAAATATATGTATCAAATATTCTCAAAGTTTCAATAAATTATATTCATTTTTTATACTATAAAAAAATTCATGAAAAATCATTGAGAAAACGCTGTCCAAACCCTATTTCCCCCCTTAATGGCTCATAACAATAGAACGAGTCGGAATTTTCATATAAAATTTTGGGAACATATTTTTCGATAGTTTTACTAACAATTTATGAAATAAAAAAAATTCGATTTTTTGAACCGTCAACCCTATTTCCTCCCTTAAACGGGTTTTTCTCGAAACCATGTTTAGACAGTGTCGGCACGATATTTCAGTCAATTTTTAATATTTTTTTAACTTTTTTTTTCAATCTTGATAATTATTTTCTCTATAGTCCGACGAGACGTTTTTTTCAATTTTTTGTTTGGACAATAAAATTTTTTATACATATATTCAAGTATATACTATAAAATATTAGCGACCCCATATTGCAGGTCACAATCAGACTCAGCATTTTGCGTACATTCTAGAAGCCGCAATTTTCATCCGAAATCAAACGAGGTTGGAATTTACTTTTTTTATGTCTCTCTTCTATATGAACCTAAATGCTATCAAAAAAATAGAAAATTGAATTTTTTACAGGGGTTAAAACAAAAAAGCATGATTTTTTGCCATTTTTCACAACTTTATTTGCAAAAAAAAAATTATTTTAAATAATGATAATATTCCGATTTTCGGTTCATATAGAGCGCAATACTATGAAGAAAGTAACTGCCAATTTTCAAAACGATTGGTTAAAAACTTTTCAAAATAGCGTGTACGCAAGTTCAAAAAAAGTCGTTTTCAGAAAAACGCGTTTGAAAAAATAGTACCAAGAAAAACAAGCAATATGGGGTCGCAAATATTTTATAGTATATACTCAGATATATGTATAAAAATTTTGTAGTATATACTTAAATATATGTATAAAATATTCTCAAAGTTTCAATAAATCATATTCATTTTTTATACTATAAAAAAATTCATGAAAATCATTGAGAAAACGCTGCCCTAACCCTATTTCCCCCATTAAAAATTTTGGGAACATATTTTTCCATAGTTTTATTAACAATTTATGAAATAAAAAAAAATCGATTTTTTGAACCGTCTAACCCTATTTCCTCCCTTAACCAGATAGATATGATTTCTCTTATTCCATGTTGGGATTCCAGTCTTTTTTCGGACGAACGTACAACAATCTCGGCAGCATATCGGAATGCAAGAACGGTGGTGCGTGCGTCATCAACAAGAAGAATCGTACGGCTTGTAAGGCTTGCCGATTACGAAAGTGCCTCATGGTCGGTATGTCGAAATCGGGCTCGAGATACGGACGTCGCTCAAATTGGTTCAAGATTCACTGTCTGCTTCAGGAGCAATCGCATCAGGCGCAGGCTCGTTTCAAGGATCCAAAATCCTCGTTCGAAAAGGTATTGAATTCGTTGGATGCGGCGAACAACAACAACAACAGCAATAATCCGATCTCCGTATTGCCAACCGGCGTTACGGGAAATAACAGTTATCGAGGAAGATCGCCGAAACTCGATGACCCAAGGCTCAGGCCTCAGGATCTTGCCTCATTGAGGTCTCATCAGGATTCGGCGCGATCTCAACTCGTCACTAGACCGGCCGAACTCATAGGGGGCCCACACGAATTAATCAGGCCAGAGGCATCAAGATTTCCCATGTGGCGTGGACCACCGTTCTTTCATCCAGCTCTCAGTCACATGCATCTTCTCAATTCGCCGTTCTTTCCATTTCAGCAACGATTTGTCCTCCCTTACGTCAATCAAGTGGGCACACCTCAAATGCCCGTCACGAGTCTGTCCTCGTCGTCGAGCGAGAGCGTCAGTCCAAGATCGACACCTTCGCCGAAACTCAATCAGGATCGGGACGACGATTCGCTGAGAGCGTCGCGAACGGATGATCGTCTGTTGGTAATCAACAGCGCGACGCAACAACCAACGGAAGGGAGTCAGGACAAGAGTTTAGCTTTTCTTCGGTCACTCGGTCCCGAACAGGACGAACCTATGGATCTGAGCGCGAAGAATAACGCGAAGATCGGTAACAATCGTGACGGAGAAGATAATCGGACAATGAGTTCGGGTGACGAAATGACGGAAGACCCAACGGAGGAAGGTTGCACGGACGGGGAGGAGCACGAGACCTCCCAAACTCAGCTCGCACCACCTCTCGATCTCACCAGGAAGACATGACGCGTGTCGTAGCTCTAGAGCAACGGGCAATAAATAACCGATAGAGGAGGAAAGTGATCGTCGAAAGGGACAAATTGTACGGGTTTTTTTTTCGGATTCCGCATTGTCCGCAGGTTTGGAAATCTTTCAACAAATCAGTCGGACTACGAATGTGCTCCTGGTTTCTGCAGACTTAATGGCGACAAGCCTCTGGATCTAAGACAGGAAGCCATTCGGTCGTGACAGCAGCCAAGTACGATAACTACGAGGGGAATGAAATCCCATTAAAATGGTTCGGGTGATACACAAAATTTACGCCCTGCCTCGTAACAATTATGTACATCACGTCAACAGACTTGGATCGACGAAAGAATGTACAGGTGTATCCGGTGTATTCCGATCTCTTTAAAACTGTAATGGCAACACGATACCGAGAGCTGGAGAACAGCATTCGCGCGTGTATAAAAGGGCCACCCGTTCCGACGGAATAAAATCTTCCTTCAAGTTGGTAGATGGCGTGGTCGCACCTCACGCGTCTAAGCAGGAGTCCGATGCCTCGGGCTACGAAGGCTTTACGATCATCTCGTGTACGATCGATGAAAATTGCTCGAGCTTCGCTTCTGTGGCCTGTCGTCGGGAGCCCAGGCAAGACGTGTCCAGCAGCAGTGTGTTAGGCCCGACCACAAGCCAATGAAGGGCAAGAGGACGAAGAAGACGAAGAAGAAGAAGCGACTGGTCGTCGATAGCTCTGCGCGCGCATTACCGAGACTGAAGATCATCACACGATACCCTCTCGCGCTTCGTAAGACGTACGACGCGCTTTCAAGACGAACGATTGTCCGCTTTATCCTTGAACATTCTGGCCGGTACGTGCCACGTCGTACGGTAAACATGCAAACACGCAACGGACGACATTAATGCGTGTATATTTATATAGAATGAATATCCTATAGTGCGTGAGAGCTCAGCAGCGAGAAGTAAACGAGACTGGGGCTACTCGACGCATTTTTCACACGGCATGGTCTTTTGCATACGTACGAGTATCGCACTTGACTGCGTGAAAAAACATTGCCGATTCCTGATTGTTCCACAGGTTTATTTATCGCTACCGTGAAACCCCGGTCATGGGGTAAGATGACGCGGTTCTTGAAGAGCATTGGAATGTAATCTCGGCTGCATCCGTTCCATCCATTTTTGGGTCTCTCGGTTTTTATTAACACGGGTCCCGAGGGCCAGCCATCCGAATCCAATCGCGAAATTTCACGGCTATGTAATTTGCAACGTGTTGTTGCGATTAAGACGATAATTTTGAGTGCTGCGTCACTCGGTCGATAATCTTGCTGTAATTCCGTATCGGTATCGATAAATCGGTAGCTCATACAGGTTTCCCTCCAACCCTTAGGAGCTTCTAACGTCAAACTTGGCGCCTGTACATCCCCAATAGATATTCAATATTTATTATGACAATTTTGCGAATATACGGTACAAACATTTGGCCTTATTAAATTTAACTACTTGAAAAATGTTCCGCGGTCAAAAAGACTATAACTGTGGCTAGAAAGGTCAAACCCAATTCCGACTCCGCAACCAGTCAACGGGCTTTAATGTCAACCATGAGCGAGTGAGATTTTTTTTTTCTCGACCCCAAATATTTACATGTCTAACCGGTATGAGTGGAACAATCAGCGCGTGATAGATTCACTCACCAGATACGTGTGATCGTGTGTACGATATAAATAAGAAAGAAATTGTCGATGACGGACGAATGGACCGATGGAAAGAATGGCCGGCTTCGAGACTCTCGGAAAGATCGTCAGATCATTCGTTTCAATTTTTATTACGAGATAAGATAACAGCTGTTTCTCGTTATACGGGGATGTCAATGTTTTTATGCGAAGTGGGATATCTTATGTGCGAAGTGCTTATCGTTTTTCTTTACCAGGCGAATTACGATCGGACAGCTAAGCGACGTTTCGTCGTGCAGTATTTTAGCATATGATTTTTTTTATACGCCAATGACTAACGGTGTGTAATTTTTGCGAATGGACAAATGTGAACGGTAAAAAATATAAATGATAGAAAAACAAGGGGTCAAGTGGAAAATTTCAGATTGCTTCCTCATCATTTTTCCGCAATTTACGAATTGCTCTCCGTATGAGGAATGTTTGGTTGTTTCAGTTTTAGTTTCCTCGTAGGGACGGCTTTCGGATCAGGAATGAGCGGTTCGAATGAAAAACTGATTTGAGGTAGTAGTCTGGTAACTTAAGCCCATTTTCATGTCTTTTTTGGAGGGCGTTTTTTTGTAGGAAAATAAAAATGAATCGTTTTGGATATTTAGGATGTTTTTATTTACATATTAAAGATACAAAAAAAATTTTTTTGAACAAATTTAATAGTTTATTATTATTATTGATCGAAGTTGGCACCTCGAAAAATAACAGCTGGCCCCGGTGATTTTGACTCTTGATGTTATATGAAATGAAAAATTCTTGATAATTCTTAATCTATAGACATGTCATTCTGGTCGGAACTACTGAAGTTAAATTTCATGGATAAATAACAAAATGGCGGGTAAAATAAAAGGACTTTTTTTCCAAAGTCCGCCATTTTGTTATTTATCCATGGAATTTAACTTCAGTAGTTGCGACCAGAATGACATGTCTATAGATTAAGAATTATGAAGAATTTTTTATTTCAGATAACATCAAGAGCCAAAATCACCGGGGCCACCCACGCGCTTTTTTTTCGAGGTGCCAACTTCGATCAATAATAATAATAATAATAATAAACTATTAAATTTATTCAAAAAATTTTTTTTTTGTATCTTTAATATGTAAATAAAAACATCCTAAATATCCAAAACGATTCATTTTTATTTTCCTACAAAAACACGCCCTCCAAAAAAGACATGAAAATCGGCTTGAGTTACCAGACTACTACCTTAAATGACTTTGTGTCCAAGTGATTATAGATTATTACTCCAAAAAAATAATGAATATTCATTGTGAAATAATAAATACTCCAAATTGTTCGTAATTGTTGCAACGTAACATTTTTTAAATTCTTCAGAATAATAAGTTATTTGTTTTAAAATGGTATTTAAAATGATTTTTCATGCGAATGATGCTTATTCCTGCTCGGAGAATCTGGGAAAATTTCGAGAAAGTAATGTGCAAGGTTCAAGTGGCACCTTTTTTTTATCACCTCCTTAACACTTCAGTTTGAGTTTAGTATATAGTTATTTTTTTAAGGTAGTAGTCTGGTAACTCAAGCCGATTTTCATGTCTTTTTTGGAGGGCGTTTTTTTGTAGGAAAATAAAAATGAATCGTTTCGGATATTTAGGATGTTTTTATTTACATATTCAAGATACAAAAAAAAATTTTTTTGAACAAATTTAATAGTTTATTATTATTATTATTATTATTGATCGAAGTTGGCACCTCGAAAAAAAAACGCGTGGGTGACCCCGGTGATTTTGGCTCTTGATTTGTTGGAAATTTAATTTCCTATAAAAAAGGTCCTATCGACCCAATTGCTTAGATTAATATTTCTTGAGATATTGAACTTTTTTTATTTTTTATTTTTTTTATTATTTAATATTTCATATTTTATAAATTTTAAACTACTCATAAGTTAAAGTTCAATATCACAAGATATATTAATCTAAGCAATTGGGTCGATAGGACCTTTTTTGTAGGAAATTAAATTTCCAACAAATTTTTCATTTACATTTTTCTCGTAAAGTTAATTGTTTCGAAGATAACAGCAAAAAAACGAGAATTTTGGGTAAAAATCAACTTAGTTTATTATTATTATTATTGATCGAAGTTGGCACCTCGAAAAAAAAGCGCGTGGGTGGCCCCGGTGATTTTGGCTCTTGATGTTATCTGAAATAAAAAATTCTTGATAATTCTTAATCTATAGACATGTCTTTCTGGTCGGAACTACTGAAGTTAAATTTCATGGATAAATAACAAAATGGCGGGCAAAATAAAAGGACTTTTTTTTCCAAAGTCCGCCATTTCGTTATTTATCCATGAAATTTAACTTCAGTAGTTCCGACCAGAATGACATGTCAACAGATTAAGAATTATCAAGAATTTTTCATTTCAGATAACATCAAGAGCTAAAATCACTGGGGCCACCCACGCGCTTTTTTTCGAGGTGCCAACTTCGATCAATAATAATAATAATAATAAACTATTAAATTTTTTCAAACAAATTTTTTTTTGTATCTTTAATATGTAAATAAAAACATCCTAAATATCCAAAACGATTCATCATTATTTTCCTACAAAAAAACGCCTTCCAAAAAAGACACGAAAATCGGCTTAAGTTACCAGATTACTACCTTAAATCGAACATTTCATTCAATCGGTTCACGAGTTTAGATAAAAAAAAAATAGTTACCAATGGAAAAATACTGTTTTACTCACTCGCAAAAGTGCAGTACCGGATTTTCTTCGTTAATTCTTTTTTATGTTTTGACGAATATCCAGCACTTCGACAGTTTTTTTTTTCTTCAAAATAACGGAAAAACCGTAAAAAATCGTCCCGAACGGTAGAATAATATTTGATATTCGTGCCAGCTGGTCCGAAAGTGATTATATTCGTGCCTGGGTCTCGTTCAAAGTGTTACTGAGATGATAGCGTGAACGAGGCTTGACAAGAAGAAATTATAGAGAATTCCGCGAGCTTTGGCGTTATAAACGAGGGAATGAGATTTTTTTTTTTTTTTTTTTTTTCGGTCACGTAGATATAAAGACTCTTAATGCCAAGTTCTATAATGCCACGAAGATATCTCTGCTGTGCCGGAGGACGATGAGGACATTGCCGCGGAGTAAGAAGTATGAGCCTCGATTAGCCATTAAACATGTGGACAGTTGCTTTCAACCTAGCCGGGGTAAAAACAGCACGGATTATATTCCGAAATAAAAAAATTAAAAAAAAGAAGTCTGTGTGTTACAACTGTTCGAGCCGATAGTTTGCCATAATGTAAGGTCACTTGATCGCGGCTGAAGCTGATTTTATGTCGGGAATAATTAACTCTTGAAATCCTCTATGCACTGTGGCAAAGAAAAAGAGGATGAAGATAAAATAAAAAGTTGTAGCATTCGCGTTTCCAAGACGGGCACGAACGTTGTTATACAACGTTACACAAGTGCAACACGCATTCGACATTCAAACGTAATACATTTATTGCTCGCGATTTGAGCAATAATTTCGAACGAGAAAAGTAATGGACGAGTGGTGAAAAAAAAAATATATATATATATATATTAGGGCGATTTTCTTTTTTTCGACTATTTTTTTTTCAGTCCCCACCCGAAAGTTTGTTGGATATGTCGAAAAAGAAATTCCCTGAAAGTTACAGCCCTTAATATTAATTCCAAGTACTTTTCCAAAGCGTGAGAAGATTTTACATCTAAAATACACGCAAATCGATTTTTTTTTTTTTTTTTCATATTTCTATAACTCAGCCGCATTTTATGCTATCATATTGTTCTTGGTTTCGATATACTCGGAATAAAACAATCTAAAAAAGTGCCTTTTGCGGCGAAAGTGTACTGGTGTTGCTGTACTGGTGAGTTGGTACGGGTCACTGAACTTAATTTTTACCCAAAATTCTCGTTTTTTTGCTGTTATCTCCGAAACAATTAACTGTACGAAAAAAATGTAAATGAAAAATTTGTTGGAAATTTAATTTCCTACAAAAAAGGTAAAGTAGAGGTAAAAGTAAAGGTTTTCGTAAAGTTGATTGTTTCGGAGATAACAGCAAAAATGTTGGGTAAAAATCAACTTCAGTGACCCGTACCAACTCACCAATACAATTTACACTTTCGCCGAAAAAGGCACTTTTTTAGATTGTTTTATTCCGAGTAAATCGAAACCAAGGACAATATGAAAGCATAAAATGCGGCTGAGTTATAGAAATATGAAAAAAAAAAAAAAAAAAATCGATTTGCGTGTATTTTAGATGTAAAAACTTCTCACGCTTTGGAAAAGTACTTGGAATTAATATTGAGGGCTGTAACTTTCAGGGAATTTCTTTTTCGACATATCGAAAAAAATTTCGGGTGAGGACTGAAAAAAAAAATCGCCCTAATATATATATTTACCCGTCATTCCCTGTAATACGAATTTACATATAAAAATAGTATAATACGATGCGAGAGACACTCTCAAGAACTGTATATTTATAATATACTCCGGTGCTCAAATATGATTATTTAATTCAAAAGAAATGAAAAATAGAATAAAAAAGCGGATGGAAGCTGAAATATATCACGAGGCCAGTAGACGCAATTCGGTGACGAAGAGTGCATATGCAAAGTTAAGAAACGTGTTTTCGTACAATTACGGGAACGACCAGTGTAAATATATTTTACAACGAAAAAGAATGTGTTCGACTCGATTAGGAAATAAGAATAATAAAATTTGTGGAAAAAAAACCTTACGTCGAATATTTTGTTGTTTTTTTTTTGTTTAATAAAAAAAAAAAATCTTTAACGCAACATGGAACTTCTCGAATCGGAGATGATTTTGAATATTTCCATTTCAAGCAGCAGAAGAAGAATGTCGTGCTCGCCCACGTTTTTATAACTGCTCGCTTCCGCGTTTCGGAACGTAACGACGACAAATCATCGGAACCCCCCTTCCTACGGTCTCGTCATAAAATTCGAATGGACACACATGCAGGTACGCTTATGGAAATTTATTTATATATATGCAACATGTTATTTATTGTAAATAAATATTTATAGCGTAAAACGACGAAGGTAAATTTATTGAATAACTTTTAATAAAGAATCTATTATTGTTGTCACTACGGGGAAAAAAAAATGCCCGTAAATATGGTGCTTATATGTAACGTATATTCCGGAAAAAATTCTATAAATGAAATACGTATTTTTTGAATTATTTTTTTCTTTTTATGTTGGAGTTGAAAAATTAGCTGGAATCTACTGTCAAGAAGCGAAAATAAAATCGACGTACCTCGCCGAATTAAAAACAGCGGGGACCGTTTATCTATATGAGTTTTACTTTCTCGTTACTTACGAAGTATGTACAAAGGCAAATTGTTGTAATAAAAAAAAAATAGACCGCCAAATTATGGTCCGAATACAAAAAAAGCATATTCCCATTGCTGTCTGTCTGGAAACATGACACCAATTAAATAGCAGTGTCACAAAATAAAAGAAGAGAGACTGGACATCCCGAAGGTAGGTTATCATATTCCCGAAATTCGTAATCCCTAAATTCATACTCGCCAAACAGGAATTTGTTTCCCAAAAGTTACGGTGATTAACTTTGCACATATATTGTATCGCGAGTGAGGGAAATCGTATTATCTATGTATTCTTGATACCGGATGAGCCAAACTACTGGGAAATACCTCGCGCAATCATGAAAATACATCATTGTCGACGCAGACTCCGTAAACAATGGTTTTTCGTACTGGATCGTAAAATAAATTCATTGAGGAACGTCATATAACCGAACTGATACTCACGAGATCCGGATCTCCGAAGTTTTTGGAGGTAATTTAAGTTTATGAAGTAAAACATAGAAAAAAACTAACTTCAAAAACATCGGAGACCTGGATCTCGTGAATATCAGTGAGTATGCGCATACATATATCGAAGCTTAGGGTTGGTTATTGTCAGAGGTTATGTTCTGTTGTTATGGCGGTGCGGGTTTCTTACGAGTTCTCACTGGTAGTTCGTCATTTAAACGATAGGGGGTTCGCCGTTACCTACAGTTGGTCACAATAGCGAACGATTGCGCCCTACTTTATCGTTTAATGATGTAAACACAGTAATTATTCGCTTATTTTGAGAACTGCTGCTGACATTGTACAAAGCTTATTAAATCGTCATGTTTTGCTTGAGGATAATCGAATAGTCGAATTATATAGGAAAAGTAATAATGTCCTCAAGTCTTCGCGATCGCTTAGTTCTCCACTAAGCTTTGCTGTCGGGGTCGCTTTACGAGCTCGTAGTTGCGACGATGTAAGCCAGCATCGCTCTATCTTCTCACCTCTCTCTCTCTCTCTCTCTCTCTCTCTCTCTCTCTCTCTCTCTCTCTCTGTCTCACTATTACCAAGTCGTCATTCTGGAAAAAAAGTTTCTCTCATTTCGGTGGTCCGAGATCTCACATCGTCGTCCGTGTGGTCAACGTAAGGTAGCATAAAAGTCTGACGATAGCATCTCACACGACCGCATCACATTCCACATGATTCTTTATGTCTCATGCAAGTTCTGTCTAGGACTCTTTTATTTTTTTTTTACTGTTTTGTGCGGCAATCTCTGCCTGAAGAAATGTCGATTATTTTCCACCACTTTTGACCCCCGTTGACACGATATTACAAAAAAAAAAAAGAAAAAAATACTGTTGCTAGTGGTGTAAGCTCGTGGTAATTATCCGAATGACTAGGGTCCCTTATGTGCCTATATACAAGGGTACAATGTCAATCGTGTCTCTAACCATATAACGCGTATATATATGGCGTCATGAAAACATTTTCAAGATTCTTCCGGAGATTCCAGAAGATTCTTGGCGCGCGAGAAAAGGATTGTTGTAGAAGATAGAGAAGTATATTGCTGGCGTGGTATCTGAGCGAACCGCTGAAAGATCGAACGAAAGCTCGATCTCTAGATCATTCTGGCGATTTATCGAACCTTTCGATCTACCCGAGAATTCACTGTCCTACATTTGTATCGTGTAAACTTCTCCTCATCTCACTCTTTTCTATTTCTATAAACGATTTCTATAAAGATTAGTTTGGTTTTCATTGCTTCATCATATCATTGTTCTTCGTTAACGATTCTCCGTGTATACGAGGGGTGGACCCAAGATAAACGGGAATTTCGTCATAATTTCTTTATTTTTCAATATTTTTACACCAAATTTTGATCACCTTCAAAGTATTCTCATTTGACCACAACGCACCTCTGCAAACGAACCTTCCAATGTTCAAAACATTTTTTAAATTCACTTATCTGGATGTTCTTTAGGCCTTCCAGCGATTTTTGTTTTACCTCCTCCACAGTGGCAAAACGCTTTCCCCTCATGTCCCTTTTGAGTCTGGAGAACAAAAAAAACTCACAGGGGGCTAGATCCGGTGAGTAGGGCGGGTGGACAATTGGTGTCATGCAGTTTTTGGTCAAAAATTGCTTTACCGAGAGAGCGGTGTGGGCCGGCGCGTTATCATGACGGAGGAACCGGTCACTTGTGCGCCAAAGATCTGTCCTTTTCTTCGGGATACTCTCCCTCAATCTTTTCAAAACCTCCAAGTAGAACTTAGATATTTCATACATTGAAATATCATTAATAAAAGTTCAACAGGCCGTCATTTTGTCAAAAAATTTTTTTAAGTACCAATTCTGCTACCAGTGCTCAGAATACTCATACAGATTGAGAATATATATATATATATATTTTTTTTCAGATGAATACAACATCGTCCAGAGTGGGCGCCGATTGAGGTGGCTTTCGGCGCACCATGTTGCAACAAGGCAAAAAACTACATGAAAATATTTAGAATAATTTTTTTTTTTTATCTACAAGTATTCTCTAAGGATCAATAAATGCACGTGTAAATTTTCATCAAGACAACATCAACGGTTTAAAAATTATTGCACATTAGAAATGACGTCAAAAATCTCGCTCTAAACCAGACGACTGCCTTAAAACATAAAAAATATTGAATATATTACGAAGATTAATTTTCAGTAATGAAAAGCCTTAAAATCTTCTCAATACAGTAATTAACAACAAAATTGTTTACGAATCTATCAGACGTCGTGTTTTTTTTTTCAAATATTAATATAATTTGTGATACGGTGTAAATGAGGAAAAAATGATGTGCAAAAAACGCGCAATTTCTAAAAAAAAAAAAAAACTAAAAAAAGAACGTAATCTTGTATATCTCGAGCGATCGCAACGAACATTCTGCAACACCATAATTCCATTGGTTCGATTTTTATACGGTAAAAACTTGTCATGGTCCCCGTTGGTGTTGCCGTACACGACGAGTAAAAGATTTTTCGCGTGTCACCGGTGTCAACGAGAGAGGGATGCAAATAAACGAGTACATATAATACCATAAGGTCGGTTATACGAGGGAGATGAGGATATCGGTTAAGAGTCTCGGCGAGGTGATCGCGCGCCGTGGCCACCGAGTCCTCACCGTGAATATCTAATTAAGATGTTAATTACCCGAGGAAGAAAGGAGGCAAGAGGATTGTGTATGTGCACTGTACTACGGTTACTCAGGTGGAGCGGGGGGGGGGGGGGGGGTGAAACGTTTCACCTTCTCGGATCGTTCTCTCCCACGATGATCGTGAGATCTTTCATACCGATATAACGCGATGTACATCGTATATATGTGCTGCATATGCATTACTTTGCGATGCAATTCGAGAGGAGTGAATTTCCGAGAGAATTCAATCAAATGCACTTACCAGTGTCTGCTTATCGAATTATACACTGAGAAGAGAGTTATTCGATTGAAAATAGCCTGAACTCAAGACAAACATTTGTCAGTGCAACTAATCGGAATTTTTACAGTAAATTCGATATCCAAGAGGCGAATGATCCTCTCGTACAAATTTTCAACAAATTCCATTCGTTTTTCAATTTTTTCGTCGACTATATTTGCCTCGCCACCTCGAATTTCCAATTCGTAATCATCGACCTCAAAAGCTCCCACGTACCAATATTAACGCACATGGAATTATTATTGTTTATTGATTTGTCCTTCGCCAATTTATGATCCGATTAAGGGAGGAAATAGGGTTGGACGGTTCAAAAAATCGATTTTTTTTAATTTCATAAATTGTTTAAAACTATTGAAAAATATGTTCCCAAAATTTTCAATGAAAATTCCGACTCGTTCTATTGTTATAAGCCATTAAAGCCGTAGTCCGGTCTAGAGCGAGATTTTTGACGTCATTTCTAATGTGCAATAACGTTTAAACCGTTGAAGTTCTCTTGATGAAAATTTACACATGCATTTATTGATCCTTAGAGAATACTTGTACATTGAAAAAAAAAATTATTTTAAATATTTTCACGTAGTTTTTTGCTTTGGTTGAATATAATTGTAATATAAATGAATATAATTTATTGAAACTTGTTTGCCTGTTGAACTTTCATTAATGATATTTCAATGTATGAAATATCATTAATGAAAGTTCAACAGGCCGTCATTTTGTCAAAAATTTTTTTTAAGTACCAATTCTGCTACCAGTCCTCAGAATACTCATACAGATTGAGAATATATATGTATTTTTTTTTTTCAGATGCATACAACATCGTCTAGAGTGGGCGCCGATTTCGGCGCACCATGTTGCAACAAGGCAAAAAACTACACGAAAATATTTGAAATAATTTTTTTTTTTATGTACAAGTATTCTCTAAGGATCAATAAATGCACGTGTAAATTTTCATCAAGACAACTTCGACGGTTTAAACGTTATTGCACATTAGAA
Organism: Oxytorus armatus; assembly: GCA_958009045.1. Lineage (NCBI taxonomy): Eukaryota > Metazoa > Arthropoda > Insecta > Hymenoptera > Ichneumonidae > Oxytorus > Oxytorus armatus. The sequence continues at coordinate 684,222 of OY253748.1, read as the reverse complement.
ATGACGTCAAAAATCTCGCGCGTTTTCTCAATGATTTTCATGAATTTTTTTATAGTATAAAAAATGAATATAATTTATTGAAACTTTGAGAATACTTTATACATATATTTAAGTATATACTATAAAATTTTTATACATATATTTAAGTTTATACTATAAAATATTAGTGACCCCATATTGCTTATTTTTCTTGGTACTATTTTTTCAAACGCGTTTTTCTGAAAACGACTTTTTTTAACTTGCGTACACGCTAGTTTGAAAAGTTTTCAACCAATCGTTTTGAAAATTGGCAGTTACTTTCTTCATAGTATTGCGCTCTATATGAACCTAAAATCGGAATATTATCATTGTTTAAATCAATTTTTTTTTGCAAATGAAGTTGTTAAAAATGGCAAAAAATCGTGCTACTTTGTTTTGACCCCTGTTAAAAAGTCAATTTTCTATTTTTTTTTATAGCATTTAGGTTCATATAGAAGAGAGACATATAATAAAAGTAAATTCTAACCTCGTTTGATTTCAGATGAAAATTGCGGCTTCCAGAATGTACGCAAAATGCTGAGTCTGATTGTGACCTGCGATATGGGGTCGCTAATATCCCCGGTGTTTTTCAAGAGAATTCTTCAAAAATTTTATAGTATATACTCAAATATATGTATAAAATATTCTCAAAGTTTCAATAAATTATATTCATTTTTTATACTATAAAAAAATTCATGAAAATCGTTGAGAAAACGCTGTCCTAACCCTATTTCCCCACTTAAGGAGTATTTCACATAGGTTTAGTTGCAATGTCAAATTTACACAGTCAAGAACATTGGAGTTGTACCTAGATCGTAAAGTCTGTAAAGTCTTATCCCCCGCATCCAAAAGACCACGTAGAAGGTATGGAAAAACTGAGAAAAATACATCAACACAAGTAACCGACAACGACGAACCGGGGGTTGGTGTGGGTGTCGTGCGAATTGGAATGCGTCGATGATTCTTGCTGAATCGTAAAGGACCAATCACCGGACCGAGTGCGCGTCTAGTGCTTCACGTCGCTGCAAAACTTTTCTCCCATCGTTATAATGGTCAAGAGCTTAGGCACATATAACTTCCCTCCGTGCAGACCACTAAAAACCATTTCTCAGTCACCGTGATATACCTCGGGTTCGGAGTCTCTCTGTCTTTCGCTCCGTCGTTTTATCGGCAGAAGGTACACCGGGGCAAACCTGTCTCAGGCGTCATAGAAGAAAGCACGAGAGAGAAAAGAAATGTCCGGCGACGCAGCGGCGACTAAACGTTTCCAGTCTACTCCATTAGCTTGCTAATGCAATTATTATACTCCTCCGTGGAGTGGGTCCTCGCATCGAGATTCTCCGCACAAAAAAAAAACGCTAGCAAATTTCATACGTCATTGGCATTACCCGCCTATCGGTTGGAATAAAAATTCTCTCCCAATTAGCTTGAACGAGACAAAAAACACGCACAACTCGGAAGATCTTCGATCTTCTGCGTCCGGATGCACCGGCGGCTCGCTGACTAACAACCCATCGTACCCACGTTACTGATGTTATTTTCCTTTGACACGCGGTAACACGTAGAGATGCCCGTGTAATAAGTCCTTGGGGTGATTAAACGAATTGCAGTTTCTTTTATTTTATTCTGGATGGACGTTAGCTTTTCCTCGAATTTATTCAAAAGCGAGCTGCGGCGAGTAAAATATCCAAAAACATTTTTTGCGAAACAATTCCATTTTCAATCAGACCAGGAATTTAGTGCGACGTCGTTTTTTTTCCATTCGCCCAAAGAATTGTCAATTGTTCAAGAAGCTTTGCAAATAATTTTGGATACATTGGAAGATACGCGGCACGGATATCAATAAAATTAAGAGGAATCCCCTCGACCCCTCATAAAAGAAGTGGATCGCGAAATCAGGCAATTCGAATTATGCGCGGGCTCATTACAGACGCGTTCCGATTGGATCAGGCTGTCGTGCTCGAATCACGGTCATGCGCGTACTTCAGTTGGCTCGTGATCGTCCACGACGAACCTAACCTGCGAGGGAGCGCGTGCAGTTTTCATTAACGATTGAAATCGAGATGTCGAGTATAATGAATCGCTTTTATTCGGACAGTTGCGAATATAAAGGTTTGTTTAAGTAGTCGTTGAACAGTTGAATACAATAAAAATATCGTGACAGAATGTATAAATGTATAAATATACTTCGCAAATATTATTAAGTGTTACAAAGGTACCGAGTATAAATGAGTTGATTTTACTAGAGTTGTTGCTCTCGCGAATGTCGAATTAAGACTTAGACTCGCTTAGATGTTAAAAGCGGACTTCTCGCTACGAGTGTTGAATGAAGACTGGCTAATAGGAGGTGCATTCGGTTGTCGTGAAGCGGCAACCGAAAAGTGCTGACTTCTAAAGGTCCAAAAGTTAGGAATATCGCGCGAGGACCTCGAGCCTCGCTGCGCCGGAAATAAATCAGGGAAAATCTGATATTGACCGTTCGCTCCTCGAGCGAACGCAAAAACGCTCAGGTAATTCGTGCGTTTGGCCTAAAAGTGGAGTGTGCAGAAATGTGGACGGTGACATCCGTTCTCACGATTTGGTATGACTGTTTGCTTTGCGATCGTTTGGTCGACGAGCTCGGGTAATTTATGAATTTAGCTGAAACGAAGTGAGCAGAAATCCGAGCGGCAACATCCGCTCGAGTGCTGAATTAACGTTGCGAGTGAGCGCAAAATATTATACGTTAAGTTAAAAGTAAAGTTAAAGTAATACAATAAAAGTCCCATGGAAAACGTCACGGCGTAACATTAATTATAATTAACAACTATGATGATGTAAGTTTTCACTATAATCGTAAGTGTATGAATACTTTTTTTGCCCGAAAATTTTCGTTCTTTTGGCATAATTCTTCTATTATTCCTGGGAAAACAAACCCATTTGCAGTTTATCTCTGCACCTGATGTACTATTAAATAAAATTGGTTTTCTTTGCGTATCGCTTGTGTCTATAAAGTTATCGCAAGAAAACAAGGTGTATGAATACATTTTTGACCCACTGTATGCCTCGTAACCTTTCGGAAAAGTTCACGTTCAACGTTGACCGAGCCGATGTCCGGTTAAACGATCGGCCACACTCAAGAAACTTTGAACAACGTTCACGCGCGTATGTGTGCCTGAAGTACGTGTACGAGGATCGTGCGGAGAAATAAAAATAAGATCCAGAGAGCGAAAAGTATGATTCGAACGATGCCAGAGGGAAAGAACCCTCAGCGTACTGAGCGTTTGCCCTAATGGTCGTGCAAGCATGCACGATCCTCCCGGGCGCCCGGCAATTACATTATTAATAGAGATATTACTCCGCTGCCCGCACTCTTGGATCTCGCGCATTACGACATCGTAACAACGTAAGAGGATCGGCGCGGTGGTGAGATAGGAGGTGGTCGTTCTCGCCGGTCGGTACGTGGCGCAGAGTGGATATGATCGGGCACGTTAAAGATCGGCGAGCCTTTCGAATTTTATACTCTTTGCCGCGTCTTGACGACGCGCTCCTCTCCCGGCGCACACTCTCATTTCGATGTTTCACTCCCGCTCGGCTCGTCCCCGAGACCCGAAGGTTCGCGAAGCATTTAAGAGGAGGCAAGGGGTCGCTCGGTTCGCGCAGATTGATCGCGCTAATCTGTTTCTGCCTGCGCGAGGACCACACACGCGCGCGACAGCATCGGGCCCCGATTCGAAGAACTTGTAAATTTTCCAATTCTCGATTATCACGCTATGTCAAGGTGCACACAACCTTGTCGCAGCGGAGATTTTAACGAAATTACTTCGTGTACTTTTTCGAGTTTTCGCGCGATCTTGAATAAATGAATAAATCAATGAACGATCGATGGACAAAAAAGATATTTTTATCAAGTTATACGAGCACGTGAGGAAAATTTCTTCAACTATACTCGAGTTATGCGATATCCATACACCATACTAATATAGTGATAACTAATTCTAGTGCCGTACACGTGCTCCTGACGAGCTCGGCATAACCGAATTGCCGCAATCAACGACACGCAATCTAATTGCGGCAATTAACCGCTCTCTGTACCGGCGCAATATTATATATTACTGTACCAGTAAATCGGTATAGTTATGTACGACCCGAGTAAGGATCATGTTTTAGAGCACTTTACTCGCGTTTATCTCGTTTCGCAAAATCGCCATTTTGAATAAACGCATCTGCTATTACACCGGTATGTTTGGTCGACGGCGAGCATGATGTTGCGAGTAAGGATTGACACTTTGTCAAATTGAAAAAAAACGTACTACTTAGAATGAAAGATTTAACATAATTTTGAAAACAATCTCAAATCGACTTATTACTAACCCTCTCCGCGCCGTTTCGTAAACATGGCAATGTATTATTCAGACGTTTGAAAGATGCTTTAAGGGGGAAATAGGGTTAGGACAGCGTTTTCTCAATAATTTTCACGCATTTTTTTAAAGTATAAAAAATGAAGGTAAATATGGAGCAAAGGGGACCCACTTCTGATTGACTTGCCTTTAATATATGTTGTGTAGGGACCATTCCTGAACAACTTTTTCCTCTGACACAATTGGGGGTCGTTTATTAAAAAGTTATTAAGAAATAAAGTTAATAATTCATATAACTATTTTCCTTATACCAGCCAGTCCTAATCATCTTGTCCTTCACATTTTTTTGTTACGTATACACCCCTGAGTAGCATACAAAAAGTTTTATCCGTCACTCATTGTTTGTTAAAAAGTTATTAACAAAAAAAGTTACATAAATGTTGGCTTGTTTGTTGGGTTTGTTTGTTGGGTTGGGTTGTTTAGTTGGGTAGTTTAGTTGGGTTGTTTGGGTTTTTTGTTTTTGATTTGTTTGTTTATTGGGTTTGGGTTTTTGGTTTGGGTTTATGGTTCGGGTTTTTGGTTTGGGTTTTTGGTTTGGGTTTTTGATTTGGGTTTTTGGTTTGGGTTTTTGGTTCGGTTTTTGGTTTGGGTTTTTGGTTTGGGTTTTTGGTTTGGGTTTTTGGTTTGGGTTTTTGGTTTGGGTTTTTGGTTTGGGTTTTTGGTTTGGGTTATTGGTTTGGGTTTTTGGTTTGGGTTTATGGTTTGGGTTTTTGGTTGTTACGTGTACTGGCCACCATGCAAGTATTTCATATTCTATTTATGAATTTTCTTTTGTTAATAACTTTTTAACAAACAATGAGGACGGATAAAACTTTTGGTATGTTACTCAGGGGGGTATTCTTAACAACACATGTGAAGGACAAGATGATTGAGACTGGCTGCTATAAGGAAAATAGCTATATGAATTATTAACTTTACTTGTTAATAACTTTTTAATAAATAACGACCCCCATTTGTGTCAGAGGAAAAAGTTGTTCAGAAAGGGTCCCTAGACAACATATATTAAAGGCAAGTCAATAGGAAGTGGGTCCCCTTTGTTCCACATTTACCAAAATGAATATAATTTATTGAAACTTTGAGAATATTTTATACATATATTTAAGTATATACTATAAAATTTTTGAAGAATTTCCTTGAAAAACACCGACGATATTAGCGACTCCATATTGCAGGTCACAATCAGACTCAGCATTTTGCGTACATTCTGGAAAGCGCAATTTTCATCTAAAATCAAACGAGGTTGGAATTTACTTTTATTATATGTCTCTCTTCTACATGAACCTAAATGCTATCGAAAAAATAGAAAATTGAATTTTTTACAGGGGTCAAAACAAAAAAGCATGATTTTTTGCCATTTTTCACAACTTTATTTGCAAAAAAAAAATTAATTTGAATAATAATATTCCGATTTTAGGTTCATATAGAGCGCAATACTATGAAGAAAGTAACTGCCAATTTTCAAAACGATTGGTTGAAAACTTTTCAAACTAGCGTGTACGCAACTTCAAAAAAAGTCGTTTTCAGAAAAACGCGTTTGAAAAAATAGCAAAATGCTGAGTCTGATTGTAACCTGCAATATGGGGTCGCTAATATCGTCGGTGTTTTTCAAGGAAATTCTTCAAAAATTTTATAGCATATACTTAAATATATGTATAAAATATTCTCAAAGTTTCAATAACTTATATTCATTTTTTATACTATAAAAAAATTCATGAAAATCATTGAGAAAACGCTGTCCTAACCCTATTTCTTCCCTTAATGGCTCATAACAATAGAACGAGTCGGAATTTTCATTTAAAATTTTGGAAACATATTTTTCAATAGTTTTCGTTTAGTTCAAAAAATCGATTTTTTGAACCGTCTAACCCTATTTCCACCCCTTAATACGGTGGTAGACGTTATCACTCTCCTTGAAAGGATCAACCACCAAGTCGATGAACTCGCCGCTACACGCCTGCCGAGATTGAAAACAAGCGGAAAGTTGAAACGCGAATTCGGCAACATCTTAGTTTCTTTTCAACAATTTCAAACGGGATTAACGACCAACTAGCGATCGTCCAACGTTCCTAGGAAATGTTCCCGTCACCCGTTTCTCCTTTATCAAAATCGACCTGACTCGAACACAGATATGGACAACCGTGGAAAGATAGATAACCACTGGGGACAGTGGAGATGGTAGCGCCCGGTTGGGAGACGGCCTCCCGTAACTGGTTGCGTTACAACGAGGCCGTCCAATCGGTGAATTCCCGATGATATTGCCTAGCCTCATATAGCACTTCTCTAGCCGAGCTATCTCGGCTCTTGTGTCCCATGACTCGAGCTGGTGGATCTTGTGCGAGACTGGCGAAGATCTCTTAAAAATTGTGTGCCTCACCTGTCTCGAGGTCAGAGGTTAGCCTCGACGGCGAGGCCTCGGCATCTAGCGATGTTCGTTGCGAATCAGCGGTCTCGCGAAGCCTTCGTTCGACTCTCGCATGCTATCCAATACATGTACGATGTACGAACTAACGTTCCTAATAATGTATACCGTAGGTGTGGAAGTTACTGCTCGTATACCTTCGTATATATGGCACTTGCATAGAGCCATAACAGCTACGACCCTTTGACCGATTGCTCAACTGTCGTTACTTCCGCCATTGCCATTCGCCGGTACGAATGTGCGAAAATGAACTTCCTTCTTTGGATGTCATCAAAATAATAGTACCGAGAGCGACCACAACGTGACAGCAATGTTAAACGTCGATGTTTACACTTAGCGGGTTGACCGGTTGGAGTTTGCCAACAAAATCTTTGTTGATTTGGGTAGAGTAAAACAAATGGTCCTTTGGGAAGGGTCATTATAAAACGCATCGTGTCAAACTGTTGACTGAATAACTTTACGTGTAGTTAATCCGGTATTATTGTAGTGGGAGCAGCTGTGCTATCTAATTAGCGGGAATGCACCCTTAAAAGTTTAACCTATGCGGGCGCCGGTTCACGACCCCGTACCATTTTACCACAGCATATTGAGTTCCGCAATGCACGTTGCCTAAAACCTGCGGGATGTTAGGGCCCGCAGCGCGTAGATCACCACACACCTTTCGCGATACAGTACACCGCAGGTTGCCACTGAACCTTTTTCTTCCTCTCGTCCGGAGACGCGACAGGCTGCTGCGAGCCAAGCACCTGCGGCAGAGGACGGAATAAGTGGAATAAAGGTGGATAGGACGTTCATTTATGAGCCACGGGGCACCAGAAAACAACTGCAAATTCCCGATCATCTCGTCCTCTCGCCATTTGTTTGTCATCCATCTGAGCAACATGATGCAGGTAAATCAATAATTAGGGAACGATTAACTAGACGGGGAAAGAATAATCGGCGAGTGCGTGTCAGTTTGATTCCAAGGATATATCTGACGCCTTATTGCTTGCGTTTTACGTCCAACACTATACTGCCGGATGGCTTTAGTGTTGAATTCACCGTTGTTGAAGATATTTGCGTGTTTGGATCATTTTCAAAGAGCAAGGGGCTTTGCACTCGTTAAGGGAGGAAATAGGGTCAGGACAGCGTTTTCTCAATGATTTTCATGAATTTTTTTATAGTATAAAAAATGAATAGAATTTATTGAAACTTTGAGAATATATTATACATATATTTAAGTATATAATATAAAATTTTTATACATATATGTAAGTGTATACTATAAAATATTAGCGACCCCATATTGCAGGTCACAATCAGACTCAGCATTTTGCGTACATTCTGGAAGCCGCAATTTTCATCTGAAATCAAACGAGGTCGGAATTTACTTTTATTATATGTCTCTCTACTATATGAACCTAAATGCTATCAAATAAATGGAAAATTCAATTTTTTACAAGGGTCAAAACAATAAAGCATGATTTTTTGCCATTTTTTACAACTTTATTTGCAAAACAAAAATTATTTTAAATAATGATAATATTCCGATTTTAGGTTCATATAGAGCGCAATACTATGAAGAAAGTAACTGCCAATTTTCAAAACGATTGGTTGAAAACTTTTCAAACTAGCGTGTACGCTAGTTGAAAAAAAGTCGTTTTCAGAAAAACGCGTTTGAAAAAATCGCGCGCTCGGGGCCTGAAGGAGAGCTACTCACTTTAATGGCTTATAACAATAGCACGAGTCGGAATTTTCATTTCAAATTTTGGGAACATATTTTTCATAAGTTTTACTAACAATTTATGACATAAAAAAAAACGATTTTTTGAACCGTCTAACCGTACGTCCCCCCTTAACGCCCCCGGTGATAATCTTTTTCGTCAGAACGACGTGGAAATTAAAACCTGATTTTGTCACCTGACTCTTGCGCTACATTCCGCTAAAACAATAGGAGGCGTGTGAGAACGAACTTGATGTAAAATAAGATATAAAAAAGGAACGTGAACTTCGTGAAGTTATTCGGGAAAATCCACTGTCGTGGGATAACGACGCACGAGCGTGAGATTTCGAACGAAACTTTTGTTCCTCTCGCTCCTGTTCTAATTGCGTGAAACGACAAAATGCTGGTACAAGTTGAGTCGTCAATGTTTCCGTAACATCTCTCGTGTCTTCAGGCCTGTAACATATGAAGCCTAGGCCGAGGGCAGATGGAAAGAGACGTAAGACCACACACGAAAGTACACTATGACCATAATAGTACGCAGACACGGCTATGAATACCGACAAGTTGATTAATTACCCTCAATCATTCCGAGAGCTCAATACCTGGTAGTCTTCACCTTTTGTTTTTTTTCTACCTCACTCAAAATTGATCATCACTCTGTCTTAAATAAATTGTGATTAATCGAGACAATTCGTCGATAGATGTGATCGACGCGTGAATTGGGAAACAATTGTAGGAGATGTTGATTCAAGAGCCTCTCCGTTGGGGTAATGAAATTTCGAAAGGCATCTGGAAATTGATGCCAAAATATCTTGCAATAAGAAAAAGTATATTTGGTCCAAAAAAAATTTACAAAAATTAGGGTACTGTCCGTGGCTACGTCCGCAAATATGTGGGCACTTTCGCTAATCTGAAAGATACCGAGGACCGGGAGGCTGCTGATAATTGACGCACGATCGTGTGTGCGTATACCGAAGACGCGTGCTATAAAAAAAATTGAAAGTCGCGTCTCACGTATATCCCGGGTCTCCGAGGGCTTACATTACATGTTCTTCCCGAGGTGTGATGATGGACTGGCGTCAACTCGTTCACCGATTGACGAGATACTCGCCGTACCTGTGGAGGCTCAACAACGGTTGGTTCATGTTCAAACGTCATCCGGGACTTTCCTATCGAATTCTCAGAGACGTAAGATCGATCCTTACCAAATGTTTTCACGCGCCGTTGCAAACTCAGTGTAGTCGCGATCGGGTGCCACGAATTGTTTACAATCGACGCGATATAAATTTCAACACGCACGATGAGATGGATTAAAAGATGTTGGGTCAACGCCACTTTCCCATCGATGAACCGTCACGAACACTGACAGAAACATTTCCGATGTTAAGGACCCTAGTGTCACCCCGTCTGTCAGCCGTTTTGGATTCTTGACGTCCAAGAGAGATTAACGCGTGACTTTTACGCAAGTGAGTAACAGAAAATGGCCGCAATAAGCCACGTGGAGCCCAATGGCTGTCCTTTTATCATCCTGAATTTATAAACTGCTGAGATAATATACTGAAATAAGGCGCGATGACTGATGCGATACACTGATCCTAATCGAAAAGACACTACGGCAAACGTCCGAGCTATCTGACCTTTTGACCCTCTAACTTCGCAGCGATAGACAACCAGAGTCGAAACTTACACGCCAACTTGAACACAAATTTAGTTGTGTACGGAGTGTGCAAAAGGAAATTTCCTTACTACATCCCGAAGATTGAAGTGTTAAGAGGGGGGACCCAAAAAAACGGGAATTGCGCTGGGGCTCTAGACCAGACTACCGCCTTAAGGCCGTAGTCTGGTCTAGAGCGAGATTTTTGACGATATTTCTAATGTGCAATAACGTTTAAACCGTTGAAGTTGTCTTGATGAAAATTTACTCGTGCATTTATTGAACCTTAGAGAATACTTGGGTAGCACGTCTAAACATCACGTTGCAATTACTTTATTGATAATAATATCGCAGGCGAAAACTACACAGCGCATATTTACACATTCGGTTAGTGGGTTTTGTTGGATTTTGGGTTTTGGTTTGGGTTTTGGGTTTTGGGTTTTGGTTTGGGTTTTGGGTTTTGGTTTGGGTTTTGGTTTGGGTTTTAGGTTTTGGTTTTGGGTTTAGGTTTAGGTTTTGGTTTAGGTTTTAGGTTTTGGGTTTTGGTTTGGGTTTTGGTTTTGGTTTTGGTTTGGGTTTTGGGTTTTGGTTTGGGTTTTGGTTTTGGTTTTGGTTTGGGTTTTGGGTTTTGGTTTGGGGTTTGAGTTGGGTTTTGGTTTGAGGTTTGGGTTGTGTTGTTGGGTTAAAAACCTAAAAAAACCCAAGAAAACCCCAAAATACCCATTAAACCGGATGTGTAAATATGCGCTGTGTAGTTTTCGCCTGCGATGTTATTATCCATAAAGTAATTGCAACGTGACGTTTAGACATGAAACCAATACTTGTACATTAAAAATAAAAATTATTTTCAATATTTTCATGTAGTTTTTTGCCTTGTTGCAACATGGTGCGCCGAAATCGGCGCCCACTCTGGACGATGTTGTATGCATGTGAAAAAAAAATATATATATATATTCTCAATCTGTATGAGTATTCTGAGCACTGGTAGCAGAATTGGTACTTAAAAAAAATTTTTATTGAGTCGAACAATAATTTTTCCGACATTTCATAACTCGTCGAATACCCGAAAATCTATGAAATATCATTAATGAAAGTTCAACAGGCCGCCATTTTGTCAACAAATTTTTTTAAGTACCAATCCTGCTACCAGTGCTCAGAATACTCATACAGATTGAGAATATATATATATATATTCTTTTTTCAGATGCATACAACATCGTCCAGAGTGGGCGCCGATTGAGGCGGCTTTCGGCGCACCATGTTGCAACAAGGCAAAAAACTACATGAAAATATTTAAAATAATTTTTTTTTTATGTCCAAGTATTTTCAAAGGATCAATAAATGCACGTGTAAATTTTCATCAAGACAACTTCAACGGTTTAAAAATTATTACACATTAGAAATGACGTCAAAAATCTCGCTCTAGACCAGACTACCGCCATAAGACTGCTTATGGAGATACTGCCCTAAGTAAAACCAGAGTCTACAAGTGGCTTTCACGTTTTAAAAATGGAGAAATGTCAATTGAAGACCAACCCCGTTCAGGACGTCCCTCAACGTCAAGAAGTGACGAAAACGTCGACAAAATCAATGCTCTCATTCGTGAAGACCGTCGCCGAACCATTGATCAACTCTGTGAGATGTCTGGGATATCATGGAGTTCAATTCAGAGGATTTTATCCAAAGATTTGCACATGAGCAGAGTCGCAGCCAAATTTGTCCCTCGCCTTCGCACAGACGGGCAAAGGGAGTGTCGACTTCAGGCATGTTTTGAACTTCAAAATCAGCTCGAAGAGGACCCTGAACTTTTTTCCAAGGTGATTACTGGTGATGAATCGTGGTGCTATGGATACGACCCCGAAACAAAGCAGCAATCAAGCGTTTTGCCACTGTGGAGGAGGTGAAACAAAAATCGCTGGAAGGCCTAAAGAATATCCCGATAAGTGAATTTAAAAAATGTTTTGAACATTGGAAGGATCGTTTGCAGAGGTGCGTTGCGGTCAAAGGAGAATACTTTGAAGGTGATCAAAATTTGGTGTAAAAATATTAAAAAATAAAGAAATTATGACGAAATTCCCGTTTTTTTTGGGTCCCCCCTCGTATTTACGTACGGTTGAAAAAAAAATACTGGCAACTGGTTTTCAATCGAACATTTTTTGTCTGAAACTAAACGAAAATCTTTGAGTGCACGATAGTTTTAATGCTGCAAGTGCTCTATGAGATTGTCCTAGGCGGCAGTGTACTTTATTGTTATCCCGATTCTCATATCTATATTCTACGTAATGCACACACATTCGTTAAAAAAAAAACGCCTACATCCTGTTCTCTCCTTTCTCATTCTCGTTTTCATCGCTATGGTACTTCCATATAGTAACTTCTCTTAATGTTCTTATTCCTTACTCCTCTGCTCCTTTCCGCGAGTTGAGCCCACACGTGTAACTCACGTCGAGAGAAGTTAGAGAGTCGATTCGATCTGTTGGCTCTCTGTTGTGCCCTTCCCGAGACTCTCTACGCTGGCTGTTGCTGCGGCGTATATATCTCCCGCTGCGAATCCTTCCTTCTATCCTCTTGCAGAAACCAGAATGGTGGAAGAATTCTTTCTCTCTCTGTCTGTCTGTCTGTCTGTTTCCCCGTTTCTCTCTCTCTCTCTCTCGTTCTCGCTCTTGAGCATATACGCTGAAAGGTTGAATTCTCAGATTTTTCGTGTTTGAAGATTCTCTCTCTTCGGAAGGCACGGAACTCTGCGCTGCTATATCAGCGCTCAAAGCTCGAGTCCACCTTCACATGGGCTTCCCGTACTATGTGTATGGATATAATACATCGACGAAGAAGCAGAAGAAATGAAGAAGAAGAAGAAGATGAAGTAGAAGAAGAAGAAGAGGGATGGAAGACGAAGAAGAAGAAGAAGAAGAAAGAGGTGGAGGCTCGGGTCTATATCAAATACGAGCTACGCCCATCGTCTCAGCTACTTTCCCTTCTCTCCGCGCACTCCACCCCCGACGTCATAGGTTCACGACCAACGCCGGGGTGACCTTAGACCTCCGCGTAACCCGTGGATACATTCACGCGCGTGAATAACGCACGGACTCGCATTTCCCGTTTCTTCGTCTTCCTTATCTTCGCTTGTGGGAAAAAGATACTCCGGTGGGGTTAGGGCGAAGGGGGGTCGAGCCTGCGAGAATCATCGAGTCAACAA